>BSBM01000839.1:1040000-2240000 GCA_027924585.1 Larix kaempferi
TAGTCCAAGCTAGCACATATTTAAAAAAATTCAATGTTGGCCCCATGTAGCACATTAATTAATCTATAGGTATGGTTTTTTATGCTCCAATGGTTAGTGTTAGTCATGTTTGAGTCCGGAAACCCTCCCACACCATCAATGCATGCGTCTAGTCTAACCATGCCAAATTTCATCCCAAGACAACACATATTTAAAAAAATTCAACGTTGGCCCCATGTAGCACATTAATTAATCTATAGGTATGGTTTTTTATGCTCCAATGGATAGTGTCAGTAATGTTTGAGTCTGGAAACTTTCCCACTCCATCAATGCATGCGTCTAGTCTAACCATGCCAAATTTTAGTCCAAGCCAGCACAAATTTAAACATTTCAACGTTGGCCCCATGTAGCACATTAATTAATCTATGGGTATGGTTTTTGATGCTCCAATGGTTAGTGTCAGTCATGTTTGAGTTTGGAAACCCTCCCACACTGTCAATGCATGCGTCTATTCTAACCATGCCAAATTTCATTCCAAGCCAACACAGATTTAAACAATTTCAACGTTGAACCCGTGCAGTACATGATCAAGCATGCCATTTGGGTTAGCATGATAATTGTGCATTTCCTTACTGAGATTCTCTTTGTTTTGAGAATATTTAATATTGTCTACTAAACAAGGCCAACCACGTGAATGTGGAAGCTTTTATGGCCCCTCCCCCGCTCCCATCACTCTCAATTCCCCATAACCCGACAAAAATATCTATGTACAAAAAAAAAAAATGTGTTTTTTGTCATACTCTATAACAAGCAATGTTTCTAGTTATAACATACAGGAAAATGGAAAAAACACTAAGAAACAGTTAATTCATTATACATACCAATAAAATTCAATATTTCTATCGCAATATTAAATCAAAATATATATAGTAGATATACTACTACATACCTCATACACTTCAATGGACTTCATCGTCTTCTTCATCCAAGTCATCATCTGTATCATCTGATCCAGATTCAACATTGTAAGGATTGGCCATATCATCATCGCCATCGATATCAGTTATGATCATCATGTCATTGTCGATATCATCTTCATGGACTTGTCTGATACATCATCTGATTCAACTAATTCTTCGACATCTTCTTCTGGAACATGAACATCTAACTCATGTTGATCATGATCATCTTCAACGTCGTCTTCTTCTTCGAGAACATCTTCATTACCTTCATCTACGTTATACTTTACCGGCCTTCCCCTTGGATCGTGTCTCATAGCAAATGACCAACCCGCTCTACCTAGAACCTCAGAGTAAAATACCTGTTCAGATTGGGTTGGAAGAACATAGGGCTCCGTTCCTGGCTCAAACAACCTTGTATTTACCATGGTAAATCCATTATCATGTTCAATAATTGTTTTATTGGGATCACATTGATTCAATCGATACCTGTTCCATTTGACAACGAACAGAAATACCTTGAAGGAGTTAAATTCACACTGAAGAATGCATTCCAGATACCCATAGTATCGATTTTCAGAGAGTTATGGATGTCTGTCACTTCTAGAGGAAACATTGGTCACCTCAAATACTGCAGATATCCCACAATCTGATGTTTTCTTCGTTTCATCCAACTTTTTGATGCAATATCTATAGCCATTGCACCACATAGCCTTATGGTGTTTTACCTACAACAAGCCGTATAAGAAAAGATTACATAATGATCCAATATTTATGATTAAGTGCATGTTTATAATGCCATACATGGAAAAAAATCAGTGTGTACATTGACAATATGTTTGCAAAAAAAAAAAAATGTGGTTGATTAATATGCTTACCTGCTTATCTTTTAAACCATATGCTAAATCGATTTCCCTTTGTGTTAGATTGGTATCTCCATTGCGGTGTGTAGCTTTAACCAATGAAGCCACACCTTCCCATGATATTCCATGACCAAATTTTTCACATCGTTTAATCCATACCTTCATCCAGTCAAGATTGTTTACGATGTATAAATGAATTGCATCCCACTCTCGACCAACTGTTTGATCATGACAATAAAAGTAAAATTCAATACAAAATGTATATTCACTTAAAAAAGTATGTTACACTCTAAATTGATACAATATATTGAATATAAAAATAGAATATGTATGGTATATATACATAAAAATCAACAGTCAAATGTGTTATATTACCTTTCACCTTCCTCGATCTACCTTTCCCCTTCAGGTACTCCCCTTCGAAATCTTTATTGGTGTCTGGATCACAAATGCGATGTAAATTGAGCTTTGACGCTAATATAGAAAGATATTCACTAATATACAACATGTTTTGGTATACCATATATCCCTCCATCATAGAACCCTCAGCATGTGCTCGTTGTCTAACTGAACCCTTCATAAATTTCAAGTGCCTCTCAGCCTTCCACATGATCCTTGAGTGCGCAGGTCCACACAATTCAATCTCCTCAACTTGGTGTATGAGGTAGTGTTCCTGTGCATTGAAAAATGTCGAAAGTAGATTCTTCTGCATTTCACACGAGACAAGGAATTTATCTACACCAATACTTTATATCTTCTTTATGGAATTCTTTGGATGACAACCATCTACAAGTGACACAACCCAATCAAGATATTTAAGAAAAAAAAACATTATATTACATAACATGAATTAGAGCACAAAAATCAAATATAAGTTCTACGATGAATTAAACAAACACTAAGAGCATGCAAAAAATCACTACCTACCTCATGTATTTCCTGAGATTATATATTACTTGTTTGACATTATTGTCGAAGTTGTTCGGGAGAGAGAGAGGTAGAACATACTGTAACAATATACAAATTGTTTCATTTTTTAAACAAAGCGTAGACAAACAAAATACCAACAATATGCACTGGAATAAAAAAAAAAAATTATATGCATACCATAATAATTACCTTCATTAAGACATGCCAATCATGTGTTTTCACCCCCGCAAAATCACCTTTATTTGTTATGATATTCTTCATGTTCGCACAAAATCTAGTGGGAAATTTAATTTTTCGCATGACTTCTTTTACAATATTACTTTGCTAGTCCGTTAACATCCATGGAAGTGGGTTTATATTAATTCTCTCTCCGTTGCTATGAAATTGAATGACGTCTTTCATTGCATGGTTTCCTTCTTGAATGTCTTTGCAAATTTTGACAATTTTTTCTTTCTCACTCCTTCCATCCAATATTCTCCATAATGTCTCAGTCACATTCTTTCCTGTATGCATTGTATCAAACGGATGATCAATTTGTAAGTGCTCATAGTAGGGAAACCTACTAAATTGTCTAGGATAACTTTTCATTCCTCGTGGAATCCCATTAATGCCTTCATGATCACATGAACGACCATCATGAATCGTAGTTTATAAAAATATTACAGAAACAATGTCAATTATAGTAAACAACACACAATAAAAAAATACACAACATTTCATATATGATGATTCATACGTACCTTGATGATTTCTATTATATTGCAACTTCCATTTCTATTATATTGCAACTTCCATAGGCGAGGTGTCATTCTCTGCGGTTTTAATGTAGTCTCTTGATTGTCATTGAACAGATATTTTTTGGTAGTTCGATACCTGTGATTCTTAGAGAGGAAGTTCCTATACTCATCAAACACCTCCTTTCCTAAGCCTTTTGAACGACGAGATTTGATTTTAGGACCACAAACTGGACATGCAAATTTCCCCTTTGTCTGAAGACCTACATAAAGAGATGGAATATCTATGTCAATTATAATTATATACAAATGAATGGATTATTTAGAAAAACATGCATGCATAGTATATTAACTAGTTCATAAAATTAAATGCAAATAAAGTGGAATTTATAATTACAAACCGCAAAAATGGGTTAACCCTGGGGCATCATGTATTGTCCATACAAGCATTGCATGGAATTGAAATTGCCTTTGTCGTATTGGTCTAGATACGTCATACATAATGATGCCATTCCATAACTTTAGTAGCTCATCAATAAGAGGTTCGATATCTACATTCATATCTTTGACTTGGTACTTACCTAATTGATTTGAACATATACAAAATATAATTATGAGACGTACCATTTAGATATATAAACCATATTGCACAAGATAAAAACAATAAATATATATATGACATTATGCAACAAAATACGACAAATGAGATTCCACTACATTAAAAAAAAAGTTGTAGACACAATATACCTGGAACAATCATCGACAACATTATGTGCTACCTCTTTATTGACAACCATGGAGGAATGTAATTGTTGATAAAAAAAATAGGCCACACCGAGTAAACAGATCTCATCTCTGCAAATGGATTGACACCATCTACTGCCAAAGAAATCCTAAGATTACAAGGTTCTTCTTTAAAGTGAGGCCATTTTTCCTCCATATCTCTAAATGCAGACCCATCTATAGGCATTCAAATAATGTTTTCTTGACTTTTGTTCCTTGCATGGTAATCCATAAATTGTGCTATGTTTTTGCACCTGAACTGTTGTTGCAAACATGGAATAATGGGAATATAATGAAGAACCTTGCGAGGCACCTTTTTTGTTACTTGATCTGTTCAATATCTACCGATATGACATTCTGGACATTCTGTTGCAAATTCATGTTGATTATAATATATAACATGGTCATCGGGGAATGCATGAATTGCTTCATACTGCATTCCAATCTCTTTCAAGATGGCAGATAAATATCGATATGTGCGAGGTAAAATATTTGACGGTGGTAACAAAATTTCAGCTATCATGCTCCAACAAATTACAATAAAAATCTAGTTAATATAATATAGAAATAATATTAATGAAACACATTTCATCTGTATTAATTTGACTTATGAATTAACAATAAAACTATTAGATGAACGGTGATAACCTTTAGTGCGATCATATATATTATGTGATGGAATATATTACATACCTTAACATCCGTGTGACTGATATGTTTAAAAGACCATTCATAACCTTCAAGTTCATTATCAACAATATAGCAAAGAGAAGATTTGTGTTGGAGCCCTCATAAAGGGGTTCGTATGCCTTCTCAAGAAGAGGTAAATCATGAATATCATCAAAATGATCATCATCATCATCATCCATTCTAACATTAAATGAATCATGGATCAAAGTATTTGTACCATCATCTTCAACTATGTTATCAGTATGATGATCTTCTTCAATATGATCATTAACTTGCTCTCCATTATTCATAGCTCCATGCTCCTCCGGTACTTGTTGTGAAAGCACTTCCTCCAGATGATATGCCATAGGATTTCTTTCCTTTATAATTACATGAAACCATCAATAGATAAAAGTTAATATAAGAAATATTAAAATAAAACATGCATTTACAAAAGCAATAAAAAAAAACATATATAATGCAAAACTTACAAATGGACGATATTCATGTCCCCCCTCAATGTGTCCATGTTCCCTACAATGTTTTATGTCTGTTGTGATCTTTATTATTCTCCTCTTAAATCCCCTGCATTGACTACATGGACAATAACATTTCCCATCACCCTTTCTTTTCAGTCCATCACACAATCTAGCCAGCAATTGTCGATTTTGTTCTTCTAGATCAAGAATATTGCTATTTGACATTTTCTCATAAAGAGCTTGAATGAAGGTTATCGATCTTAGAAAATAAAGCTCCACACTTCGCTCGCTTTAATAACAAAAGAAATAGAAATAATGACGTATTCTTTTACGAAAAATAGTCCGCCAAATAAAAAAACTTCCTCAAACCGTCGCTTGTATAGAAAACATGTCGGAATGTTTTGAAATTTATAGATTTTAAAATATAAAAAGGTCGTTGGAGATCTGTTGGCATGGGATAGATCCGCAGGAAGTGCGGAATCTGACAGGTGTGAAAGGGTCATCCCACGAAAGAAGGACCATTCGCGGCGTTCGTGGAAGCGCGAGAATTGCTAGATTAGTTAAGTCGTTCATCTGGACCATTTCGTAATCAAATAGAAGCATATAGATAGAGTAGGATTGTAAGTCTAAGGGCAACAAAGTTTTGGAGGATTCATTCCGCAGGGTTGGTGAATGAATGGAGATGTTCGGTTATGGTGTAATCTCTGTATTTATTCTTATGCAATGATGCGATGATGAATGTGAAATATGCTATGTGAATGTTTTTATATTGACTAATGCGAATATGCTATAGGTTTAAGAAGTGTTGCTAATCTGAATGAGTATGTCGAATATGTTGTTCTGAAAGTTTGTTGAACTCTGCAAATGACTTAAAATGCGAATGATAAGTTAATAGCATGCTGTGAATATTATAATCTCTGGTTATTGCAAGGTTAATGTGTATTGAAAGCATATCCTCAACTTCATTGCAGAAACTTGGTTCAAGTAGCCCCACTTATCCATCTCGGGTGAGACTGCACTTGCTCCGCAAGTGTTGCTGGAAAGGGTTACACCTTTCTAGGCCGGTGTATAAGGGAGTTTGGGTTGATAGTTTGTTGGCGACAGTGTGAATTGAACCCCTATCGATAGACACTACGTCAACAAATGGTTCCGTTGTCGGGACCCTAAGGAAGAAAAGAAGAGGATATGATGTGGCATCCGACAAAACCAAAGATCCAAGAGTGGTTCGACAAGAAGGAGGAGGAATTCGCAGAAAGTGAGAAGCAAGATCCTAAATAGATAGCGACCAGTTGGTTAGAAAGATACATCTACTCAAACATCCACAAAATATTCTTCTGTGAATTCCCGGTGTTGTTGCAAGAGTGGCTATCACAACTGACGTTCCGAAAGAATCACTGCTAGAAGACTGAACTCGACTGTTGGACCCCAAACTTGGTTCGACAGCTGAAACAAGTCAATAGAAAGGTATCACAAGTTGTTGATTTTTGGGTAGACAGTATCCTCAAAGAGTGCATGACTGAGTTTGCAGTAAATACTATCAAGTCATACAGTGATGTCGAAAGGAACTTTTTTAGGGGACCAAGAGGAAGGTTCCTATCATCATTAAAACTGTGGATTAAGATGCTTGTCTATGAAAAATGAATATCGAGGATGTCTGCCGATGAGTAGAAAAATTGGTGTGTTGAGGTTGAAGGTATCGCGTAAATGTAGATCTGACAGAAAGATGTGGGGTAGATGGACATGAGCGACGACAAATTTCTAAGGGAAGTTGATGAAGAGTGTGGCACCTTGAGAAGTGGAGTGATATTCCGGCGTCCTGAGAAGAAGAGGAGGACTGAGAGAGAGTCTCCTGAGAGGACCAGAACAGAGAACTGCAAAACAAGACCATAAGGAAGGAAATGACCTTATTGCAAAGTAGATGTCGACCAGGCTACCCTAGAAGCGGAAAGAGTACAGATCGTAAGTTACAACGTACCTTCAACCCCGCACACTACTCCAAATTTTATAGGAATAAATCCAAACTACTTACGAAGTTTCCCTATGTGTAGCGGTAAGTTTCCAGGGGAATGGGACCGAGGATCCTGAATAGTATTGATTCATATGTGAAGCAGTCTGGACTGTGAAGCAGGTCCAGGACGATGCTATCAAGATGGGACAGCTAGCGACAACCCTTAGGGGTCGGGCATTAGACCGGTACATGAAGTTTGTGAAATTTCCAGTGGGAACAAGAGCTAAAACATTGGCACAGGTCAGAACGGCGATGATTGATGAATTTAAAAAACCAAAATCTGAGTCGCAATATGTCACTGAGCTTAAGGAGATTAAACAATTTCTGAAAGTCAGTGTGGGAATTCGATCAACGGCACAAGACGTTGATAGCAAAAGTGAGTTTCCCGATAAATGAGTTGCAACACAAAGAATGGTTCATCGTAGGACTGGTACCGCATATCCGAGGACCACTGATGAAACAAAAAGTTGTGACACAGGCAAAAGCATTAGAAATTGTGATGAGGCTGGAGGCTTCACCAATCGGCGAAGTAGGGATAGGAATGGACAGATTTCAAGCGCTGTTGGCCAACTTAACAGTTCAAATGGAGGATATCAAGAAGGGAAAGGAAACCCGCGGAGACATATGGTGCACCAGATGTAGAAGTGAGGGGCACCATAAGGACAATTTCCTAGAGTTTCGTGAGTATTTGCAGTCAGGGGCACCTAACCCCCTTCTCCAAGGAGGCATACCATGGTGTCCTGTCTATCATACCAAAGGGCATCGACCGGAGGAATGTGTATATCTTCCAAAGATGGTATCAAAGCCAGGAAACTTATACTGTAAGTTCTGCTAATCGGTCGGCCATAATGAGAAGGACTGCAGGACCTATGGCATGTTGCTAGATCAGACAACTGACACATTTTTTATGAAGGGAGAAGATCCACCTGTGGTGCAACAACAATCGTAATATATTCAGCCACAGTTTAACCAGCCGCAACAATACGACCAGGGGCAATATGGGTAGTTGCAGTATGGGCACCCGCAATATCCACCACCGCCGTATGGCCAACCGTAGTATGGGAAGCAACAGTATCAGCAACCATAGTATCAACAATATGGACTGCCACGTAGAGGTTTTAGGGGAGGATTCCATGGAGGCCAAGGTGTTGGTATGGGACGTGGAGGAGCTGCTGGATGGGGAAGCGGTCCAATCATCTGTTACAATTGCGGACAGCAGGGGCATTACTAGAGAGATTGTCCAAACCCAATGCGACAGTGTACATACTGCAATGTTGTAGATCATAGTATAGAAGACTGCCCTCAGTTTATTGCGAAATGGCAAACTAAGCATCCACCCCAGAACTAGAACCAAAATAATCTGAATGCGCCACCTGCTGTACAGATGATTTCGACAGAAGCCATAGGTAACCACGTAATGGTCAGGATAGTGACATGAGGAGGAGCGGTGACAGGCGGCGATAGGTCACACACCAATGTTAGAACAACAAAACCACAATGGAAGCAGGTCACCTTCGACATAGAGGCAGAAAGGCACATCTTTTTGAAGGCACAGGATGCAATGAGGAAAAGGAGGCAACTACCTCTTGAGGAAGAAATCTATGACATGCCACCGACGTTCGACTCGACGAAGTCACGAAGGAAGGAAAACACTCTAAAAGCCTTCTTGGAAAGTTTCCTAGACTTGGAAAAAGAACCAGATGCACTAGAATAAATAGTTAGTCTACTGCAACTATGGGGAGGTGCACGTTTGGAATAGAGAGTTAATCGTATACATAAAAGAAAGACAGGCAGGGAGATGCAGATGTCGGCACAGATCAGAGAATTTGATGTTGACTCCATAATTCTAGGTTTGGGTTCGGATGTGAATATCCTGACTAAACAAACGTGGGAGACAATGGGGAAGCCACAGATGACTTGGTCACTAGTACAGCTACGACTGGAAAACCAGAGCAAGGTCACCCCGCTCGGTAGGGTATGTCAACTTCTAGTTGAAATTGAAGGGCTCAGAACGTATGTTGATTTCGATGTCATCAAAATTGTGGATAACACCAGTCCCTATCTGGTACTACTGGGGATAGACTGGGCCATGGAGAATCAAGCAATTATCAACTTTAAGAAAAGGATAATGACATTCAAGAATCAGGAAATGAGAGTCATCGCACCACTGGAACCTGTGGAAGGGCTGCGCTATACGGAGCTAGCCAGAGATGAGTTTGTGGAAGGGTGGGACAATTTGTATAACATTCTTGAATATTATGTCTATCCTACTACGGATGGAGAATTAGGATGGCGTAGCACCATGTCAGCATCCTCATATTCAGATGAGGCCCTAGAGAATTGGCAGAACCGGTTACATGAAGTGTCCTTTAGAAGATGCGCATGAGTAACGCAGTCCCTACGAAGGGTAGCCACAGAGGAATGCGTATTACCTACATATGAGGGATTTCCCAACTGGGGAAAGTTTCTCATGGAATTTGAGGAGAAAGTGGCAGAGCCGCAGTGTCTACTGGCCCTGGAGGAAGCCTTGAAGGCTACTCCTGCGCGAGGGTGGGTAGCGCATAAATCGAACATCACAACTTGGCCACTATGTTGATGCCTCATGGAGGTTCGGTTCGGTGAAGCTGCGGAGTATGAACAACTGAAATATGATGGAAGAAGCGACCCGAAGGAGCATCTGAATGCCTGCCAACACCAATGGGGATTAAGAGAAAGACAGGAGTGGGTACATGCATTTGTACACACATTGGATGAGGTACCGTGGAGTTGGTATGTCACATCAGAACTATGACGTGGGACGACTTCTTGGGAGCAGCTTACCATTGGCTTCAGCCAATCATTCTCATTCTCAGATGAAAATCCCTTGATCCACACTGCACTATAGGCAATCCACGGAAAAATATTTGAAGTAGCACTGATTGGACAACCGATGGAACTCTAATGGACTACGACACCATAAATGTTGATAGTTTGGGTTGATAGTTTGTTGGCGACAGTGCGAAGTGAACCCTTGTTGATAGACGTTGTGTCAACAATATTCAACGAATTAAGAATAGTTACTATTGGAGAATAGATGTCCGATATCCGACATAATATTATGCCCAAGGATGTCGGATATCCGACCATATATTATGCCCGTGGATGTCGAATATTTGACGTCATATTATGCCTGCGATTATCGGATATCCGACATCCTCGGGCATAATATTATGTCGGATAGCCTCACTATTAACACAAATACATATTTACTATGTAGATTAAATGAAACCAAGCTAACACCTGCCCTAGTATGCTCTAACTGTGCATGCCTTTCCTTTCCAAGTGAAAGTGGGAAGCCACAAATAGGGATAACATTTAACTAACAAATCCAAACTAGCAAAACGTGGAAAAAGTAAAAAAAATGGAAACTCTACCAAACAACATTGGGAATCGGACTCAGAGCATCCCCAAAGAAATAAGATTTAATTGTTATCATAATATGATTCCGACAATGAGTGTACACTAGTCTCATAATATTTGTGCCTCCAATATACAATCCGTTTTCATGATGCAAATATCCTGTCACTATTTCCATCCGACGATCGACCCTATTTTTTAACTTTAATCCCCATACAACTTATAAAATACTTGCCAATTGCCATGATCTAAAATTAGTATGCAGTACGATCTTACAAAGCCATTACAAAACAGAATACGAAAACAAAATGAATGTCAATGATGTTATTGCATTATCTCAAACCCGAGCATCCGGCGGCTAGGAAACATAATCAAATATTATCTTAATCATAATTCATCACAACAAACTCATCAACATGTGCGCATCCAAATGGTCATAAGTGTGTACAACAATTTCATCATGTTTGTGCCTCCAAACGGTCACAATCAAAACGTCTCTTTAGATCACAAACTCATCAACATGTGCGCATCCACATGGTCATAAGTGTGTACAACAATTTCATCATGTTTGTGCCTCCAAACGGTCACAATCAAAACGTCTCTTTAGATCACAAACTCATCAACATGTGCGCATCCAAATGGTCATAAGTGTGTACAACAATTTCATCATCTCTGTACCTCCAAACGGTCACAATCACAATGTCTCTTTTGATCAGTTTCGACTCCCGAGTCCCTACATAGCTTGTCACTATTTTGGACAGCGATTTTCCTTCCTTCATTTTAATACTATGCAATTTACAAGTAGTTGCTAAGTGCTAAGTTGCCATAGTTATAAACAACCATGCAACATATTTTCAACATAAATGGACTATATTTCTCTTGCTCAATTGTGCTTACATAGAGTCCAGTAAGCAAACACAACTCACTTTCACACGTCGGGCAAATAACATTGTCCTCGAGCATAAGCTTTACGTTAATATGTTTAACTTTGTGTTAGTAGTGTAGCTTTCAACAAGGAAGAGTAATTGTGCTGGTTATTAATGTAATAGCACTAACAATAGACAAAGTGAGAGAAAAAGTTAGGAACAAATTGGTTTCAAGCTCAGTTTCTATCATGTAGTTGTTCAGATTCAACTGCCATATTGCCTTAACCCTTGTATTCTGGGTCTCAAATTTGGATAACCAACATTATGGGCTTTGGTAAATGCGCATTGAAATATTTCCGTTATGTGCTTGCAATGTGAATGCCATCCAAATGATATTTGTGTTGGCAGGGTTTTAGTACGTTCTTGGAAAGTGCATTAGATAAAACAAGATTTGCAAAATCTTTTTTATATATATTTTGATATTTTCAAAAGAAATCTTCGGATATCCGGAATCCACGGTTATAATATAAGGTCGGATATCCGACAACACTGGTCACTATTCGATAGACATCGCTGGATATCAAAGGTCCGTCGGATATCCGACAGACCCTTCTATCAATTTAAAGCAAAATCATTAAATTTCATAATTTTGAAGGTGAAATCCGACGACACAGTCCTTTTCGTCGGATGTCATCGGATTTTGGGTTCAAATTATGTAGTGAGAGGTCCGATTTGATACTGTGAAAACCAGAGATTCTCCCCAGCGGAGTCGCCAGAATGTTATCACTCAATATTTTCCTGGGTTGTGGCAGGAAAGACCATGAGGTAATTGTTGCATAGCAATCTTTAGTGGATGAAAACTAAACTTTCCAACCATAGAGGGGGATCTCTCTTTAGTAATTCCAGCAACATGATATAGCTTGAATGGGCTGGGTTATTGATAAAAGTGATGGTTAGACCTTCAGATAGTGAATTAAAGGGGTTGTTTTGGTTGGTTGGGGTCAAGAACATGAGGACAGTTGGGCATGGAGTCAACTTTGGTGGGTTTACCGTCACCAATGACAGATTCAGACCACAATTGTAGAGGCAAGACGCAAGGAAGATGGGGTTATTTAAAGTCAAAATAGTCAGTGGGTGGAGGCACAAAAAGGGGACAAGTTCCATTACAAGGTTAGAGAATTTGCGGATGAATTCCAACCTACAATTTCAACAGGAAAGGGGTGGCATACCTAGTCATATGCTTCTGGAGCATGGGGACATGAATTCCATACCATGTAGTCTTGATCTAGGTACTGCAGAAGCAAACAATTAATGGAAATACAAAGCAAGAACACATACACAAGAAGTAACACACATCACAACACACGTCACAAGAATCTCAAGATCCAGAATCGGGTCTTCTTATTGAATTAAGAGGCTGAGTTCAATACAAGGGCGGAACATTAATCTCTCTGAATCTAAAACATCCAACCTTTTGGTCCTCTTCGGAACCTTCCCTTATAGGCTTACAAAACATCAAAATCGTCTAACTAATTCAAAGCAGACTTGGACTAGTGATGATGAGGTCGTTCGAGCTGGGCCTCCCGAATCAACATCCTAAGATTCTGTTATGATGGAGGTAGGGAATCATTTGCGCTGGCAGTGTGCCATTGGGCCACTGAAGCCACCTGTCACGTCCCCACCCATCATGCTGGTGCAATGGAGGGGATCGTGATACTAAAACTGGGCAATTAGCCCTATAATCACTAATTAAAAAATGTCCACATAACATAAAAGACAGTCATGCAAAAGTGGAAATTTAAGGTAACACAGCGGAAGTAAAACATGTGCAGAATTAACACACACCCAACATTTTCATGAAAGAATAAACATTCATATGGAGTGAAGATGGACATATGGGATAGCATAGATATTTGCAACACACAACAGGGTTAGAAATCTATCACACGTCCATCATGCATTCAAGACATTCAAGCTGTTCATGTCATAGGAATATTGTAATTAATCATAGCAGAATTAAAGTCATGTTACTATCTAGCATACACTTAGCATTTCATGATAGCCATTAAGTATAGACATTGCAGAAATAGCAAATGAGAGTACTTACCTCAAAACAAAGTAGTCCCACGCAACTGGCTATGCAACTGCAACGTTCCACCCAACCGTAGGCCAGTGTGCTCCTCAATCTCTCAGCACCACTGCCACCCCCGAGCTGGGCATGATCTCTACAAGGAACCAGGGAACAGCAGACTCACACATAGCCAAGCATACACCAAGATGAGCTAATCCAATCTACAATTGGGTTTATCAGGCTGCTAGGAGATGGAAAGGAAGAGTTGCTAAGCTAGTGAGCTCCAGCACAGAGCCAGGGATAACCTTGCAAGATCTATCAAGCTTGGCACCCACAATACCTACACACCCTGCACAAGGAAGTATTCTTTTCACTGCTATACAGTCCCTCAAGCCATACCTTCCCTATCTAGTGCTCTCAGGGTATGCATAGAAGAGTAACCAAAGCCCTCTTGATCTTCTTGAGAGGTTGTCTTCCCCACTAGGTTTATCAAGCCACTTCTGTCCACTACCACTCCAAAACTTCAGCTCACAGGTTCAAACCAAAAACGAGGGTGCACATAACAGCATAACAAAATTATGGGGCAGGATAAAATGTTTTTACAGTGAGATGCATGAGATGGGGTTTCAACTAACTCAGAAAAATGTGGGGACACACAAAAACGAAATTGGAAGATGGGGAATAACCCTGGGAAGCCAAATCCGTTTTTAGAAAAACGTCCTTGGACATTCGGGGGCAAAAACGACCTCCATACAGTCCCCAAATCATGGCCCTTCTCTCCCAAGCTACTGGATATGCAAAAACGAACCCCCAGGCATAGAAAAATGCAGGGTTTGGATGAAAAACGTGTAGGGAAAGACCCAGCTAGCTCCAACTGCGTGAGTGAGAGAAGACTGCTTGTTCAGAATGCATTTGGGCACCATTTCATGGGTGTTTTCTTTCCCAACAAGCAAAAAAAAATGATTTTCCAGGTTGATGGCTTGCCCATGCACAAAATTGGCTGCCATACTTCTTCATTCCCAAGGCATTAACTGCCTCAACCAATTTCAGGAAGAATTAAATGATTGGGTCCATAACCCAAAATGGGTAGTTGAGAGTTCATAGGTTTCCCCATTGACACATGGATTAACACCATTGGCTCAAGGGTTTGGATAATTTCCCTCCCTATTCCTTGTAGAACCATGCCCCATCTCTCTGTTGCATTGCATAGCTAGTTGTGGGTATTTTTATTAAAATTCGTATTTACATGATATCTTATTTACATTGTGCCTATTTAGCACAAGAACCATAGGCATCTATTTCTTCACTTGCCGATACATAAAACGCTAAATCAATGGTGGGGCCTTGGCCTTGAGCTCCTCACCAGGATTGAATTACAATATTTACATCATTTACGATTTAATGTGAAGGGGGTCAAAATGGGGATGTGACATACCCCTCCCCTTACATTAGCACTGTCCTCAGTGCTCATTAAAACTGAACAAAAATGGATATGCCACTCTCATGGCATCCTCCAGCTCCCATGTAGCCTCATCGGGACCGTAGTGCTTCCATTGCACCTTTACCTGTCCGATGGCTCGATTCCAGAGCAATGTCACCTTCTTGTCTAGGATGCACAATGGATCGGTTTGGAATTCTCCCTCGGGTTCCACCTGGATCACATCCCAATTAATCAAATGGTTAGGATCATGTACATATTTCTTAAGCAAAGAGACATGAAAAATATTATGAGCTTTAGTGCTGGCAGGCAATGCAAGTCTATATGCAACTGGCCCTATTCTTTCAAGCACTTCAAATGGCCCACAATATCTAGGTGATAGCTTGGCACAACTCCCAAGCTTCAAGGAACTCTTCCTTGATCTTACTCTAAGATACACATGATCCCCAACATTGAATTCCCTATGCATTCTATGTTTATCTGCATAGCTTTTGTGTCTATCTTCTTCACTTGCCTGGTGTGTTCCCACCATATAGATGCTCTTCCGTTCAAGTTGAAGATGGCTACCCTTGCCTTCATATTTCCCAAGTAATCTTGGACTTGGAAATATTTTCTCATCCCAAGAAGTCAAGCTTCAGCTTCTTGACCAGACTTTACTTCTCCATCAAATGTAGGAGGTTTTGCCTTCTTAAATTCCCCATGTGAATTGTTCTTGTAGTGCTTCTTCCTCTTGCTCCTGTGAGATGAAGAACTTGAGCCCTCATTGGATTCTTCAGAGTCAGATGATTCATTAGAAGATATTTCTCGAGTATATGTTCTATCTGTAGAAACTCTTCTTGGGCTACTGGCCCTCTTACGGGAATTTCTTCTAGAGCTACTCCCACCCCTTTCTAGATTTGATATCTGATGCCCAGAGTTTATTTGCCTTTGGATGTCTGTCAAACTCTATAGCATGGCTGCATTCAGCCGATTTTGTTCTTCCTGAGCTTTAATCATCCTTTCATTATCTTTCCTACAGCTTTGCAACTCCACCTTGAGGCTTCTCATGGTGGCTGCAATACCTGGAGGAGTCTCTTGATTTCTTCTCCCATTAGATTCTGTTTCAGCATTTTCAACATGTATGTTCTCCCCCATTGCATCTGTCTCAGGCTCATAGGGATCCTGTGCATCATCCATGATCTTGATTTTCTTGGCCCAACCAAGATTCAAAAACTCTCTGACTATATTATCTAGAGTGCTACCCTGCTGTAACTGTGATTCTCTGAAATGTGTTCATCAACACAATTGTTAGCTGCATTGTATTCTCAGAATTCACAAATTACTTCATGCACGTGGGAAAAAATTACGTTGACAATTTGTCAGATCACAATCAACGACATATGAGGGGGGAAAAAGAAAGGGGGTCAAGGGGGCTTGCCCCCTTGTGGCTTCCGCAATTGCGGAGCAGTTCGCCGAATGCTTCCGCAATTGCGGAGCAGTTCGCCGAACGCTTTCGCAATGGCGGGGTGATTTTCCAAACGCTCCTGCAATTGCGGAGCCATTCGGTGAAGGCTTCCGCAGTTGCGGAGCCATTCGGCAAATGCTCCCGCAATTGCGAAGCCATTCGGTGAATGCTCCCGCAATTGCGGAGCCATTCGGCGAAGGCTTCCGCAGTTTCAGAGCCGTTCGTGGAATGCTTCCCCGGTTTTGGGTGATTTTTTTTCGGAATGACTTGCGAAATGCTTCCGCAATTGCAGAATGATTCGCCGAAGTCTTCCGCAATTGCGGAATGATTCGCCGAAGTCTTCCGTAGTTGCGGAATGATTCGCCGAAGTCTTCCGCAGTTGCGGAATGATTCGCCGAAGTCTTCCGCAATTTCGGAACGACTCGCCGAACTCTTCCGCGTTGCGGAACAACTCGCAGAATCCTTCCGCAGTTTCGGGCGATTCGCGGAACTCTTCCGCAATTTCGGAAGAGAATTCCTTCCACAATTTCGGAAGAGAATTCCTTCCGAAATTTTGGGGCAATTCGCCGAATGCTTCCGCAATTTCGGAAGTCATTCGGGAATTCTTTCCGAAACAGACTTAAACGAATTTTTCAAAGACACTTGGGAAAAATTTGAAAACTTTCTTTCCTTGTGACTGCAATTGGATTTGGCCCATAGAGGCCCAATGCTGCAACCAGCAGCTCTGATACCATTCTGTCACGTCCCCACCCATCATGCCGGTGCAATGGAAGGGATCGTGATACTAAAACTGGGCAATTAGCCCTATAATCACTAATTAAAAAATGTCCACATAACATAAAAGACAGTCATGCAAAAGTGGAAATCTAAGGTAACACAGCGGAAGTAAAACATGTGCAGAATTAACACACACCCAACATTTTCATGAAAGAATAAACATTCATATGGAGTGAAGATGGACATATGGGATAGCATACATATTTGCAACACACAGCAGGGTTAGAAATCTATCACACGTCCATCATGCATTCAAGACATTCAAGCTGTTCATGTCATAGGCATATTGTAATTAATCATAGCAGAATTAAAGTCATGTTACTATCTAGCATACACTTAGCATTTCATGATAGCCATTAAGTATAGACATTGCAGAAATAGCAAATGAGAGTACTTACCTCAAAACAAAGTAGTCCCACGCAACTGGCTATGCAACTGCAACGTTCCACCCAACCGTACGCCAGTGTGCTCCTCAATCTCTCAGCACCATTGCCACCCCCGAGTTGGGCATGATCTCTACAAGGAACCAGGGAACAGCAGACTCACACATAGCCAAGCATACACCAAGATGAGCCAAGCCAATCTACAATTGGGTTTATCAGGTTGCTAGGAGATGGAAAGGAAGAGTTGCTAAGCTAGTGAGCTCCAGCACAGAGCCAGGGATAACCTTGCAAGATCTATCTAGCTTGGCACCCACAATACCTGCACACCCAACACAAGGAAGTATTCTTTTCACTGCTATACAGTCCCTCAAGCCATACCTTCCCTATCTAGTGCTCTCAGGGTATGCATAGAAGAGTAACCAAAGCCCTCTTGATCTTCTTGAGAGGTTGTCTCCCCCACTAGGTTTATCAAGCCACTTCTGTCCACTACCACTCCAAAACTTCAGCTCACAGGTTCAAACCAAAAACGAGGGTGCACATAACAGCATAACAAAATTATGGGGCAGTATAAAATGTTTTTATAGTGAGATGCATGAGATGGGGTTTCAACTAACTCAGAAAAACGTGGGGACACACAAAAACGAAATTGGAAGATGGGGAATAACCCTGGGAAGCCAAATCCATTTTTAGAAAAACGTCCTTGGACATTCGGGGGCAAAAATGACCTCCATACAGTCCCCAAATCGTGGCCCTTCTCTCCCAAGCTACTGGATATGCAAAAACGAACCCCCAGGCATAGAAAAATGCAGGATTTGGATGAAAAACGTGTAGGGAAAGACCCAGCTAGCTCCAACTACGTGAGTGAGAGAAGACTGCCTACTCAGAATGCATTTGGGCACCATTTCATGGGTGTTTTCTTGCCCAACAAGCAAAAAAAAATGATTTTCCAGGTTGATGGCTTGCCCATGCATGAAATTGGCTGCCATACTTCTTCATTCCCAAGGCATTAACTGCCTCAACCAATTTCTGGAAGAATTAAATGATTGGGTCCATAACCCAAAATGGGTAGTTGAGAGTTCATAGGTTTCCCCATTGACACATGGATTAACACCATTGGCTCAAGGGTTTGGATAATTTCCCTCCCTATTCCTTGTAGAACCATGCCCCATCTCTTTGTTGCATTGCATAGCTAGTTGTGGGTATTTTTATTAAAATTCGTATTTACATGATATCTTATTTACATTGTGCCTCTCTAGCACAAGAACCATAGGCATCTATTTCTTCACTTGCCGATACATAAAACGCTAAATCAATGGTGGGGCCTTGGCCTTGAGCTCCTCACCATGATTGAATTACAATATTTACATCATTTACGATTTAATGTGAAGGGGGTCAAAATGGGGACGTGACACCACCTACTTGTCCTTTGGATCCCTCCATTCAATCCTAGCCGTTGAATCTTCTTTGGTTGCAGAAGAAGCCTTTACTGCTATTTTTTCTCATTTTCTCACTGTGGCTCGGTCATATAGCTTGGATTTTCTTGACACTTAGCTATTTTTCGGTTTCCTAACTCTTTATTTGGTGCAACAGGTCGATGGGTGACCTTGGGGATTTGGTGGGGGATTTCCTTTACCTTCCCTGGTGGAAACCATAATAGGTGTTAACACAACCATTATGAAAATGCCATTTAACATTTCTTTTTGTTGAAGACGATGATAAATACTATGCATTAAAATACAATCATACTTGTTATCGGTCAAATTAGCACTTCTCCGTCCGTGGCCACATTGACCTTTCGATCACACAAAAGGACACTATGGATGGAAGAGCTTACTTGGACTTAGATGATTTGGGAGATGAACCCTACTATTTTTAGCTTAAAAACATTTTTTTTTCTGACAATTTCATTATAAAAATGCAACCTTTATACTTGACATAATGCGGTTCACCCGCGGGTATCTATACTGACAACCCGCGAGTAACAACCAAAATTTCTACCTGCGAGCTTCTAAGCTAGTACGTCGCAAGTCACCCGCATGTTGCTAGATGTCATAGTCGTGGGTATCTTAAGAAAATTTGAAAAAATATATTAAGAATACGAATTGGGATTAATTGAGTCAGGTATTCCAAATTCCCAATTCAACCATCTTTCGAACCAATCCTCCTTGACTTGTCATAAATACAATGGGATGGAATGAGAGAGAGACAATTGGAGAGAGCTATTGTTATGCTGAAGAAATTCCAATTCAAGAGAGAGGAGCAGGAACCTAGGGCCTGGTTGCGAAGGTGCTTGATGCAGAGTCAGGTATAACATTTGTACTCACTGCATTCCTTGACAATAAAAGATTGAGACACTCTTCATTTCCCAATAAAAGTGTTAATGTTTATTGTGCTTTGAATATAATTTGATGTTATGTCATTTGTTAATATCAATATTTATTTATAGTCAAACTAGTTTGAGGAGGGTTTGTGTTTGTTTTACAGGTTTGTTGCAATAGAAATCGAGGGAGAAAAGCTTGGACCGACCGTCATAAACAAGGTACATTTTCTCTGAACTTTGATCATATTTGTTTATAGCAATGTATGCAAAGCTCTTTGTGTCTATCTCTCACCCCTTAGTATGTTGGTAGTCTTCCCCTACTATAAGGACTTTTCCCTAACAACAGAACTGGCGACTCCGCTGGGGAGTACCTTTGTTGAAAAGTTAACTCTAGAGGTCCTCCCATATTTTTGATGTGGGTGTGATGTGGAGGACCAGAAAAGTGTTTGTCCTTTATGTATATATGTAACAAAGTGACGTTTATATAAATAAAGTGAAAGTGATTTTATAACTTTAGAAAAGTGGGTCACACTTAAGTGATGTATTTAATAATTAATGTTTTAATTATTAAAAGTGAGTTAAATGTGAACAATTGATTTTGTAATTAATTCTCAACCCTAGATTAGGTAGTTGAAGAAGTTAGTTGCAAAAGACAAGTATAAAACAAAGTGAGAGGGACATTTGATACGCTCGCCATCAAAGAGAGGAGAAGAGAGATTAAATACCAAGGAGAATTTTCAGAGAAAAATATTGGCACAAATTCCAAGGAAGAGAAGTAGCACGCTTCCCAAGACAACCATAAAGAGAATCGTACAACATTTTGTCAGACCGTACAGCAGCACGTGTGGGAACAGTTTTCGAGGCATCCACTAGTGCATTTATTGCAGACTGACAGAACTGTACAACAGAGTCATTTATGGCACATGTGGGCCTAGAAATCAAGACAGTACTGTATCAATCCGTATAGCAGGTACAATAGGCTGTACAACAGTGTTTGGCACAGTTTTCGAAGTCAGCACAGTTTTCGAGGTTGACTACAATTTTTGGGTTAGTTTTCTGTTTATGAATTTTTTCCAATGAGGGATGAAAAGAAAAATGTTGTATATTAAATTTTCAGTACTCTTCTTAATGAAAAATATTTCTTAGGGTTTTCCCCAAGTAGTGGGGTTTTGCCCGGTCTTTGACCAAAATAATTGTGTTCATGTGCTTAAAGATTATTTCAGTATTTGGCAGTATTTTTGAAGTACATTTTAGAAGTGTGGTTTTACTTTCTGAAAGTGTTTGACAGAATGTGTAAATGAGCCATTTCATTTTTAAGTCAATTTTCTTCATTGTATCAGAGATGATGGTATCAGATCTCAGTTTAACAAAGCCATACTGAAAAAGAAATTTAGCAGGTGTTATTTGAAGTTTCAGAAGAGTGTTAGAATTGTCTTCAATTATTTTTGGTTGCAAGTTATTTTCCATGATGAGTATTAGGTATGAGGATCGGTTGGATGGACCATCCAACTACATTCCATGGAAAGTAAGAATTATTGTTGTACTAAAAGAAATTAGGGTTTGGAGTTTTATTAACAGTGTCATGACTAAGCCAACATATATAGATGACCTTTTGGAGTTTGAAGCTCTTGTAGCCAAAGCCCAGAGAGTTATACTGGATGGGGTTAAAGACCATCTCATTCCACACTTAGAAGAAAAGAAAAATGCTAAAGAGATGTGGGACACTTTGACCAAGTTGTTCGAAGCAAAGAATGAGAACCAGAAGATGGCCCTTAAAGACAAGCTACAGTGTATCAAAATGAACAAAGATGAGGGTGTAGCCTCCTACTTGATTCGTTTCACACAAGTCAAGTACGAGTTGGTAGCAGTAGGAGAGACTATCCCTGATTCAGAGTTGGTGAGAATGGCCCTGAAGGGCTTCACCAAGAAGTGGGAGGTCTTTGTGAAATGTATTGTCGGCAGAGAAAAACTTCCTAGTTGGTCCATATTAAGGGATGATTTTACCCAAGAGGAAATCCAGAATGGGTCACAGATTGGCCAAACTAGTGAGTATGTTGAGCAGGATGTGGCACTTGCAGCCAACTCGAAGAACAAGAAGAAGAAAGATCCGATTCAATTCAAATGTTATCATTGTGGTCAGTTAGGACACTATGCCATGAAATGAGCTGAGAAGAATAAAGGAAAGTCAGAGAAATATTCAGCAGCTACTGCAATGGAAGAGTTTGTAGGTGAGTTTGCAGGAGAATTTTCTCTAGCATCTTTTGACTCTAATGTAGGTAGCTCAGTTTTCGAGCGTGTATGGATATTTGACAGTGGGTCAACCAGACATATGACTAGAATGTATGATGCATTCCAGATTATCACAGAGTTGGGACCAAGACACTTCATTCAGATAGACATTGATAGTCCTCATATTTCTATTCGAGGGGTTGGTACAGTCAGGTTCCAACTAGACCTTGGAAAGGTCTTAGAGATACATGGAGTCCTATTTGTACCTGGGATGAGAGTTAGAAAACTCTCAGTGTCATCTCTTGAAGATTATGTTTATGGGATGTTGGTCAGGGACGATCATATCTTCATTTATCGGAGAGATGATCTTGTCAGGACCGCTATCTTCCTTAGTGATGGCAGGGACAAACAATATATTTTGAGAGGACATGTTGTGCGTCCATGGACATGTGGATGGTTGTCAGAGTCATAGGATGGGGCAGAAGATACAGTTGATCGGCATGTTGTTTACATTTCTTCTGATGAAGAGAGTGATTCTCTTCAGAGCACTGGCAGAAGACTCAACTAGACAGGTGATGGTGATGAGTAGGTTGATGAGGTTCAGTCTGAATCTCATGAGTCATATTTTTTCAGTGGTGGCCACTCTTCTCCGAGAGACTTTCCAGAGTAGGAGGGATTTGCATTAGAATTCAAAGGCAGATATTTGGATGGTACCAGAAGAACATCCCTCGTTAGGAGGGAGTGTTGAAAAGTTAACTCTGCATGTCCTCCCATATTTTTGATGTCCTTTATGTCCTTTATGTATTTATGTAACAAAGTGACGTTTATATAAATAAAGTGAAAGTGATTTTATAACTTTAGAAAAGTGGGTCACACTTAAGTGATGTATTTAATAATTAATGTTTTAATTATTAAAAGTGAGTTAAATGTGAACCATTGATTTTGTAATTAATTCTCAACCCTAGATTAGGTAGTTGAAGAAGTTAGTTGCAAAAGACAAGTATAAAACAAAGTGAGAGGGACATTTGATACACTCACCATCAAAGAGAGGAGAAGAGAGATTAAATACCAAGGAGAGTTTCCAGAGAAAATATTGGCACAAATTCCAAGGAATAGAAGCAGCACGCTTCCCAAGATAGCCATAAAGAGAACTGTGCAGCATTCTGTCAAACCGTACAACAACACGTGTGGGCACAGTTTCCAAGGCAGCCACTGGTGCATTTATTGTAGACTAACAGAACCATACAACAGATTCATTTATGACATGTGTGGGCCCATAAATCGAGACAGTACTGTAGCAATCCGTATAGCAGGTGCAACAGGTCGTACAATACTGTTTGGCACATTTTTCAAGGTCAGCACAGTTTTTCGAGGTTGACTGGAATTTCTGGGTTAGTTTTATGTTCATGAATTTTTTCCAAAGAGGGATGAAAAGAAAAATTTTGTATATTGAATTTTTAGTACTCTTCTTAATTAAAAATATTTCTTAGGGTTTTCCCCAAGCAGTGGGGTTTTGCCCGGTCTTTAACCAAAATAATTGTTTTGATGTGCTTAAAGATTGTTTCAATATTTGGCAGTATTTTAGAAGTGTGGTTTTACTTTCTGAAAATCAAGTTAAAACCCTAGATTCTAAAAGTGTTTGACAGAATGTGTAAATGAGCCATTTCATTTTTAATTCAATTTTCTTCAACCTTTTTGTTTTTTTCTGCTTTGGGGATCCTTGTTAGGTTTCTTCATTTGTTATAACTTCTTCAGCCTCTTTAGAGGTATTTAGGGTTTCTTCTTAAATCCTTTGTGTTTGACTCAATCTGGTGTGGTCTGCAAAGTTTTTCTGTTTCTTCTATTAGAACCTACCCGCGTGTTTCCTGTAGTTATAAGCGTGTACTTTCTGTTACTGCACTCGCGAGTTGCACATTGTGCTACCCGCGGTTTTTCAGTTGCACTCGCGAGCTGTTAGTGTATATAGTCGCGAGTTTCTTGGAAGATTTGAACTCTTAATTTAGGGTTCGATCTTGGTTTTTTGGTCTGATTTTGGATTTGCTTTGTTTTTTTGGCACATGTTAAGCATTTTTGTGTTTTATCTGAGTTCATTTCACAGCCTTTTAGAGGCATTTTAGTGTCTGATTTTGATTCAGTGGCTCTTAGGTTTTCATTTCTTTTTTTAAGGTTTTCAAGGATCACCCGCGACCTGTCTATATATACATTCACAAACTTTCTTCCCTAACCGCGAGGTGCTAGTATATATACCTGCGGGTCCACCACAAGTTGTTGTATATCAGAATTGCAAGTTTTTCCTAAGTTTTTCCTTTTTTATTTAGGGTTTGATCTCAGAGGGGTTTGTCTGTGGCTTTAGAATTCCTTGTCCTATTTGATACACACCAGACCTTGTTCTGGGTGCTCTGAATTTGTCTTAAACCTTTTGAAGAGTTTCTCTTTGAAGTTTTTGTCTTGGTAAAGTTACCCTATCCTGCTATCCCATTTTTTTTTGCGAGTGCTTATTTCTATTTTGATTACTAGTGTTCAGGAGCAGTTTGATCTCTGCATAGGGGTCTTTGTTTTTCCATCTTACACATCAGTCTTCTTTATTGGCATCTTGTTCCAAAGGTTTAGTTACTTCTCAGAAGCAACTAGTTGGGTTAGTCTTTGTCAATCTTGTTGTAGGTCTGTTTGTTTTGGTTTGGGTCATTTTCCTTTACTTTCACTCTTGATAAGTCTTGTTTGTTCATTATATTCATTTGTATTTCTTCTGTAGCTAAAGAAAAGATCATGTTTGGAAAACAAAAGAACTTCCCTTTTTATTGCAAGATTCTTTATTTATTTTTTCAAAGTAGTTACATTTGTTAGTTCTACTATCTTTGAAAATAACAACAACAACAAAAAAATTATGCTTAGGTTTACTTTGATTTTTTGTTTTGAAAGAAAAACGGAAAGCACAATTGTGAATTTTTTACATTTTATATGCACTTTATTTCTAGTTGTAACCACATCACACATTGCACAATCCTTTAAGTAAACAATAGCCTTTAAAAATAAATTAATTTAAAATTTATTAGTAACATTTCTTTTTTAGGTTACCCATACATAAACTAGCTTAGGCTAGGATCTTGGATTAGAACACACTTTAACTATCCAATATTATCAAATCTCAAATCATAGTGAAAACTGTCATTTAGGTAAATCCACTCTTATAGAAGTATTATGGGAAGCTCTACTCAAACCAGAGTTAAGCACGAGGTCATGTGAGGGTGAAATTGTTGGGGATACCCCCCCACTTTTCATTAGAGCATACACCAGGGGTGATTCACGTACGGGGGTCCATTCGTGCCTTGAGTACTCTTGGATTTCGAGGTTTGCTACCCTACCCATGTGTTTTGGATGGACTAGCCACTATCCCCTTAGGATCTTTCTGTATTTGTGGTAGCCTTTAGTATCTTGACTTTAGGGCTCTACACAGGTATAGTGGAAGGATATTTACACCGCACCTAGGACAGACACGGGAGGTAACCCTATGCAGTAATTCAGGGAGGACAGTTTGGTGATTCAAATGATTGCACCCATAGAATCTGTATGTGGAGACTGTGTATCTGACATTCGATATTCCACTAGTTTGCTCTAGGCCCTCATCATCCCAAACTTACTTTTGAGAGTATTATCTTTGTTTGCATGGTTTGGATCACTTTAGGACATTTTTTAGTGGTATTCTATTTGCTCCTAGTTGTTAGTGGCCCCTAGGATAATTACTTAGTATATTTTTCACATAATTGTCGAGGACCAACCTCTTATAAGGTCATGAAGGTTATAAAACCTTCTTCCATTTACAGTGGAGCCTCCACCGCCACCACAGCGATGGAGAACAAAATCTCGTGGTTCTTACGAACTTACAGGAACAACTAAACCAGCCAGAGAACCTCATTTGATCTCTCAATATCAAATGGTTCGGGAACCCCTAGATATTGAAGACTTGACAACTCAAGAGTTTGCCACACTTTTTAATCCTCCTTTAACTGGACCCAATGATCCCCTGTTAGTAATTGTAGTTTCTCTAGGTCTTCTAGAGTTAAGTGTGTACCGGTTTACACCTGGTTCATTCATGGATAACGTAGGGGATGTGTAAGGATTTCCTCATACTCCTACAGCAGTTATCATATTAGGAGGTTTTCCCCCTACATATGCACACACATCGATACCAAGCTCATTACAAGCTACTTCTGCTCCAAGCACTTCATTTAATTTCAATGCTATAACTGTAGGACCATCTATCTCTCAAGCTATGACTGCATCTAGTCCTTTTGGTTCTACTATTGGACTATCTAGTGTCCCTTTTTCAGGGGTACCATCAGTATCGTTCACCTCTTCCCCTTTTGTACAACAATTCCAGGCTAACCCTCAGTCTGCTCCTTTTAGTCATGGATTTCCTTGGTTTGGAGGACACATAGCTCCTTCGAAACCTTTTGTAGGCTCAATGCCTACTTCTTCCATTGCATCTACACCAGGGTTCAACCCCTTCACAGGTTTTAATGTGCATCCATCCAATATATAGACTTCAAACGTACCTATAGGGAGTACTCATTTTTCACTATTTGGTGGAGGAGGTAGTAACAGCTTTGTCAACCCACATTTCGGGGGTGCTTATACCCAACCACAATGGAACAATCCACAAGGAAGTAATCCCCTAGCCTACGGCTGGAGCATATTTAATAATGTGTTTACTTCACAACCGATGGTCGGGGGCATCCCCAACCAACATTATAGGAGCCAGGTTTCGGGTGGTTCCCCCTACCAAACTCCTTTTAATCAGATGCCATTGGTGAAACCTCGTTTTCCTTTTCTAGAAACCTTGAACTTTCCAAATCTTTTGAAACTGACTAATGATCTGGTGCGACATCACCCGGCATGGCCACCCATCCCAACCAAGCTTCCCTTGGACATTCCGAAGTTCGAGGGTAAGACTGGGGAAGACCCTGCTGACCATGTTACAACCTTTCATTTATGGTGCTCTTCCAACTCACTTAATGACGATTCCATACGATTGAGTCTCTTCCAAAGAACCTTAACTAATGTCGCATCCAAGTGGTACATTGAATTGCCCGCTACTGCATACAACAACTTTTGGGACCTAGCGACAGTCTTTTTGAACCACTTCCAACTTCCTATCTGGTATGATGCAGGTACAAACCTTCTGTCCACTTTCAGGAAGAACAAAGCCACTCACTTATCTGACCATATTCGGGAGCGACGAAGACGCAAGAGACTCACAAGGTTGAGATCCCCCCATATTTCCTTTTAGAGTGGTACTTGAAATCACTCCTTCCTTATATTTCTAAGGATGTCACAACTTCTAGGGTAAGTTCTGAGGAAGAAGCAATCCTGAGAACCCAACAGCTTGACCTAGTTTACGCTCAATATGGGATTCTCTATGAGATCATTCTAGACGCACTGAGATCTAATATAGATCTTGGAAAACCTAAGCCTGGACCACATGTTGATGGCATTGTTGGTTCAGCAGATTCAGCAGCACTTGAATCTTTAACAAAACAAGTGCACGCACTTTCCGTGAAGACTTGGTGGTGATATCGATTTGTCCATCACTCCTTCTACGCAAATGATTTATGCTGAGGGTAACATGGAAAATATATCGAGGACCATACCGATCGATATCTCCATTAAAACTGGCATTGTGGAAAACCTCTTTATTGGAGCATATTTTTCTCCTTATGAGATCACTCTGTATATCAACCTGTTTAAGGAATTTTGCGACGTGTTTTTCTGGTCTTATGAGGAGATGCCAGGCATCAAACCCACTATAGTTGACCATGTCATCATAACTTACCCTATTGATAAACCAGTGAAGCAAAAGCTCCATCCGGTAAACCCTCGGAAAGCAGCAACCATTAAGGCCGAAGTTGAGAAACTGTTAAAATATGGCTTCATCTAACCTGTCGACATGACGGAATGGGTCTACAACCTAGTTATGGTAAAAAAAAAGCAAGGAACCATAAGAGTATGCATAGACTTCAGGAACTTAAAAAAATATTGTCCTAAGGAAAACTACCCCACACCTTTCATCGATCAAATCATCAACACATGTTTGGGCCATGAAATATTCTCTTTCATGGATGGTTTTTCAGGATACAACTAGATTCAAATAAAACCTGAAGACCAACACAAAACGTCTTTCATTTGTCCTTGGGGTACTTTTGCTTATCGGAAGATGTCGTTCGGGTTAAAGAACGCTGGAGCCACTTTCCAGCGTGCCATGAAATTTGCTTTCCATGATATCAAACATGTAGTTGATCCATATCTAGATGATCTCCTAGCGCGATCTCGTAAGAGACGAGATCATCTTGATCATTTGCGACAAGTATTTGAGAGATGCATATACTATAAGATTTGTTTGAATCCTAACAAATGTGTATTATGTGTCGAGTCCGGACGCCTACTGGGTTTCATTGTTCCGAGTCGTGGTATCATGGTCGACCCATTAAAATTTGAGGCCATTGTAATTATGCCTCCTCCTCGAACCCTTAGACAAATTCAGAGTCTGCAGGGTATGTCAAAATTTCTATGACGTTTCATTATAAACTATGATAAAATCACAAAAGGATTCATAAGATTGCTCAAGCAGGACACCTATTTTCTTTGGGACGAGGCTACTCAAACATCATTTGAGGCTTTGAAAAAGGAATTACTATCAGCCCCCTTGTTGACCCCGCCAGATTACACCAAGGAATTCATTCTATATCTGGCAGCATTTGTTTCCACGATTGGTATAGTACTTGTTCAGAAGGATGACAAGCTTCAGGAGCATGCCATTTATTATCTTTCACGTTCATTGATAAATCCTTAGATAGCATTCATACATCGAGAAGTTGGAATTAGCTGTCATCCATGCAATTCAGAGACTGCGTCGCTACATCCTACTACGAACCACCATAGTGATTGCAGAAGTCAATCCATTTCAATACGTTTTAACCCAACGTATCATCGGCGGGAAGTTCAATAAATGGATTGTCATTTTGCAAGAGTTTGACCTAATCTTCCAATCCGCTAAGTCAAAGAAATATCTGGTGTTTTCTGAACTTATTTCTGAGTTTCCCAGTGACATAGTAAACAATGTGGAAGATTCATCATTCCCGGATGAACACATCTGTCTCATTGCGACTTCTGACCCATGGTATGGAGATGTTTGAGTATATCTCCATACTTTGAGGTGTCCTCCCACTTTCTCTAGGGATGAACAACAGAAATTGAAAAATCATGCACGGAACTATCTCATCATTTCTGACACATTATACAGACATGGGATAGATTCCATTTTACGTTGTTTCTTAACCTTGGAGGAAGCTGAAACAATATTGAATGATGCCCACAGTGGAGCCTGTGGGTGTCATCTTTCTGGGTTGGAAACAGCCCAGAAAATACTGCATGCTAGTTATTTTTGGCCCACGATCTTCAAAGATTATGAGGAAATTGTGAAACACTGTCAGGCTTGTCAGTTTTTCACCAAACATATGTGAGCACACCCGGCTCCCCTCCAACTTATTATCACAACAGGCCCCTTCACCAATTGGGGGATTGAATTCATGGCATGTAATCTGGCTTTGATAGGAGGACACCACCACATCATTTTTGTCGTAGACTACTTTACAAAGTGGGCCGAGGAAATGCCTACTGTGAGAGCAGACGGAGAAACGGCTACTTATTTCGTATTTAACCAGATCATTGCTAGATTTGGTATCCCCAAAGAGATCGTTACAGACCATGGTCGATATTTTAAAAACAATATGATGACCGAGTTGTATACTATGCTAGGTTTTCGACAGGAACATTCGTCCTCATTCTATCTACAGGCGAATGGTCAGGTCGAAGCGGTCAACAAAACTTTGAAAACCATCCTTCAAAAGACCGTTAATGCTAGTCGTCTAACTAGAACATCATGTTGTACCCCTCTCTTTGGGCTTACCGATATAATGTTAATACTGCTACCGAGTTCTCACATTTCCAACTCGTTCACAAGGTGGAGGCAGTTATTCCGATTGAATGTGAGATTGTTGGCGGGAAATAATACCCTATAGTAAGGAAACAAATACTATCAACTTAAGGGGGTTGACAGGTAAGCACATTACTTTCATTACAGAGATGTTTATGAATGGAAATAGATTATAGGTCTTGAGGACATACCTTTTGAATGAAGTTTGATCCCATCTTTTATCCGATCTTGTGCTCGATCCTCAATCCAATCTCCCGTTCAGTAAACCTGCAACACAAAGACCTTTCTCAAGGTATCTTGGCCAATATAATAATGATGCAATAGAACAATGATTCAAACATCAAATATTAACCAACATAATCTAAATACATACATAATCCAATAAGTACTTGATTTGGGATGAGAAAGATGCTTCAACCTTTATTGTCAAAAACAAGTGAATGATACATAATATACTTGACTTTGCAGCATGCTCATGCAACCTGATCCTGGGCTCCTACTCTTCTCTGACTTGGAAATATTCCAGCATAACCTCCTCCAATACAAGCTTCTCTTATAAAGAATCTCTCTATAGCTCTCATGTCTAACCCCTCTCTTCATTCCTCCTTGTATTTATAGGACAAGGGAGGCAGTTCAGGGCGAGAGGTGGTTGTAGAGGAAGTTGGGGAAGTTGGGAAACCAACTGCAACTAATCCTCACTAATCCTCATTCGTGAAATTAATTATTTTTTAATAATCTTTTGAGGTGTACGCTACTATTTCACAGTGGAGTAGCGCCCAGGGCACTACTATACTGTTTTACAACTAGCGCTCATCACTTTTTAAATGTTGTACGCTACTCTATTGAAGAGGAGTAGCACCCATGAGGGGTTGAGCGCTACTATTGTACACTAGAGTAGGGTACGGGTGCTAGTTTGTTAAGGTAGAGTAGCACCCATGTCTCAAAATGATACTTTTTAGGGTTTTTCCAGCTTGCAAGGAGGTGGAGTAGGTCAAGGTCTCATCTAAGGTCAACATGCTCCTCCATCCAAGTTCTCCTTTTGTGTGATCGACAACTCAATGTGATCACGGACGGAGAGGTGCAGGTTTGACCTATAACATATGCCCCCTAATGTGTGAGGTCAGAGGGAAATGATGGCCAAAATACATTACAATCCAAATCTAGAGGAGGAGCAAGGAACCGTGGAAGCAAGTCACAAGAACACCTGAAACAAATATCAAGGTCAGCAAGTAATTACATTCTTGACATCATATAGATGTGCAGTGTGATACAACATGATCTTTGATACATAACAAGGAGATGTATATATATCATGGCCACTTGGAATACAAGCGTGGATCCATGTCAAACTGAGAGATCATAGCCATAACAACAAACTGGATCTATGTCTCATGAAGAGCCGAATATAAGTGAGGCTCAATCTTGCGCAACTTGGGTGATAACATAATGAGGTAATGTCATCTAAAATCCCCAAGGTCTTCATCCAAAACAACCCGAGGTACAAACCCTAACCATGTGAATATATGAGATGATAGTCGAACATGGGGGGTATCATTTAATTACCGGTCATTGATGTATACCGTTAAGAAACGCGAGGGCTTCCACCGATAATGATGATGGGGCCCAAGGTACCTAGTACGATCCGACAAGTGTGAATAGGTGGAATTGGAGTCGAACACTTGGGGATCCTGTCGAAGAAGAGACATTGATGTATTCTTGACATTCAACAGCGAGGAAAATTGCCACTGGTGACTGCAATCTGCAAGGTACTAACCGAAACTCTAAACTTCATTCCCAGAGAAAAATGAGTTGATGTCGATGGGAAGAAGTCCGTTGGAAGGGAGGCCTTAAGGCATACTCCATCATCCAACTCGAGGAACACTCAACTGGTATGAGCTGATATGGAGTAATATGTAACAAGACTGACACTAGGATGGCCGACACATGAGGTCAAGGTAAACTGCAGAATGGCTGACACAAGGTATATCCTTGAACAATGAGAACGACACAAAGTGACTCAGGTAGTTGCCGACATAATGGGGTAAAGGATAAGCCTGAAATGTAGGAGACATTATCAGACCCTCCATATGGTTGGAAGAATAACCAACCGGGGGAGTAAATAACTCGGAGATCAGGTTCACCCTAAGGTCAAAAACTAAACCCAACCGATATGATAGACTCAAGTAGGTGCTGTGTTCAAGGATAGAATTGACTAAACTACCTTTGACATTGAAGATATGACACATCTTTCCTATCCCTTATTCTTTTTGGATAAAAGAATACCTTTCTTGTTGTTTTAATGAGTCCAAGAAAGAATGAAAACTCAATAGATCCAACCATGTAAAAAGTTTAACGAGCCCATGGTAGGAAGACTCATGAACTTCTTCATTGTTTACAGAGTTCGAAGAAGAGATAGAAGATTACTCTATATTACTGATCTCTGGATTTTAATATTGAGCCGAGATCTATTCCTGCTCCCCGGTCTTTTTAATTTTAAGGATTCTGAAAAACTTAAACAATAACTCCATATATCTGCTCATGGATTTTAGTATTGAGCCCAAGCAGGTTAATGCTCGCCAGTGTTTTCCTGTTTATAGAGTCTAAAAAACTTAAACAATCCTCTTTACACCTATCCGTGGATTTTATATCAAGCCCGGATTGGTCTGTGCTCGGTGGTGTTTTCTTGTTTATAGAGTTGAAAAACTTAAACAGTCCTCTACTTACCCTCTCGTGGATTTCACATCGAGCCTGAGTAGGTGAATGCTCGCTTGGTGTTTTCATGTTTAGAGAGCCTGAAAACCCTAAAGAAAGGCTCCAAAACGTCCTTTTTCGTACAATTAGTCTCCTCCCTCGAAAAAGTATAAAACAATGGAAGAAGAACTCTTCTAGCGCATACAGGAGTATACCTAGAGTATACATTTTCCATAGTTAATCCACCAAGGCCCGGAAAAGGGTAATTCTATACCTGAGTGGATGTCACTTCAAATCCTTTAACGAGTCTGAAATGACAACTATACTCGGCAATCTTGTCATATTTAAAGAGTCTAACAAGAGCTTAGAGAGAACTCTATAGGAATCTTTTTCGTAAAATTTTAATGATTCCGAAAAAGTAAACTTGTGACCTCCTTACTATTTTTAATGAGCTCAAAGGAGAAATGGAAGAATGCTCATAGCCTCCTTACTGTTTTTAACAAGCTCGAAGGAAATATGGAAGACTGCTCGTAACCTACTTACTTTTTTTAACGAGCTCGAAGTAAAGGTAGAAGAATGCTCGTAACCTACTTATTTTTTTTAATGAGCTCGAAGTGAAGGTAGAAGAATGCTCGAAAGACTCCCTCAAGTAGGGTCGATGCCTAGAATCTCCTCATGAGATCGGGAAAAGATGTCACGAAAATCATTAAACAGATTGGTGTATGGAATGATCTCATCAAGATAACATCCCGTTTCAATAAAAATGTTTTATGTGACCCCAGGTGTGGTGAAAATGTTGACCAAAATGGTTCTCGATCTATTCCCTTCATCAAAACCAACTTGTGAAGTGGAAGGGATAGAAGTGAAATCAACATTCTCACTGAGTGTCGGATAAAACTCGCCTCTTTCTATCAATTTTAGAATGGGAATCAAGAAGGACCTGAGATCTATATGTTCACGAGGACGGTCCAGGTCGGTCATGGCTTCCAAAATTGCTTCCTCAGAAGGTAAAGTAGTATCCAAATTGTCAAGAGAGTGAGTCGGATCGGATGACTGTGCAGCAACACAGTCCATATCTGACTCAACAGAGACCAGCGGAGTCAATATATGTTCTGTTGCAGTTTGATGTGAGTCCAAGCAGGTTATCTTTGCAATAGATGTAGGCACAGAAGGTTCTGAATCAGTTGGGAGAAACCCAGGATCAGTCGTTAAACTGGTCGTGGAAATCTCAGACGATGAACATTCCTCAGAACCAACAAATAGGGTAGGAGCAGGTAGGTCAAAAGTGCCTATCAATGACCCGTAAATCCCTACTCCTAAACTCTCGCTTACTAGGGAAAATTGATCAACTAAGGGAATCGTGGACTCCGAAGAAGTCTGGTTGTTTCTCTGAGTGAAAGAAAGTTGATCGACTGTAACGACCTTACCTTCAAAAGGGAACATAACAACTCTAAAAACTGTCGATGCAATAGCTCGCATGGAATACGTCCAACTCCTGCCTAACAACATGTTATAATCAAGCGGAGCGTCCAGAACTTTTACTTCTACAGCAACTGTCTTACCGACCAAAGTGACATCAAATGATGGCAAAACCCCATGTGGACGGAAAGTCCCACCATCAAATGCAGTAAGCATTGTGTTAGAAGGGGCTAACTCGGGAGAACCCAAATCTTTCCAACAAGAAATTGACATTACGCACGTCGACGCGCCCTCATCTACGATAGCTCGTCTAATGGTCATTAGGCCATGGACGACTTCAATCTGAAGGGAAACGTGGTATGGCAACCGGTATTTGATATCATCCATATCAAATCGCGCAGACATGTTAGAGGATTCCATACTTCCAATAGCTGCCATAAGTGCATTTCGTTGTAAAGGACAACTTTGCAGGACTTCTCAGGTGGACATGGCACAAGGGGTCTCGGCTAGATCTTCAACCACATTGTAGTTGGAAGCAGCTCGAGTGTTGGGATTGTGCGATGCCCGTTTCAAGACACCTTTCAGGATCTTGGGCATTGGGTCCATAGGTATGTGGAGTGGAGCGGAAGATTCTGGAATCTCTTTATCCTTCTTCTGTGTATCCGGGGTGTAATTCCTTGCTCTTGTTTGTAAGAGTGCATCCGAGCTAACCATGTTAATAAAAATTTTGATCAACTGAAGCATGTGTGGTGCCCCCAGTATTGGAGGTGCCAGAAGCTGAACCCTGCCCCTAAGGGAATGGATCTTTCAGTACGGCAGGTTTCTTCTCTTGAAGCAGCTTCTGGGCTTCTTCGAGTAGAGGGCATTGATTAGTGAGGTGGTCCTACTTGCAAAGTTTACAAGGGAACTTAACCTTCTTCTTCTCTTTGTTACCCTCCTTGGCATTCTCTTTTTTGGGCTTTTGATGGTTCCCCTCTCCTTTCTTTCCCTTCTTTTTGTTATTGGGCTGCCAAGGGCCCTTTTGATTATTCTGAACCTAGTTAACAGATTCAGAAGTAGAAGGAGAGGTTCTGACGGAAGTAACTTCTACATTTGATTGTTTGACAGATAAGGCATGAACCTGTTTGGTCAATGCTTCAAAAGCTGCAAATTCAACTGAACCTACTATGCTGTCAGCATGCAGTCCAGGTTTAGGTTTGCTCAGATCTGTATTTGATCGCGGTGCATCAGGTATGATTTCATAAAGTAACCCAGATTGTGCGTAAACAAGGTCTAACTGCTGGGTCCTTAAGATGGCTTCTTCCTCTACAGACACTCCAGAAGTAGCTACTTCCTTCGAAATATAAGGAAGGAGTGATTTCAAATACCACTCAAGAAGGAATTCTGGAGGTATGTTGGATTTAATGAGCCTCTTCTGTCTTTGCCACTCCTGAATGTGGTCAGATAAGTGAGTGGCTTTATTTTGCCTAAATGTAGACAAAAGGTCTGTTCCGGCATCATACCGAACTGGAAGCTAGAAGTGATTCAAAAAGACAATCACGAGATCCCCAAAATTAAAGAATGTAGCTGTAGGTAACTCAATGTAACATTTGGCTGCAGCACCGGTTAAGGTCCTTTGGAACAGTCTCAACCTAATGGAATCTTCATTTAATGAGTTCGAGGAACACCATAAATGGAAAGTAGTGACATGATCATGAGGGTCCTCTCCAGTTTTGCCTTCGAATTTTGGAATGTACAAAGGTAATTTGGTAGGAACAGGTGGCCATGTGGTGTTGTGATACACCGGATCATTTGTCAACTTGGAAAGGTCTGGAAAATTTAGAGTTGCCAGAAACGGTAAACAAGGTCTGCAAGACGGAATTTGATAAGCTGGGGTCATAAAGGGGGAACCACCCATAGTTTGACCCATGAACTACTGGTAGGGGTTGCCCCCAACCATCCACTGGTAAGGGTTTCCCCCAATAATTTGTTGGTAGGGGTTTCCCCCTGCGCCCCCAGTCACTTGCTGGTAGGGGTTTCCCCCTGCCATCTGTTGTTGCGCGAAAGTATTATTGAAATTTCCCCACCTATATGAAAGTGGGTTAGTGCTCTGTGGGTTCGTCATATGTGGCTGGGCGTTAGCCCTGCCATATTGCTGGTTTAAAATGTTACCCCCTCCTCCTGAGAATAAGGAAAAAGGGACGTTTCCTACAGGTATATTACCTTGATTTAAGTTGGGACCTGCAAAGGTATTAAAACCAGTGGTAGCTGACATGGATGGTGCAGTCATGGTACTCATCACAGGCATGGTTACAGAAGCATTTGGCCCTACAACGGGTGTGGAAATCCACATGCTGGGTATGTGGTATAACGGTTGAGTCACAGGAGGTGGAACTAGATTAGCTGTACTGCTAGGTCCAAAAGTAGGTGTAGAGTCAGATTCCATAGTTGTTGAACTCGGCATGCCTAATGTACCAGTATTAAAGCTGAAGGACGGAGTGGACACAGAGGTTGTTTGTGCCGAACTCGGTGTAGCAGTAAGAGGAGGATTTATAGTATTAGTATTCATACCTATTGTGGGAGTCTGTGTAACTCCCAGTTTGCCTCCCGAATTAGTCATAAAATGCTCAGGTGTGAAATGATATGCACTATAATCTGGTTGCTGGAAACTAACAGGTATCAGCAGCGGAATTCTAAGATTAGTTAGAGGAGGATTAAAAGGAGTACTGAACTTAGCAGAAGTGAGATCTTCAATCTCAACTGAACTAATATGTCATTGATTTGGAGTCCCCGGTTGTGGTTCCTCAGGAACCTCTATTTCAAGGCTTTCTGTTGCAGTTTGTAGTTCTTCAGGAAACTCAATTTCAGGTTGTAGTTCCTCAGGAATTTCTATTTCAGGATTTTCTGTTGTAAAAAGTTCCTCAGGAAGTTCTATTTCACCAGTGGTTTCCAAAGGAACACTGGGGTCTACCCTTTGTCGTCTAACTGGTGGTAGTGGTTTTGTTCCAAGTGGAGGAAGGTTTTGCAACCTTCTCGACCTACGAATTTCTTGGTTTTCCACGATTATATATAAAAATAAAACTAGAAAACCTAGTGGCCACTATGACTAGGGGGCAAAGAGCACACCACTAAAAAGTCCTAAGTATGCAAACCAAGCAAACAAGATGCTTTCTAGAGAAGAGTCTGGGATGATGAGGGCCCAGAACAGATCAACGAAGGATGAAGAACAGTTACCCGGGATCCACAATACAATGACTAAGGGTGCAAGCACTGGAATCACCCAACCGCCCTCCCAAATACCTACAAGGGATTTCCTCCCATGTCTATCCTAGGTACAACATATATACCCTCCGCTGTCACCTGTGTATGAACCTGTGGTCAGATACTAAGGATACCACAACTCCGAAAACTCCTGGGGGAACAATCTTAGGTCGAATCGGAAGGCGTGGGCAGGGTAACTGAGCCCAAAAATCAAAAGAGTCCCCAAACGCGATCCAATCCTAGTATATGCTCGAAACAAAAAGTAGGAGGACTATTCCCAACAATCTGATCTCACAAGACCTACTGCATAGATCCCAGGAAAGCTTTGAACGAAGTGGGTTTACCTGTGATAGTCAAACTACGATTTTTGTGTAATGTGTGACCTTGGGTGGTTTAAGGTGATTTAAACCCAAGATCCTAACCAAGACTAGTTGGTGTAGTGTATCCCTAAAAAGAAAATTGTTGCTAATTAATTTTATTAAAAAAATTTAGGGCTATTATTACTCAAAAGGTAATGCATTTTTGTGGCATGGTTGCAACAGGAAAGCAAAGTGCATAAATTATAACTTTCGACAACAAAACTTTTTATTTTTTCATTTAATGATCTTTCCAAATTGAAACTGAAAAAAATCTAAGCAAATTTTCTTTTTGTTTTCTTTTAAAATTATGAACAAAACAAACTATGCTATTTTGCAAAAGATATAAGCCTCACTATTCTTAAGCTATCAAATTTTTGCTTTTTCTGTTATTATGAACGAAAAAGAACTCTAAAATTATGAAGAAAATAAGACTTATACAAGATGTGTAAGTATGGAAAAAGGGGTCCTAAGCTCACAGCTGTCAAAACTTTGGTTCGACAAAGGCTTGTCCTATAAGTTTTTTCAAGAGAAAAAACCCTCACACTTGGAAACAAAGCGGATAGAAAACAAAGAGGAAAAATTCTACAAACTGGAAATCAAACTCAAGAGGAATGTCCCACAGCACCAAACCCTAACAAGACCACTAAGCCAAGCAATCGGTAGGCAAGCGAGTTAACAACCACCCTACTAACACAAAGACTAAAAGATGAAGCAAACTGAAGTGCTCCAATCTCACTTGATACTGGAAAAAGATAAAGAAGTCAAGAAATGTTGGAACTCAAAAGTTTGGAAGACACCCTAAAGGCTCTAAAATGGACCAAACCCTAAAACAAAGGATAAGATGCCTAAAGAGCAAACAAATGTTGCCACAAATAGAAAATGCAAAGCATACAGGTTTGTAGGTCAGCAACACATTATCAGGGAAAGGATAAGCAATTGTGTTCACTAAGGAGCAACGCTTAGTCTCCAAAAAGGTTAAAAATGGACCAAACACTTCACCGGTAAACAAGTGACCTAAAGATGGCAAAAAGACTCAAAGAAAGGTTCTGAGACTCAAAGAAGAGTTACAAACCTCAAGTACCAGTCAAGGAGACCTAAAACAAAGTCAGAAGACCACCCAAAAAGGCAGAAAACTCAACCAAACAACCAACAGAAGGCTACAGGAATGTACCCTACTGTGCAGTAGGGAAACTAGCGCTCCTAGAGGGATGGGCACTATTGTATGTATAATAGAGTAGCGTATGGGCGCTACTGTATCTATAACAGAGTAGCGCTCAAATCTTAAAGAGTCCAAAAACTAACTTTGAAAAGATGCAAAAAGACTGAGTGAAGCAGAGAGAAGCAAGCAGGGGATACCTACAGGGCTTCTCAGCAGATTAAAGGAGTTAATAGGTTCTAGAAAGACAAACAAGAAAGGTTTCCTAGAGCAGAAAAACAACCTTCCCCAGTATGGTCGCCAGTCTGTTGGCAGGAAATACTACCCTATAGTAAGGAAACAGATACTATCAACTTAAGGGGGTTGATAGGTAAGCACATTACTTGCATTACAAAGATGTTTATGAATGGAAATAGATTATAGGTCTTGAGGACATACCTTTTGAACGAAGTTTGATCCCAGCTTTTATCCAATCTTGCGCTCAATCCTCAATCCAATCTCCCGTTTAGTAAACCTGCAACACAAAGACCTTTCTCAAGGTATCTTGGCCAATATAATAATGATGCAATAGAACAATGATTCAAACATCAAATATTAACCAACATAATCCAATAAGTACTTGATTTGGGATGAGAAATATGCTTCAACCTTTATTGTCAAAAATAAGTGAATGATACACAATATACCTGACTTTGCAGCATGCTCATGCAACCTGATCCTAGGCTTCTGCTCTTCTCTGGCTTGGAAATCTTCCAGCATAACCTCCTCCAATACAAGCTTCTCTTATAAAGAATCTCTCTATAGCTCTCATGTCTAACCCCTCTCTTCATTCCTCCTTGTATTTATAGGACAAGGGAGGCAGTTCAGGTCAAGAGGTGGTTGTAGAGGAAGTTGGGGAAGTTGGGAAACCAAATGCAACTAACCCTCATTCATGAAATTAATTATTTTTTAATCATCTTTTGAGGTGTAAGCTACTATTTCACAGTGGAGTAGCGCCACTATAGTGTTTTAAAACTAGCGCTCATCACTTTTTAAATGTTGTACGCTACTCTATTGAAGAGGAGTAGCGCCCATGAGGGGTTGAGCGCTACTATTGTACACTGGATTAGGGTACAGGCGCTAGTTTGTTAAGGTAGAGTAGTGTCCATGTCTCAAAATGATACTTTTTAGGGTTTTTCCAGCTTGCAAGGAGGTGGAGTAGGTCAAGGTCTCATCTAAGGTCAACATGCTCCTCCATCCAAGTTCTCCTTTTGTGTGATCGAAAGCTCAAGGTGATCACAAACAGAGAGGTGCAGGTTTGACCTATAACAGAGATTCCCTCATTAAAGTTGGTTGTCCAACTGCTCCCTGAAATTTTAGCTTTGGAGGAACGTTTGCTACATTTAGAACATTTAGATGAACAGTGTCGCGATGTGCTCACAACAAACGAGGCTCATAAAAGCAGAGTCAAGCGTTAGTATGACAAGTCTGTGAAACCAAGGGTGTTCTTTGAAGGAGACCTTGTTCTGCTCTATGACCAGGACAAAGATCCCTTGGGGGCAGGCAAGTTCAAATCTATGTGGCTTGGACCGTACATTGTCTCTAAATTTATGAAGAAAGGATCCTATGAGCTAATCGACTATGAGGGTTGTAAGTTGCCTGAGCCCATAAATGGGCTCTACCTGAAAACATATTATTCTTAGGCCTCTGTGATTTTTCTTGTCTTATAATTGTACATGTTTGTAGATTTATTATTTTCTTTTGATTTCTTTTTATGCATCTTATGTGTCTTATGGATTGTGGTTTCAGATGACAATTGAGTGCTTTATAGGATTCGTCGATGGCGCTAGTCGCCACACCCGTCAGTTGGCCTTAGCAGCTTGGATTATTTACTCATCGTTTGGTCAACGTGTGTCTTCGGGAGGGGCTTGTTTGGGCTCTACAACGAATAATGTATCTGAGTACAGTGCTGTTAGGAACCCATGTCTTTACTTTGTTAGTATATATGTTGTTGGACGCATATGCTTTGTAAGTCGTCCCGTAGTATTTGTTGATCAATAGTTTGTGTTATTTTTGTTGGCGCATATGCTTTGTAAGTCGCCCATAGTATTTTTGATCCATAGTTTGTAGTGGCCCATGGTTTTGACCCATAGTATTGGCACCTAGACTTAGTATATAAGCGTGTGTTGAGACCTATGAAGGCACCATGAAGTTATTTGTATTGAGCTTGCTCAAAGGAGGTTGCCCCCTCGAAGTGGCCTGTGATCAATATAAAAGTGATTCTGAGTTCTGTCATTTCTGCTATTTCGCATATTCTTATTAATTAATTGTTGCAGGTGCTTCACATCTAGTATCAGAGCACTTTTTGGGCTCGCTGGGTGAAATTTCTGCCAATTTTTTTTCGCATCTGTTGCAGGTTCAGATTTGGGAATAATCCCTATCCGCTTAACTATGGGAAGTACTTGGGCATAAGCCCTAAAATTCATTGTGAGGAGTACCACAGAAACCCCAAATTAGCTGGCCCATTAAGAGGACCTGCCAGCGAAAAGGGAAACGACCCCTACTTGATTGACTAGTTCCCACCCGTGAGGTAAACCAAGAATTGTCGTTTGTGGCAAAGCAGTTATTAGTTTTACCTGAGCCATGGAGTGAGGGGTACTGCCCCAATACGCAAGCCGTCAGACAGCATTGGTGGCCGAGTGAAACCCCTGAACTGTTAGGAAGCCGCACATACCTGGGGTTCATATCTATTTTCAGTTGAATTGTTGTCGATCACTGCTGCGCCATTTCAAATCCAGCCATTCAGATCCATTCTAAAAGTCGTTCTAGATCCAGCCGTTTTCAATCCATTCTGCACTTTTTCAGATCCCTTCCGAGCCGTAGCCGCTCCAGTCTAAAAGAAAAATAAAATAAAAAAATAAACTCCTGGTTATGGTTGTCACCCGTGCAGGAGGAAAAACCATGGAAGAAGCACTTGCATCCATCCAAGCCAAACTCCAGGATCTGGATGAAAAATTTCTCGGCCTCCATCTTGAACATTCAGCTATGAACAACAAATGGCAGTCCGAGTCTTCATCAAACAATGGGTTCTCTTCTTCCTACAATTTCTGTGGTCCGAAGCTTGATTTTCCTCGCTTCAATGGTACTTATCCAACTAGATGGATCTATCGTGCAGAACAGTATTTCAGTCTGCATAATACTTTTGATGTCAACAAAGTTTCGCTTGCATCCTTTCATTTGGAACAGGAAGCTCTTCAATGGTACCGTTGGTACATCAAGGCTCATGAAGAGCCAAAATGGCCAGACTTTTTTCGGCTCCTTTTGCAACGATTTGGTCCTAGTGCTTTTGATGACTTCGCAGGAGTCCTCACTAAAATTCGCCAAATTGGCACTGTGAGAGAGTATCAAACCAAATTTGAGAAACTAGCCAACCACACTAAAGAATTATCTGATGACTTTTACCGAAGTTGTTTTATCAGTGGTCTAAAGGATGCCATCCGCTCTGAGGTCAAAATGTTATGTTCCAACATAATTATGGAAGCCCTAGGGTTGGCTAAGTTGGCCGAAGACAAGATTGCATCCCAACAACGCTCCAAGCCCACTTTGTTCCCTTCCGAAATATGGGTTCTCAACGACCACCCATACCGCAGGCTCCTCGACCAACTCCTATCAAGCGTTTGTCTGAAACAAAGATGCAAGCACGCAGAGAAAAGGGGCTTTGCTATAATTGTGATGAGAAATTCACTTGGGGACATAGATGTGTTCAGCAAAAGCTCTATCTCTTGGATGTGAATTCTCCGCCTGCCTCTAAAATTGGTGACAAAGATCCAGAAACAATGGATGCTCAGGTTGACATTCAAGAACCGCCTATTGACCCTCCGTCTCAGGATGACCAGCCAGAGATATCTCTCCATGCTTTAGCTAGAATCACCACCCACCAAACAATGCGGTTCAAGGGTTACTTCAAGAAGCTTCCTCTTTTAATACTCATTGATTTTGGTAGCACTCATAATTTCATTGACTCTTGGGTCGCCAAACAAGCTGATTGTTTTATCCATCCTTGCTCTAACTTTGAAGTCATGGTTGCCAATGGGGGCACCTTACCTTGCAAAGGGAAGTGTCAAAATGTGTGTATCTCTATGGGAGATTATACCTTGTGCTCTGACATGTTTTCCTTGACCTTAGGCGGATGTGATGTGGTTTTGGGCGCTCAATGGCTACGCACACTTGGCCCTATCTTATGGGATTTTGCTGAACTTTGGATGCATTTTTCCATCAATGGACAAAAACACACATTGACAGAATTACAACCAGGGTCTCTCAGCATCATCAGTTCACATCGCATGGAAAAACTCCTCAAGAAGAATTCACATGGTGTCATCACTCAGATCCATTCCATTCATATGCAACCATCAGCAGTCTCCACTACTCCTTTGGATCTACAACAAATTCTGGATCGATATACAGGTGTCTTTACTAAACCAATGGGATTGCCACCTTCAAGGCCAGAAGACCATCGTATTCAAATCCTTCTTGGCAGCATTCCTCCCAACATCAGGCCCTATCGCTACCCATTTCACCAAAAAACAAAGATTGAAATGCTTGTTCGGGACTTATTGAAGCAAGGTATTATTCACCCAAGCACTAGTTCCTTTTCTTCTCCAGTTCTTCTTGTCCACAAAAAAGATGGGTCATGGCGCCTCTACATTGAATTCCGAGCACTTAATCACCTCACCATCAAGGATAAGTTTCCAATTCCTGTTGTTGATGAGCTTCTTGATGAGCTTCATGGGGCTATATTTTTCTCCAAGTTGGCTCTTCGTTCTGGGTATCATCAAATTCGGGTTCATGAGGATGATATCCCTAAAAGAGCTTTCCGCACACATGATGGCCATTATGAGTTTTTGGTCATGCCCTTTGGCCTCACCAATGCTCCTTCCACATTCCAGGCCTTAATGAATAAAATATTTCGGCCCTACTTTCATAAATTCATTCTGGTAGTCTTTGATGATATCCTCATCTACAGTAAAACATGGGATGAACATCTCCAGCATCTAGATCTTGTCATGAAACTTTTCTCTAACCATCATCTCCACGCCAAGCAGTCTAAATGTGTTTTTGGACAGAAGGAAGTTGAGTATCTCGGGCACATTATCCCAGCACAAGGGGTTCGCGTGGATCCTGCCAAAATCGATGCCATGAACAATTGGCCGCATCCTTAGACACTCAAGAGCCTTTGTGGCTTTTTGGGGTTGACTGGATACTATCACAAGTTTGTCAAGGATTATGGGAAGATTGCAGCTCCATTAACTGCTCTATTGAAAAAGGATTCTTTTACATGGACACATGCTACTCAGTGTGCATTTGACAAACTAAAACAAGCTATGTGTACTACACCTGTTCTAGCTATGTATGATTTTTCCAAGCCCTTCACTATTGAGAGTGATGCTTGCGGCAATGGACTTGGTGCTGTTCTCCTTCAAGATGAACACCCCATTGCGTTCACCAGCAAATCCCTTTCAGGTAAGAATTTAGCTGCCTCTACATATGAGAAGGAAATGATGGCTATTTTGCATGCAGTACAGAAGTGGCGACCATACCTATTAGGGAATCATTTCTGCATCAATACTGATCACCAAAGTCTGAAATATTTCTTGGAACAGCGTGTCTCCTCCCCAGCACAACGAAAATGGGTTAGAAAACTCATGGGTTATTACTATGAGATCACTTACAAGGGTAAAGACAATATTGTGGCAGATGCTCTTTCTCGCACATTTGATGCCCAAGGTTCTCTTTCAGCTATTTCTATGCCTGTTCCAAATTGGTTGCAATCTGTTCAACAGGGTTATGTCAATGACTCTTCCTTATCTCAAATCATCCAACGCTTGACCAACAGTTCCCTTCTGCTGTACGACATTACTCTTGGGATGGTGCTTCTCTGAGATACAAGGATCGTCTGGTGCTTCCCAGAGCACAGATCTTCAACAGGCTGTCTTCTATGAACTCCATGCTTCTCCATCGGCAGGGCACTCTGGGTTCCTCAAAATGTATGAACAAGCACGGCGTAAATTCTTTTGGCAAGGCATGAAAAGGAAAATTCAACAGATGGTGGATGAATGTGATACCTGCCAGCGCAATAAGGGTGAATCAACACTCCTTCCAGGATTGCTCGAACCCTTTCCCATACCTACACGAATTTGGACAGATATTTCTATGGATTTCATTGAAGAGCTCCCTAAATCTGGCGGGAAGACAGTGATTCTCATTGTGGTTGATCGCCTCTCCAAATATAGTCATTTTTGTGCTCTCAGCCATCCCTATACAGCCTCCTCAGTCGCTCAAATTTTCCCGGACCAGATCTTTCGTCTTCATGGCATCCCTTCTTCCATTGTCTTGGATCATGATGTGACTTTCACCAGTCATTTTTGGATAGAACTATTTCGCCACACTGGCACCAAACTGAAGATGAGTTCAGGGTATCACCCACAAACAGATGGTCAGACTGAAATTATCAATAAATGCTTGGAAACTTATCTTCGTTGCTTCACCTCTGAACAACAACATCAGTGGGAAAAAGGCTCCCTCTCGCTAAATGGTGGTACAATACCTCTTACCACACTGCCTCTAAAATCACCCCATATGAAGCAGTCTATGGTCAGGCACCTCCAATTCTTCTTCCATACACCCACAACAGTTCACCAGTTCAGGAAGTTGACACGGTCCTTCAAAACCACGATCAGATTCTTTGCATTTTGCGGGACAATCTTCACATGGCAAGAAATCGCATGAAGCAACAAGCTAATCAACACCATTCTGAGCGCACTTTTCAAGTAGGCAATATGGTTTTTCTTCATCTCCAGCCGTATAAGCAATCCTCCCTGAAACTCAAAGGGCGTCATTAGCTCGCTCCAAAGTTCTATGGGCCATATCGAATTCTTCAGAAGATTGGGTCTGTTGCTTATAAATTGGAACTTCCTCCTTCTTCCCACATTCATCCAGTATTTCATGTCTCTTGTTTGAAGAAAGTTCTTGGCACCAACATCAGTGGACAAAATATTTTACCCAAACTGGATAATGAAGGATCCATCCTTTTGGAGCTGGAGACCATCCTCAATCGACGCACTCGTCAGCTTCGCTCTCGCTCTATCACAGAGGTCTTAATTCAGTGGCATGGCATGTAACCAGAGGATGCTACATGGGAACCACTCCTTCAGATTCAACAACAATTTCCACATCTAAAGCTTTGAGAACAAAGCTTTTTTAAGGGGGAGGGGATGTTAGGAACCCATGTCTTTACTTTGTTAGTATATTATTGTTGGACGCATATGCTTTGTAAGTCGTCCCGTAGTATTTGTTGATCAATAGTTTGTGTTATTGTTGTTGGCGCATATGCTTTGTAAGTCGCCCGTAGTATTGTTGATCCATTGTTTGTAGTGGCCCATGGTTTTGACCCATAGTATTGGCGCCTAGACTTAGTATATAAGTGTGTGTTGAGACCTATGAAGGCACTGTGAAGTTATTTGTATTGAGCTTTCTCAAAGGAGGTTGCCCCCTCGAAGTGGCTTGTGATCAATATAAAAGTGATTATGAGTTCTGTCATTTCTTCTATTTCACATATTCTTATTAATTAATTATTGCAGGTGCTTCACAAGTGCAGTCATTGAGTTAATCCAAGATTCTATCCATCACAACATTTCACATTTGGAGGTAAGACTCAACTCGCAGTTAGTAGTACTTCATTTGATGGGTGAATACAGGGTCAGAGATCCTTCTTTGCTTCGTCAGTTTTTGCATGTTAGATTACTTGAAATACAATTTGTTTTTATTACATATCAACACATTTCAAGGAGTTTAAATTCATTATCTGATTCATATGCAACTATGTACTAGATTGGCATTTGTACCACACACAATCACATTAAACACTCACACACATAAGTACACACACATGTATATATAAATTGATATTGTATATATCAGGATCAAAAAATATGAGTTCGAGTCATAGTATGTCGCAGTGTCATAATATACAAAAAGTGGGCTCAAAGGACTCAAAAATATCAAATGTGTCTCTCTCCCTATGCAGAGGGAGGTGCCTCTGCTAATTCTACTACTGCCTCTCTATAGAAGATGACTATCCTAGCTCCTTTTCTAAGCAGCCTAATCCATGTTGGGGGCACACCCACAACATCCTCTTGCATCTCGAGTGGCATCCTCTCAATATTGTAGGTGGGGATATCATGAGTCAACCGACTCATCTTCCCCTCAATGCTCACCAGCATCGCATCATTAGCTCCAGGCTCAGTCGGACATACAAAAGTGCGAGGATGTCCCGCAGGTCGCACAGGCCCCACATCTGCATAAATCACACTATTAGCACTCTTACTCATTCATAAAAATTATATATACATAAAAGCATAAAAATGAAATATTTTTTCAGAAGCATAAGTATATCTTACCCATCTCTCCCTAGGCTGATCCTGGAGAAAGAGCGAGCTATGGATCTCCACGGAAATCCAAACCTGCATATGGGAACTGCTCTAGATCCAGCACTTGACGGATCCACCATCCGAGATAGTCTTCATCGGCATAAGAAAGTGTAGCCTCGCCACCACCCTGGCGCAAGAAGATATCTCTCCATCGAGTGATCAACGGCTTGTGGGGGTTCAGGACAGGTAGACTCATCCTATGGCTCAGAGAAGGGACCATCTGGAAGAAGAAGGAACACAAGATGCTCCCGTAGCGAAAATTATTCTTCTTCCTTATCTTGCATTCGGTCAATTGGTGTTTCATATTCACCAAGAGACCCGAACACCAGTCAAATACTACACCCCATAAGAAATCAACACTAATCTACATATAGTTCCTTGAATTCAAGTGTTGTGCAGCACTCCCTCCAATCTTGTTTAGAGTACTCAGGATGACCTTCAACGGGAAGCTCGCAATGGAGTCAATGGGGACTTGGATACCACTTTTTTCAGTGCCTGGCGAATAGTAGGTGTTGATATAGTCTTGTATTGATAACGCACCGACTCCTCTGAATGTTCCTTTTAGGTTTACCATTTCCCCTCTATGGGATAAACCTGTTATGAAATAGATGTTGTCAATGGTGATTTCAAGTATCTCTCCCTAAAGATCAACTACTCCTTGGTCTGCATCCCAATAGTTAACAAGCATTTAGAGTAGATATGTCTGTGCTCTCATGCTAGTAGTTCAGAAAAATTTTAGCAAGCCACATTTGTGTGGTGCGTTTAGTGTCAATGGATCGCCCATAGCTTGTCTATCCATGTCCTCATGCTCTCTTTCCCTCCACATTAGCACCATACCTACATTCATTCAGCCATTTCATCCTTTAGTTTTTTTTTTAAACTACGGCACCCGCAACTGTACTTACTATACAGATGCTGGTACCCATGGGTTGGTTTATAGAAAAGTCGCGCACTTTTCTTGTACTCGCGAATTTGCTATAGGTCAACCCACGGGTACAAAGCCCTACTTTTTAAACCTTGATAAAAAGAAAAAAATAGCCATCAAAAATTAAAAACATTGGATTGAATTGAAATTAGAAGGAGAGACCACTTACTTGCAAGTGGCGGAATTTGATTCGGTGGCCCGGTGTAAGCGCTACAAGCGTTTGAAGGAGGAGGCTTTTTTCACCCTTTTGCTTCAACAAATGAATTTGTGAGTTTTGTTCACATTTTGAAACTATTTATAAAAGTCAGTTTTAATTTTTACCCACTTTTATCATTTATATATAGTTTCAAAACTGTTTTTAAACTTTATTTAATCAACTAATGCACTTTTAAAGTTCTTTTGGGTTAGATGAAGTTTGAAGTGACAATTCTCGCTACTTTTCACAGCATTGGTCTATAAAGGTTTGATTTTATTTATGACACGTCAGTTTAGTTCAAAAACTTCCTGTCACTTTATGTCATTTTGAAATCTCTTTGATCATGTTATATGTCATTTGTTACTAATCTGGTCATCCCTATGATAATCAACAACATTTCGTCATTTGAAAAGATCAAGGAACTTAGTTTCCCTAACACATATAGAGTCTCTTTAAGCCCTTGTTAGACTCTTTAAAATCAAACAAGATTGTCGATTATGCTTCTTTTGTTTAAACTTGTTAAAGGAAGTGAACAAACATCCACTTAGGTATAAGTTTACCCCTTTTCCAGACCTTCGTGGATTAGTTACGGAAAAGGTATACTCTAGTCATACATGTCTAGAAGAGTTCTTCTCTCATTGTTTTACACTTTTCGGGTGAGGAGACTAACTTTACGAAAAAGACCTTTTTGGAGTCTTCTTTAGGGTTTTCAGACTCTCGAAACATGAAAACACCAAGCGAGCATTCACTAAATCGGGCTCGGTGTGAAATCCATGAGTAAGTATATGGAGTTCTTGTTTAATTTTTTTAGACTCCTTAAATATGAAAACACCGGCAAGCACAAACCAACTCAGGCTTGATATTAAAATCCACGAATAGGTGTATGGATTTATTGTTGAAGTTTTTCAAACTCCCTAAAATTGAAAACACCGGCGAGCATGAATAGATCCAGGCTTGATATTAAAATCCATCGATCAGTGTATCAAGCACTAGTCTATCTCTTCTTCAAACTCGTTAAAAAATAAAGAAGGTCTTGAGTTTCCCTCTGTTGATGCCTCGGTTGTGCAGGTTAGATGCAAAAGGTGCTGGAATGTTCCAAGACACTCAACAGAGGAAGAAAACCCAAGTTGAAAGGCTTCAAAGTACCCTGTGTAAGGGAAATTCTATCCCCAACCTATTTGGTGTGGTGATCCCCCACGGATATTAGGCCTCCGCGGGCACTCTAAGAGTAAATAAGTTGACCTATAAGATCAGTTTTCCAGTCAAGGAAAACCAAGGTGTGGATATGGTAAAACAAAGGTAACCTAACCTATTTTAGAAAAGGGGAACTAGTCTAAGTCAATCCTGTTCTAAAATGAAAGCTTGATCTTGTGCAGATTAACCTTGGGGTGTGGTGAATAAGTAAATTGCAACCTTTCATGGAAATGCTTTTAGTTGTTTCACTTATTAATTTAAATCACTATCTATTAATGAAAATTAAGAGACAATAATTCAAATGCTTAAGCCTATTCAAGATAAATATGTAAACACTTTGCTAATTTAAAAATTAACAATAATTATTGTGCCATGAATCACTTCCAGAAATCGATAAAGAAAGTATTTAAATTGAAGAAATTCAATCAAGTATTTTCGTGCATACATCAGTTATACAGAAAAATCAATACAACAGATTTATGCATTCATTAAATATCGAACAAGAGATCATGTATCTATCGGATGATAATCTGGAATATAAAAATCAGAAATTCTCAAAGAAATTTGAGTAACAACCAGAAGATGGATCCAAAGATAACATTACGGTATTAAGATGTCTTGTACCAAAATTACAATGACTCTGGCCACAGAGTATCCCCAGTCTTATCTTCTGCTGAATTACAATTCCAAAGATTCCAACCCCTCACCAAGAGAGGTATTCTTCCTTAAATAAAAATATAACCACCGAGTACAGTAGGGGAATCCTAGGAGATAGAAATTACAAAATCAGATTCAACTATTGATCCAGGAAATCTTGCCATTTCTCGGACTACATGGTTTCTTTCACCTTTCCAAAGGGATTCTTAAAGATATATTCTTTAATTGGAAGGATCTTCATATCACAACAAGAATTCCACTCCAACCTACTCATTATTAGCAACAGATGATTCGGCTTGTAGAGAATTTACCGCAAGAACTTTTGGATGAGAGACTAAGTTCTCAAAAACAGAGAAATTCGTCAAAGGGTCCACCTCAAAAGGAGTCGACGGAATATCAGGTTCTTCATCGATTATATAATCTTGTATAATATTGTCATCACGGTTAGCCAATTCCTTCGAAACTCTCTTGTCTTTGTTTCCAAGAACTTGCATGCAAACAGACGGAGCATCAGAATCTTCTTCACCACTATCGTTGCTTAAATCAGGAACACCTGCATCAAAAGGTGGTGACATAGGTTCTTGATAAAGTAAGGGATAGAGAGCATTGGGAAATTCATGACCTTTCTGCATACTGCCTGTATCAAATACGTTCAGAAGGAAGCTCACAAGATTATCATACCGAAAAATTTCCCCTTAAAGAATGCAAAGGACGTACTGAAGGCTTTGTGTTTGTTGCCAATTTAAATCCAATTGATAGGACGGTAATGATTGAACTGAGCCAGTCATAATGGTTAAATTATTGTGATTAGGACACTACAATCATCCCAACTACAACGAAATGAGCCATAATGTGAGTTAAGCGGATCTGGATCCACAGGGAAGTACAAATCCAATCGAGACTTGCATGACTTAAAAAGCATATGAAAGTTGATCATTACAAATATCTTCACATCAACCATCATGACCTCGGATTTGAGATAAAAATGAGAGTTACGGTGCAAGAGATGACTGCGAAATGGATAAGACAAGACTTTCAGTACACAAACTGGCAGCCTGATTTCACCTATGAAACCAGATTCCGATCGTTGATTTAACAGAAAGACCAGAGCTACACTATAGAGACTAAAAAGTTATAATCTACAAAGCCTTGAAGAGCCGAATCAAATAAGAAAAAGGCCATTACTGAATCCCAAAATAACCAAATTACTAAACAAAGAACGCAGCAATGGAAACAAATCAACCTAAAATAACTGAAAAACCGACAAAAACGACCTTTAGCGACCAAATTCATAGTAGAATCAGCACAGCCGGGTAATTTTCGGCAAGTTAAAATGATAACGAAAAATAGAAAAAACCCTATATTTAGCAATTTACCCAAGTTAAATCACAACCATAGGATCTAGAATAACGAACGGCTGAGATCAACTGATGCAGGATGCGGGATCGGAGTCAAAAACACAATAAAAAGTTTTATTTACCATTCCCGAAAGCCGAAAACTGACACTGGAGGATTTCAGGTTTCGGGTTTCAAAATATAACCAAATCAAAATGAGTTTCCTGAAAGCCGCAACCCAACAGTTGCGGGTTGCAGGTTTTGGGACGCAATCAAACGCAAAGTTAAAAAGGTAATTTCTGAATCCTGAAACGCAAGATTGTCGGGTTTCGGTTTTTCGGGTTTATTAAAACCTAAAAACAAAAATCTGGATTCCTGCAATGCGACATTGTCGGGTTTCGGGTTTATATAAAACAAACTTCGAAAAATGAAATCCTGCACTCGCAACTTTCGGGTTGCGGGTTTCGGGATGACGAAAATCCAAAAAATGAGGACACCAATTTCCCGCACCCGAAACTTTCGGGTTTCGGGTTGGTAGAAAAAAAAGGTTAAAACAATCAAAATTTAAAGATTTATGCAAACCAAACACTTAGAGATAATCCAAATCAGGCAGAAACATGGAGCAAGAAGGTATGGGCATTAGACTTAAAGAGATCTAAACCGAAAACTCATATTCACAAAGGGAAACTTACCCATATACCTTCGAATTTATTGAAAATGGGGCTCCCATGCTTTAGCTAAGCATGGGATCTGTTGTGGCCACAACAAATGGTGACTGGCTAGGAAGAACCAGTTATCTCTGCAATCAAATCTGACTAAAGACAACATGTTAATCAACCAATTTCTTGAAACTCAATTCAAAGAAAATACTCAAAAGATAATAGCCAACAAACAGTAAATATGAAAATGGATAAATCTCAAACAGTGACCATTTTAAAGATAACACTCATCTGATAAGTAGATTTAAAGAACAATACCGAATCTTTACCATGATGTAATCATTGAAAACCAGCTTGTGTTGAACCTGGAAACAGTCTTAGAAATGCTCATGGATATCCTAATTACAGATCACTTTGGTTTATTAGATGCATGTATATTCAGTGATCCTCTTTGGGTTATATGCACTTCTTTATCTTTTTTTTTCCTCTTTTTTTTATGTACTCTTTTCCTCCTTTTTTTTTTAGTTTAAAAGATGAATTATACATAAAACCTTGTTGATACAAGACCACTGTACTGACTTGGTGATCAGATAAAATAGTGCCATTCACAAGCCTGATCTGGAAACTGGTCAAGCTAGCTCGATGATGAGACTCCTTGTCTTCCAGCTGTAAGACCAAAAGAAATTATCATGGCTTGGTGACCACATTATGATAACTCTAGTCCAAGGTCAAACCCATGATCATGGCAGGGATGGCTTGTGATAAGACCCCCCTATTCTTGTATGCAACAAAATCCTATAAGTGAAAAACAAAAACAATTTATCTTGGCATAAGATACAAGGCATTACCATGGATTGGTGACCATATCATGATAATGTTACTCACCAGTGCTTTGCAGATCATGAATGGACCGACCTGTAATAGGATCTTCCATCTTCTAGCAGAACTAGAAGTCATCTTCCAAGTGTGGTGGCTTGATGTGAATATGTCATTCCACTTACACACCTATGAACCTAATAGGCTGGCTTGATAGCAAGACCACCCACCTTGTAACTTATAATTTTAAAACAAAATTTATAATCAAAGTGATTGTAAAAGGATCCATGAGCAATTGGAGCTGGTCAGGTTATTATGATATGATGTTCAACCATGAAACACCAGATAAAGAAATGATGACCATCCTCCATACCTCAATTACACAAATAAAGTATTGTGAAAGATAATGATCAAAGTGAAAAGTATCCAAAAGTACTACATTGATTGACTGTTTATTCTTTAGAACAAATTCTAATCATAAGCCAAAAACTAAGAATGATAGCAATGTTGAGACTTCAGAAACAATTGTTGCTAAGAAAAGTGATCATAAGCCATTGCCAAATGTGTGAAGCCTTATTAATGAAAAACTAAACAAAACAAAAAAAACCAATCAAAATGTCAACATAAGGAAAACAAATGAAAGAAAAACAAACCACACCTATATACAAGTGCGCCAGATCGTTCAAACAAAATACTTTTTGAGAAGAGACACATTCACTGGGTAAGTGTCCACAACTCCCTCCAGTGTCTGTAATCGAACATTGTTGGGACCAATCTTTTCTGTAATAATGAAAGGCCCTAGCCAAAGGTGCTAAAACTTGGTATACTGGTTCTTATCTTTATGTTGCTTGTCCCACCTCAGAACCAGGTCACCAACTCAAAATTCCCTGTCAGATGAAGATTTTTCATCAAACCATCTTTTCACCATCTGTTGATGATGATATAATTTGTTCTTAGCTATCTCCCTATCCTCCTCTAGCTTCAATAGAGTGTCAATTCTTTGTTGGAGAGGAGAAGAATCATCTTCTTGGACACACTGGGCCAATTGTAGTGAAGGGATGGTGAGGTTAGTAGGAAGGATGGATTCTTTGCCATAAACCAGACAATAGGGAGAATTTGCAATTGCTGCCTTTGGGGTAATTCGATCTGCCCATAAAGCATTATATAACTGTGTGTGCCAATCTCTATGATGAGAAGCTGACAGTCTTCTTAAGAATATTTATCAAATTTTTGTTTGACGACTCAGCCAAACCATTGCCTTGAGGGTAATAATTGGCAAAAAACTTAAGCTTAATCCCCTTTTCAAAGTCATATTCAGTTATATCGATTGAAGAGAAGTAGGATGCATTATCGAAAACTAGGTACTCTAGAGCGCTAAACTGTGTGACGATCTGACTATCAAGGAAGGAGATTACTTGACTGGCATTACATTGTTTAAGAGGGGCTGCCTCCACCCACTTGGTGAAGTAGTAAGTTGTTGTAAGAATATATTTATGTTGGAGGGACGAAGCAGGGTTTATAGGCCCGACAAAATCCAGTACCCATTGTTGGAATGGAAACTGAATTGCGACTGGTTGAAGAGGAAATGCAGGTTTCTTGAACTTCCCTGTGCATTTCTGGCATGGTTCACACCCCCTTACATAAGAATAAGCATCTTTAAACAACGTGGGCCAATAATATCCAGCCCTAAGAATCTTATGTGCTGTAGTCTCACCTGAAAAATGGCCTCCAGCAGGTCCTGCATGAAATTGGAATAAGATGTCATCAGTTTCATGTTTTTCCAAGCACCTAAGAAATACTCCATCATATTTTTTCCTAAAAATAAATTGATCAATAAACTGATAAGGAGCAGCTTTTAGTCTCAAAGACCTTCGTTTCTTAAAATCAAGGGTTTCAGGAGCAAACCCATGGTTCCGAAAAAATCTGATATCATCATACTATTTTTATGTCGGGGCATCGATAGAGTTAACAACACCTGAGGGAATTTATTCTTCCTGATCCCATTCGGATTGTTGCTGCGTAGGGTCATTGGATTGAGCGGTGAGAAGACAAAGGCCTTTACCTTTGACAATTTTAGCTGGTCTTATCTCAAGATCATATTCTTGCAGGGCCATCATCCAATGGGCCCTCTTTTCCCCTAACTCTTTCTAGATCAGGACGTTTCTAATAGCAGAATATGGGACAATGACTTTGGTTCGAGATTTCACCAAGTAGATCCTGTGATGTTTGACAGACTTATAGACCACATATGCTTGCTTATCAATATATGTGTAATTAAGCTCTACACCTTTGAATGTTGAGCTCATAAAAGAGATCGAAATCTCTGCATCATTGTCATGCTTTTGCGTTAGAACAGCCGCATAAGAAAAGTCAGTGGAAAAAGTATAAAGAATGAAATCCTTATCAAAATATGGGGACATGAGAGCAGGAGCTTCAGCAATAGCCTATCGAATTTCGATAAACGCATCTCTCTGTTCCTATGACCAGGTAAATTGCACATATTTCTTGACCAAAAGTTGTAACGGTTTGACTATCTGAGCAAAATTTGGTACAAATCTACATACAAAATTAATCTTACCCAAGAAGGATTGCATTGCTTTGCCCGAGCCTGGTAACCCAATCTTTGAAATAGCCTCTATGCATTCAGGATCAATAATCATACCTTCTTTCTAAATGATGAAACCCAGAAGCTTTCCTTCTGTTACTGCGAAAATAGATTTCTTCGGGTTGAGAGAAATACCGAATTTCCTGCAGCGGTCGAAAACCTGTTTCAAAGCAAACACATGTTCATGTCGTTTTTTGGAGTAAATAGTGATATCATCAAGATAAACTATGACAGAATTATGCATTAACCCTCGGAAAGCTATGTCCATAGCTCTCTGAAAAGTGGCTCTTGCATTGATCAACCCGAAAGGCATTCGCCTGTAGGCGAAAGTATCCCAAGGGGTCCTTAAAGCTGTTTTTAATTGGTCGTCCGGGGCAACCATAACCTGGTTATATCCCGAAAAACCGTCTAGGAGGTAAAACGTCTCCGACCCGGATACCTTTTGATTAATCTTCTCCATAGGTGGAACAGGATAGTTGTCTTTCTCAGAAGCCTGATTCAGGTTCCTGAAATCGACACACAGTCAAATTTCACCGCTTTTCTTGCGGACAGGCACTAAGTTGTATATCCATTGAGTGTGCCTGACTGGAAAGATAATTCAAGCTATGAGCTACTTCTCCAACTCCTTTTTTTACCGAAGGCTCTAAACTAGGGTGCATCTTCCGCGGCTTTTGTTGAAATGGCTTAACCTTTGGTTTCATGGGTATATTATGGAACATGATGCTAGTGTCAAATGTTTTCAATTTGTCATAAGTCCATGCAAAAACATCTTTATACTGCTTACACAATGCAATGATGGATCTCCATTCTTCAGGGGTACAATCAACTCCCAAATTGATAAAGCAGGTTTCATGCTCGGTGCCTAAATTGACTCGCTCATAGTTCAAAGATTAGCTTTGAGTTTTGCAGTTGGTTTTATGTCTGAACTTGTCTTACAAATCATAAAACTTCTCCAAATTAATCACAGACTTCGGGATGACATTCGAGGAATCGGAAAGAGATTTTTCATGTTCACCCTCATTTATAGCTGTACCCTGGAATGTGTCCTGGTTTGTTAAAAAATCAAGTATCTATTGATCATCATCGAATACTTTCCAGTTTGTCACGTTATCTGGTATGGAAGGCCTATACATTAGTTCTATTGAAAATGTTTGAGGAGATAGGCCCTCTGGTGGAATCAATCTGGAAGCTGTATTTTCCAACAAGTCAGCATCAAAGTTCTGAGACCTAGGAACTTAATTAATATTGAATGCAATAAAAGAGCGGGTAAGATCTCTTACCAATTTCTGATAATTCAACAGGCAAGGGGACAGGAAATGTATTTTATTCCTCACCTGTTTCACAATGATTTCTGAGTCTCCGAAGCAATGAATGATTGCTACTTTCAAGTCAATAGCCTTTTTTAGTCCCTATATCAATGCTTCATACTCAGCCACATTGTTAGTACAATCAAACTCTAATCTGCATGCAATCATAGTTTTTGTTCCTCTTGGATCTATAAGAACACATCCTGCACCAGCTCCATCCTTGGATTTAGAGCCGTCAAAAAACAATGTCCAAGCAATGGGATCTAATCTAAAATTGGTATTTACATTAAAAACATTATGTACAATTTCTCCTGAGAATGGTACAGAAGTGAGATGAGTCACCTGAGATTCATTCTGTGCATACTCCTGTGGTGAAACATCAGCTGATAAATTCTCGAAAAAGGTATCAAAGGTAAATCTTTCAATGTGTGTGTTGAAATAACCCACAGGCTCACTTGCATCATTCAGATTTGTAACCGTCTGTTTCATAAAAGGTTCCTTGCTTATCTTGATCTTGTTTGGCTGACCATTGTAGGGTAACCATAAATGGGACCAATCAGTGGCAAAATAACCTTTTAGCTTTTCTTACCAATCTCTATTAAGCCACATACCATATGCTTCTAGAATATCAGCAATGACTATATCAATTGTTTGATGGATTTGAGGATCAGCTGATAATGTAATTAAAACATTTCTGAGTCTTCCCACCACTCTGACTTTTGATCTACCAAGTTGCACTATCTGAGTAGGGCAATGTTCCCATGTGGCATTCAACTTTCTGCAGACAGAAAGGGGCATCACATTTGATGAGGCACCAGAATCTATCATGCAATTATGTACGTTTCGGTCGAAAATCTCAAAAGTAAGTAAAAAAGGAGGTGTCCTTTTGCTGCCAGACTTTTGATCATCTGGTTTTGTGAAAGAATCAAGGTTATTATTCTGCAACTCTCTTGGTTGTTTAACCACCATACTTTTGGGTAAGGTATCCCTCATGGAAGGGATTTTCAATAATTCAAACAAAGAGATGTTTTCCTTTACTCTTTTAAGATCTTCAACTAAATTGTACTCCATCTCAGGGATGACTGTATCCTTGTGGGGGACAGTCTTTCTCTTATTAGGAACAGGTGTAGAGGATGAGGGCTCCTGAGAGGGTTGAGGTTTGGACCTTGTGTTATAAGGATGTTGGACATTAAACACAGTCTCAGGTTCTTCTTCTTCTCCACACATAGGAAGCTCTGAAAAGTAACTTACAGTTTTGATTTGTGGATCCTCGTGCTCATTTTCTTCTTCCTCGGGGGGTTGTGGATCAGGAACAGTTTGATCATTAGGGACTTCTGGGGTGTTCTAATATTCTGCTGCTAAGGCTCTAAAGATAGAATAAATTTCTTCATTTGTGAGGCCTTCTGTTGGATTAGGAGGCGGTGGATTTACTAGAGGTTGATAAGGTCTCTTAAAAGGTGGCCTCACAAAAGCTCTATTCTAGTTTTGATTTTCATTATTGGTTCTTTTCAAATCTACCATCTCGTTTGTCATTTTCTGGATTAGCTTTTTCATGTCAGTTATGTCAAATGGATCTTTACTTTGTGTAGTGGGTTTAGGAACACTGTCATTCTTCTTCCTGGAAGTTGAAGGCTGTTCATCTGCAATCTCTGGATTGTCCTTAAGACAAAAAATTTCCTTCTCGACTTGTACTGCTTCAGCAAACACTTCCAGCAAAGTCCCCTTTTGTGCTCGTTTTACCCACATTGAAATTGAAGCAGGTAGGCCCTTTTCATAGTAGGCTATCAACAATTCTTCAGCAGGAAGAAGATTGATAGGAATTCTATTCTTTAGGTATGATAACCTCTAATTGAAATCTTTAACCCTTTCTTTCCCTTTGATTTTCATGGAGGATAATTCCAAAACAAGATCCTGTGGTGTTTTGTCATCTCCAAACTTTTGGATAAATAATTTCTCAAACTCATCCCAAGAAACAATAGACCTTGGTGGCAAGGCAAAATACCATGTAGTTGCTTTTCCTTCAAAAGTATAAGGAAAGAGTTTGCAGACCACATCTTCGTCAATGACACTTCTAAGCCTAATAGCATGCATGAAGGTTTTAACGTGGTCCAGGGTAGGTGATTTGTCGTCTGGTTTAAACTTGGGTAACCACTTCTCAGGGTTTTTAGGTAGTCTATGTTGGTCTCCAAGTACCCATACTACATCTTGGTCAAGCCAAGGTCTGTTTTGGCCTTCTGCGGCCATTGATGGTTCTTCCTCTTCTTCTTCTGATGAAGAGCTTGAAGAATGTTCACTGTCTGAGGAAGAGGATGAAGGAGGAGATGGTGGTGGTCCACCAGTCTCTAGTTTTGGCTTATCTTGTGTTTCCTGAAAATTTTTGCCAAGGTTGTATTCAGGGGAACCTGATTGACCAACCACTTCTTGATTTTGAGGTTGTGGATTATCTGTTTGTTGATGTTCAATATTGTGATCAGTTGTCTGTTGGATAGTTGGTTCACTGATCTGTGAAACTGTGTTTTGCTGAAGTTCCTAATTATTGGTTTGTAGAAAATTTTATAAATTGATCGCTGCAAAACCACGTCCTTGTTGATCAGCAAGTCTTTGTTCTGCCCTGGAAACCCTATCGGCTGATGTTTTCAATATTTGCTCTAGTGAGAGTGTTCCCCTGGTAGGTGATATAATAAAGATATTCTCTTTGTTTTCCTGTTATGCTGCAGATACAACAGGTGTAACAATTTTTTGAGCAGGTGTGACAGGAGCGACCGTGGGTTGTGGCTCTGTTGGTTGTTCAAATGCTGAAGCCCTTGATTGGCTTCGAGTTTGAACCGTTGAAGTATTTGTTGGAGGAGGTTTCTTAGTGGCTTGTTTAGACATGTTGTACTATTGGCCCTCCTTCTAGCGTCATTTGTTGATGCCTCAGTTGTGTAGGTTAGATGCAAAAGGTGCTGGAATGTTCCAAGACACTCAACAGAGGAAGAAAACCCAAGTTGAAAGGCTTCAAAGTACCCTGTGTAAGGGCAATTCTATCCCCAACCTGTTTGGTGTGGTGATCCCACACGGATATTAGGCCTCCGCTGGCACTCTAAGAGTAAATAAGTTGACCTATAAGATCAGTTTTCCAGTCAAGGAAAACCAAGGTGTGGATATGGTAAAACAAAGCTAACCTAACCTATTTTAGAAAAGGGGAACTAGTCTTAGTCAGTCCTATTCTAAAATGAAAGCTTGATCTTGTGCAGATTAACCTTGGGGTGTGGTGAATAAGTAAATTGCAACCTTTCACATAAATGCTTTTAGTTGTTTCACTTATTAATTTAAATCACTATCTATTAATGAAAATTAAGAGACAATAATTCAAATGCTTAAGCCTTTTCAAGATAAATCTGTAAACACTTTGCTAATTGAAAAATTAACAATAATTATTGTGCCATGAATCACTTGCAAAAATTGATAAAGAAAGTATTTAAATTGAAGAAATTCAATCAAGTATTTTCATGCATACATCAGTTATAAAGAAAAATCAATACAACAGATTTATGCATTCATTAAATATCGAACAAGAGATCATGTATATATCGGATGATAATCTGGAATATAAAAATCAGAAATTCTCAAATAAATTTGAGTAACAACCAGAAGATGGATCCAAAGATAACATTACTGTATTAAGATGTCTTGTACCAAAATTACAATGACTCTGGCCACAGAGTATCCCTAGTCTTATCTTCTGCTGAATTACAATTCCAAAGATTCCAACCCCTCACCAAGAGAGGTATTCTTCCTTAAATAAAAATATAACCACCGAGTACAATAGGGGAATCGTAGGAGATAGAAATTACAAAATCACATTCAACTATTGATCCAGGAAATCTTGCCATTTCTCGAACTACATGGTTTCTTTCACCTTTCCAAAGGGATTCTTAAAGATATATTCTTTAATCGGAAGGATCTTCATATCACAACAAGAATTCCGCTCCAACCTACTCATTATCAACAACAGATGATTCGGCTTGTAGAGAATTTACCGCAAGAACTTCTGGATGAGAGACTAAGTTCTCAAAAACAGAGAAATCCGTCAAAGGGTCCACCTCAAAAGGAGTCAGTGGAATATCAGGTTCTTCATCGATTATATAATCTCGTATAATATCATCATCACGGTCAGCCAATTCCTTTGAAACTCTCTTGTCTTTCTTGCCAAGAACTTGCATGCAAACAGATGGAGCATCAGAATCTTCTTCACCACTATCGTTGCTTAAATCAGGAACACCTGCATCAAAAGGTGGTGACATAGGTTCTTGATAAATTAAGGGATAGAGTTCTCCATCTTTGAAGTGAGCATTGGGAGATTCATGACCTGTCTGCATTCTGCCTCTCTCAAATACGTTCAGAAGGAAGCTCACAAGATTATCATACCGAAAAATTTCCCCTTAAAGAATGCAAAGGACGTACTGAAGGCTTCGTGTTTGTTGCCAATTTAAAGCCAACTGATAGGATGGTAATGATTGAACTGAGCCATTCATAATGGTTAAATTATTGTGATTAGGACACTACAATCATCCCAACTGCAACGAAATGAGCCATAATGTGAGTTAAGCGGATCTGGATCCCCGGGGAAGTACAAATCCAATCAAGACTTGCATGACTTAAAAAGCATATGAAAGTTGATCATTACAAATCTGTTCACATCAATAATCATGACCTCGGATTTGAGATAAAAATGAGAGTTACGGTGCAAGAGATGACTGCGAAATGGCAAAGACAAGAGTTTCAGTACACAAACTGGCGGCCTGATTTCACCTATGAAACCAGATCCAGATCATTGATTTAACAGAAAGACCAGAACTACACTGCAAAGACTGAAAAGTTATAATCTACAAAGCCTTGAAGAGCCGAATCAAATAAGAAAAAGGCCATTACTGAATCCCAAAATAACCAAATTACTAAACACAGAATGCAGCAATGGAAACAAATCAACCTAAAATAACTGAAAAACCGGCAAAAACAACCTTTAGCGACCAAATTCACAGTAGAATCAGCACAGCGGGGTAATTTTTGGCGAGTAAAAATGATAACGAAAAATAGAAAAAACCCTATATTTATCAATTTACCCAAGTTAAATCACGACCATAGGATCTAGAATAACGAACGGCTGAGATCAACCGTTGCAGGATGCGGGATCGGGTTCACAAACACAATAAAAAGTTTTATTTACCATTCCCGAAAGCCGAAAACCGACACTGGCGGATTTCGGGTTTCGAGTTTCAAAATATAACCAAATCAAAATGAGGTTCCCGAAAGCCGCAACCCGATAGTTGCGGGTTGCGGGTTTCGGGACGCAGTCAAACGCAAAGTTAAAAAGGTAATTTCCGAATCCCGAAACGTGAGATTGTCGGGTTTCGGTTTTTCGGGTTTATTAAAACCTAAAAACAAAAATATGGATTCCCGCAACGCGACATTGTCGGGTTTCGGGTTTGTATAAAACAAACTTCGAAAAATGAAATCCCGCACCCGCAACTTTCGGGATGCTGTATGCGGGTTTCGGGATGACGAAAATCCAAAAAATGAGGACACCAATTTCCCGCACCCGAAACTTTCGGGTTTCGGGTTGTGGGTTGTCCAAGTGTCAGGTTTAGGGTTGGTAGAAAAAAAAGGTTAAAACACTCAAAATTTAAATATTTCTGCAAACCAAACACTTAGAGATAATCCAAAACAGGCAGAAACATGGAGCAAGAAGGTATGGGCATTAGACTTAAAGAGATCTAAACCGAAAACTCATATTCACAAAGGGAAACTTACCCATATAACTTCGAATTTATTGAAAATGGGGCTCCCGTGCTTTAGCTAAGCATGGGATCTATTGTGGCCACAACACCCTCCCATGGACTCGTTAAACTACACATGTTTGGACTTGTATCAAGCAGTCTTCTCCCTCTTTCTTTGAGCTTGCTTTAAAAATGAATAAATACTATTGAGTTTGCTTTCTTGAACTCATTAAAACCAACAAGAAGGATATTATTTAATAAAAAGATAAAATGGAAGGGAAGTATGTCAAACATATTTTTAGTTTAAAGGCAGTAAGTCAGTCATATCCTTGAACAAAGCACCTTTTGAGTCTATCAAACAGTTGGGTTTTAGTTTTTGACCTTAGGATGAACCTGATCTCATATTTTTTACTCCTCCGATTGGTTACTCTTCCAATCATATGGAGAATCTGTCAATGTCTCCTACATTGCAGATTTATAGCATGTTCTTGTTATGTTAAAAGCTTCCTAAGTCACTCTTGTGTCATGCTCACTGTTCAAGGATACAACCTGTGTCGGTCATTCTGCAGTTACCTTGACCTCACGTGTCAGCCATTCCTTGGTGTCAGTTTGTTTTATCATGTACTCAGTCCTACTCCAGATCAACTCAATTTTTTTATTGATCCTCGGGTTGGATGATGGAGGATGCTTTAAGGCCTCCCTTCCAACGGACTTCTTCCCATTGAATTCAACTCATTTTGATCTGGGAATGAATTTTAGAGTTATCGATAGTACCTTGGGGGTTTCATTCATTAGTGGAAATTTCCCTCGCTATTGAGTAGTGGGAATACATCAATGTCTCCTACTTGATGGATTCTTCAAGTGTTTGACCTCAACACCCTTTACTCGCACTTGTTAGAATGTACTAGGTACCTTGGGCACCATTTTCATTAATGGTGGGTGCTCTCACGTTTGTTAACGGTTTACATCATTGACCGGTAATCAAATGGTATCCTCCATGTTTGACCTCAACTCATTTTATTCACATGGTTAGGATTCGTACCTTGACGGTTTGGATGAAGACCTTGGTCTATGATAACATCACCACAATTTGTTATTGCCCAAGTTGTGAAAGACTAAGCCACACTCATTTTTAGCTCTTGATGAGACATAGATCCATTTTGTTGTTATGGCTATGATCTCCTATCTGACATGGATCCATTCTTGTATTTTAGTGGCCATGCAATATACATCTTTCAATTATGTGTTGGAGATTATATTATTCTGAACATCTCCTGATGTCAATATTGTAATTGCTCGCTAACCTGGTTTTTGTTTCGGGTACTTTTGTGACTTTGTCCTATGGTTTCCTTGCTTCTCCTCTGACTTGGATTGTAATGTATTTCATTGATCATTTCCCTCTTACCTCACACATTAAGGGGCATCTGTTATCGGTCAAATTAACACTTCTCCATCTGTGAATACATTGCCCTATCAATCACACAAAAGGACACTATGGATGGAAGAGTTTACTTGGCCTTAGATGATTTGGGAGTTGAACCCTACTATCTTCAACTTAAAAACTTATTTTTTCTGAAAATTTCAGTATAAAACCACAACCTTTATACTTGACATAATGTGGGTCACCCACGGGTCTCTATACTAACAACCCGGGGGTATCAGCCAAAATTTGTACCCGCGATCTGCTAATCTAGTATGTCGCGAGTCACTCGCATGTTGCTAGATGTCATAGTCATGGGTATATTAAGAAAAGTGGAAAAAATATATTAAGAATACGAATTGGGATTAGTTGAGTCAGGTATTGCAACTTCCCAATTCAACCACCTTTCGAACCAATCCTCCTTTCCTTGTCATAAATACAAGGGGAGGGAATGAGAAAGAGACAATTGGAGAGAGCTATTGTTATGCTGAAGAAATTCCAAGTCAAGAGAGAGGAGCGGGAACCTAGGGCCTGGTTGTGAAGGTGGTTGATGCAGAGTTAGGTATAACATTTGTACTTACTGCATTCCTTAACAATAAAAGATTGAGACTCTTCCTTTCCCAATAAAAGTGTTAATGTTTATCATGCTTTGATTATAATTTTATGTTATGTCATTTTTTAATATCAATATTTATTTATAGTCAAACTGGTTTGAGGAGGGTTTGTGTGTGTTTTGCAGGTTTATGGCAGTAGAGACCAAGGGAGAAAAGCTTGGACCGACAGTAATAAACAAAATACATTTTCTCTGAACTTTGATCCTATTTGTTTATAGCAATGTATGCAAAGCTCTATGTGTCTATCTATCATCCCTTAGTACGTTGATAGTCTTCCCCAACTATAAGGACTTTTCCCTAACAACAATAATTTCATTCTAGAAAAACTATCAAGAACGAAATATAAAAAAAAATTGTTTTAAAAGAAAAAAATATTATTTGATTCTAAAAAAATGTTTTCAAAAGAAAAGTTTTTATTTGATTTTATTTTGATGTTGAAAAGGTGAAATTTGAGTTCAACTAATTCTAACATGACATAAGCGCTGCACCTTTTAAGATAATGGATTACTTGATTTAAGGATAATGAATTAGTTGATTTAAGTAATAAAGTGGCAATGGTGTGTTGTGAAAGTTTTTGCAAAAGGAGAAAATAGGGTGAAGAGAGGGAAATGAAATTACTATGATGTGATTTTTATAAATAACTTTAATCACACTTAATTGAGGAAAAGTGTGTTCCTTGAAATCAATCTATGGTGTTTATATATGTTTCGTATGCTAGATGGTACAACAATTCATTCTAATGGTTATTGACAAATTAGATTCTTTAGAGGGAACTCGGATTTTTTATGCATACACAATAAAGTGAGAATTTTTTAGAGGAAATATTTGGAGGATATTGATTATAGTCTAAGAGAAAATAAGAAAAAGAGGCAGAGGTGTCATTGAAGAAGAAAAAGTTGTAAGAGAATGGTGTGGAAGATTTAACCATTGAATACATAAGCAAAATTTTGAAAGCCTTCACCAAACACAACTTAAATTTATTGTGCAAAGAACTTATGTTAGGGGAGAAACTAATTTTATTTTGTCTATGTGGGCATTATATTCCTTTCATCTTCTTGTTCTATTGAGGTTTTGTCATCAAGAGAAGAGGAAGAGAGCTTCTATTTGTTGGGAGTGGGATTGGAATCGTCTCCTACCACTTCCAAATTTATTGTTTTTCCCTTTTTGCTACTAGAACCCACCATTGTATTGATACTTCCATTGCAGTTTCCATTTCCACTATCACTGGAGTTGTCAAAACTAGTCATAGTGTTATACAATTTATGTATGGATGCATACTTAATTAGCATGCAATAAGACATATAAGATGGAACAAAGGGACAATTCATATTGTGGAGTTATAGAAGATATTCCTCAAGGATTTGGATATAACACATCACTTAGCTCAATCTATAACTTTATCACGTAACCATAACAATCAATTCAACCAAAAAGATAACACATCAACACAACAAAACCTTCAAAGAAAGAGACAAAGATATGTTGTGGGTATCGACCTTGATACGCTAATATTCAATAAGGCTAGAATAATTCACATCATTAAAAATGATCCATAAAAATGCAATAGAAATGAGGCTAAAGAATTATCAATATATAGGTTTAGGTTCTTCAATCAAAACCCCAAGTGTGGAACCACAACCTACAAGATGTCCACATAAGTTAGCTAAAACACCCACTAAGTTAGGTTACATATGACCCAAGTGGGCCTAGTCAACACCCTCAATCGACCCCAATCGACCAACTCCTTGTTGGATATGTGTTATATTATATGCATTTGGACTACACTAGGTTCAAATCCAATAACTTAAATAGTGGGGGTGCATATGGGGGTGTGATGCCGGGAAGGAGTAAACAAGTCTAGTCAACACGAGCTCTCATCCTGATTGGCTTAGAACTGTCACCGAGCTGTCATCCACGTTATTTGATAGATTTCAAACACTTAATGAATTCTTTCTCATAACGAAATTTTGTTGCCATCAAAAACGTTAACTAGCTTGCTTGTCAAATCAGCGAACTCTCTAAGGACCGTCAGATCTGTGTCCCCACCAAATCAATAATGGACTCCAAATATCATGAAGCGAATTTCATAGAAGCTTCGCGTACATCATCTCGTGTTAACTTCCTGTCACTTCACCCAGTGAAATGTCTTTATCGCCGTCGATCTATTCCAAGATCTATCTCGGTCATTGATCATAAAGACAATTTCTGTGTTCTTTAAACTCTCTATAATCTTCATTGAATTGATCAATGAAATGGTCAATTCCTCCTGCAATTGAAGATTATTGTTCCAGATCTACGAAATTGGAGTTTTTCTATCAAAGCACGCTTATACACATACACATGGAGTGAATTTACGCTGTACACATAATCATATGGAGATATGAATACAATTAAAACGTATGCAAAGTCAAAAGCTCTGTTCTTATTTCAATTGATCGGAATTACAATTACTCCACACACTCTCCACTCCTCACTCCATACTCTCTATCCACTCCTTCTACATACACACTCATCTATCCCTCTGTTACATTTCAATTCTTTTTATAACACTCAGCAAACCTATCAGATCTGAGTATATTGGATCTGAATGCCTAATAAAAGAAATCCTATCAACAAAGATCTATCCTTGAAGAATTCCTCGTAGGGTTCAAGGAGACTAATGGCAGATTGCCACTTATTACAAAATAAAACTAATCCTATCTACTTAACAACGAACCCAATCCTTCTAGAAGTGATTACATGGAATGTTGACTCATCAACCAAATAAATTCGAGTTGGATGCTCCTGCATCATACTCATGGGGAAGAAAAGAATTCTTCAATAAGTCTTCAGGGTGCACATTATATTTGGAAATTTCGTGTTCTTTCATCCAGGCTGCATCTTCAGTAGGTTGATTCTTCCATGTAACCAAGTAGTGAAAGAAGGTTTTGTTCCCGGTTTTCCTTATAATTATTTTGACAAGGATGGCTTTGATCTGATGTTGTTCTTTTTATGGAAGTTGTCCTTGCCAATATATAGATGAATCATCTGAAGTTACACCATATGTCTAAATACCTGCATCTCTAAAAGGATATAAATATGAAACATTAAAAATTGGTGAAATTTGAAGGTCAGAAGGAAGTTCAATCTCATAAGCATTTGCAGAAAAATTCCTTAGAACTTTACAAGGTCCAATCTTTTTAAGCTCCAATTTATTATAAGTTCCTTTAGGGAACCTTTCCTTTCTAAGATAGGCCATCACTAAATCTCCAACTTGAAAATTTACTTCTCTTCTCTTCAAGTCTGCTCTCTGTTTATACTTTAATGCACTTTCTTTTAATCTCTTCTTGACATTCTCCTGCAGCTCATGCATGCTAATTGCAAAGTCTTCACCTTTTGCACTTATCTTTTCCTGACTTCCAAAATATCTAAGTTCATATACACCTCTTGGATGCATCCCATAGACAATCTAAAAAGGACTCATACATGTACTTCTATTGGGTGAATCATGTATGCAAACTTAGCCTGAGCAAGAGCCAAGTCCCATTGTTTTGGATGTTCATACACAAGGCTTATCAGTATGTTCCCCAAGCTCCTATTTACCACTTCAGTCTAGCCATCAATATGAGGGTGATAAGCAGAACTAAAATTGAGATTAGTCACCAATTTCTTCCATAGAGTCCTCCAAAAATGACCAACAAACTTTGTATCTCTGTCAGACACAATACTCAAAGGTAACCCATGCAACTTTACAATTTCTGAAAAGAATAGGTTAGCAATATTTGTTGCATCATTAGTCTTCTTACATGCAATAAAATGAGCCATTTTGGAAAAATCTATCTACCACAACATAAATTGAATCATGACCTCTCTGGGTAAACCCAAAACAAAATCCATGCTTATAGAATCCCAAGGCCTAGCTGGAATAGGCAAAGGTTGATACAATCTTGTGTTCTGACTTCTCCTTTTTGCATGTTGATAGATTCTGCATCTTTCAACAAATTTCTTCACATCACGCTGCATCTTTGGCCAAAACTAAAAATTACTCACCGGAGCAAAAGTCTTATCTTGTCCAAAATGTCCTGATAGAACTCCACTATGTTTTTCCTGAATTAAATTATCTCTCATTGAATATCTTGGAATACACAATTTACTATCCTTGAACATCAATCCTTCCTGCAACATATAATCCAACCAATGGCTTCTATTATGGGTAACTGAATTTTCATAGGCTGCATATACATCCTTGAAATCTAAATCTTCTTTATACATACCCACCAAATTCTCAAATCCCAAAGTATTGACCTTAACTTCTTACAAGACCATATTTACCTTGCTCAAAGCATCAACAACTTTATTAGACTTACCACTTGTATGTTTGATAACAAATATAAAGTTATGCATAAATTCTACCCATTTATCATGTCTCTGGTTTAATTTAGGCTGACTATTTATGAACTGCAAAGCATGATTGTCAGAATACAACACAAATTCCTTAGGCATCAAATAATGTCTCCACTTCTTAAGAGCCTTCACAACAACATATAATTCCTTATCATACGAAGAGTATTTTAATTTTGCTTCATTCAACTTTTCACTAAAATATGCCACTGGCCTCTGCTCTTGACTTAAAACTACTCCCATTGTTGTTCCACTAGCATCTGTCTCTACTTGAATCACTTTATCAAAACTGGGTAAATCCAGAATAGGCTTCTCAGTTACCTTTTTCTTCAACAACTTAAAATTTCTATCAGTTGCTTCTGTCCATTTGAAAGGTTGTCTACTTACTCTGAAAGTATCTATTAAAGGTTCACAAATTTGACTGAAATTCTTAATGAACTTCCTATAGAAACTAGCAATTCCATGGAAACTCCTTACCTCACAAGCATTCATTGGAACTGGCCAATTTAAAATTTCTTGTACCTTGTTAGGATCCATCTTCAGTCCCTCTTCTGAAACTACAAATCCCAAGTGAACTAACTCTTTCTTCATGAAACTACATTTCTTCAGGTTTATCAGCAGCTTCTCCTTCTGCAAAGTCCTCAATACCAATTTAAGGTGTCTCAAATGTTCCTCTATGTTTTGACTGAAAATTAAAATGTCATCTAGATACACTATCACAAACTTCCCGATAAATTCTTTTAAAACCTCATTCATTAACCTCATGAAGGTATTGGGTGCATTAGTAATCCCAAATGGCACTACCAACCACTCATACAACCCATTATTAGTTTTAAATGTTGTCTTCCATTCATCCCCTTCCCTTATCCTAATCTAATGATATCCACTTTTTAAATCTATTTTTGAAAAATATTTTGAACCACTTAAACAGTCCATCAGATCATCAATTATGGTTAAAGGGAATCTATACATGATAGTGATCTTATTGATTTCCCTGGAGTCAGTTCACATCCTCCACCCACCATCTTTCTTCAGACTAAGTACAGTGGGTACTGCACAAGGACTCAAGATTTATTTTGCTAATCCTTTCTCCAACAGCTCCTGTACCTGCTATTTGATCTCTTCATTTTCTTGAGGAGTTAATATGTATGTTGCTTTATTAGGAAAACTTGCACCAGTTATTAAGTCAATGTGATGACTAATACTTCTTATAGGGGGTAAAGCACTTAGCAACTCATCCACAATCATGTCAGCATACTCATCAAGCAAATTTTTTACTTCAATAGGCAAATCATCTAAGTTCGTAGAAGTTAAAATTACCTTTGGCTTACCAACAAGGGAAAAATGTAGGTCTTCCTCTTTCTGAACTTCTTGTAACAGTTCTTTTCCAGACATCAACAAAATGTTTGGACTTGAACATTCTTGAACTGTTTCATCCTCTAAGGGTGACAAAGTATGTCTCTTTCCATCTTTTTCCAGAGAATATGTATTTTTCCTCCTATCATGAACAGCTTTCCTATCATACTTCCATGGCCTCCCTAAGAGTATATGGCACACATCCATAGGCATTATGTCACACAATATTTCGTCTTTGTAAGTACCAATTTGGAATTCCACATTACACTACTCATTCACCAAGAGATGATGTCCTTTCTGCAACCAGGACACTTTGTAGGGAGTGGGATGCTTCATCCTCTTCAATCCCAGCTTCTCTACCATCTCAGTGGAAACCAAATTATCTATACTACCACTATCAATAACCATTTTACAACACTTACCTTGTGACTTACACCTTGTTCTGAACAAACTTTTCCTTTGAGTTGGTTCATGTACTTGTTTCTCTATTTTTACTAGGAATCTCTTCAACATAAGAGATTCTCCTTCTACGGGAGGGTTATTCATCTCTACATCTTCCTTTGACTCTCCCTGAGCCTATGCAACATTCACATTTCACTGACTTGAAGACTGCTTCTTGGACAATTACAAGACATATGTCCAATTTCTACACAAGCATAACACTTTACCTTTATGTGCCTGCCTCTTCCTCTACCTCCTCTGAATCCTCCTTTCTAGGATGGCTAACTGCTATAAATTTTAGCTTCATATTTAGAATTCCTACCCCCTCTAGTTGGAGGTGCTCTTCCTCTTACCATATTTCTTCCTCTGTTTCTCTGGTTTTGTTTTCTCAACAGTTTATCTTTACCTTTGAAGCTACTTGATATGCATCTTCTACAGTTTTCAGATTTAATAAACTGAGTTCATCCTGTATCTCATATCTTAACCCATTGATATACCTAGCCACTCTTTCTATATCTCCCTGTGTCTGTCCTGCTCTAATGCTTAGTTTAAAAAACTCTTTTGTGTACTCTTTTACAGTCATGGTCTTCTATCTAAGGTTCTGTAGTTGTCTAATAAAGGTCAATTCATAGTCCTTAGGCATAAACTGATCTTTAATCTTATACAACATCTTATCCCAAGAGTTTTGTTTTGACTTACCTCTTCTTTCTCGATGGATCTGGAGCTCATCCCACCAGATGGTTGCATGTCCCTTTATTCTGGTGGCTGCATGTCTCCCTTTCTTCTTGTCTTCAATTTCTTCAAAATCAAAATATTTATTCAAAGCATTAATCCAATCCATGAGTTCTTCAACATTTAAGTTACCTTCATACATATGAACCTCCACTCTATGTCTTCTACTGGCCTTCATCGGCATCTTTAAAACCTTGTCTTCTTTAAGAACTTCTTCTTCTTCATCAGAGGATTCTTCTTCTTCATCACTGTTATCTTAATTGTCTACGTAGTTCTTTCTTTCCATAGCTTCTAATATTGCTTCCAATCTTCTCATTTCTCTCTGCATATTTGTTTCTGCAGTTTGTCTTCCACGTCCTCATCCCAAGTGGACTCCACGTTCTCTCCCTTGTCTTGGTGGCATCTTTAACCTGCTCTGATACCAAATCTGATGCCGGGAAGAATTAAACAGGTCTAGTCAACACGAGCTCTCGTCTTGATTGACTTAGAACTATGGCTGAGTTGTCATCCACATTGTCTGACGGATTTCAAACACTTAATGAATTCTTTCTCATAACGAAATTTCGTTGCCATCAAAAACGTTAATTGGCTTGCTTGTCAAATCAGCAAACTCTCTGAGGACTGTCAGATCTATGTCCCCACCAAATCAACGATGGACTCCAAATATGATGAAGCGAATTTCATAGAAGCTTCACGTACATCATCTCGTGTTAAATTCCTGTTACTTCACCCAGTGAAATGTCTTTATCGCCGTCGATCTGCTCTAAGATATATCTCGGTCGTCGATCGTAAAGACAATTTCTGCATTCTTTAAACTCTCTGTAATCTTCGTTGAATTGATCAATGAGGTCAATTCCAAGGTGGATTCACTCAATAAACCGCTATCATAGCACGTTCGTTCGTGGCATATGAAACAATACCCCTAATTTCACTACATATTGGAAAATACCTTCCAAAATTGTTTTTTTAACCCCCTCCCAATATGCCTTCCCAATTTAAAAAAACCCCTATTTTCATTAGATATTGTATGTATCAATTTTTTCATTAACATTTTTTATACCCTTTTATATTTCTACCTAGTATATTGATATGATACCCCTCTTATGACCCCACATGCATTCTACAATGCACCTTGCTTCTTTCGATGTATATTGTGGATGCACATTACTTCACCTACAATGCAATTACTCAACCACATATCATTATGATTTGCAACATCTAATGGTCTAATGAAGAGATAGGAGATCAATTCTTGTATGTCACTAGAGCCAATGCACATAGTACAACATTTAGATTACATGTTGAAGTTCCCCAATTGCTGACTAAGCCTGTTGTGGGCTAGGTATCCAAGCCCCCAGGGCCTTTAACAAGCTCTAGGAGGATGACTAAACCTCCCAATTATTGTAATAGGAATGAGTGGTTGGGTATTCAAGCCCCCAAGGCCTATCGAGGGCCTATAATAGGCCCTAGAGGCTTAGAGCCTCCCAAGGATATTGGTAATAACTAGTTGAGTGCTATTGGTAACAATTGGTTGTCAATGACCACTGTCTCTTGACTATGATCGACTGGAAACCCACTTCACCATGAAACCCCTGGCCTCAAGCATGCCTCAAGACGCGATTTCCCTGCGTACTGGTAAGCCCGATCCTTTTCTCAACCCGATTTCTCATCCGACCGTGATCCCGCCAACTCCATTTGGCGGATATTTGTCAGCCCGCCCATATAAAAAAGACCCCAAAGTATTTTTGTATTGTTACATTAAATAAAAAAAACCCTTTGCCCCTTAATATATAAGCAATATAATTTTTAGGTTTTCATGAATATTTAATACTGCAATATGAATGAACGTGATATTATATTTCCTTCTAGTGAAGCCCTCGTGGGTCAATTCATCCTGCAATCGAAGATTATCGTTCCAGATCTACGAAATTGGAGTTTGTCTATCAAAGCACACTTATACACATACACATGGAGTGAATTTACGTTGTACACAAAGTCATATGGAGATATGAAGACAATTAAAATGTATGCAGAGTCAAAAGCTCTATTCTTATTTCAACTTATCAGAATTACAATTACTCCACACACTCTCCATTCCTCACTCCATACTCTCTATCCACTCCTTCTACATACACACTCATCTATCCCTCTGTTACATTTCAATTCTTTTTATAACACTCAGCAAACCTGTCAGATCCGAGTAGATTGGATCTGAATGCCTAATAAAATAAATCCTATCAACAAAGATCTATCCTTGAAGAATTCCTCGCAAGGTTCAAGGAGACTAATGGAAGATTGACACTTATTACAAAATTAAACTAATCCTATCTACTTAACAATGAACCCAATCCTTCTAGAAGTGATTACATGGAATGTTGACTCATCAACCAAATAAATTCGAGCTGCATGCTCCTGCATCAGGGTGTTAGCCCCAACACACTATGGTTTGTAGCAATGCCTCAAAATTATTTTATGGGTCCATTTTGGACAATGTTTTTTATTTTTTAGCTAATGGATTTTCGACCCATTGTAATTTGATCTCAATTAAGGGATCAAAGTTGTAGTCTAATTTGGGTTAAAGGATTAAGGTTTTCGATGCTTTGGAATACCTAAATATTGTATTGTGAATGGTCAAGTTAATGCCAACAATAATACAAAGGTGTAACTCTAACTTAGGATATCTTTCTTGGTTAAGGGTTTCTAGGTTAAATCTCTATGTACTATGTGTGCACGCCATTGTTGTTCTTTCCATTTTTATTAAGAATCGGTATGCATTGATTCACTTGGATAGGTTTAAAACTTACATTTGGTATCATAGCAAGGTTATTGGCTTTAGGGGGATGCTTTTTTGCTAGGGTTTAACTCATGCTTGATAGATCAAGTTTTTTTGGCTTTATGATAAACTTGGTTTCAGTGGGAGCTCTATGACAATGATTATTGTGAAAAATGGAGAGAAGTTCTAGAATTGATATTCATAAATTTAACAGTCAAATCTTTGAGCTATGGAAGTTAAAGACACAACATCTTCTTGTACGCAATGAACAATGGATCATTGTAGATTTTGATATTGTACCTATGGGTATGGAATCAATAGATTGGATGAAAATAGATAGGAAGGCCAAAATTATGATCTAGTTATGCCTTTCATATTCAATGTTATTGAATGTCTCAAAAGAAGGGACTTTGTGTCAGCCTAAGTCCTTGGTAAACAAAATTTTCATTCAAAAGAAGTTATACCTTGTGTGGATGAATGAAGGTGACTATGTCATAGAGCATCTCAATGCCATTTAACACCATTGTAAGCCAATTTTTTTTCTAGATATTAGAATTTCTAAGGAAAAGTGCATTAGTATATTGTGTTTTTTTTTCAGATTCATGGGATAACTTGATAATAGTTATTGGGATTAACACAACCACATCAAGGCTTAACAATGTGGTTGCATCCTTATTATCAAAAGAGTTGAGGTGAAAAACCATGGATTGTCCAACCAAGAATTCCTTATCTATGAAATGTCACCTTGCATATAGAAATAAAAATAAGTCTTCACAGGGCAGATTGAATCTAGAGGTAGACCTAAATCCCAAGGACACTCTATAAGGAAATGTTGGAAATCCAGTAAAGTTGGGAATTATTAGAAACATTGTAGATATAAACATTGATAAAAGAAAGGGATTTGATGATGCTAATTCCATAGAATAAAATGCCTCCTTAAAAGAAGGAGGGCATGTGTACTTGGAATCTAAAAGTACACATTTACATCATGATGCATGGTTGATCGACTTAGGTGCATATTTTCACATGACTCATCATCGGGAAAAGTTTTGTGAAGATGAAAAGTATAATGGAGGTGATGTCTTCTTAGAATATGATTTTATAACCAAAACCATAGGACATGGAAGGGTCTAGTTGTTTCTTAAAGATTGAAGGATTTAAACTCTTCCTAGTGTTCTGCATATTCCAGAATTAGCTAGAAACTTGATATTTGTGAGTAATATGAGTGGTGCAGGTGTGCATACTATATTTGAAAATTATACATGAAAGATGGTTCGAGGAACTATGGTGTTGTTGAGGGAAGTTAATATTGGAACTCTATACAAGCTATTACGACGAACTATTATTAATGGGTGTAATAGTACATTCACTACAACAAAACCTTGCCATTAGCATCCCTTTTAGATTCCTTGTTTTCTTTCATTTACTTTTTTAGTGATGTTTTGTAGTTTTTATGGAAATTTGGTGCTATTTCAAGGGATGGCACTAAAGTCAACATTATTTCTCACACCGGCTTTAGAGTCAAGTTTAGCACCAAATTTAGAGCCAGACTTAGTGCCAGATTTAGCTTAGTACCAAATTTAGTGTCAGAATTAGAGCAATAGTTATTTCTAGATTTTGAGCAGATTTAGCACCAAATTTAGCATGAGGTTTAGCACCATATTTAGTGCCAGGTTTCTTGATTGACTAAATAAAAGTGAGGGGAACTTTAAAAAAAAATCTAAGTAATATCAAACTTTAAGAATAATCCATTTGTCTCAATCCTCGTGAGTTGGAGGGAATTTCAATTATTTTAAATAAAATCCCTAATTTTCCATCATAAAATTCCCTCAAAACCTACTATTTCATTATTTTATCATTTCCTCTCTTTCTCTCTTCTCTTCTCACTCCTTTTCCTTTCTCCCTTAATGTATCTTATCTTAGTGTTTCATCTTAATGGAGGATAGGGTTTTGGTTTCATAGAGGAACATCCATGAGGAAGACAATGGATTCTCCTTCCCTTTTCCTCCCTCCTTCCTTTTTTACTTTTTTTTTTTTTGATTTACCAATGTTTATTGTTTTTTTTTTCTTTCATGTTTAGGGTTTCATGTATGGAGGAGAAGGTTTCATCAAATAACCTCCATAACGAAGTAATGACTTCTCCCTTCCCTTCTCCTCCTTTCTATTTTACTTTTATTTTAATTTATTTTTTTCTAATGTTTATTGTTATTTTGTTGTTGTAGGTTTAGGTTTTCATACATGGAGGATAGGTTTCATGGAGGAACCTCCATAAGGAAGGCAATGGATTATCCATTCCCTTCTCATTTTTCCTTCCTTTTTTCCTTTTCTTTTTCTTTATTGAATTTCTAGTGTTTATTGTTGTTTTGTTGTTGCACGTTTAATGGAGAAAGAAGAAAAAAATGACATTTTGGGGGAATTTTTAATGCAAAAATCTAGTTCATGGATATGACTTAAAGAAAACCCTTGCATTAATGTAAGGATATCTGGGTTCAAATCCTAGAACCCATCTATTTATTATTACTTTTCCATTTGTATTCACTTCTTTGCATGGATAGGGTAGGTTAATTTCAATTCAGATCTATACTTTTAAAGGTACATTTCTATGGGAATGTAGCTCAAGTAAATTTCTTTCCTTTTGGAAGGTGATTTGGGTTCAAATCCCAACATTCTCTTAACATTTTCTATTTCTATTTGCATTTTTTACCATTTTCCATTTATGTTTTCTTAAGTTGTAATTTGCACTATGCTAGTTTAGTTTTAGTTCATATTTGCACTTTTAATCATAGTGTTTTGTGGGAATGTAGCTCAAGTATAGCTATTTCCTCTTGGCAAGTGATTTGGGTTCAAATCCCATCATTCCTTACATTTTTTCATTTCTTTTTTTTCTTTGATTTTTACCATTTTTTTGTTTCTATTTCTGTAAATTTAATTTACATAGAGACAGTGCTCAATCAGGCACTAATCCTAGCGCTAAATTTGGTGCTGATTATGGCACTAAATATGGTGTTAATTCTGACACTAATCTTGTTGCTAAACTTGGCATAAATTCTAGTGTTAAACCCAATGCTAAACTTGACACTAAATTTGGCACTAAACATGGCCCTAAACCTTGCACTAATTTAGGCGCTTTAAAAATTGCAAGTTTGCGCCAAGTTTATCACCAATTTTCCCAACTCAATTGGAAAAACATTACAATAAAAAAGGATGCCAAATTAGGAAATTTCCTATTTTGTTGTAGTGATTGTTCTCGAGAATTTAATTGATAGAATTACTACTCTTCTTGTAGAAAAGAGAATGCTCTAGCACTAAAGATTCAAGAATGGGACATACTAGAGAGAAGTTTATTTTTGCTTTGCATAGTGAAGGTATGTTTGAATGTATCCTTGATTATTCTTTAGATTTTGTTTTTTGTGAACATTGTGTATATGGGAAACAAAATCAGGTGAGATTCTCATCTAGTGCTATACGGGAAAAATGAATCTTAGAGCTGATACATAAAGATGTGTTTAGACATCTACATATTACATATATGAGACAATATCTATACTATGTATAATTTATAGATTATTTCTATAGGAAAACATGGTTGTATTTCTCAAAGAAGAAATCATATGTGTCGGCACAAAATTGAGACTGGGTTCTTGTGCATGGGCCAACAAAGGGTGCTGATGTAGTCTAGTGTGCTGGCATTTTCAATCCCCTTAAGGGGGAAGGTCTCACCCGAAGCACAACCAAGAATGGAATAAGGTAGGGATTGGTTAACTGTATGGTTAAAATTGAGGATTTACAATAACAAACATCACAACATCATTTAGCCAAGTATACCGCAACAACGCTTAGTCATATACATTATTACTTTAAATATATCATAACAATAAACATAAATAAACACAATAGAGACAGTCGCAACACAAAAATTTAAGAGGCCCAATAATAATTTTCATTATAGCAAGTATATGTTCATTAAAAAAACTTACATCATGTCTCTAAGGCCTTACAATCACCATGGAATTACCCATCACGGGATACACCCTCATATAAAGGAAACCCAAAACCCAAATACATAACTCTTGCTAAAGATCTTGTTGTCTTTGTCTCCGAATAACTCTGACTTCTGATGCTCGGATCCTCCACTTCCTTTTATATTTGCGGAGTGGGTCTGAAATGGTCCAAAATGTGTTGTGCCCATTACCTATTTTTCACAATTTCCACTTCCTTTCTGCACTTCCTTCCTTGGTCTTCTCTTCTTCTTCCTTTTTAGTTCCTCTTCAAAACGAAGGATCCAACAGGCCCTAAACCACAAAGTTGACTCACCCTCAATTCAACTCTATTTTGTTACCGATCCTTGTGCATCTTCTACTGTTGGTCCTTCAAATGAAGGAACCAACTTGGGTATTGAACAATGTTAGTTTATCATGTATGGTATGGAACAACATTGGTATTTAGCCTCTATATCAATGACACCAAAGAAAACTTCCAGATTCTACGTCAAGGAAAAATGCCTACAAGAAATACTACAGTCCTCCTAGTTGTGGCATTATAAGAAACATACTTGGAAAATGATATTTCATCTTTAAAATATTCATTCCTACAAAATCCATTGTAGATGGAAATCCATTGTCTAATTGTTCAACTAAAGACTAGGCTTTCGGGGACAATTTTCTTAGCATCAAGGGGACTAAGAAACGAGCATGAAGCATGGTCACTGATACCAGCAAGGTTAGCGGTTGCATCTTTTTTGTGGGGTGTCACTCTCTCAAACTACCATAAAATTTTGTTGTGGAAGCAGGGATCTTGATAGAGTGAGATGTGGCAAGAATGTTATGGACGAATCTCGTCTAGAGAAAATTGTCATTTCTTGAAATGTTCATATAACATGAGGCCTAAGGTTCTTACTGGGTGTTGTGCATCGAAATATTCATGTAACACAAACTGGATTGGGAGCAATCAATGGGGTGATCTGCATCGAGGTGAGTAAGCAAAGCCTTACAAGAAATAACAACTCATACAATAGCAAGGGAATGAAGACAGGGGTTGGAAGGACTATTTGCATGGTGAAGATAAGACGAGACATGGGAAAATGAATTGTGGGTGGAAAAGGATGCTACATATTCTTATATAGAGGTGGAATTATGGTGGGGTGGCCTTTCACATTATATGGATTGGATGGGAAATGATGCATCAAGGATCTGGGTATGGTATTGGGATTTTAATGATGGTAATCGCACAAGTTAAGGATAGCATTTTGGGGATCATCCATGCAAGAGAAAGTTAATGATGAATTATGGATCACATGGGTGGGACATCTAGGTGGCTTGGGTGACTCCAGAGCTGAGGTGGTGAAACTTTCCATGATGGCACAACGAATTAGATGGAGTAGTTTCATCCTCCTATGATTGCCCGATGATCTGATGGGTAAGGAAACTATACTGCTGCAATGCGAAACTGATAGAGGCTTAACTGGAATTGTGGGTCCCTCCATGAACACAATGGTGAGGAATAACTAAAAAAAGAACTAAACTAATGAAACCAACTAAAGATTGAAAAGAAAAATCATTGGACTTAAATGGAAAGAAATTCTAACTCCTAACTAACTCACTCCTGAGAGTAGGAGTGTTCTTTTTCTAAATCACATATCATAAACATAGGGCTTCAGGCACATGCCATTCACCCATCCTGGATGTGAGACACCATCAAGTTGCACAAGTTTCACAGAACCTGAATCCTTGATTTCCGCAACAATGAATGGTCCTAGCCAATGCATCTGTAATTTTCCTGGATGCTTCATAAACTTGCTATCATACAATAACACCTAGTCTCCTTTGGAAAATTGTTTCTTCTTGATGTGGCAATTGTCCCATGTCTTTTGTCACCCTTTTACCACTATTACATGATATTTTTCCATAAAATGGGATTCTTCAAGTTCCATGAGTTATGCAACTAAATATTCTTATGTCATCCATGTTGCATGTGAAATGTAAAGACTTGGAAGTATGAATTCAATGAGAACTACCACATCCCTTCCATATACCAAATGAAATGGAGTCTTCTTGTGAAGATTCTTAGTAGTAGTCCTGTAAGCCCATAGTATAGCTAGAATCCACTCATCCAAGTTATCCATGTTTTTGCAATAGACTTTTTCCAGTCTAGTCTCTAGAATCTTTTTAAATGCTTCCACATTGTCATTCATCTCAGGGTGATATGGACTGCTTTTATGATGTTGAATAAAAAATTTAATTGTCAATTCTTCAATGGTATTGTTTAGAAAATGTTTTCCTTTATTACTTATGAGGCTTTTGGGGCACCCGAACCAAGTAATAATGTTTTCATAAATTAATTAAGAAGTTGTCTCTATGGAACAGTTGCGTACTAGTGTATCTTTGGACCACTTAGTTAGATAATATGTTGCAGTGATAATATAATGGGTTTTTGAATGCTTCACTGGTGGGTTGATGGGTCCCACAAAGTCGATCTCCCATTTCTCAAATGGTTTCAATGCTCATATTGGGTGCAATGGGAGTTCATCTCTTTTATATGTTCAACAACAAGATGGAATATGTCGCATTTCCTTGCATACTCCTTGGCATCTTTGAATATTGTAGGCCACCACAGTCCTACTTGTAACACTTTTATGCCTATAGCTTTTCCACCAACATGACCTCTTACAACTCCCACATGAAATTTCCACAAAATTTTTTCACACTCATGATCTAATACACATATTCACAAGATGTCATCAATCTCTAGTTTATATAGTTGTCCTGCAATTAGTTGTCTTACAACTAAGTTCCTTTTATGGGTTGGGGAGTAGTCGTCTAGAACCTTTCCTGTGGTGAGGAACAATGCAATCTCTTCTAGGTGATATGGAATAGCTTCCACTCTAAATAATGTTGCGTCTGGTAATTTATCGTCCATTGATCCATCAGCTTCGCCTGATTCTATGTGAGAGAGATGATTGGGTCCATGATTGTGTTTCTCGGGATTCACTATTACTTAGAAATAAAATTCTTGAAACAAAAGTAACCATATACAGATTCTTCCTTCTAACACTAGCTTATTTACCATATACTTCAAGGTGGAGTGATCTGTGAAGAACTTAAAATGTCCTCCCAAGAGGTAGTGGCAAAAATTATGTAATTCATAGATCATAGTCAATCCTTCTTGCTCTGTTGTCGTATGGTTGTGTTTTGCTTGTGATAGCTTTCTACTGGAAAAGTAAACTAGATGGGCCATCTATCCTTCTCCTATATGGGCTAGTATAGTTCCAAGAGTTATTCTCGATGCATCCACATGGACATGGAACTCCTTCTGCCAATCAGGAAATGCTAGGATTGGAGTGTTTACCATTTTTTCATTTAGTGTGTTGAATACTTTTTCGTAATCTTCATTCCATTGAAAAGTCTCAGACTTCTTCAAAAATTTCTCCAATGGTACAGTGATGGATGCATATGTGCGGATGAATCTTCTATAGTACCCGGTATGACCCAAGGTGGATCTTAACTGTTTTATTGTCGTAGGTTCCTGTAGATTTACAATGGCCGCAATTTTTGCAGGATTGACTAGTACTCCATATTTACACACAACATGTCCCAAAAATTTATTAAAAGGTACCCTGAAGATGCACTTCCATAGTTTCAATGATGTATTGTCCCTTTTTTATAAATTCAAAAATTGCAATTTTTGGTCAATTCGAACCTTGGACTAGTGGTGACTCAAATGCTTCCAAATGGCTCCTAAGGATTTAGAAATGGGTCTGAAGGTGTTTGAAGGGTCTTAGGACATAAAAATGAAGTTGATGGGTGCTTTTACACTCTCATAATACTTCTTCAACATTCATTTAATTTCAGGAGAAATTGGATAATTTTACTGGTAATTTCGAGGTTCAAACCCCCAAGGGTAGAGGTCACTAATGGCTTCCCAAATGCAGTATGACCCTACCAAATTTCAGAACAAAGACATAGATTATTTATATGACTTCAATGGGTACCCAAATGAATCATTAATAAGTTCCTAAAAGTTGCTTCAACTACCATAAATCAGAGGTTTGTAGACATGTCTTAACCTAGGGGAAATGATAGAAAAACGCTATAACTTGCTATGAAATTTGAGAGAAATGTTCCAAGGACTTGTATAATGTTTATGAAAATTCTTCAGTACACTAATGGTTCTCAATAAAGCAATAAAATCATAGATATTGACTATAATATTTCTATACCAAACAACTTCAATCTCTTACAACAAGATATAGGGGAAAATTGCACCATTCATACATAGTTTGGCATTTTTACATAGTTTCAATTGGATTTTAGATATGAGGTTTATCTGAGCATCAAATATAGATTGTATACATCACATTACAAATAAATTGGGCCCCTTGAACTTCCCCATAGATATCATCATCTCACCATGTGTGCCATTCCTCCAAGAGCAAGAATATGAAGAGAAAAGTGAGAGAGATGTGGGAACAAGTTGAAGAATAAATGGTCATGAGCATCCTTGTATATTAAACCTGTAACAAATGAATTCATTTCATCTCCAAATGAAATTTCTGAATGGCCTCTCCAATTTCCAATTAGGATGGGAATCTTGCACCCTCGAAATTGGTACTAAGGCAAGAAGAATAAACATTCAACTTGCATGGACAAGCTATGCTTTCCAATTTGCAAAATGAGAAATGATCAAAAGACCCTCTCCTTCTTTGTTCTTGTATTTTATTAGCATTCCAATTCCTCCATCGTTCGAATTCCCTCCAATATCTTCATGCCAACTCGAATTGGGGAGAGATTCCAATGAGTGCCACTTGTCCAACAATTCCTAGCCTCCCTCTTCCATCAATTCGAATGGGGGTAATCTTGGCTTCCATAACTCCCTTGTGTGCCCTATTGGAGGCTATTTTTATCCTCGACATGTCATATAGTTCAAATTTTATCAATCAGGTATGATCCTTGTCATAAGTGTCATAGCATCTTCATCATTGTTGTCATAGAAGCTAGGGAATCTAGCCCAAGTGTCACAATACCTCTAAGATTCCTCTTCTTCTTCCATGGGAGTTACTCTTGCTCTAAAATTCAAACCTCATTGATTCATTCCAAGTATAATTCCCTTCCAACACCCCCAAGAACGTTAGACTCCACCTTGGATTCGAATGGGTGAGAGTAGGATGCCATGTGGCATGGAGAATCTTGCTTTGTGTGGGTCTCACACCACCAATGTGCCCTCATGACCAAGTGCCTCCTTATTTTCCTATTATAAATATTTATTTATCCCCTTTTTTTATATTTTTTCAAGCTAATGTCCATTTTGGGTTTTATAGCTCCCTTATTCCAAATCTAAATGTTTCCACCCCAACCTAGGGAACTAGTAGATTGGTGGAATTTTCCCTTCGAGTGATTTATTTGGATGGGGACATTACAGTCCTCCCCACCCAATATTGCTTGCCCTCAAGCAATTCCAAATTGGGATGCTTCAAAATTTGTTCCTCTTCCCATTTGGCATCCTCACTTGGAAAATATTTCCATTGTACCAAATATTCTGTTATGGTTTTGCTCCTCAATTTCCTTTCTATTGCCTTCAAAACAAATTCTGGAATAAGTATGAGTTGTCCTTCATCATCTAATGGAGGGAGTGTTTCTGAAATAGAAATTTTCTGACCAATGGTCTTCTTAAGAAATTAAACATGAAATACATTGTGTATTTTTCTACCTTTCGGAAGCTCTAACTCATAAGCTACCTCCCAAACTTTTCAAACTATCTTGTATGGACCATACTACCTTGGTTTAAGCTTTTCTGATCCATTCCATTTTAAGGAGGTTTTCTTATATGGATGCGCCTCAAATTAACCAAATCATTCACTTGAAAATTTCTTTCCTCCCTATGTTGATCCACAAACTGATTTTTTTGATTTTGGGCAACCTTCAAATTGTCTTTTAGAAGCTTCAAAATCTCTTGACTTTCCTCAACCCAATCTTTAGATTTGGTGGCTCTACTATCACCAAAAATGTGCTCAACGAATGTGAGTGATTCATAACCATAAAGTGATTTGAAAAGAGACATACCAATGGACATATGGAAAGTAGTATTGTAGCAAAACTCACCCAAGTGTAGCCATTTAACCCATGCTTTATGCTGCTCACCAACATAGTTCCTCAAGTACCCCTACAACTATTGGTTCACCCTTTCTGTTTGTCCATCAGTTTGAGGATGATAGCTTGTGATAGGAGTCAATTGAGTGCCCACCAACTTGAAGAATTCTTGCCAAAAAGCACTCATAAATCTGTTATCCCTGTCACTCACAATGTTTTTGGGAAGTCCATGCAATCTGAAAATATATCTAAAGAATAGATCAACCACTTGTGCAGCAGTAAAAGATCATGTAATAGCAAATAAATGAGCAAATTTGGTGAGTCTATCCACCACAACATAAGTACAATCCTTACCCAAAGCCTTGGGAAAACCTGTGATGAAATCCATTGAGATGCTTTTCCATTTTTGTTCTGGAATGGGAAATGGTTGCAAAAGACCAACAAGATGGGTGTGTTCAACTTTGTTTTGCTGGCATATCTTGCATTCATTCACATACTTTAGAACATCTTCCTTCAGCCCTTTCCAAGAGAACCCTTGTCTTAATTGCCTATATGTTTTAAAGAAACCAGGATGGACTGCTAAAGGAGAATCATGAGCTTCCTTCAAGATATTTTGCTTTAGGTTCGAACCATGAACCAAGTATATTCAGTCCTTATAGTAGATTAGGACATTGAATATCTTGTATCTATCATATCCTTTGACCCCATCTAACACATCACAAGCAAAACTATCTTTGCCATACTCTACTATTAGCATATATTTCCAATCTTTCGAAATGTCCATAAGGAAAAATGAAGGTCTCCTAGACAATGCATCTGCTACAATATTATTCTTCCCTTTTACATATTCAATGTCAAAATCAAAAGCTTGGACCTTACTTACCCATTTTTGTTTCCTTTCATTGAGATCCTTTTGTGTGAGGAAATGCTTTAAACTGTTATGATCAGTTTTGACCACAAACTTGTTCCCCACCAGATATTGTCTAAACTTGGCCAAGGAATGCATGATCGATAACATTTCTTTGTCATATATGGAGTAGATCTTCTCATGTGGCTTCAATTTTCTTCTCTCAAAAGCTATGGGGTGTTTATTTTGCTTTAGGACCGCCCATATTCCTTCTCCTGATGCATCACATTCCAAAACAAATGGCTTAGAAAAATATGGTAATGCAAGTACTGGACAACTACTCATTACCTCTTTCATTCTTTGGAAAGTCTTTTTAGCGTATTCATCCCATTTGAAATCATCTTTCTTGGTCAAATCAGTAATGGTAGCAGTTAGTTTGGGAAAACCCTTCACAAACTTCCTCTAGTAAGTGCATATCCCAATGAAGACTCTCAATTCAGTGATGTTCTTGGGTGATGGCCATTCAAGAATAGCCTTTATTTTCTCCAAGTGCACCTTTACTCCATCTTTACCAATGATGTTCCCAAGATACAAAACTTCTTTCAACCCAAATTCACACTTGGACAACTTAGAAAACAAATATTGTTCATGCAATATATTCAATACAACTTCTAGATGGTGCAAATGTTCCTCCCATGTCTTACTGTAAATCAAAATATCATCTAAGAAAACAAAAACAAACTTACAGATATTTTTGCAAAATATGTTTTTCATTCATGATTGGAATGTGGCTGGAGCATTGGTCAAACCAAAAGGAATGCCAAGAAATTCAAAATGACCATAGTGACATCTGAAAGCAGTTTTTTGCACATCCTCCTCCTTCATTTGAATCTGATGGTAACCAGATCTAAGATCAATGTTGGAGAAGAAATTTTCTCCAAATAGCTCATCTATGAGCTCATCTATTCTAGGGATGGGATATCTATTTTGTATTGTCTTCTTGTTTAGATCTCTAAAATCAATGCACATCCTTAGGGTTCCATCTTTTTTCTTCACCAAAATAACTAAAGAATCATAGGGACTTGAGCTTGGTCTAATGAGTCCCAATTCCAAGAGCTCTTGAATAGCCTTCTCAATATCATATCTGAAACTTTTTGGGTGTCTATATGGTGGTATTTGTATAGGTGAAGTACCCACCTCCAAAAAAATGGTGTGCTCAACTCCTCTGTCAGGTGGCCTTCCAGGAGGAAGGTCTCCAAAAACCCTTTCATATTTGTGTAGTAGTTTCCTTATCTCCCTTGGATTTTCTGTAATATTTATGTTTGGCTTAGGGGAAGTGATGAAACATTCAAAATCCCATTCAATATCCCCATGCCCCAATATGGACCTCATACTGTGGGAGGACACCACTTGATTCAGATAGGTGTGCATTCCTCTCACTACCCTTTGTTTTCCTTCTGAATATTTGAATTTCATTTCAGGTATTTGGTAGTTCATTGTATTTTCCCCTATAGAGTACAACCATTTCACTCCCAACACCACATTTGTATCAACAACATCCACCACATAAAAGCTATCAGAAAATGTGTAATTTCCTATGGTGAGTTGTAGCTTTGGAATCCATGTTATGCATTCCATAGAATTGTTACCTGGAACGATGACTTTGAACCCATAGAATAATTCAGTAGGTAAATTTCTCCTCTCCACCGAGGCTACATCAATGAATTTATGAGTGGTTCCTCCATCTACCAATATAGAAACTCTTTTCCCTTGTACCACTCCCTTGCATTGAATGGTGTGAAAATGAGGCACTCCTGAAAGCACTGCCATTCTCCCTTTTTCAAGTGATGTATGATCATCTTCTGTTATGTCATATCCCTCTTCTTGGGATGAAATATGTTCTTCTTCCTCCATTTCCCCTTCACCTTCATCATCAGAAAATACTTCAATGAATTGTGGTTTCCCCTTAGCACATTTATGCCCTGGTACCCATGGTTGGAAGCATGTGTAACATGGTTTCTTTATTCTGAGTTCTTCTTTGCTTGGTCCCTCTTTCTTTTCCTTTCCAAATGCATCGTTTTTCCATGGATTCTTGTCAAATCTGAACTTGGAAGGAAAGTTGGGCTTGGGGGGATACCTTGTATTGGGTAGCACATTTTGCATATCTCTTGCCAAGTTCATGGAATCTTTCAATGAAGTAGGTTTGTGGGATTTAACTAAACCCTTCAAAGGTTCAGCAAAACCTTTAGTAAAGAGAAATACTAATCGAACCATAGATATATCAGGCACCTTAACTGATATTTTTTTAAATTCCAACATGTACTCATGAGGGGTTCCAATTTGCTTCAACTGTGCTAGTTCCTTGAAAGGAATTTCAGGGTCTTTTTGCTTAAATATTTCCAATAACCTGTTAACAAATTATTCATATGTTGTAACCTGATCATGTCCCAAAGTTTTAATTCCATGGAACCACCAATCATTGGCTTCTCCCTCAAGATGAAAAATAGCCATTTTTAGAGCATCCTCTTCAACCATTGGATTCAGCTGAAAATATACATCTAACTTTTGTATCCAAGTATTTGCAGAACTTTGATATGAGCCATCAATGGTAGGAAGGGGCATTTTCCTATGGAATAATTCAATTCTTTATTTTGAAAGGGATTTCTGCTACCTCCTCTCATTTTGAGCATGTTTGAGACAGTAAAGAATTGATCAAATGGTAAGGTCCTTCTATAATCTTCACTCAATTGCTGCCATTCTGCTAGAACTTCATGCATTCCATATTAGGTGTTAGGATCCACTTTGGCCTCAATAAACTTAGGTGTGGTAGCTCTTGTTGAGCTCTGGAATTCATTGGATCGATTATGAGGCCCTATCCTTGAGAAAATGTGTTCACCAAATGCCTTATTTTCCTCAAAAGTAGAATTGTTGTTGCCTCTTAATGCCAATTTGATTCCAATTTGACTAGCCATCAATTCGAACCCTTGCAATATATTCCTTTTCATGTCCCCAAAAAATGGTTTCATGAATTTCCTAAACTCCTCTTTCTCCTCCATCTCTGCAGATCCTTTTTCATCCTTAGTCATAGTTTCCACAAAGTGCCCCTCTTCTCCTAATTCTTCCTCTTCACCAAAGGTACTTTCAGTTTTGGTTTCTAGGGGTGGGGGATGAATTCTATAACTCATAAATGGTCACCCAAATCAGGTGCAAGGACCATGCTCTGATACCACTTATAGTGTCCCTTTTTTATAAATTGGAAAAATTGCAATTTTTGGTCAATTCCAACCTTGGACTAGTGGTGACTCAAATGCTTCCAAATGGATCCTAAGGATTTAAAATTGGGTCTGAAGGTGTTTGAAGGGTATTAGGACATTAAAATGAAGCTGATGGCTGCTTGGACACTCTCATAAGACTTCTGCAACATTCATTTAACTTCAGGATAAATTGGGGAATTTTACTAGTAATTTCGAGGTTCAAACCCCCAAGGGTAGAGGTCATTAATGGATTCCCAAATGCAATGCGACCCTCCAAAATTTCAGAAAAGAGACACATATTAGTTATATTAATTCAATGGGAACCCAAATGCATCATTAATCAATTCCTAAAAGCTGCTGCAACTCCCATAAATCATAGGTTTGTAGACATGTCTTAACGTAGGGGGAAATGATAGAAAAACACTATAACTTGCTATGAAATTTGGGAGAAATGTTCCAAGGACTTGTTTAATTTGTACGAAACTTCTTAAGTACATTAATGGCTCTCAATACAGCAATAAAATCAGATATATTTACTGAAACATTTCGATACCAAACAAATTCAAGCTCTTACAACAAGATATAGGGGAAAATGGCATCATTCATACATAGTTTGGCATTTTTACATACTTTCACTTGGATTTTCAATCTAAGGTTTATCTGAGAATCAAATACAGATTGTAGAAATCATATTACAAATAAATTGGGCCCCTTGAACTTCCCCAAATATATAATCATCTCACCATGTGTGCCATTCCTCCAAGAGCAAGAATATGAAGAGAAAAGTGAGAGAGATGTGGGAACAAGTTGAAGAATAAATGGTCATGAGCATCCATGTAGCTTCAACCTGTAAAAAATGAATTCATTTCAGCTCCAAATTAAAGGTATGAATGTCCTCTCCAATTTCCAATTAGGATTGGAATCTTGCACCCTCGAAATTGGTACTAAGGCAAGAAGAATAAACATTCAACTTGCATGGACAAGCTATGATCTCCAATTTGTAAAATGAGAAATGATAAAAATCCCCTCTACTTATTTTTTTCTTGTATTTTATTATCCTTCCAAGTCCTCCATGGTTCGAATTCCCTCCAATATCTTCACGCCAACTAGAATTGGGGAGAGATTCCAATGAGTGCCACTTGTCCAACAATTCCTAGCCTCCCTCTTCCATCAATTCGAATGGGGGGGATCTTGGCTTCCATAACTCCCTTATGCACCCTCTTGGAGGCTATTTTTAGCCCTGGCATGTCATATAGTTCAGATATCAGCAATCAAGTCTGATCATTGTCATAAGCGTCATAGCATCTTCATCATTGTTGTCATAGAAGCTAGGGAATCTAACCCAAGTGTCACAATACCTATAAGATGCCTCTTCCTCTTCCATGGGAGTTACTCTTCCTCTCAAATTTGACCCTCATTGATTCATGCCAAGTATAATTCCCTTCCAACTCCCCCAAGAACATTAGAATCCACCTTGGATTCGAATGTCACGTCCCCTCCCATCTATCCAATGCAAGGAAGGGAACATGGCACTAAAATCTGGGCTTTTAGAACAACTTAGCCAAATTCATAATCAATAAAGGATATGGCATTATAGTAAAATGCATATGTGTGTAGATGTAAATCAATTGAACATGCACAACGGAATAAAACATCATCCACACACATTTCATACTCATCCAGCATCTCAAAATAACCATCAAAATAAACATTGCAGAAGTAAACACAATAAAATACTCATCTTGATGTAATGTTGTCCCAAGCAACTAGCTATGTCGTTGCAACGTTCCACCCAGCCATAGGTCTCTGCTCAGCCTTTGTTATTTCAGCACTCAGAGACCACCCCCGAGCTGGGCATGATATCTACAAGGAAATTGGGTCTCTCGAGCTCAACTCAGTCAAAGCAATGCATACCCATCTCAACCCCAGCATTCTCTTACAAACAAAACTCAGATATGGGCTTGGAAACACATTTTCAGCAATGGGACTTAGAAACTAGATGGACATGGGTTTTCCCCAAAACGTGGGCACACCAAAAACAGATTTGTGAGAGGGAAAATTGACCATAGGGAAGAAAACGATTTCTCCCATAGATATACAAGCAATCAGTGAGCCAAAACAACCTCTATGGTCCCCAAATCGATTTCTTCTTCTTCCCCACTGTTATACAACACAAAAACACCCTTCTCATCTAGGAGAATGAATGAAAACACAGCAAAACCATGGAGGAAAATGCCCAGGTAGCTCCAAACTCGTGAGAGAGCAAAACTGATGGGTGAATAATGACTTGGGGAGCAATTCATGGCTCTTTTCTTGCCCAAGAATCCAAACACAATTTTCCATGAAGTGTGGCTTTCCCATACCCGAATTTGGACAGCCATACCTCTCCATTCCCCAAGGCATTAACTACCTCAACCAACTCATGGGAGAGTAAATGATTGGGTACAAAAGTCAGCATGGGTAGTTGAGGGTTGATGGGTTCTCTCATTGACACTTGGATTGACTTAATTGGCTCAAAGGTTTGAATATTTCCCTCCCAATGCCTTGTAAACACCATGCCCCCATCTCTTGTTGCACTGCATAGCTAGTTGTGGGCATTTTAATTAAAATGCATATTTACAATTCCCATGGTTCACTAGCACATGGGTAGCATAATATCCAATACTTACCTCTTCAAGGTCGAGCATTCACTAGTGGGGCCTTGGCCTTGAGCTCCACGCTAGGAATCATACATAATATGCATACAAAATTTACATTATAGCCCAAAATATTATAAGGGTCAAAATGGGGACATTACATCGAATGGGTGAGAGTAGGATGCCATGTGGCATGGAGAATCTTGCTTTGTGTGGGTTCCACACCACCAATGTGCCCTCATGACCAATTGCCACCTTATTTTCCTATTATAAATATTTATTTAGCACCTTTTAATATATTTTTTTCAATCTAATGTCCATTTGGGGTTTTATAGCTCCCTTATTCCAAATCTAAAAGTTTCCACCCCAACCTAGGGAACTAATAGATTGGTGGAATTTTCCCTTCTAGTGATTTATTTGGATGGGGACATCACAAATGAAATCCCCATCTGTTTGCAATGATCTAACATAAGCTAAAGGAGAGAAACATGGTCTTTGGGAAAACTGTAGACTGTCCAATCATCCAAATAAACCTCTAAAAACTTATGAATGAACTCGTGGAAAGCTTTGATCATGATCCTCAAAAAGAAACCTGGTGCATTCTTAAGTCCAAATGGCATAACATTGTATGTGAACAATCCCCATTCAGTAGTAAATGTATTCTTCTTCTTATCTTATTCAGTGATTCTAACCTGATGATATACTAAGAATCCATCAATGAAGGAGTATGCTTCATTCCCCGCCACTTGGTTTAATACTTCATCACTAAATGGTGTTGAAAATGCGTCATGGATGCAGGAAGCATTCAGGCTACACTAATCAACACAAAATCATATGTCCTATGTATCCTTCTTTCTTTGAACCAATGGATTATCCATTCAGACTCATCAACTGGAAAAATCAAGCCTCCACTCAACATGCGATCAATATCCTTCTTTACCTTTTTATTTATGCGAGGATTAAACCAATATGGTTGATACTTGACAGGATTTGAATATGGATTTAGTGCAATCTTCATTTCCCAAAGGTCTCCCTGGATTCCTTTCAACTCCGTGAAAAATTGCGGAAACAAGTCTTCATACTCTTTTAATAAATATGTGACCTCATATACTCTTTGGTCATCCTAGTAGTCCCCAATAGCTACCATATTTGGTTTGTCTTCAGTGCCAATGTTGATTTTCTTTAGCTACAGAGATTGTGTATAAATTTCTCTAGTATCTTTAGGTTCGATGTGTATAACATCCCGAGCACCTTTTGATTCCTATAAGGTGAGGTGTCGCAGTGTTTCTAGTTCTTCTGATTCTCGATTTTCTTGATCTACCTTCGCGCAACAAAGAGGTTTCCTCATCCATGGGATGTCCAAGTGAAAGTTTGTCAATTATTGATGTGTAGGGAAAATATATGCGTGACCCACCTTCCACAATTGGTTGGTAAATAATGCACCCTTGATAGTTGTTAATGCTTTTGTTACTATGTAACTTGTTTTAGAGAAGTAAAAATATTGACAAAACTTGGAACGCAACTTCTTCCAGCAGTTAGTCTACCTCCTTGTTTTTTCATGTAGATACCAAGCTATTGGAGTAGGACCAATATCATGGAAGAATTGATGAACCCAAAACTGTGGTTGCAAGTGTAGGAATATGCAAGGGATCTGGCAGCTGTAGCAACTCACAATCAAACTCACAAATATGTTGCAAAGAAGAAGAGAAGGAGACACTCAATGATCACTCATAAACACAGTAGAATAGAACAATATCTCAGTATTATACAATGAATAAGAATGTAAGTGAATGAATACAATAGAACAGTAAGGTGCATAATATAGGATTCGAATAGGCCAAGTAGGGCATTCAAATTCCTAACTCAAAGTGTGGCTTGAATGATAGTGGAGTCATTATCTAGTCAATGTATCAGTCATCAATGGTAGCAGTCATTCAACTGAGTCTAACTGAGTGAGGTAGGCACTAACTGAATGAAGGAGGCTCAGTGGAGGGTGCATGAGGATTCTAACTAAGTGAGGTAGGCACTAACTGAATGAAGGAGGCTTAGTGGAGGGCGCATGAGGAGTTAACTGGAGTCAAAATGGGCAGCCTAGTCCCACTGGAGGTCCATCGAAGTGATACAGTCAGTTGAGAGTCAGTCTAGCCTTAAATCAAGGAAAGAACTGAAGATAACTGAAGTACAGCTGAATGGTAGGAGAGAGAGGGTGCATGAGATGCATGCAACTGCATGCAGGACGCACTAAGCACTAGGAGGGCTAAAACTGATCAGTGAGAAGCTCCTGGGGGCTATCTAACTGAGGGCTAGGTGTTGGGACTGATACTAGGATGCATGCATGCAAAATGCATGTTGCATGCATGGCTGAAAATGCAAATAATGGAAATGCTGGTAGGAGGCCCCCTGGGGGCTGTAGACAGTTGTGGAGAGCTAGAACCAAGATCTAGGAGCTAGGAGGTCCACCATGATGATGACTAGATGCATGCAGATGCAGAATGCATGCATAATGCAAAATTGAAAAATGATGGGGAGAATATTCCAACAGTAAGCCTCTTGATTCCCAATGATGTTCACATATGTCAATATGATAATAAGGATTGGTCTCCCCCATGTAGAATTCTTCCACCATGTTAGCGTGTAGAGATAGATTGCACCTAATCATTAAATTTAGTTGAGTTGTGTCCCAGTCGGGTAAATAATCTTTGTGTGTTGCACATCATCTCGTAGGAGTCCCTCTGAGCAGTTTGTCTAAGACATCCATACAATATTCTTCTTCTACTGAATATTCCATATCCTGCAGGAATGTATCCAAGCCAGTGGTGCCATCATATGTTGGTGTATGATTTAATTCTATGCCAATCCATCTAATTGGTTTCACCAATGCACAATTCCTGGATGAGAGCTCATGACACCCATTTTTCCAATTGTCTCGGGCCTCTTTAGAATCATTTTCAAACAATTGAATACTTCTTCGGCTTACTGATCCCTCTGTAGTTGGATTCACATATTTTTCCCTCTTCCCTTCTATTAGAGAGTAAATGTCATCCAAAACATCCCTTTTAATATTTCCTTGGATTAGATCTGTGTATTGTGGACCTTGATGTGGATCTAGGGGTTGTGTCACCCTCATGCAATCAACTTCAAAAGTCATCATTATGTTTTCAGATAAATTATGCCATAGTTTAAGTAGGCCCATTAAATTTTAATCAATACTAGATAAGGATCCGTCTGTCCCATGATATCAATTACTTCAAAATTTGTGGTGTTTTTTACACCCCCTAAGTCCACTTCAGTGTTCTCTAGATAGACAATGGGGAAAATACGGTATTGATTTTACATCCACAACTGAATGGAAGAGTAGATAAGAGTTTGGGAACCCATTGCTTCCCATGGTTTCTTCATCAAGATGTTCACATTAGAGCCTAAGTCCAACATCATATTCTTAATATCACAATCATGTACCTGTGCATTTAGACAAAATTCGTGGCCAGTTCTCTTCCTTCTCCTTTTTCAGACCAACTATATGTTTCTTCCTGGTACTGGTGCAAATTTATCCATTGATTTCCACAACATCAGATAATTTGTGAAGACCACCACGTAACTTCCGAGTGGCTTTCTCATCCTCCAAGATATCATTCAATAAGTGGAACCATAGTGAAATAGAGTCCTTTGCTTTATTAGTACCAATACCTCACCCTTAGCTCTTGTATAATCCAACTTGAATTAGTAGGAAAGTATTATTTTATCTTAGGATGGTGAAGATGGTATTCGACCAAACATATCTGTGGCATCCCAATTGATTTCCTTCTGTTGGAATGGAATGCATTTATTCTTATTTGGTGTTTCCTTCCTAATTATCGAGGAATTTGGTTGTCTCTGATCAGATCCTACTTTCCCGCCTACCTGGGTGACAACAAATCCTACTATATTTCGATATTATCGAGGTTCACAATTTATAAAGTTGGTCTATCTTCTTGTGTGATCTTCTCATTTAGCGACGAGATCAAGACATTCCTCTACGGTATGAGTGTTTGTTCGACAATATGTACACCATGGTATTTTGGGTAGAGGACACTCACGAGAAAGGTGACCAGTTTCTTTACAGTTGTAGCATCATAGTGGTCTTGTATGAACTCCTCATCTTCCATATCCAAATCCTCTTCTACAACATACTCCTCCTATCCTTTATGGTTGATCATCTACATAGAATATCAATCGACCTAATCTCTCTATAAGGGAATCCAAGGATCTACATTTTTTCAGTGGTGTGTGTAGTAGATCCACATAATTCATAGTAGACCATGTTGGTTACCAAAGATTACTTCTATAGGACTGGACAAATTCGTGGTGGATGACCAAATCATTTGCATATCTCATTGAAGTCATTGGGAGAAGCACTTGGTAGATATTGATATGACTACCGTCCTGCAGAATGGAATGGATTTTCTGTGGAAACTTGTGCATATGTCGCACTTGGTCCTATATTGAACTATCCACCTAGAAGAACTTGTCCTCCTTGTGGCCTCAGGCACTTTGAAGCATAATGTCCTTCTGTTGTGCAACATGTACACCATACCTAAGGTCATTGTATTTTTGGTACATTCATATCCTGGAGTCTCTATGTTATTTATGCCAGCTATTATGCACCTGTTCCAATTCACCAGAAGAGGATGAAGGTCCCATTCCAATTCCCATAGATTCTGGATATTTTTCCATAGCCTCAATCTCCATCGCTTGCTTTAATGTAGTTCTAGGTGAGTTTATTACTTGTTGCGATAGGGGTATCCTCGTTAGTGGCAAAAAACCTTGAATAAAACAATCTTTATGATGAGATTCATGGATTGGATATTTTAATTTGGCTAGCATGTCTGTGAATCATCATGCATACACCTGGCTAATTCTCTGTGCATATGTCAGATTTCCCCTAGTTCTGCAACACCCAGCTATTTAGATTTTGGTTGTGAAAACTCATCCAGAAATAGTTTCCTTGTTTCTTCCAAAGGGGGAGATGGTGTATTTGTACCCTACCTCTTGATCAACCTCATGTACCACTATAAATCTCTTCCATAGAGAGTCGTTTGAAATTCTACTAATTTGGACACCATTGGGATATCTCTAGTGTTCCATATCACTTCACAGAGAAATCAATGTTGAGTTGTGTCATCTTCTCCACCATTCCCACAAAATTCTGGGAATTTTAGGGATGGTCTTGTTGATGCACCTGCCATTGTTGCAGTTTGGGTTCCTACCAGTACAAACCCTAGGGTTCCTAGTTGCGCTATAATGTTGCTACTATTTTGTTGGGAACTACCGCTACTTCCTCCTATTAAAGAGTTTCTTTGAGAACTATTAGTACTACTATTCATCTGACTATGCCAAGAAAAATTGTAAGACAAAATTTTGAGAGTTCATTACCAGATTTCATAAGTGCACCTGGGGGTCAGTCAAGGGAGTTTTGTGTCCATTGCTTATGGTTCCTACTTCTATGACAATGGGAGGTTCTCTTTCTGGGGTACTTCCGTTTTCCACGGGTCCTGATAATTCTTGATGATTCTAGTGACTGATATGAAAATTAATTTCTTCACAACTAGTATGCGTTATGATCCTACCTCCTACTGGGGCCTTCCCCCTATTTTACTTTGATTGGGATATTCAACACCCCCATCCCATTCTCTCCTAATCCAGTGCTAGTCATTTCCTCTCTCCTCTTCATTTGATGTAGATCCTCTTGCTTTTATTCATTGTTTTTCCCATTCCCTATTTATTCTTCCAATTGCATGCTTCTTTGTCGTTCCTTTCTTATTTGATCTTTCTACCATTTTTCTCATATTTCTGCTCTTTACTCTACTCCCTCACCCCTAGCTTCAACACTATCAACATCCTCCATTTCCAATAGATCTACCTTCTACAATGTAATATATTCACCCTAACTTTTCCCCCTGGGTGTGAGGGGTTTACTCCTCCATTCTAATCCAATCTAAATGCAGAACCCAAATTCAACCAACCAAGTTTTGATCCAATGAGGGACTTCTTTCAATAGCCTTCCTCTTGTGCCTTTCTTAATTTTGTCCTCGTCTTTCAATGTTGATTAATTATTTTCGGTTGCAAATTCTAAAATATAACCAAATAGTGTAATTTCTATCCAGAAATCAATGGCTCTAGTCAAAGGGGAATCTGGTTGATTTAACATTATCAAATCCCTTGAATTCCACTCAACTATTTGTCTCTTCCTGTTGTGGTACTCAGGTGCTTTTGTAAGTCACCTCAACCAATCTGTTAGTTTTACTGGAAGTTCAACCCACAAGAATTCATACTGATCTAGAGGTGGATCTTCGTAGGAAATATACTATCTAAACTTGCTTACTTCCCACCCTTGCAGTTCATCCTCCTATATTGTGAAATTGTCTAGCTTTATTCTCCCACCAGTCCTAGATCTGACTCATTGTCACAAAAGAATCCATATAGTTAATAGGGTCCTGTTAAGAACTAGGTCCCGACAATGGAAACATTTGTTGGTGCAAAATTGAGACCGGGGTTCTTGCACGTCAACCAACAAAAGGGCATCATTGTAGTCTAGTGTGTTGGCATTTCAATCCCCTTAAGGGGGAAGGTCTCACCTAAAGCACATCTAATACCGACAGAAGGTAGGTATTGGTTAACTCTATGGTTATGATTGAGGATTTACAATAACAAACATCGCAACATCATTTACATGAGTATACCACAACAACACTTAGTCCTATAAAATATTCCTTTAGATATATCATAATAGTAAAAAGAAATAAACAAAACAAAGATAGTCGCAACAAAAAAATTTAAGGGGCCCAATAATCCTTTTCATTATAGTAAGTACATCTTCATCACAATAACTTACATCATGGCTCTAAGGCCTTACAATCACTGCATAATTACTCATAGCGGGATACACCCTCATATAATGAAACCCGAAACCTAAATACATAACTCCTACTAAAGATCTAGGTGTCTTTGAATTTAGTTGGCTCTGATCTTCTGATGCTCGGATGCTTTCAGTTTTGTACATGTGCACATGCTCTTCTTCTCCTTCTTCTACTTGTCCTCTACTTCCTTTTATACTCACGGAGCGTGTCCAATATTTGTTATGGCTGTTACCTCTTTTCTGCAACTTCTACTTCCTTTCCCCACTTCCTTCCTTGGTCTTCTCTTCTTCTATATTTTTTGGTCCTCTTCGAAACGAAGGATCCAATAATATATTTTTAGAGAATTCAGAGAGTTCAAATCTCTTGTAGAAAATTATACAAAGAAGAAAATAGAAGTGGTGTGGACTAATAATGGAGGAGAGTTGTATGTGAAATATATTGGGTAGTTATGTAAACAATATGGAATAAAATGATAAAATACAACTCCATACACCACCTGAATAGAATGGAGTCATAGAAAGGATGAACATGACATTAATGGAAAATGCAAGAAGTATGCTTAGTGATGTAGGCATAAAATAGAAATTCTAGGAAGATGTAGTAAATGTTGCATGTTAATTGATCAACCAATCACCTACAAAAACACTAGTTGATAGGACTCCTCATGAGGCATAGATTTTTAAGAAACCCTCTCTTGTACGTCTCAATTTTTTTGGTTGTGATGATTATGTACATGTTCCAAAAGAGAAAAGGAGAATGTGGACAATAAAGAAAAGAGATGTATCTTCATTTATTATAAAGATAATTCAAAAGGATACAAACTTTGGACTCCAATAATAAGGAAGACTATTTATAGTCATGATGTGATCTTCAAAGAAGTTAAAAGTAATTCCATGCAAGAAGATGAATTAAGAGAAGGAGAACCATACAAAATAGAGATTGAGATGGAGAATGGAGAATCTGATTCAAAAGATGAAAACATGTCAATTGAATTGGATGAAGAGGAGGAACCACAGACCCCAATATTGGGGAGATATATCAAATAAGAAGGCAAATAGAAAGGTATAGTCCACCTAATTTTCATTCTATCTTTATTTTATCTTCTATTGATGATAATATTAGAACCATTAGAGAGGTGGTCGATTTTGAGGAGGGTTAATTCTAGAATAAGGCCATGGTTGAATAAATGGAGGCATTGGACAAAAATGGGGCATGGGAATTGGTCAAGTTTCTTGTTTGAAGAAAAATTGTTGATAGCAATGGGTGTTCAATAAGAAGCTCAATGTAGAAGGAAAATTAAAGAAGTACAAGGCTCACCCTAGAAAAATGATATTCCCAACTGTAGGGAATTGAATTTGGTGATATTTTCCCTTCTATTGAAAAATTATTTTCTATTAAATTTCTATTGTATTAATTTGTTGCAACATTTAACTTGAAGTAGAACAAATGGATGTAAATAAAGTATACCTACATGGGGACCTGGAAGAATAAATCTGCATGAAACATCCTAAATTTTTCATAGGGAAGAGTAAGAAAGAGTTGGTTTACAAGTTGAAAAATTCCATGTATGTCTTAAGCAATCCCCAAGAATGTGGTATCACAAATTTGATACTTGCATACTAGGACTAGGATTTGTGAGAAGCGAATTTGATCACTATCTATGTAATATGCTTAAACCTAGAAATTTAGAGAAAATATAGAAAACTACAAGAGGGAATAGATAAAATAGATAGCAATTTTCACTTGCCTCTTCAAGGGGCAAACCTCCAAGGGAAAAGATCCAAATACAATGACAATTCTTGACTAAACATTACATATCTTACTACTCTATTTATAGTGCTCCAATATCCAAAGTCCTAACTACTTGTGGTTCCACTATTAATGAGGGTCCACCACCTAGGGGCCTTTATTTAGTAAAGAGAGCCCTTTTACATTTGGTCAGTATCTTCTAACTATCTAATGGGATTGATGGCCTTGTACATTGATATAGTAGGGGGGATAGGGTAGGACCCTAACATGCCCTCCCCCTTCAAAATAAGTGTTTTCCTCAAGGTTGGAGATGTGGAAACTACTGCAGAATGGTTGATGGTTCCCAAGTATCATCTTCTGGTAAGGTATCCTTCCACTCAATAAAAACTTCACGGACAATGTGTTAATGCAACTGATGCTCCTAAGTATCCAGAACTGCTTTTGGTTGGATCCAAATAGAACCTTCTTCATCCAGTCATGGTAATTTAGTTGAACTTGATAATTCTCACCCATTACCTTCTTCAAACAAGACACATGAAATATTGGGTGGATCTTGGAGTGTGCTGGGAGTGTTAATTTGCAGGCCACTTGACCAATGCATTGAATCATCTTATACAAACCATAAAAATTGATGCAAGATTTTGAAGGCCTTTAACTTTGAGAGAAGTATTCTTACCAGCATAAATCCATCTTAAACTTGTATCTATTAAGCACCGAGAGGGATCCAATTTATTGAGGGGTAATTTTTTTATCTTAAATTTTTTACACGTCAATAAAAAAATTGACCCCTTAAGAAATTGGATCCCTCTTAGTGCTTAATAGATATGGGTTTAAGATGGATCTATGCTGGTTTTAATTTTTTTATTATGAGCCAACCTGAAATTTTTTAATTACTTTTTATTTTTGATAAGTTATGAGATGACATGGGAATGTTACATTACGTAACTTGACTAATGTGACTAACGTGGCAAATGTGACAGCATCTCCCCATAATGGGTTGTAAGCACCTTTCTACTCTCGGTGTAATAAGGTTGGAGGAAAAGGAACACCTAAGTGCTGTTGGTTTGCATATTGCTTCATATGATTTCCATCCATAGCCAATTAATTTTTCTTAAGTCTGCATAGAGTGGCATCTCTATTATGAAGCAAACTATAGATTGCGTGTACTTTGGAAGTACTTAATAGTTAAGAAACCATGTAGGATGGTTGTTGGCCATATATTGCTTCATATAGTGTCATTTTTGTAGCTTTATGATAAGAGATATTATACCATCACTCTTCCAAATTTAACCATTGTTCCCATTGTTGTTTATTTTCAAATACAAAACATATCAAATAGGTTTCAAGACACTTGTTGACTGCTTTGATTTGTACATCTCTTTGAGGATGATAAGAGGTGCTCATTTGCAACGAGGTTCCCTGGAGCCTAAGTAGTTCTTGCCAAAATTTGTTGGTGAATATGGGATTGCGATCTGACACACTTTGGGTAGGAATGCCATGGAGTTTGGAAATATGGTCTAAAAAAAATTGGGTAACCATTACTAAGGTAAATGGGTGTTGTAGAGCACAAAAATGAGCATATTTGGAAATTCGATCAATTACCACCATGATGACTGATTTGTTACCTGCTTTTGAAAGAACAACAATAAAATATATGAAAATGTTAGTCCAAATAATTTTTGGTATTGGAAATGGTTGCAATGCCCCAGGAGTCTTTACTATCTCACCCTAGTTCCTTTGGCAAGTGTCATATTTTGATGCAAAAGTAATTATATCCTTTTTCATACCTTCCCAAAAGGAGTACCTAGCACATGCATAAGTTTTTTGAAATCCTGAGTGACCTGGGAAAGGAGGTGGATGCAAATTTTTTAATATTGTATGTTTTAAAAACAGAGTTAGGTACCAGAAAAAGATGACCTTTATATTGTAGTTTCTCTTGCTTCCAAGTGTAACCTTAAGGAGGATTTGGATCCTCCTCGAGGTGCTTGATGAGATGATATATAGTAACAATGGTTATTCATTCTTGTCAAGCTTACTCTAACCATTCAAGTATTGGAGAGGATAGGAAAAAGAGTGATCCATCTTCGTCATGTTTCCTTAAGAAGGCATCTTACACAACATTTTATTTTCTCTTTTTGTATATGATCTCATAATCATAGGAAAGCATTTTGGTGACCCATTTTTGTTTCTCTAGGGTTGAAAACCTTTGCTCCAAAAATAATTTAGGCTATGGTGGTCTTTATTGATATAGAAGTACCGGCCAATGAGATATGGTCGCCATGTGCAAGTTGCATGTAGGATGAACATCATTTCGTTCTCATGGGTAGAATTTCTGAAATTCCTATCATACAACTATTTACTTATGAATGTTAAAATTATTCCTTCTTGCATTAGAACTGCATCAAATCCTTTCCCAGAATCATCACATTCCAATATTACAAAAGTCTTAGTAAAATCATGCACAACTAAGATTGGTGTGGTGCACATGGATTTCTTTAAAATTGAGAATTTTTGTCTTGCTACTTTGTTCCATCCAAGGGAACTTTTCTTGAGTAGGGTTTCCAACGAGGCTGCAATTTTACCATAGTTCTTCACACACTTCTTATAGTAGCCTATAAGGCCTAAAAACCCACATAATCTTTTCAATATTTTAGGGCATGTTCATTGTTGAATTTCCAAAACCTTCTTGGGGTCCACTCTCACCCCATCTTGTCCAACAATGTCACCCATGTTAGATTTCATACATTCATATCTTAATAATATAAATGCATAACCAAGATCACTAGAAGCAAGACAAAGCACAAAACAACAACACAGAGTTTACCCTGGGAAACCCAATTGGGAAAAACCCAGCAACCGTCGCATAGAGATGATAATCTCGATATCAGAGTACACATATCAAAAGGAGAAAATTTGGAAATGTCTTCCACAAGAAGAAACCCCAAAAATAGCTACCTCCTCCAAGTGATGCGAAATCAGCTCTCTCCAAGTGATGCGCAAAAGGCAAGTGTGAGAATGAGATAATGAGGTGCACTAACCTCTTATTTATACAAGTGCGAAAACCACAAATTCCCTAATTGGGTCGACTTCACCTGGGGGCAATAAATAATTTATTTTTAATAATTTTATTTTGTTTATTTGCACCCCAAGGTTTACATTGACTCTTCCATGTGATTACATAAATAATTACATCCATTTCATCTCCCTTAGGAGGTACAATCAAGTACACTAAAATATAATGAATAATATCTTTCGAAGTTGCACAAAATCCAACACTCCCTCTCATCGAGGAAGGTATTCTTCGGTCTTCATCAGCATCATGATCATCTGGGTTTCACCTTGTACTTTACACTGTCTCCACCATCTCTATGCATACTGAATGTTGTCCACATAGTCTCAATGTATCATCTTCACCAGTCCTTCGGTGATTCCAAGAGAATCACTCGATCCTGGATTTTAAGAGAATCTCTCAATCCTAAATATCTATGACATCCTCACCAGTCCTTCTTTGAGTCTAGGAGAATCACTCGATCCTGGATCCAGGAGAATCACTCAATCCTGGATATCTGAGATAATCAGTTGTGCCATCTCTGCTATACCATTTACGACTCGTCTGTCTCATATGTCGATGGGTTCCTCCCATACCAGGCTAAGATATAAGACAAGAAAATGGGCACGACCATCTACTGACTATCCGACTCATCTGCCTATGGGATTTCTCCCATATCTGGCTGAGTACTAGGATTGTAGAGGCACCAGTGAAATCACATGGCCAACTACTGACTGTCCTACTCATCTGCTTATGGTATTTCTCCCATAGTTGGCTGAGTAACTGGACTGCAGAAGGCACCAGGGTGAGCCTGACCAACTGCTAACTGTCCTACTCATCTGCCTATGGGATTTATCCCATATCTTGTTGAGTAACTGAAATGCATAAGGCACCTAGGCAAAGCAGGGAAAGCATCTCAATGTCATATTTCCCTCTCAAGGAGGAACACGTTCTCTTCGACTCCAAGTCTTCTGTGAAAGTATTCAAACTTTACCCTGGGAAGTGCCTTGGTGAGAACATCGATAGTCTGGTCGTCTGTCAGCACGTACTGTAACTCGACCACACCTTTCTGAACCATATCACGAATGAAGTAATATCGAATTTCGATATGCTTCGACCTGTCATGAAATACAGGATTCACTGACATCTGCACACAACTCTAGTTGTCACAGTGAATCACGGTTGGCTCTGAAAACTGGCCGAACAATCCTGCCAGGAGTTTACGAAGACAAAATGCTTCTCGAGCTGCTGTTCTAGCAGCCATGTACTCGGTATTTGCAGTACTGAGTGCTACCAAGTTCTGCTTCCTACTGAACCAGGAAATAACCGTAGAACTCAAACTGAAGCAACATCTGGAAGTACTCTTCTGATATGTAACACATCCAACCCAATTTGAGTCTGTAAACCCCTGCAATCTTAGGTCACTATCTAAAGCATATTTCAAACCATATCCCATTGTGCCACGTAAGTATTTGAGCACACGATTTGTAGCAATCCAATGAATCTGCCTTGGTTCGCACATGAACTGACTGAGGGCATTCACAGCAAGACATATATCTAGTCTGGTGTTGGTCAGATACATCAATGACCCAATCAACTGGCAATAAATGGTGGGATCAATCAAATCAGAATCTGAAGTAGAATCTCTCAACTTCTTCCAATTTGCTCCATTGGAGTAGCCATGGACTTGTAGTCCAACATCTTGAATCTCTTCAATATATCAATGGTGTATTTTCCTTATCCTAGGAAAATCTCTTTCTTCCTCTGCCATACTTCTAATCCAAAGAAGTAATGCATCAATCCAAGATCTTTCATTTCAAACTCAGAGGCGAGATTATTCTTACACCATACAATGGGTTTCTCATTTCCTGTGAGAAAGAAGTCATCAACATACAATACCAAAATTAGTGGCTCATCATCTGCAACCTTGAAGCAAAGGTTGGGGTCTACATCATTCTGATGCACCTTCCATCTCATAGTTGAAGCAATAGCAATGATCGATCTAATGAAAGTATCTTGAGCCACAGGAGAAAATGTATCATCATAATCGACTCCCTCTTTCTCGGAGAATCTTCTGGCAACAAATATGGCCTTGTATTTCCCATATGCTCCATGTTAAGTCTGTTGTGCCCATCTAGGTCTTTTCCGACCCACTACAACATTTGTGGGGATATCAACGGGATCAACGGAATCGATAGGTTCATCCTTTTTTGTTAACTCCCTCTTGAACTAGAGGGGGAGATGATCTCATCTCCTTTGGTTCTAGCATTTCATCATCGATCTCCATGTCTGATCCTATGCCTTTCTTGACAGCTAATTCTTCTTCAAAGGTCACATCCCTACTGACTTCAATTTGTCTGGAACTTGGGATGTAGATTTTGTAAGTCTTTGAAGACTCACTGTATCCCACAAAGGTTCCCTTCTTTCCTTAAGGCTCCAACTTGGGCACATGTATAAAGACTAGATAGCCAAATATCTGAAGGTGGCTTACTTCTGATTTCACTTCTATGAAAGCTTCCTCTGAGGTCATCCTTCTAGTTTGAGAGTCATATTCCAGGAAGCTTCTTGCTGAACATCAACGGGATTCATATGTCCATCGGAACAAGTCTTCTCTTGTAGGACAAATCACATGGTCTTTTCCCTACAAGTCAAATCCCGACTGATGATCAGTGACATTGCATAATCAAATATAATGGCAATAGTTTACACAGGCATCTTAGCTAATACTTTAGCACAACATTCATAAACTTGTCTATCAAATACTTTTTGGGAAGTATCTAGATGTCTGTTATCTCCGCTAGAACATGCCATCAAGAATGTGCACTACCCTAAGCATGTAGGAGGGAGATATCATCTAGACTAACTTCATGAAATGTTGTGTAGCTCATATGCATAATATAAAAGGGTAAACTATATCAACTTCTCAACACATTAGATCTACATATAATAGTTATAAAAACATATAAGACAAAAACAAATCTATGTAAGCAAGAAAGCTAAATACTTATCTCTTATTGTTTTGGTGTGTGGCTCCCACTACCTTCTTGTGGGAACCATAAGAGATCTATGTTCTTGCATTCTAGATCTTCTAGAAGAGGAACTCCGAATGATCATCATCCCTTTGCTTCTTGCGATGATGATCCTCTTCTACATCAGTGGTTGATGCTTCACTCTTTCTTTTGTTAGAACTTCGGAACTTATTTGCATAGTGACCATATGCCTTGCACTTGTAGCATTGTATCTGAGACAAAACCCTCTTCTCCTTCTTCTGATCTGGAGGCAGACTTGATCTCCTTTCTTGGTGCTTATGTTTGTATAACTTATTTCCTTTTCCCTTACCTTTCTTGGTATGAGAAACAAAAGATTGGTTCTCTTCAGGTGGAGTGCCATGGAGTCTTTAACGTGTTGCAATCCTTGTCTCTTCCTGAGAGCAATCTGCCCAAATCTTGTCAAACTTTGGTAGTTTGGATCTACCACTTATGCTTTGGATAAAGGACTCCCAATATGGTGGAATACCATTCAAAGTGGTGAGGACAAGCTCCTTATCATTAATAGGATCTCCACTGGTGTTGAGCTTGTCCCTAAGTTCTGTGATCCTCATAAAGTATGAGGCAATGGATTCTAACTTGGCTATCTTCATATTTGAGAGTTGGTTTCTCAAACTCATGGATGCATTGAGGCTAATGTGTTCAAACAACTTCTTTATGGTCTTGAACATTTTCCTAGCAGTCTTCTTTCCTGAAATTTGTGGAACCAAATGGTCTCTTACTAAATCCACAAGAATCCTTCTTGCTTTAGCATCATTCTTCCTCCATCGGGATTTATCTTCTTCGGCTTCTGGTTCAGGAACCTTCTCATTTACATATAGAAATAGATCATTTTCTTCTAGGAGTAGAAGAACCCTGGAATTCCAAGAGATAATGTTGAGAGCTCCTTCCAGACGATCTTCAACCTTCATTCCAATCAGCTTGCCTGCAGATTTGGTTCAGATACCCTAGCAGGAGCTAGGTCAAAAACGAAAGTTGATAATTTGAAAAACTAAAACCACAAATAAATGCGCCTTTCCAAGGAGAGTTGAATTGAGGATGGGATGGTCCAAATCTGTGGAGAGAAATGAGTTAAAACTAAAACCCTAATTCTGCTACAGCCACAGAGTTAGGTCAAAAATTGAAAATTATCAGAATTGAATTCCGTCTTCACCAATAGATTTGCTTTGCCAAAATTGAAATTCCCATGGCTCTTTTTCTTCAAAATGATGGGTGAAGACTTCACAAGATGAAACCCTAATTTCGGCAGGGTTTCCTACAATGCTTCGGCAATGGCTTCTTCTAGAACTGCTCTGATACCATGTTAGATTTCATACATTAATAGCATAATAATATAAATGCATAATCAAGATCACCAGAAGCAAGACAAAGCACAAAACAACAACATAGAGTTTACCCTGGGAAACCCAATTGGGAAAAACCTAGCAACCTTCGCATAGAGATGATAATCCCAAGATCAGAGTACACATATGAAAAGAAGAAAATGTGGAAATGTCTTCCACAAGTAGAAACCCCAAAAACAGCTACCTCCTCCAAGTGATGTGAAATCATCTCTCTCCAAGTGATGTGCAAAAGGCAAGTGTGAGAATGAGATAATGAGGTGCACTAGCCTCTTATTTATATAAGTGTAAAAAACAGAAATTCCCTAACTGGGCTGACTTCACCTGGGGGCAATAAATAATTTATTTTTAATAATTTTCTTTTGTTTATTTGCACCCCAAGGTTTACATTGACTCTTCCATGTGATTACATAAATAATTACATCCATTTCATCTCCCTTAGGAGGTACAATCAAGTACAATAAAATATAATGAATAATATCTTCTGAAGTTGCACAAAAGCCAACAACCCAAGTATTCGACCTCTAAGATCCCAATAGAAAATTTGGTGTGTTTAACAAACAATTGATGGTCCTAAAGGAGTTACAAGGATTTATCAACATGTTGTACATGGGAATCCCTAGTTTTACAGTGAATCAAAATGTCATCAAAGAAAACTAGCACAAAATCACGAAGATATGGCATCAAATTTTTATTTGTGAGGATTTGAAAATTAGAAGGATGTTGTATTCTGACTTATACTTTAATTACCTCCCCGAGGCCACTAATGAAACATTTTTCATAGAAAGAATTAGTTAAGTTCTATATACAAGGATAATTGATCAAAGGACAAGATAAAGTCTTCGATTGATCTTGTTTGGCATAACTTGGTAAGCCACCCCAAAAAGTGAGGATCCCACTCATAACAGGCATGGACATCTTTAACAAATACACTCCATGTTATGAATTTCCCATAGGATTTTTTATGCCACTTCCACCATTTCATTCATTCTAAATCTAAATGCAATACCCCCAACTTAAGTTTGATCATGTCATCAGTAATGCCATGGAATGAAAAGTGATGTTCCATTTGGGTGACCCATCCTGATGAGTTAGAACCATCAAATTTGTTCAAGTCCACTTTAGGAAAATAGTTATAGGTGCTATTATCCATGAATATTATGGATGTGAGGATCAAGAGGGTTTTGCTTATGGATAAATAGTCCCAAGTGAGATGTTTCTTCCCTGTGTGTCTCACTCTATTGTGTATTCTAAGGTATTTCTTCATGAGGTGATATTTGAGTTAGTATACAATCCAACTTTTGATCAATATTCTGATCCAACTTTTGGTCCAGGCTTCTTATTTCCTCCTAAATGTTTTGAATCTCTATGTTTCTTAGTTCCTCTCAAAGTTTCTGGATCTCTCCCATATATCGGTCATCATTTTCCTAAATTTTGGCCTGAAGATTCTTGTATTGTTCATCTAGTGCATTGATCTTTGTGACAATAGAGCAATTATTCATGTTTGTTGGGGTCTTTAAAGGTGGTATATAAGGAGTAGTATCACCCTCCATGGGATGGTTGATGGATATTAAGGTTTATAACGTCTTGAAGATGAGGGAGTGTTAGGTGTTATAGCTCTCTAATATACGTGTGGGGTCCAACAGTAGCGCTTAGCCCAATATCTCAATGCACTAGCTAAGGAGGATAGACCGTGTCCTTTCCATACTAATCAATGACCTGGGTACTAAAGAGTGATCTCCTCGAGTCTTGTTCTTGGTGTATTATAGTAACAATATTATCAATTAGTTTATCTAAGGCTGGTTCCAAGTACACCTATGGGACTTCTGATATACTTGAGGGTATGTGGAAGTGAAATTCTATATACAGGTGTTGTCTAATGCGATATTAATCGAAGGGATACCAACAGAGGTTACAAGGGTGCACAATAATGTGGCTTAAGTACCCTTGTATTTTATGCATGTATGCTTTCCCAGCCATAGGTTTACCAATAAATTAAAAATCTCTATGTTATTTAAAAACACCAGAACACATCTCTAAAAATGAAATTATTACTAAAATCAAAGAATACTTGTTGTTGCATTGTTATGTATCTTAATAGTAGAACACAAAATTCAAAGTAGAAATAACTAAATAAAGCAAGTTTTCATAATGAAAGGACATAATTACCACAACAATAAACAAGTGTAGATAACCAAATATCACAATTGCAATACCTTTATTGATGAAATCAATGTTCACTTGCCTCTTCGAGGGGACAATCTACAAATGAGTAGAGATCCAATTACAATATACTTCAAAAGATATATTATTACATTGCTTCTACTTTTTTTATATAGTTTCTAGTAAAATAACTTTCTAGTAGGCGAACTTTCTAGTAAGCCTTCTTAATGGAGGAAATTTCTAGTAGGTAGAACCTTTTAGTATGTATTCTTACAAATATTACTTTTACACTATATCTCCTTTATGGTCCTTGATGGGCTTAATCAATCATCATCAATACTGTATCATGTTGGGACAAGATGCCAGCAAGAGTGTTGTATCTAAACCTTTCCTTTAATCATCAACCCAGGGGTTCGTACAAACTTCTAAGGGTCCTACACAATATGTGAAACCTAAAAAGAAACTTAATGATGCCTAGTAGTATGTAACTTCAAAAGAATCAAAAGGACTACAGGTAAAAAACAAAGAAAATTTTAATATATGATATTAGGGTTTCAAGGGACATGTATACCCTCATTCGACTAGGCATCTATCCCTTTATCAGTGGTCTCATAGACAAGTTTCAGAAATATCCTTGCCTATTTTTAGGAAAAAAAATTTTAGGAAATCCCTAATTTACCCTACTATTCACACATAGAGTACATGTATTCCGAAGACATCAAATTCTGAGCAAGTAACGAAACAAACTAAGAAATTTAATGCTTTACCTAGCTCATATGACAAGATATCATGTGATGACAATAGACATTCAATTTTAAATTCCAGAAATAGTAAAGAAATATTTATACTTAATTAAAAGTGCAAAAACAATTCATCAAGACTACTCTAGTGAACTACCAGAAATATTCTACAAATTGTAGTAAATATACATTATCTGCTCTATTATATCAATATTCATATGAAAACAATAAATTTGTTCTAATGCACAAGTCCCTGTAGTCACCTATGGATGGGCCCTAATCCACAGTGGTATAGGAATAGTAAGATTACTCAATAAGCTAGAGAAATAAAAGTCTTCAATTACTTTGAAAATAACTGTTTCAACATCACAGACTTAGTGTCTTCTTTCAAACTGTAATAAAAACTAAGTTCATAACAAAATGGGCACTAGCCTCGCTAGTTGCTCCCTTCTGGTTTAAATATAAAAATTGTATCTTTTATTCTAGTTTCTAACATCTAGTCTATCTAAAATATATTCATGCAATCGACGCCAAGTGTGTTGGTGTGATCACTCGATATTAAAAAGAGTGATATGGCGTTGTCTTGGATATGTTATGTGGTCACCAAGTGCTCTATGGATTCATCTAGGCCTCTCATCGATGATATATGAGTAATATCGAATCCACTTCTGATGTCCTCTTAGTAAGCACGACTGTACTCTCAAAACTAGAAGTGCTTTAACAAAACTGGTAGTGCTTCATTCATCATCTTCCTATGTCTTCAGATAGTTGGAACTTAACTAGTAAAAAATGGCGCTCCTTCTGGCTATTGAGTCATAGACAATGTCATATGGAACATGGTTCCTTCATATTCTTCTAGATCACCAGGTTAGTAGTATCTTTGTGGCATGCTAGTCATTAAAAAGGAAATAAATAATCAACAAAGCAATCATTTCTAAATCTACATATAATCCAAACTAAGTGCCTTCCTTGTCTTAATCTATTTGTATTATTTCCATAGTCGGGTTTTAGAATGCTATATTTTACCAAGAAAAGGATGGCTTTTGCAACCAAAGGTGGGAGCCATCATCACTCCCCAACTTACCCTTTTTCACATCCATGTGCACTTGATGAACTAGGATATTCCTCTGGGTATACGTTGTCCTTGATGTTCCATGCATAAAATTTAGTCATGGTTCTGGGTGGATGGTATCCCCTGTGCTTTCTAATTGTTTCCCAATTTGCTTCCTCCTCTTCCCGTGTCCAATTCTAATTGTTGGTAGAGATGAGAAGCGAGGGACTGAACCTGATACCTATCCATTGTAACCTCATTTTTTCCATTGCAGCGACATACAAAGAAGATCTAAAGAATTCATTTTCATATTAGAGGGTGAGTGTAATTCCATAGCTCGAAATTTGTTAGAAATATCATCCCACCTGACAGTGTTAAGCCGAATGATCCTATTTATGTTTTCCTAGGATGCTATCTCTTTGAAGTGAGCGATGGCAGCTTCTTTCCCTTCCTGGATTATTGGAGCTAACTCAATATCCTGAATCAAAAGTTGGTATGAGGTAGTGACTACATCTGGAGTAGGGGATTCTGCTCTCATAAAGAGTTGAGAACTCTTTTCAGAATCGCGATGTTTGTGCATTTTTGTTTTCCCTGGTGTATTCATTCATGAGCCAGGAGCAAAATGACCTTAATTGCACATCCCCTACATAAGGGTTTGGATTCCATTTAAAAGGATGAGATGATACATGATTATGCAGATAAAATTCACTAAGTTGGTCTTTTCCAAACTCTCCTACCTATTCATAGGTATCAGTGAAACTCTTTGGGGTTTCCAACTTTTCAAACTTCTTACATTGCACTCTCTTGATTTGGTACCATAACCACTGCTCTTTCAGTAATAGGGACTATAATCGGGATGGTGGCCTGCAAGTACTAAGTTCTTGCATAATTTTAAAACATTTATCCATCCTTTCTTCCATTTCTACTTTTTCATGTTCTTTGTCCTTTAGCTCTAATTCATAATGCTCTAAATCATTTTTTAGTAAAGTGTTTTTTGCAAGTAGTTGTTGCCTGTCTTGTTGGTTTTGAATTTTAATGACCTAGATATTCTCCTCCAGAGGATGTAGCTCGTATTATTCATGGCCCAGAGCTTCTCTGTTATGGGAAGCTTTCAAAGCTTCCACTGTGTGGGCTATTCTTCTCCATTTTAGAATTTCCTGCTCTTACTCTTCAATCTGATTCTTTAGTCTAGTGATCTCCTGATCCTTCTCTTGTAACACCCACTGACTACCAAAATCAATATAAGTGATACCTTTAGGCAAGTTTTATTTTCCTCGTCATGTAAATTTTCATGCCCCCCTATATCTACAATTTCTTGCTCACTATACTGAGTATCTGAATCGTCAATTTGGTGCACCTCCTCTTCTTCCAAGTCCCAAATTTCTATATTTTTCTTCTTTTCAGGTTTTGTTTGTCCCCCAATTGTATCAAAGTGTCAGCAATTTCTTTCTCTTATCCTTTAACGTTTTCATCTCCCTCTTTTCCCTCTGTTTATTTCTCCTCTACTAACATCCTCTTAATAGAATCCCGGGTTTGCAAAGGAACACGTCTGGATGCTCATTTTTTATTTTCTACCGGCAGGGTTTTGGATTTTTTAATGGAGGGTTATGCATAAGTTACAGGTAGGGTTTTGGATTTTTTAATGGAGGGTTATGCAGAAGTTACAGGCAGGGTTTTGGATTTTTTAATGGAGGGTTCTGCAAAAGAAATCGATTTCTCTTACTCACAGAGGGTGGTGTCGATGGAGAAGGATTTCTAGTTGGTGAATTTTTATGAGGAGAAGACTGGGAAGGAGGTGGTTGCTTTTTATAAAACACTTGTACTACAAAGTTGTTGATTTTTAAGAAGGTCGACCATGACAGTGGAGAGTAATGTGTTTCTATGGTATGGAAAATCAACATTTTAACCAGGCCATGGTGGGACAATGAGTCTAGCTTCTCCATTTTAAATTGTGTGCTCATAGAGAAGAGGGCATTAAATAGAAACTAGGGGAGGATTATATTCTTACCTGGTCTTTTCCATTGCAAATTTATGAGGAGGCTAAGTAACCAGAAGTGATATGCGTGCACCAGAGCGTACCTCCCTTCACATGTAGGGTACTCCATGATAGTCAGGGCTATCTCTCCCCATGGTTCTGGTAATGTTTCTCTCTTCATGCTTCCCTTTTCTTCCTCATATTTCATTGTGAATCTGAAGAACTGCTTTTTATCCTTCTAGTCCAATTCCATGTCATCTTTGTTCCATCTAACCCCTTTAGGAAAGCCTGTAACTATGCTTAATACATCTTAGTATAGTTTTATCTCAACCCCTTTTACCTTCTTGGTGGCCGCGTATTCGTCAGTCTTCCTGATATTTCTTGCGAATTCCTCAGTCACCCCTTCGTGGTATCCATCAAGTTTATGGAAATAATGGATCCACCTTGCTCTCTTAAAATATTATACTGCTTTCAAATTTTGATACAGCTTAGAATGGTTCGTGGGCTCATGTTTTACAAAACCTCTAGTCATTTCTACAGATTATCTACCCTCTCTTGCAGAAAAGGAAAGACGGAAGGTAAGGTTTTGTCTCCTGAGTACTTGTTTAATTGTTCAACTATCTACTCTTTGGTGTGGCCAACTGCTCTATTCCTCGTTTCTTCTTATGCTACTGTAAAATGCATTGTATTTCTCTTTCAGGCTCCAAATGGTCACCTTGGTATGAGGCTGCATGCTTGTATTATGATTTCTATTTGTCCCTTCTTCTCTTTCTTTATCGTTTGTGGTAGTCCAGTCATCCCAATTTTGAGTGGTCGACTTCGATAGCAGTCTTCATGCATGCGAAATGACTATTTATGCATGTATCTTGACATATTCACTATCATGGATTTACGAACTCCACCCTTCATGATACTTTGGTTTGATTCTTTGGATCACCCCTTATTTGCATCATGATTAAATTTGGAGGGGACTTAGAGCATATAATTATCACCTCATGCTTTATTCTTTATCATTGCATCCTTTATACAATCCACTATATCTTATAATGTGCCTCCCCAACTTTAGGTTTGATGTCCACATTAAATCAAGATGGTAGGAAAATTTATCTAGGATCTTTATGAGATTAGAAAGTGAATTACTTAGTTGAGAAACTCGTGCCTTATTAATAACTTAATTTTGTAGGGTTGTTTGCGGAGTGCATGTTTGGGGAATGTTGTAGTATAGATTTTGAGAGATTGATTTACAGTTTTTGCATATTGTAGAATTTTGTAGTTGCCACTTTTGTGGTGTATTGCTTTAGTAACTGAAAGAAAGATATTTAGTATTTGAAAAATTGTTTTTGATTTTTTTTTGTTATATATAAACTACTAGATCGACTTTTTGAAGGTTTTCAATCTTTTAGTCTGTCCCAGCCGCTTCGTAAGAAGTTTTCACCTGAGAATTTTTTTCACTTTTTTTATGCACAACATGATGACTAAGTCAAATAAGGGCATTGATGCCCTAGTATTACATGTAGTCCTATTGTTTTGAGGGTTTCAATGAACTCTACCTTATTGAGAGGTTTCTTGTACATATTTAGTCTATGACCATTGAATAATAGTGGTATTTGATCCTCATCTATAGTGGAGATTCTAATAGATCCATTGTCATAGATGATGTCAACTTGGTAGGGCCCTAACCATACGATTCTCAATTTTCATTTAAAATATTTAAACCTTGAATCATGAAGAAGGGCCCAATCTCCCGCTTTGAAGTCCTTGGTCTTTATAAATCTATCATGCCATTATTTTCTCTGTTGTTGGATTATTTCTATGTGTTGTAAGGCTTGCTGTCTGATTTCATCTAGCTAATTAAGTTGAAGTAACCTTTCATACTATACTGTAGATAGGTCCATGTTAAGTTGGAATGTTGTTCTTAATGTCTTAAGCTCAAACTCAATGGGCAACATTATTGTTTTTCCATAGACCAACTCATATGGTGTGAGACCTATAGTAGTCTTCTAGGTGGTATTATACGCCCATGTTGCCTCATGAAGTCTATTTTCCCAATCCCTTCTATGAATTTGCACTATCTTGGTTAGGATTTTTTCTATTTCCCTATTAGTAACTTCTACCTAGCCATTGGCCTGAGGATGGTATGATGATGACTGTCTGTGTTTGACCTTGTTGAGCCTTAGGATTTCTTCTATCAAATTTGATGCAAATGGTGTTCCTCTCCTGATAACAAGTTCTCTAGGTGCTCCAAATCTGGTGAAAATTTCTCCAGTTAAGAACTTTGCTAATGAGTATTCATTGGCCAATATTAATGGTTTCACTTCTACCCATTTTGTAAGGTATTCAGTGCAGGCCAGAATGTAATGTTTCATGTTTGATGGCGGATCAATGGGTCAAACAAATTCCATCCCCCACTTCTCAAAAGCTTCTAATGTGACCTAGGGATGGAGTAGCATTTCATCTCTCTTAGTTGGTGTCCCCATCCTCTGACATTCATCACATCTGTAAATGTAGGATGTTACATCTGTCACATCCCCGACCACCTCGGTGCCATTTAGAGGCGATGGGAGACAACCTTAGAAACCACTGCTATTTTGTTTTCTTCAAACTGCCATAACTTCTGCAAAAAACATCCTCATTCCGTAATCCGCAAGCCGCAATGCGAAATTCGAAACGTTGGAACCACAATTTCACATTTTCGTAGAAACATCCCTTCGACTTCCGCAATCCGCAATCCACCTTGCGGGATTCAGAATTCGGAACCACAAATTCCAACTTTGACGAAACACGCCTCTGACTTCCGCAATCCGCAATGCAGAACTCGAAAGTCGGAATTCCAAACTCTGTCACTCCGGAAAACTTCACCTCCGACTTCTGCAATTAGCAATCCATAAAGCAGGATTCGGAAGTCGGAACTCCAATTCTTTGTTCAGAAGAAATCTCCTCTCTGACTTCCACAATCTGCAATGCAGAACTCGGAAGTCGGAACGCCAATTTGCACAATCCGGGAATATCACCTTTCCAACTTCTGTAATCCACAATCCACCTTACGGGACTCGGAATTCGGAACTCTAACTCTCAACTATGGAGAAAAACACCCTTTCGACTTCCACAATCCGTAATCCACAATGGGGATTCGGAAAGTCGGGAGCCCAACTGCACAACTTCTTTGGCCCATAACTTCTTCATCCTAAGTCCATTTTGGGAAAATACGGTACCATTGGAAAGCTCTCGGTGAGATTTATGCAACTACATAATATTCAGCCTCATCTGAGAAATCTGATCCTATCCTCCTTCCAATCCAAAATGTGGCCCTAAGCCTTATCAATGCCTCTTTTCCTCCTTGTAAGGATCTCTTACACTACTCTGTCATGGCCCTTACCTTCCTTTGACCCACAGAGGGACCTTGAACACAATAGGGGGGTGCCTAATTCATCTCCTCAACCCAAGTGATGAAATAAAACCATCTAAAGGTGTGTGCCATGCATGATGAACATACATAGTGGAACTAAATCTGATTTAATGCATCTACAACATGCAAAACTAACAACATATTTAACACAAGCAAATGGTGAAATAATCAGACATGGACAAACCTCATGATCGGGTCTATACATAGACTCCCTACTGCTTAAATCTATGTGCTCATTTCATTCAAATGGACTTGATGCAACAGATAATCATAACATAGGAAATTAACATCATTAGAACCATAGAATGGACATAATTTAAATCACAGAGAACACTTATCTTTTCCTTGAAATCACCAAGTAACTGGATATGTGAGAGCAATGTTCCACCCAACCATAGGTCTTTGTCCAGCCTATATTCTTTCAGCTGAGAAACCACCCCCGAGTTGGGCTATGTATCCACTAAGGAGGAACTAAACAGGCTCACTCACAACCATGGTTTCACACAACAATCCTGCTAAGCCAACATACAGCTGGGTTTATCAAGCATGAAAAGAGACAAAGAAGTTGTTATTTCTTCCACTCTGTCATCCACGCCTAGATTTCCTAAGCTTTGTGGCCAAATGACTCTGTCCTGTCACTATGTTTTCGGGATATCAGATCAGGGTTTTTAGGATTCCATATCAGGTTTTTCTCACTAAATTATGGGCATGTTGTTGCTGCAACATCCTTCCCCAAAAAAAAAAAAAAAAAATCCATATATAAACAATTGGGGCCCCTCCTTCCACGCTTTTATGACAAATGTTCCTCTTTTCTTTGAAGCTTAGCCTGATCCAATTTGGCAAACTTCAACACATGTTTCCCAAGGAAGTTTTTCGTTCAATTAATTTTCTTCTAGGGAAAAGTCACCTTTAGCCTTCGGCGCAAGTTTTAACCATAACTCTGCCGCTTTCGGTGTTAGTCTTATCCACAATTTGACCATCTTTGGCATAGTTTCAAGCTTTATCTTGGCCTTTCTTTGCGCAAATCTTAAACTTAAATTAGTCGATAATGGCGCGGAGTCCAAAGTTAACTCGGATGCCTTTGGTGCACTTTCAGAGCTTATTTTAGTCAATCTCTATTGCACAAATCTTAGCCCGATCTCAGCTGACTTCGGCACAATTGTTAACTATATTTCAGGCGCTTCGGCGCAGATTTTAACCCTAAAAGGGACATCGACACGAAGATCCTTTGAGTCTTTTCTCGCGACTTTTAACGCATTTTTTAGTACCGTGAACATTGTGGCTAAATTCTCTGCTGACACGCAATACTTATCCCTAGAAGGGCCACCCTCATAACTGTGCCTCATCTTTAGACACATCCCTTGAGTTAAATTCTGAGTGCATCCCATCATCGCAGGATTTAAGCCTAAGACCGCCGCTCAAGGCGCAGAACTTAACATTGTGATCACTGCTTTGGCGTATCAAATATTTTTGGGCATATGTGCGGATACGAGGTTGATGGAGTCATTAGTATCACCATGTGCGGATTTAAATGTCATAGCTTTGAGCCCCGTGCTCATTAACTTTCCAACCCATCCATTCACGTGAAATTAATGCTCTCCCAATATAAACGCACAGAACGGGATTTTAGAAATCATTCCACCACTACCAAGGGAGAACATAGCTCGCCATTCACCATTGGATCTCTTTATGCACTGTTTCCCATCTCGGAGCGTCCGCTAGCCACCAGGAGGTACTGTGAAGCTGACAGGTGGGTGTTCTTCCCCTCCCCGTTTGTGTTTTCCAAAGTTTTCAATTAGAATTCCACCCCTGTCAGTAGTCCGTTGTTTCTATATATATACATATGCCAAAAGGAACCATACATGTCGAGCGGGTAATTTTCATTCAAAACGATGAGGACACGAAGCCACCCTCTGCGAACCAGAGCCCGAAATACCCCATCCTCACATATGTGTCTCGGCCTCTTCCCGATGTTGCTTACTTGGCATCTTAAGTAAATTTTGTCCCACGCTGCTTTCCCGTCAATAAGAAAACAATCCCTGGGAAATTCCCATTTACAGCTTGGCGGTCGTAGTTTGATCACATGGACCATATGGTTCATACCCCACACCCAAATCTGTAGCAAGCACTTTTGTTTAGTTAAAACACCACAACTGCATTCGCGCCTAAACCATGAAAACCATTAGCGGCTCATATAACCGCATCTCTCCATGGAGGACTGAAGCAAAATTAGCATTCTCTATCACACATAGTCGATAATGACCAATAATGCTCATTTTATATGAATCATGAACTGAGCTAGAGAGTTATGGACCTGGTTTCAAATTTGTCCACATTACCGCTATCCGTGAATAACGCCAGTTGAAAGCTGAAACACCAAATTACACACGTCATTTTAGTAAAGCAAGATAAAAGCCATGTCTTAGAGCCAAAACCACCATAAAACGTATTAGGAAAGGTTTTTGGCCCGCAATAGTAGCATCATGAATAACTCTGCATTCATTTGTAAAGGTCGGTGTTAGTGAAACGATAGCTCTATCGTAAATTATTTAATCATTTTTCGAAATAGCTTTCGTATTGTGAAAACTGCACATTCCAAATATTTTATGGTTATGCTTGAAAATCATTTAGTTAAAAGCCAGTACTGTTGCATTTTTTACACTATGTAGGAAGTATTGCATTTAAATAGTTGCTCTAAATTTCTTTGAACTCCTTATTTGCGTTACTCGGCTCGTCGCAGGTTTGACATGCATAGAAAATCTGCAAGGAAGAAGGCCGCGCAAAAGGTAGATTCAGATTCGGACGTGGAGGTCCTGCTAGATACCTCACTTGAAACCATGTTCAATGATACTCAAGCCACCACTAATGTACCCCCAAGAAGCTCTACTCCAGAGTTCCAGTGGGGTGACTTATACAGATTCATCAGGGATCAAGACTACCCTAATGCCCCCTAGAAGATACTTTGGTATATGTGAACATCAAGAGGTCTTGTCTCCATATAGCAGCAACCCGACCTGAGTTGTTTCCATGTTCCAAGGTTCTTGGTTGGTTGATCCCTCATGTCAAAACTGACACCAGCTTCATAAATGATAAGAATGGAATGAATCTGGCATCCTTCGCACCTGAACATATCGCATCCGCTTACAGATTGGCCTCGGCAAGGGCTTGGTTGGACAATAATTGGATAGTAGAGCATCTCGTGGACCCTCTAGTTTCTGCTAGGAAAATGATGATAGTTGATAGGAAAATAATACAAAGGCAGACAAATGAATATGAGAGCAACCTCCTGAAGACCCCCTACAGACTCATTGTTTTGATGATGAGCCGGATATTTAGAATGCCAAATGGCAATATCTTCAAGCTTGGCTGGGTACTAGTAATGTACCATGTAGCCATGTCTAGTACCATTTTCAAGTGGGCTAATATAATTTCAGAAAGCCTAGAATCGCAGTTAACTGCCGCCCAAGGAGGAATGACACGGAATAAAGCAGAATTATTTATGTCTTCTTATTTGATGGACTGCCTGTTGAGCAAGCACACCTTCCCAGACTTGGGTTGTTCATGGAACAGAAAGGAGAAACCTCTCTTCATAGCCTATCAACCAACTTGGGCAAACAAGTATGAAAACTTCTACAAGTAGGTCTGCGAGAAGTTCATCATGCCCTTATATCAGCTTATTTTTGTAGAGGAACCCAATTGCATGTCGAAGAACGCCATGCCCATTATTGAAACATTTGGCGATTATTACCACGCCCAAGAAGGCACATGCATCCGTATGAGTGGAGGATCCGTAGCTCCCTTTCTGCTTCCCCGATATGCCACTGACTTTGTGATACAAAGGGAAGCTTTAAGACAACTCTTCAGTGTCGGTGGAATCAGTAGAATCCTCACCGAAAGGAAAAAAGGGATGTATCTGCCAATGCCTTTCACTATCAGCGCATATAGGCTCCCAAGGGAAAAAGAGGGAGAAAACTATGTTCAAGACTTGGAGATATTTCATTTTGGTACAATGTTCTATAGGAGGCATGACCCTTGTGGAAATGTTGCCAAACATGTTGCTAATGTCAAAAATTCTTTTGAATACACCCATCTTGTAGACCTAAATGAGGAATTCTTTCGTAGTGCTAGACATTTAACAGAGTTAGGAAATTGCTACAAGAAGAAAGGCGGAAAGAGTACTACTCCCAAACCTGTTGGTCTGATACAACTGGAGAAAGAGGCAACGACATCACAATCAGGAGGTTCAAAGGACATAGAACCAAGAGAAAGAGACAGAGTCCTACAAGAACAGGTTGCCAAGCAACATCAAGATGAAGAAGCTGCAAGGCTTCAAAATGAACAGGCTGCCAAATTACAACAAGAAGAAGCATCAAGGATTCAGCAAGAGCAAGCCATTAAGTTGCAGCAAGAACAAGAAGAAGCTGCTAAAATCCAACAGGAGCAGGAAGCAAAAGCTCTGAGAGAAAAGGAAGATAGAACCCTCCAAGAAAAAACTACTGCATTACAAGAAGAATAAGAAGGAAGGCTCTTGTTGGAGGAAGCAGACAGATTGCAAGCAGATTTAGAAGAGCTAGCAGAAAGACAAGGAAAGGAAGAAGCCGAGAAAGATGCAGAACAAAACCCACCCAGCCCAGTGGCCATGGATGTTGAATATTGTAACTTCCAAGAATATTATATTTGTACTTTATTATTCCGGAGATGTTTCATCCCTCCGAGGTAACCCTATCATGTATCTGGAGATGTTTATTCCTCCAGGAGTTTGTGTTAACTAGGGTTATTAGACCCACCATGTGGGGGTCGGCCCTGAGGTTATATTTTAGGGGTTATTAGACTTCTCCAGGAGAGGTCGGGCCCATTAGGTATTTTGGTCAGTCGAGGATTAGTATAAATAGACGAGGTGAACTCCTCATTAGACACACTCACTCACTTGAGAAAAGTGGCGCACTTGTCTGGGAGATCTGCTAAGGAGTTAAAGAAGGAGGGAGCACATCTTGTATTTTGGTTGATCATCTTATTGAGGAAAGCTTTGCTGGGTTTTCTACCCCATGAGGGTTTCCCAGGGTAAACTCTGTGTCTATCTTGTGATTATGCTTCTTTCAGTGATCTTGCTAGTCTATTTGGTTTAAACTTAACATGGTATCAGAGCTGGACTGAATAGGACATCTTTCACAAGGTAAGAATCTATGTCTCTCTCTCCGATGAAATCTAGGGTTTCAGAAAAAAGTTGGCATTATTGAATTCTGATTGCATGGCTGGATAGCCCTTTTCAAGACCAATCTTTTGAGCCCTAGATCGAACTTTTTGGTTGGGTAGAACTCCGAGAAAGTCAAACCCTAATTCTACCAAAAGTGCGATAAACCAGAAATTGGGTTCAGCAGAAAGTTGGTATTGTTGAAATCTGATTACATGGCTAGATAGCCCTTTTCAATACCAATCTTTTGAGCCCTAGATCGAACTTTTTGGTTGGGTAGAACTCCGGGAAAGTCAAACCCTAATTCTACCAAAAGTGCGATAAAATTATGTCCCAGGATCCGGAAAAGTAAAAGGTAACATTTCCAGGTAAGTCTACTCTGTCTCTTGGACTCCCCCAAGAGAAGATGGCTCCAAACACTAAGCTTGAAGACAAGCTAGAAAGTATAGAGAATTTCCGGGCATGGAAATACAGAATTGGTCTCATTCTTGAAGAGAATGATCTTGCTCATTATATCAAGGATGAAGTTGTAGAACCAGAAGGAGATGAAGCCAAAGAAAAGCATAGGAAGGATTTGATTAGGGCAAAGAGAATCATAGCTGATTCTATTAAAGACCACTTGATTCCCCAAGTGGCCTCCAAGAAGACTCCAAAGGAAATGTATGATGCCCTAGGAAGAATGTATGAAGGAAAGAACATCAATAGGAAGATGATACTCTTGATGAAGATGAACTTGTGATGACAACTCTAAATGGTCTCACTAGACCTTGGGAGTCATTCATTCAAACTATGTGTGCTAGAAAAGAAAGTATGAAGTTTGATGTAGTTTGGGAGGATTGTGTACAAGAGGAGGCTAGGGTTGCAAACCGAGAAGCCTTGCTCAAAGAGGATGACCAATCCTTGGCCACCCACACCAAGAGAAGAAGGAATCAATCCTACTCCAAAAAGATTAGTCAAAAGGAGTCTCATCCTCCACTCAGATTTCAAAAGAAAAGAGGAACTACTCAAAGAAGAGATTACTCTTTTTTCCAGTGTTTTTCTTGTCACAAAATAGGACACCTTGCTAGAGATTGCCCTCTACATAAGAAAAAGGGTTCTCATTAAAAAAGACATCAAGCACATCTTGCAGAAGATTATAGTGAAGAAGAAGAAGAAGAGGAAGAAAGGTCTCACAATAAAAGACCTAGAAGTGAAGAGGAAGAAGAAGAAAGGACCTTCTTCAAAAGAAGATCAAGGAGAAATACAGAAGAAGATGCAGAAGAATATGTTCTTTTCTCCGCACTCTCTGGATCTATAACCCTTGGAGAGGATACATGGCTTATTGACAGTGGTGCTTCAAAGCACATGACAGGTCAGAAAAAGACTCTCTCAAGTATTGAAGAAAATACTTCTCCCCAAAAGGTATCTCTAGGAGATGACTTTCAATATCCCATCAAGGGAATTGGTGAAGCAAGCTACAAGCTTGATTCTGGTACCTCCATGAAAATGAAAGAAATATTGTATATACCAGGATTAAAGAAGAACTTGTTATCCATCTCAGCATTGGATAAGAAAGGCTACAGGATTGCATTCATTGATGGACAAGTATTAATGTGGTCCAAAGGTAAGTCTATCAAGGATGCAATTATCATTGGTGAAGAAGAAGGAGGCTTATACAAGCTTAAGGGCCTTCCAGAAGCAGCTCTTGTTCATGAATCTATTAGCCCAAATGAATTATGGCATAGGAGACTTGCTCACATTAACTACAAGGCACTATCCTATGTAAGCAAGGTAGTTATAGGTTTGCCAGAATTAAAGACTAATCATGATGGCACATGCAAAGGATGTGCAAAAGGGAAGAATGTCAAGAACCCATTTCCCAGAAGTGAAACTAAGACTAAAAGTACCCTGGAGTTAATACACTCTGATATATGTGGACCAATGCCCTCCACATCTTTGAGTGGATATGAATATTATGTCACATTCATTGATGACTACTCAAGGAAAACTTGGATATTCTTTCTAAAAGGTAAGAATGAAGTCTTTGGAAAAATCAAAGAGTTTAAGGCCTTAATAGAAAATCTCTCAGAAAAGAAAATCAAGATTCTCAGAACAGATAATGGCGGAGAATATACTTCAAAGGAATTTGAAGACTTTTGTAAAGAAGCTGGAATCAAAAGGGAACTAACCACTCCCTACAATCCCCAACAAAATGGGGTTGCTGAAAGGAAGAATAGAACTATCATGGAAGCTGTAAAGGCTATGATACATGATCAAGATCTTCCTATGTATCTATGGGCTGAAGCAGCCAGGACAGCTGTCTATGTTCAAAATAGACTTTCTCCTAGTGCTCTTGAATTTAAGACTCCAGAAGAAGTTTTCATAGGAAGGAAGCCTGAGGTAAGTCATCTCAAAATATTTGGATGTCCTGTGTACATTCGCATTCCAAAAGAAAAGAGAACCAAGTTGGATCCCTCTGGAAAGAAAGGAATATTTGTTGGATATTGTGAAACATCCAATGCTTTTAGAATTTACATACCTGTTTTTCATCATATGGAAATAAGTAGAGATGTAACATTTGATGAAGAAGCAGCTATCAAGAAATCTAGGAAGTGCCAACTTGAAGAAATCTATGAAGAAGATTCACCTCCTAGAGTTACAAAAGTTGTACCCATTCCTGAAGATGATACACCAGAAGATCATGATATGATAGAACCTCAAGAACCCTCCCTTCCAAATATTTCTAGAAAAAGAAGACCAGCATGGGCTAGAGACATTATTCAAGGAGTTGAAAAATATGGAGCTCCTGAAGGTTCCACTAGAGAAAGGAAGAAACCCAAGTTTGTATCCAACTATGTGGCATTAATGTGTGATCTTGTGGATCATCAACCCACCAGCTATGAGGAAGCAGCTCAAAGAAAGGAGTGGGTAGAAGCTATGACAAAAGAGTACCAGTCAATAATGAAAAACGATGTTTGGGACATAGTTCCCAAACCAAAGGATAAAAGTGTGGTTTCTTCCAAATGGATTTTCAAGATAAAACATGCTGCAGATGGTAGATTGAAAAATATAAAGCAAGATTTGTAGCTAGAGGGTTCTCTCAAAAGGAGGGAATAGACTATGAAGAAACATTTGCACCAGTTGCTAGGTACACTTCAATTAGAACTATCATGGCACTTGCATCTATGATGAAGTGGAAATTACACCAGATGGATGTTAAAATAGCCTTCCTGAATGGTGTCATTGAAGAAGAAGTGTACATGGAACAACCACAAGGTTTTGAGGTTAAAGATAGAAGAACTCATGTATGCAAGCTGAAAAAGGATTTGTATGGATTGAAGCAAGCTCCCAAAGCTTGGTATGGAAGGATTGACGGGTTCTTAACAGGTATGGGTTTTACCAAGAGTAAAGCTGATCCAAATCTCTATCTCAAAATTATGGATGATGAGCCTGTTATATTACTACTGTATGTGGATGATCTATTTCTGACAGGAAATGAAAACCAAATTATCGAATGTAAGAAGAAGCTTTCTTCCGAATTTGAAATGAAGGATCTAGGATTAATGCACTACTTCTTAGGTCTAGAAGTATGGCAAGAACCAAAAGGAATCTTCCTAAATCAAGGTAAGTATGCTATGGAGATCTTGAAAATATTTGACATGTTGGAATGTAAGGCCATGGCTACTCCCATGGACTCCAACTTGAAATTATTAGTTGATGACTCATCAGAATTAGTGGATGTAACTCTATATAGACAAATCATTGGGTCATTGATGTATTTGACAAATACCAAACCAGATATATGCTTTGATGTAAATACTCTGATTCAATTTCTAGTAGAACCAAGAAAGGTTCACCTAATAGCTGCAAAGCATGTAATGAGGTATCTAAAAGGTACTTTAGATTTTGGTCTTTACTACCTCAGAAATCATGAACTTAGATTACATGGTTATTCAGATTCTGATTGGGCAGGAAGTGTTTCAGACAGGAAGAGTACTCCAGGTGGATGTTATGGACTTGGATTCGCCATGATCTCTTGGTTCAGCAAGAAACAATCCAGTGTGGCTCTCAGTACTGCTGAAGCAAAATATATAGCTTCCTACTCTGCTAGCTGTGAAGCAGTATGGCTTCGGAAACTACTATCTGGAGTATTTGACTTAAAATTGGATCCTACTATGATTATGTGTGACAATCAAAGTTGTATCAAGATGACAGAAACTCTGGTATTTCACGATAAGTCAAAACACATAGAGATCCGATACTTTTATATACGAGATATGGTGCAGAGAGGAGCCATTAAGCTCGAGTATGTAAGCACTGAGAATCAAATTGCGGATATCTTGACCAAACCTTTGTCTCGAGTGAAATTTGAATACTTCCGAGACAAACTTGGTGTGGTTCAAAAGGACCCTTCTCGAAAGGGGGAGTAGTGTGATCTCTATTGATGAGATTGCCTCATCAACAGCAAGGTCGATGATATGAATACCTGTTTTAGATACTTAGACTTAGGACTCTTATATTTAGAATACTTATTTTTCTCTCACTTACTTTTATTTATTGATGTATTGATGAGGATACATGTTTTTATTGATGTATTGATGAGAATACATGTTTTGATGACATCTGTATTGATAAGGATACAAATAGGGATTGTATCATCCCTGGACATTGGTTCCTTGAATTGATCCGTAGACGTATGGTCTCCGAAAATGAAGTCCTTAGTGGACAGATAGGGATTGTATCATCCCCGGACCATTGGTTCCTTGAATTGATCCGTAGACGTATGGTCTCTGAAAAATGAAGTCCTTAGTGGACAGATAGGGATTGTATCATCCCCGGACCATTGGTTCCTTGAATTGATCCGTAGACATATGGTCTCCGAAAATGAAGTCCTTAGTGGACAGATAGGGATTGTATAATCCCTGGACATTGGTTCCTTGAATTGATCCGTAGACGTATGGTCTCCGAAAATGAATTCCTTAGTGGACAGATAGGGATTGTATCATCCCCGGACCATTGGTTCCTTGAATTGATCCGTAGATGTATGGTCTCCGAAAATGAAGTCCTTAGTGGACAGAGAGGGATTGTATCATCCCTAGACATTGGTTCCTTGAATTGATCCGTAGACATATGGTCTCCGAAAATGAATTCCTTAGTGGACAGATAGGGATTGTATCATCCCCAGAACATTGGTTCCTTGAATTGATCCGTAGATGTATGGTCTCCGAAAAATGAAGTCCTTAGTGGACAGATAGGGATTGTATCATCCCTGAACATTGGTTCCTTGAATTGATCCGTAGACGTATGGTCTCCGAAAATGAAGTCCTTAGTGGACAGATGGGGATTGTATCATCCCCGGACCTTGGTCCCTGAATTGATCCATAGATGTATGGTCTTCGAGAATGAAGTGATGGGGATTACATCATCCCGAAACCACTAGTTCAAAATGTACGTGATTGGGATTGTATCATCCCCGGACTTCGGTCCCTGAATTGATCCGTAGACGTATGGTCTCCGAGAAGTGGGGATTGTATCATCCCCGGACTTTGGTCCCTGAATTGATCCGTAGACGTATGGTCTCCGAGAAGTAGGGGATTGTATCATCCCCAGACTTTGGTCCCTGAATTGATTCGTAGACGGATGGTCTCCGAGAAGTGGGGATTGTATCATCCCCGGACTTCGGTCCATGAATTGATCCGTAGACATATGTCTCCGAGAAAGTGATTCTATTGATGATGTGGTTACTTGTATCGGTATGGATACTTGTATTGATGATGTGGTTACTTGTATCGGTATGGATACTTGTATTGATGATGTGGTTACTTGTATCGGTATGGATACTTGTATTGATGATGTGGTTACTTGTATCGGTATGGATACTTGTATTGATGATGTGGTTACTTGTATCGGTATGGATACTTGTATTGATGATGTGTATACTTGTATTGACATGAATACTTGTACTAATGATGTGGATACTTGTATTGTTATGGATACTTGTATCGATGACGATGCTGATGATCATGAGATGACGATGCTAATGATCGTGAGATGACGATGCTGATGATCGTGTGATGACGATGCTGATGATCGTGTGATGACGATGCTGATGACGATGCTGATGATCGTGAGATGACGATGCTGATTATCGTGTGATGACGATGCTGATGATCATGTGATGACGATGCTGATGATCGTAAGATGACGATGCTGATGATCGTGAGATGATGATGCTGATGATCGTGCGATGACGATGCTGATGATAGTGTGATGACGATGCTAATATGACGATGCTGACGATCATGTGATGATAATGATAAATTGAAGAAAGCTTCCGATGATATATAGATGTATCATGTATGATGTAGTCGATGACTCCTTGCTCCTGCAGACGTTGTTATAATATCCTTCTCGTTAAGGGGGAGTGTTGAATATTGTAACTTCCAAGAATATTATATTTGTACTTTATTATTCTGGAGATGTTTCATCCCTCCGAGGTAACCCTATCATGTATCTGGAGATGTTTATTCCTCCAGGAGTTTGTGTTAACTAGGGTTATTAGACCCACCATGTGGGGGTCGGCCCTGAGGTTATATTTTAGGGGTTATTAGACTTCTCCAGGAGAGGTCGGCCCCATTAGGTATTTTGGTCAGTCGGGGGTTAGTATAAATAGAGGAGGTGAACTCCTCATTAGACACACTCACTCACTTGAGAAAAGTGGCACACTTGTCTGGGAGATCTGCTAAGGAGTTAAAGAAGGAGGGAGCACATCTTGTATTTTGGTTGATCATCTTATTGAGGAAAGCTTTGCTGGGTTTTCTACCCCATGAGGGTTTCCCAGGGTAAACTCTATGTCTATCTTGTGATTATGCTTCTTTCAGTGATCTTGCTAGTCTATTTGGTTTAAACTTAACAATGGATGTGGATACAACAAAGACTGCCCAACCAGGGATATCTCATGAAGGGGTTGTCTCCACCGAAGAACTAGCACTCACCCCATACAACCCCAGGAAGCAGCGCCAAGTGGCCAACCTGGATTTCCTCTATTTTCATGAATGAAAGAGGGCTATTGTTGACATAAGAGTAAGGAAAATGGAAATTGGGGAATACTTATATGAATTCAGAATATCGGAGACCACACTAGTCCAAGGGATCGACATTGATCCGTTATTCCAGGCAGGTTGCACCGTGGCTTCAGCCCAAGCAAGCAAAGCCAATATAGATCGTTTGATTGAAACTGTTAAGAACTACAGAGAGTTGTGTCTTAAGATAAAAGCTAATAGGAAGAAAGAGGTATTAGACAGGAAGAAAGAGGTATTAGAAAGCAACAAAATAAAAAAGAAATACAAGCAACTCATGGAAGAAAAGGAAGAAACCACTTTGAAAGCCCTGTGGCTTGAAAATGAGAAGAATTCACTGGAAATGCAGTTGGCAATCTCAGAAGATGAACAAAAGAACCTGAAAGTTCGTATATCTGTGGAAAAGCTTGAAGCCAACAGTTCCCAACAAGTTAATTTCTTCAAACCTCAATTCGAAGGATTGGAGCAAGAAAAAGTTGAACTATTGGAACAGCTTGAAAAGACAAATAAAACGAAAGAAGATCTAGCCACATTCTATGAGCGAGCTTGTGATGTACAGGAGAGGATTCATCAACTGCTGGTGTCGATTAATGAAGAAGTATGCAATATGAAGAAAATGATTACAAAGATGACTTCTATCGAAGTTGAGGCACTAAGGTTAAGGGACAAATATAAACACCATGTGGAAGAACTTGGAGAACAGTTTGAATATAGGAAAGGGAGATATGGTTTCCCTTCGAACCTGCGGGATATAACAGCTGAAGAATTTGATATGGACACAGGAGTCCTTGAATTCTGCTTGAGGTGCGGTAGCAGATTAAGTACTGAAATCAGGAAAACCATCAAGAAATGCCATGTTATCTACTCTAAAATTTGGGAATCCCACGGTAAGTGGCTTATGGTTCTACCTCGGAATATTTATGAGTTTCCAAAGAGGGAATCACGCTTGGCAGAATTGCAAGGAAAGTTGACCTCAGAGTTAGATTATCTGAAGAAAATAGAGCGTATAACCCCAGAAGACCTCCGCCAATTTATTGAACAAACTACTATTCACACTTATTTCCTGGAAAATATTGAGCAAGAAGCTGTCGCAGAGGTGGCAAATATCAAATCATACTTGTGCAAACATGAGATAACACGGAAAGTAATGATCTCAGCAAGAAGCCAAACAATACTAAGGGAAATAAGTCAATGGGCCAGTTATATAGAAGAGGTAAATAAGGCTACAAAAGCAAGCGAGCCTGTTGAAGAGGACAAGTCAGCAGAAGAGGAGGGACCCAATGAGACAGCAGATCCAGCTGGATAATAATTTGCCTTATTCAATTTTTGCAAAGTAATTAAAAGGTTGTTAATCATATAATTTCTATACAGACAGACGCCCTTTCTTTTTGTCTCTTGTGAAAAGGATTGGCACGAATCATCAGAATTCGGTATTTGAGACTTTTAATGATAAATCAAAATTCCTAGTAAAGGGTATACTTGGCAGCTCAATGAGAATTTTGTAAAACTATATATAGGAGAATAAGAGAAAAGAGAAGGACTTTTGGCAGGTGAATGAATTTTCTTCTATGTACGTGAATTACTTTGCTACTTGCTCCAAGAACTGGATTTTTCCTAATGAAAGCCTAGGAGAAGGCATTTTGGCTTGGGAAATATGTCAAATGTGTGTTGGATTATTCCTCTATCATCTGCATATTGCTGTGAGATTATTCTTTGCTATCATGAATTGTTCTATGTGATGAATGCTCTTGCATTTTCTTGTGCAAATACGTTTATCTCAAATGAGTAATGGAATGTATTAAATGAATTGAAGCTATCTTTAATATTGTTCATATTCTACTGTAAGTACATCTTTATGATTAAATGGCTATTTGTATGATCTTTAGGTGTTTCTTTCAATATATTACTCATCTTTACAATTTGCTCCTTACAAGGATAGGTCAAATTTGCTTACACAGTCTTAAGTTAATTTAGATTAGTTACTTGCATTTAGCTTAGGGCACTTGCATTTCATCTATAAAATAAAACACATAAATGGTGGATCGACTGCAACTGGTGTAAAGAATAAGAATCTTCAAATGTTACAGTAGCCAGAACTGTTAACCGGATGGATTCCCCACACCAAACGGTGAATAATCTAATTGGGATAATTTACCGGGGAGAATCCCTTGTTGATTGATGCTACGATTTTCGAGGAATCAACAGTTTTTGGTGCTAGAAGGAGGGCCACCAGTGTATGGATGATATGGGAGACTCTTCTTTAAGAGGATATCCAGCTGGAAACCCGCTTAAAACAACAATTCCAGACAATTCAAATCTGGAAGTGATAAATCAAGAAAATCCCAACTCTGAATTTGAAAATCAAGAAACACTGTATGCTATACCTTTTGCTGAAGTAGCAAATCTGAGAAGACATACCCGTGCCTACATTAAATGGCTTGGCGGTTTAAGCGCGATCCCTTTTCTTCCTAGAAGAAGAGCTCCTACAAGGGAAAGACAGTACACACGTGATTCGGTTCTTGTTCAAAGCTTCAAAGAATTAGTAGACATATCTTTAGAAGAAATTACAGAACCTCTTGGAGAAATAGAACTTGAAGACCCTCTAGATCTTGAAGAACTGCGCACGCCAAAGAACTCTCCACTTCATACTCTTCACAATACTCCACCTAATTCTCCATGTGGAGCCATGGTTGTACCCGCATGGAGAGCAAGAGGAGCTTTAAATTTGGCTGGATCTTTTCACAATCTGCCTAAGAATCCTGAGAAAGTTCTGCCTAAGTATGATCCCGGAAAAGGTATTTCTGATGAAGATCACCTTAAGAGCTATTACTTAGCTTTGAGCCTATTAAATGTGCAGCATGAAGACGTAGTCTGCAGACTCTTCCCCTACACTTTCGAGCCCAAGGTATCTTCATGGTACTTTAGTTTACAATCCAGTTCAATAGCTAATTGGGAAGATTTTGAAAAATGTTTTTTAAAGAAATATGGAAATCAGAAAACAGTAGCTACACTCATGAAAGAGTTGTTGTCCATGAGAATGGAGAAGAAAGAAAAGGTTCAAGAATTTAACCAAATTTTCACTACGCTTTTAAATAATTTTAGTGAGGTTGCTAAACCTGCAGAAGAATCTTTAGTCGAATATTACACAACAGCACTTGATCCTCCAATAGCAATGTTTGTCAAGAGAACTAAGAAAACTACCTTAACAAAAAATTTCGAAGAGGCTAGGAAGGTAGAAGAAGAGGCAGACAGTATTGCTAAGCATGCTCTTGATGCAGAAACAAAACCAGCAACCACTAAGAAACCACTTCTGCTTACCAGGAATAAAGAAGAATCCTCGGCGGACATGGAAAATGTAGTCAAAATGATGCAAAAATTGTCCAATAAAATTGTAGATCTTGAAAAGGAAAAAGCAGCTAGCACATCCAGGAAGCCTTTTAAACCTTTCTACAAGAAAAGGGAAGAAAACGATCAGCCTCATCCACCTATGAACAACTCACCTATTTTAAATTTGAATGAAGTAGGAGAGGAACATTTCTGCACCTTTCATCAAGAACCGCACTCTGAAAAAAGTTGTCCGCAATGGATAAATTCAATGAGATTGGTGATGAATCAGATGCTGGACTCACAAATTCCATATCAAGATAATCCTCCTAAAGAGAAGACTATTGAAGTTGAGGAGCCCGCTCTGGACACCACTATGGTGCTGTGGGATTGGGTGCCTTTAACCGAGTTGATTGAAGATGATCCTGAGGAAGGTCAAGTCTCAACTGTAAACATTAATACTCGCAGTAAAGGTCCAGTCGCTGATCCAATTCCAAACTCGACCACACCCAATCCTAAAACCTCCAAAGAGATACCGAAAAGGCACATCACATTCATTCCACCACAACCCAAACCTAACCAAATACCTACTAAGCATCTAAACACATAAACAATTCAGCAACCAAAAGTAACTTTGAATAAAACTGACAATCAACCCAAAGTTGTAAAGGAATGTGACATGGGATATGACATCATCGAAGACATAAAGAAATTAAAAGATAATGTGTCTATATTTGATATGTGTAGTTTGCCTCAACAATGAAAGAAGCTGTTGCAGGCTCTCGAACCCCAATCTAGCTCTCCATTAGCAAACCCTCAAGAGGATCCCAAAATAAATGAAGCTAGCAATGGCGGAAAATCTAAATCCCAAACATTCCTTTTCTGTTAACTTTCGAAATTTTTAATCACAATGTGCATAATTGTTTAGTAGATTCTGGAGCTTCCTCGAATGTCATGCCTCTGTCTATTTGCAAAAGGATCAGTGGGAAGCCAATTCCATCCCCAGCCCAGATTATTCAGCTAGATAGAATTGTTGTTAAAGTAATTGGGGAAATGAAATATGTGCTTATTAAGTTGTCTGTTGATTCCATAGTGTGTCAATTTATTGATATAATGGTAGTTGATATCCTTGAAGCTTATGGTTTGATCCTAAGCAGAGATTGGTCAACTAAACTAGACGGTTATTTCGTCACATATTGGTCCCACTTATGGCTTCCCTATCAGAATAGGCAAAACCAAATTAAAGTGTTGAGGGAACCACACATGAAACAGAACGTAACTCAACTGGAGGAAAAGAATGAAGCCGTAGCTTTCTCATCTTCAGTTCTAGGGAATTATTTCTTAGAAATCGAGCCGGGTAATTATCAATCAGAAGATATCAGCAATGAATCAGATGAACAGTCCGATCTCCTTCAATTTTATCAAACTGATGATATCGACTGTAACATAGTTAACTTAGTCACTGACTTAGATGGTACATATATTAACTTAGTTAGATCAAAGAATTTTTTTTGGACTTTGTACTTTGATGGTTCCAAAACTCAGGAAGGGTCGGGTGCCGGTTGTGTTCTAATGGATCCCGAGAGGAACAAGCACTTCTTGTCTTGTAGATTAGAGTTCGATTGTACTAATAATACTGCTAAATATGAAGCTTTAGTCCATGGATTGAAGAAGGCCATCGGTTTGAACGTTAAATACCTGAAAGTCTTCGGCGACTCGGAAATAGTTGTTAGACAGGTAAGAGACACAATTCATTGTCTTTCACCACATCTGAAAGGCTATCAGTCTGAGGTATGGGATCTAATTACAAACTTTGAAGCTTTTAATATAAAATATGTTCCTAGATTACAGAATGTTGCCGCTGACTTATTAGCTACCTATGCTTCTAGGTTAGTGCCTACTAATAATAAATGTTCTATTGAATTGGTTTTCATGCCTTCTGTTCCAGATAATATAACAAATTTCAGGGTGTTCAATGATGACGATCAGATCATTAGTTTCCTTACTAATGAAAACATGTTTCAAGAAGCTGTTATAGATGAAGAAAAACATGATGCTAATCTGCAAAATAAAGACATAGTCAAAGGAAATTTCATGCCTAAAGGAGTGAGATCACTTGAAAGTTTGTTCGATTTGCAGAGCAAGTTCAAGAAACCAACAAATGTTAAAACTCATAGTTCTTCTATGCAGCATGAATTGATAAATCTGGGTACAGAAGCCGAACCAAAATATGTCAATCTTGGTAGATGTTGTTCGTCGGGTGAAAGAGACAAGTTCATCAAAAAATTTCGGTAATATAAAGATGTGTTCGCTTGGACATATGAAGATCTAAAGACATATGATACTCGTATCATTCAGCATATCATACCAATGAAGGCAAGGATTAAACCTTTTCAGCAACAGTTAAGAAGAATGCACCCTACTCTCGAGCCTTTAATTCAGAAGGAATTAAAGAATTTATTAGACGTTAAGATCATCTTTAAAGTCCGACGTTCAGAATGGGTCGCTAATTTAGTTCCCGTGAGGAAAAAGTCTGGAGAAATAAGACTATGTGTAGATTTCAGAAACCTGAACAGTGCATCTGATAAGGATAATTACCATGTTCCTTCAATGGAACAAATTTTGTAGATGGTATCAGGAGCAGAAATGTTTTCTCTACTAGATGGTTTCTCCAGTTACAATCAAGTGTTGGTAGCGGAAGAAGACCGTCTTAAGACTAATTTCCGCACTAAGTGGGGAACATTCGCATACCGAAGAATGCCATTCGGATTGATAAACGCAGGAGCTACTTTCCAACGAGCAATGGACATTGCTTTTCGAGGATTAGGCGGTCACTATGTCATAGTCTATCTAGATGATGTGACAGTCTTTTCGAATAAAAGAGAGGACCATGTCCTCCATTTGAAACAGATTTTTGATCGATGCAGGAAATACGGTATCTCTCTAAACCCCAAGAAAAGTGTGTTCGCAGTCCTTGAGGGCAAGCTTCTTGGTCTCATCATCTCAAAAAAGGGAATTTCGATAGATCAAGAAAGAGTGCAAGTTATCAGCAAAATTCCCATGCCCCATAGCAAAAAAATCTATGCAATCGTTTATGGGCACGATTAATTTTGTTCGAAGATTTGTCCCTGATTTCACTCAGACCGTCAAACCACTACAGCAAATGGTTAAGCAAAATGTGCAGTTCAAATGGACAGATTTAGAAAAGGATGCATTTAAGGATATTAAAGCAACCATAGCCAATTCTCCCTCTCTAAGAAGTCCAAATTTTGACAAAGATTTTATTTTATATAGCTTCACTTCAGATGACTCTCTCCTAGCTGTGCTTACGCAAAAGGTGGAATTAAGAGATGAATACCCGATCTCTTTTATGAGCACTGGTATGCAAGGCGTTGAACTGAAATATCCTGTCATGGATAAACAGGCATATGTCGTATACAAAGTAGTAAAGCAATTCAGGCCATATATTCCCAAAAATAGAACTAAAGTTTTGGTTCCCTGTACAGCCGTCAGATCCCTTTTCGTTCAAAAGGAATTGGGAGAAAGAAGAGGAAACTGGGTCACCGCTCTTCAAGAATATGATTTAGAATTTAAACCAACCACCATCATTAAAGGTCAAGGCCTATGTAAATTGATCACTGAACATCTGATGGATGAAGAGTGAGATTGGGAGAATGAGGCCGAACTAAATGCAGCTGAAGTATGCCCTATCTTCACAGTGCCTGAATCTTGGTACAAAGACTTAGTACACTATTTGCAACAAGGGTACCTACCCGAGCATTGGATTTCTAAGCAAAGAACAGCACTCTGTTTGAAGTCGGTGGCTTACAAGATCATTGATGGAGTACTTTTCAGAAAAAATTATGATGGTATTTTTCTCAGATGTTTAGAGAAGGAAGATGCAAGTAAAGTGGTCAAAGAGCTACATGATGACCTGATGGTGGGCATTATTCCAGAGACATGACAGCTTACAAAATACTGAGAGCTAGATATTATTGGCCCACTTTGTTCAGAGATTCTCATGCCTATGCACGGAATTGCGATGTATGCCAAAGAAGTGCTGGGAAATTACCCAAAGCAGCAGGACCATTGCAGCCTGTTATCATTTCAGAACCTTTCGAACAGTGGGGCATAGATGCCATTGGAGAGATAAATCCTAATTCCTCTCTCCAGCACTGGTATATCCTGACAGCCACGGATTATTTTACAAGATGGACAGAAGCTATCCCGTTGCACAAACTCAATGAAGATACAGTCATCAGTTTCTTAAAGGAGAACATTATAACCAGGTTTGGGGTTCCAATTTCCCTAGTCTTTGATAATGCAACTTATTTCTCATCTTTTAAGATAAATGAATTTGTTTATGAAAGAGGAATTAAATTACATTATTCATCCAACTACTATCCCCAGGGAAATGGATTAGCTGAATCTTCAAACAAAAACCTCATCTGAATCCTCAAGAAAACTGTGATTGAAAACCAGAGAAGTTGGCACACTGCTCTCCCAAATGCTTTATGGGAAGATCGAGTCACTCCAAAGAATGATTTGGGAGTTTCCCCATATACCCTCGTCTACGGTAGAGAAGCCATCCTCTCTCCTAATCTCTTACTCCCCTCGTTGCAATTGTCTCAAGCTTCCCGAGGTTCCAGTAGCCAAATTTTACAGTCTAGAATTAACACTTTACTGAAACTTGAAGAATCTCGACAAAAGGCCAAAGACCGGTTCCACCAACACCAAGACATAGTGAAAAGATGGTTTTATAAAAGGAAGTCCAGCAAAAGAAATTTCGAAGTAGGCGACCTAGTCCTGAAATGGGATCATCCACATGAGGGAAAAGGAATGCATACAAAGTTCCAACATTTGTGGGTCAGCCCGTATCTAATTTCTGAAAAAATTGGCCTATCCACTTACAAGTTGAAAGACCTCCAAGGAGAGGAAGTAACCCTTCCCCTCAATGGCCTCGCTTTGAAACAATACTTTGCATAGTCTCATTGAGGTTTTTGTACATAAATCAACAGTTTATTTGTTTCTTTTGTTTTTTCTTTCTTTTCCTTGTTTCTCGTTTTGTTTTATGAACAGTTCATGAAGTTTGCTCTGTTATAGATAGTTTTTCCTTCCCATTTTTTTTTCTCTTTTCTTTACTTCACTTAGTAAATCCCACCTTGACTCTTGGCACAGTTGTAAGACAAAACTCCGAGCAAAATCGAAGTCTTGAAAAACAGAATTCCACATGTAAAGAAAATATAGTTCTGTGACTTTGCCTTCACTAATCAGTCTTTAAGAATGTAGAGATCATTCTCTTGTTTGGTCAGAATAACCCAAGTCAAATGACTAATGATGCAATATTTCTCTCTCACTATCTTAACGCTCCACCCACTTTAACATTGATGTCTATTTCAAGGTTTTTTCTATTTATGGACCCACGGAAAGGAAGCATGTTTCACAGGTGTCTAGTATTTAAAATGATCCCATGCTACAAATAAAATCCCAAAGAGATTATATCAAGGAGTCTGATTTCCAGAAATTCTCGCCTCAATTAAAGCATGGTTGAGATGAAGCAAAATGTTCAATCTAGAAAGCTATTCAAGTAACATAGCCCAAGCAAGGTTCTTCTCCGTCCGTGAAGCTTGATAATCAAATAAAATCTCTTGCTCACACAAAAGGACATTAGGGATTGAAGAAACCAGATCAAAATATTGAAATTTTAAGCAAGTCATTTATGGAAGACTCAAACAGCTAAAATTGTCAATTTAAGAGACATCCAAAAGAGATGCAAATAGCATGGGAATGAGGAACAAACGAATACGCCTGTGAGACATCGTTACGATCTTGTGGAGTCCTCCTTTAGTCAAAACACCATAAAGACAGATCCTAAGAGAATTAACTCCATATCCCGGCCTTGGGAGAGTTTGAAAGAAGTATAAGTCTTAGCTTCCTATTCCCAAAAGACCAATATGATTGAGAGATCACTGCATTCTTAGAAGTTGAACTAAGGGGCATTTTGTTACGCTTGAAACTACTAATTTAAAAGTCATTCTAATCATGACAGGATTTTGTTTCAGAGATCTGTGTTCGCCAAGAAATCGCCAATTGTTGTTGTTGCAACATCCTTCCCCCCCCCCAAAAAAAAAAAAAAATCCATATATAAACGATTGGGGCCCCTCCTTCCAAGTTTTTATGACAAGTGTTCCTCTTTTCTTTGAAGCTTAGCCTGATCCAATTTGGCAAACTTCGACACTTGTTTCCCAAGGAAGTTTTTCGTTCGATTAATTTTCTTCTAAGGCAAAGTCACCTTTAGCCTTCGGCGCAAGTTTTAACCATAACTCTGTCGCTTTCGGCGTTAGTCTTATCCACAATTCGACCATCTTTGGTGCAGTTTCAAGCTTTATCTTGGCCTTTCTCTGCGCAAATATTAAAATTAAATTGGTCGATAATGGCGCGGAGTCTAAAGTTAACTCGGTCACCTTTGGTGCACTTTTGGAGCTTATTTTAGCCAATCTCTATTGCGCAAATCTTAGCCCGATCTCAGCCCGCTTCAGCGCAATTGTTAACTGTATTTCGGGCACTTTGGCATAGATTTTAACCCTAAAAGGGACATCGACAAGAAGATCCTTTGAGTCTTTTCTCGCGAATTTTAGCGCATTTTTTAGTAGCGCGAACGTTGTGACAAAATTCTCCGCTGACATGCAATACTTATCCCTAGAAGGGCCGCCCTCATAATTGCACCTCATCTTTAGACACAGCCCTCGAGTTAAATTCTGAGTGCAGCCCATCATCGTAGGATTTAAGCCTAAGACTGTCGCTCAAAGCGCAGAACCTAACATTGTGATCGTCGCTTCGGCGTATCAAATCTTTTTGGGCATATGTGTGGATACGAGGTTGATGGAGTCATTAGTATCGTCATGTGCAGATTTAAATGCCCATAGCTTTGAGCCCCGTTCTCATTAACTCGCCAACCCATCCACTCACATGAAATTAATGCTCTCCCTATATAAACGCACAGAACGGGATTTTAGAAATCATTCCACCACTACCAAGGGAGAACATAGCTCGCCATTCGCCATTGGATCTCGGTATGCACTGTCGCTCGTCTCGAAGCGTCCACTAGCCACCAGGAGGTACTGCAAAGCTGACAGGTAGGTGTTCTTCCCCTCCCCGTTTGTGTTTTCCAAATTTTTCAGTTAGAATTCCACCCCTGTCAGTAGTCCGTTGTTGCTATATATATATATATATGCCAAAAGGAACCATACACGCCGAGCGGGTAATTTTCATTCAAAACGATGAGGACACGAATCCATCCTCTGTGAACCAGAGCCCGAAAGACCCCATCCTCACATATGCGTCTCGGCCTCTTCTCGCTGTTGCTTACTCGGCATCTTAAGTAAATTTCATCCCACGCAACTTTCCCGTCGATAAGAAAACAATCCCTGGGAAATTCCCATTTATAGCTTAACGGCCATAGTTTGATCACATGGACCGTATGGTTCATACCCCACGCCCAAATCTGTAGCAAGTGCTTGTGTTTGGTTAAAATGCCACAACTGCATTCGCGCCTAAACCATGAAAACCATTAGCGCCTCGCAGAACCGCATCTCTCCATGGAGGACTAAAGCAAAATTAGCATTCTCTATCACACATAGTCGATAATGACCAATAATGCTCGTTTTATATGAATCACGAACTGAGCTAGTGAGTTATGGACCTGTTTTCAAATTTGTCCATATTACCCCTATCCGTGAATAATGCCGGTTGAAAGCTGAAACACCAAATTACACCCGTCGTTTTAGTAAAGCAAGATAAAAGCCATGTCTTAGAGCCAAAACCACTATAAAACGCAAATCTTTTTGGCCCGCGATAGTAGCATCATAAATAACTCTGCATTCATTTGTAAAGCCCGGTGACAATGAAACGATAGTTGTATCGTAAATTATTTAATAATTTTTCGAAATAGCTTTCGTATTGTGAAAACTGCACATTCCAGATATTTTATGGTTATGCTTGAAAATCATTTAGTTAAAAGCCAGTACTGTTGCATTTTTTACACTCTGTAGGAAGTATTGCGTTTAAATAGTTGCTCTAAATTTCTTCAAACTCCTTATTTGCGTTACTCGGCTCATCGTAGATTTGACATGCATAGAAAATCTGCAAGGAAGAAGGCCACACAAAAGGAAAAGTCAGATTCAGACGTGGAGGTCCTGCTAGATACCTCACTTGAAACCATGTTCACTGATACTCAAGCCACCACTAATGTACCCCCAGGAAGCTATGCTCCAGAGTTCTAGTGGGGTGACATATACAGATTCATCAGGGATCAAGACTACCCTAATGCCCCTCTAGAAGATCCTTTGGTATATGCGAACAACAAGAGGTCCTGTCTCCATAAAGCAGCAACCCGACCTGAGTTGTTTCCATGTTTTGAGTTTCTTGGCTGGTTTATCCCTCATGTCAAAAATGACACCAGGTTCATAAATGATAAGAATCGAATGAATCTGGCATCGTTCGCACCTAAACATATCGCAGCTGCTTACAGATTGCCCCCAGCAAGGGCTTGGTTGGACAATAATTGGATAGCAGAGCATCCCATGGACCCTCTATTTTCTGCTAGGAAAATGATGATAGTTGATAGGCAAATAAGACAAAGGCAGACAAGTGAATATGAGAGCAACCTCCCGAAGACCCCCTACAGACTCATTGTTTCGATAATGAGCCAGATCTTTGGAATGCCAAATTGCATATCTTCAAGCTTGGTTGGGTACCAGTAATGTACCATATAGCCATGTCCAGTACCATTTTAAATTGGGTTGATATAATTTCAGAAATCCTGGAATCACAGCTAACCACCGCCCAAGGAGGAATGGCTCAGAATAAAGCCGAATTCTTTATGTCTTCTTATTTCATGGACTGCCTGTTGAGCAAGCACACCTTCCCAGACTTGGGTTGTTCATGGAACAGAAAGGAGACACCTCTCTTCATAGCCTATCAACCAACTTGGGCAAGCAAGTATGCAAACTACTACAAGCAGGTCTGTGTAATGTCCCTTGTCAGGAATTTTATTAAAATGAAAATTTTCCACTTTTTTCCCTAGTTCGACCTTTGACTAGTTTTGATCTCTAGGTCCCAAATTTGCCCCAAATGATCCCAAATATTGTGAGAAGGTATATGAATGATATTAGAACATAAATATGTATTTCAGGGATGCCTTTGTACCTTTAAAATACTTCTGCAAATCCTCTTTCAATTCTGGTCAATTTAGGTAACTTTACTAGTGATTTCCCTTTGACTAGTATTGCTCTCAGGGTCTCAAATTGACTCTAAATGCCTTCAAATATTCAAGGAATGTGTATGAATGATATTAGGACTTGAATATGATGTTCAGGGATGACATATGGCCACCAAAAGACCTCTTCAAACTCTCTTAAGATTCTGGACCAAGTATGCAATTTTACTAGTAATTTGGGGTTCAAATCCCCCTGGGGTAAGTACTGAAAACGGCTTCCCAAATGCCTCCAAAGCCACTCAAATTTTTGAACAGAGGTAGGGAATGTATTAAGGATTTTATTAATGTCTCATGTGCACCATTAATTTATTATTATATGTATTTCAACCCTCTCCCATTCAACTACAAAAATCACCAATTCGACCCTTGGGGAAATGGCACTATTTCTTCTCCCAATGCAATTAAACTGAGTAAAAATACTTCAAATGCTCAAGTACAGTACATGAAACTTGTAGAATACATCCATGGAAGTATATATTGATCACAAATATATCATACAATCATCCATTCATTCGAAATCATCAACATTACATTGATTCACAACAAGGTAGTGGGGAAATGGCACTGTTCTTTCATTAAAATTGAGATTTATACATTTCTACTTGGAATTTCGACCTGAAACATTTTGGAGATGAATAAAAGAGTATTTAATTCCTATTACAAAAGAAATGGGGCATTATAATCTCCCCCAAAGAGTACAATAGCTCACCAAAAACGCCCTCCCTCAAGGATCAAGAATATGCCATCAAAACTGGAAATGGTTGAAGGAGTGAGCTGCAATAGAAGAAACCATGAGATTCCTGTAGCTTACACCTGCAAATAAAGACTCCATTAAATCTCCAAATGAAAGTTCTGAATGGCCTTTCCAATTAACAACTTGGATGGGAATCTTTCACCCTCGAAATTGGCTAAGGCAAGAAACTAGTCATCCACTAGCTCTCCCTCTTCACAAGAGCAATTGAAAATTATATAAATGATCAAAATATGGTTTCATTATTTGTTATTGACATTTATAAATTTATAATATCCTCCATGGGTCGAATTCCTTCCAAGAGACTCATCCCAACTCAAGTTGGGAAGAGATTCCAAAGAACGCCACTTGTACAACAATTCCTAGTCTCCCACTTCCACCAAATCACATGTGGAATCATATTAGCTTCCCTAACACCCATGAGCGCCCTCTTGGAGTCTATTTTTAGCTCTGACATGTCATGTATTTCATATGTCAGCCTTCAGGTCTGATTTGTGCCATAGGTGTCATAGCATCTTCATCATTGTTGTCATAGAGCTAGGGAATCTAGCCCAAGTGTCTCACTAGCTCCAAATTGCCTCTTTCTCTTCCATGGGAGTTACTCTTCCTCTATATTTCGACCTTGGATGAGTCATGCCATGAATAATACCTTTTGGACTCCCCCAAGTATGTTACCATTCACCTTGAATTCGAATTGGTGAGAGAATGATGCCAAGTGTAGTGGGGAAATCTAGCCATATGTGGGTCCCACTTCCTCCATGTGTCTTCATGATCAAATGCCACTTTGATTTTCACTTGTATATATTTATTTATCTCCTTTATTAAATATTTATTCCATTCTAATGTTCAAACATCATTTATTATCCCCATTATTCCAAATCCCAAAGCTTCCACCCCAAACCTAGGAAACTAGTAATTTTCCTCCTTGGCAATTATTTAAACTTTAGCATCAATTTGAAAAACTCTAATGAATAGGGCCAATGTGATTAGGCCATTGTGACCCAATGCCAAATTTGGGACATGAAAAATCCTCCCTTCCCAATATTGCTTGTACTCAAGCAATTTCAAACATGGGTGTTGAAGAACCTGCTTTCTGTATAATTTTTTGAAGTTGCCATTGAATTGCCCAACCTTGAGTCTTTGAGTTTCCATGAAGATTTTAGAGAGGAACCACCATGCTTGCTGCTGCACTACTCTAATAAAAATCACTTTATTAAGTGGGAAATCAGTCTCCCATACTGCTTGTTCCCCAAAGAATTTGAAACCAATGAAACAAAAATTATTCAGGGTCCCATTGCTTGTATTGCACCCCAACAATTAAAAGTGCTCCCATGCCATCAAATAAGAGGATTCCTGGATCCCATTTTCTTGTATGCATTCTCCAAGTAAGTAGACCACCATTTTCAAGGTGCATACAATCTTCAAGTGATCTATCAAATCTGCTCCAATGACATAGGTGAGGATCCCGTGTCCAATAATGCTGCTCCAAAAGAATGTGATATGCATCAAAATATTCAACCATATATTCTTTCATCCAAGAAGTGAATGAAGTTCCTCCAACATCAATTGAACTAAGCAAGGAGCAAGGAAAATCATGAGTCTTCAAGTGACTCAAGTGAACATCATAAGTGCATCCAAGAAGATATGTATCATCATAAGGTAAAAAAGGATACTGCTGCAAATGTAAATAATGAGGTGCTCTATTCATGTCATTATCGAAAGGAGAGGTAGGAGTTTCATACCCCTCATGTGGCACCATTAAAAAAAAACCTTTCACCCAATTTTCATCCCCAATTGATGTGGCTGAAAACGAAGTAAGGGGTGAGGAATTATGAACCAACCTTAAATCCTTACAACTCTTACCCATTGAAATATTTAATTCATCTTCTCCATAATTGGCTGGTCCAACTATTGTGAGATCATGTACCTCCTCCAAGGATTTGCAACTCTCTCCATGAGGCAACTCATAATCCCTCTGAACAAGGGAAAGTGCTTTTCCTTCTTCTTGTTTGAGTGTAGCATCTTCAAGAACCTGCATATCAACATGTACCTCATGTTCCACCATTACATTAGGTGCCTCCTTCGTGACATAAATTATTTCATCCATTTGCTTCTTTTTCTTGAAAACAAAACCATTGCTCATTATTTTTGCCATGTTGCTTTCAACCCGACTCATCGACAATTCGAACTCTTGCCTTCGTTGCCTCCACTTGTCTTCAAAGGATGGTTTCAGTAATTTTATAAAATCATTATTCTCCTCTAAGGTTCCTTTTTTATCCATAGTCATAGTTTTCTCAAAATCCACTTTTCTTTCCTTTCTTTTTTTTTCCTAGTTCCTCCTCTTCAACAATATTACTTCTGATTCCAATGTATAAGATTGGTCACTAAATTTTTGTCATCATAAATATCAGACCACATTAGGTTCCAAGATTATGCTCTGATACCACTGTAATGTCCCTTGTTAGGAATTTTATGAAAATGGCAATTTCCACTTTTTTCCCTAGTTCGACCTTTGACTAGTTTTGATCTCTAGGTCCCAAATTTGCCCCAAATGATCCCAAATATTCTGAGAAGGTATATAAATGATATTAGAACATAAATATGTGTTTCAAGTATGCCTTTGGACCTTTAAATACTTTTGGAAATCCTCTTTTAGTTCTGGTCAATGTAGGTAACTTTACTAGTGATTTCTTTTTGACTAATATTGGTCTTTAGGTCTCAAATTGACTCCAAATGTATTCAAATATTCAAGGAAGGTGTATGAATGATATTAGGACTTGAATATAATTTTCAGGGATGAAATATGGATACCAAAATACCTCTACAAACTCTCTTAAGATTCTGAACCAAGTATGCAATTTTACTAGTAATTTGGGGTTCAAATCCCCCTAGGGTAAGTACTGAAAATGGCTTCCCAAATGCCTCCAAAACCACTCAAATTTATGAAAATAGGTAGGAAATATATTAAGGATGTTATTAAGGTCTCATGTGCACCATTAATTGATTATTATATCTGTTTCAACCCTCTCCCATTCAACTGCAAAAATCACCAATTCGACCCTTGGGGAAATGGTATTATTTCTTCTCCCAATGCAATTAAACTGAGTAAAAATACTTCAAATGCTCAAGTAAAGTACATGAAATTTGTATAATACATCCATGGAAGTATATTGATCACAAATATATCATAGAATCATCCATTCATTCGAAATCATCAGCATTACATTGATTCACAACAAGGTAGTGGGGAAATGGCACTGTTCTTTCATTAAAATTGAGATTTATACATTTCTACTTGGAATTTTGACCTGAAAATTTTTGGAGATGAAGAACAGAGTATTTAATTCCTATCACAAAATAAATTAGGCATTATAATCTCCCCCAAAGAGTACAATAGCTCACCAAAAACGTCGTCCCTCAAAGATCAAGAATATGCCATCAAAACTGGAAATGGTTGAAGGAGTGAACTGCAATAGAAGAAACCATGAGCTGCCTTGTAGCTTAAACCTACAAATAAAGACTCCATTAAATCTCCAAATGAAATGTCTAAATGGCCTTTCCAATTACCAACTTGGATGGGAATCTTTCACCCTCGAAATTGGCTAAGGCAAGAAACTAGTCATCCACTAACTCTTCCTCTGCACAAATGCAATTGAAAATTCTACAAATGATCAAAATCTGGTTTCATTATTTTTTATTGAAATTTATAAAGTTCTAATGTCCTCCATAGGTCGAATTCCTTCCACGAAACTCATGCGAAGTCAAGTTCAGAAGAGATTCCAAAGAACGCCATTTGTACAACAATTCCTAGTCTCCCACTTCCACCAAATCACATGCAGAAGCATCTTAGTTGCCCTCACACCCTTGAGCACCCTCTTGGAGTCTATTTTTAGCCCTAACATGTCATATATGTCATATGTCAGCCTTCAGGTCTGATTTGTGTCATAGATGTCATAGCATCTTCATCATTGTTGTCATAGAGCTAGGGAATCTAGCCCAAATGTCTCACTAGCTCCAAATTGCCTCTTCCTCTTCCATGGGAGTTACTCTTCCTCTATATTTCGACCTTGGATGAGTCATGCCATGAATAATACCTTTTGGACTCCCCCAAGTATGTTACCATTCACCTTGAATTCGAATTGGTGAGAGAATGATGCCAAGTGAAGTGGGGAAATCTAGCCATATGTGGGTCCCACTTCCTCCATGTGTCTTCATGATCAAATGCCACTTTGATTTTAACTTTTATATGTTTATTTAGTTCCTTTATTAAATATTTATTCCATTTTAATGTTCAAACATCATTTATTATACCCATTATTCCAAATCCCAAAGCTTCCACCCCAAACCTAGGAAACTAGTAATTTTCCTCCTTAGCAATTATTTGACCTTTAGCATCAATTTGACAAACTCTAATGAATAGGGCCAATGTGATTAGGCCATTGTGACCCAATTCCAAATTTGGGACATGACAAATCCTCGCTTCCCAATATTGCTTGTCCTCAAGCAATTTCAAACATGGGTGTTGAAGAACCTGCTTTCTGTATAATTTTTTGAAGTTGCCATTGAATTGTCCAACCTTGAGTCTTTGAGTTTCCATGAAGATTTTAGAGAGGAACCACCATGCTTACTGCTGCACTACTCTAATAAAAATCACTTTATTAACTTGGGAATCCATCTCCCATACTACTTGTTCCCCAAAGAATTTGAAACCAATGAAACAAAAATTATTCCAGGGTCACATTGCATGTATTGCACCCCAACAATTAAAAGTGCCCCCATACCATCCGATAAGAGGATTCCTGGATCCCATTTTCTTGTATCCATTCTCCAAGTAAGTAGACCACCATTTGCCAGGTGCAAACAATCTTCAAGTGATCTATCAAATCTGCTCCAATGACATAGGTGAGGATCCCGTGTCCAATAATGCTGCTCCAAAAGAATGTGATATGCATCAAAATATTCAACCATGTATTCTTTCATCCAAGAAGTGAATGAAGTTCCTCCAACATCAATTGAACTAAGCAAGGAGCAAGGAAAATCATGAGTCTTCAAGTGACTCAAGTGAACATCATAAGTGCATCCATGAAGATATGTATCATCATAAGGTAAAAAAGGATGGTGCTGCAAATGTAAATAATGAGGTGCTCTATTCATGTCATTATCAAAAGGATAGGTAGGAGTTTCATACCCCTCATGTGCCACCATTAGAAAAAAACCTTTCACCCAATTTTCATCCCCAATTGATGTGGCTGAAAACGAAGTAGAGGGTGAGGAATTATGAACCAACCTTAAATCCTTACAACTCTTACCCATTGAAATATTTAATTCATCTTCTCCATAATTGGCTTGTCCAACTATTGTGAGATCATGTACCTCCTCCAAGGCTTTGCAACTCTCTCCATGAGGCAACTCATAATCCCTCTGAACAAGGACAAATGCTTGTCTTTCTTCTTATTTGAGTGTAGCATCTTCAAGAACCTGCATATCAACATGTACCTCATGTTCCACCATTACATTAGGTTCCTTCTTCGTGACAAATTATTTCATCCATTTCCTTCTTTTTCTTGAAAACAGAACCATTGCTCATTATTTTTTCCATGTTGCTTTCAACCCGACTCGTCGACAATTCGAACTCTTGCCTTCATTGCCTCCACTTATCTTCAAAGGATGGTTTCAGTAATTTTATAAAATCATCATTCTCCTCTTCAACAATATTACTTTTGATTCCAATGCATAAGATTGGTCCCTAAATTTTTGTCATCATAAATATCATACCACATCAAGTGCCAAGATCATGCTCTGATACCACTGTAATGTCCCTTGCTAGAAATTTTATAAAAATGGCAATTTTCCACTTTTTTCCCTAGTTCGACCTTTGACTAGTTTTGATCTCTAGGTCCCAAATGATCCCAAATCTTCTGAGAAGGTATATGAATCATATTAGAACATAAATATGTGTTTCAGGGATTCCTTTGGACCTTTAAAATACTTCTACAAATCATATTTCAATTCTGGTCAATGTAGGTAACTTTACTAGTGATTTCCCTTTGAAGAGTATTGGTCTCAAATTGACTCCAAATGCCTTCAAATATTCAAGGAAGGTGTATGAATTATATTAGGACTTGAATATGATGTTCACGGATGAAATATGGCCACGAAAATACTTCTGCAAACTCTCTTAAGATTCTGGACCAAGTATGCAATTCTACTAGTAATTTGGGGTTCAAATCCCCCTGGGGTAAGTACTGAAAATGGCTTCCCAAATGCCTCCAAAGCCATTCAAATTTCTGAGCATAGGTATGGAATGTATTAAGGATGTTATTAAGGTCTCATGTGCACCATTAATTGATTATTATATATGTTTCAACCCTCTCCCATTCAACTGCAAAACTCACCAATTCGACCCTTGGGGAAATGGCACTATTTCTTCTCCCAATGCAATTAAACTGAGTAAAAATACTTCAAATGCTCAAGTACAGTACATGAAACTTGTAGAAGAAATCCATGGCAGTATATTGATCACAAATATATCATAGAATCATCCATTCATTCGAAATCATCAGCATTACATTGATTCACAACAAGGTAGTGGGGAAATGGGACTGTTCTTTCATTAAAATTGAGATTTATATATTTCTACTTGGAATTTCGACCTGAAACTTTAGGGAGATGAAGAACAGAGTATTTAATTCCTATTAAAAAATAAATGCGGCATTAGAAGCTCCCCCAAAGAGTACAATATCTCACCAAAAACGCCCTCCCTTAAGGATCAAGAATATGCCATCAAAACTGGAAATGGTTGAAGGAGTGAGCTGCAATAGAAGAAGTCATGAGCTGCCCTGTAGCTTAAACCTAAATATAAAGACTCAATTAAAGCTCCAAATGAAAGTTCTGAATGGCCTTTCCAATTACCAACTTGAATGGGAATATTTCACCCTCGAAATTGGCTAAGGCAAGAAACTAGTCATCCACTAGCTCTCCCTCTTCACAAATGCAATTGCAAATTCTACAAATGATCAAAAGCTAGTTTCATTATTTTTTTTGACATTTATAAATTTCTAATGTTTTCCAAGGGTCGAATTCCTTCCAAGAGACTCATGCCAACTCAAGTTGGTAAGAGATTCCAAAGAACGCCACTTGTACAACAATTCCTAGTCTCCCACTTCCACCAAATCACATGTGGAAGCATCTTAGCTGCCCTAACACCCTTGAGAACCCTCTTGGAGTCTACCTTTAGCCATGAAATGTCATATATGTCATATGTCAGCCTTTGGGTCTGATTTGTGTCATACGTGTCATAGCATCTTCATCATTGTTATCATAGAACTAGGGAATCTAGCCCAAGTGTCTCACTAGCTCCAAATTGCCTCTTCCTCTTCCATGGGAGTTACTCTTCCTCTATATTTCGACCTTGGATGAGTCATGCCATGAATAATACCTTTTGTACTCCCCCAAGTATGTTACCATTCACCTTGAATTCGAATTGGTGAGAGAATGATGCCAAGTGTAGTGGGGAAACCTAGCCATATGTGGGTCCCACTTCCTCCATGTGTCTTCATGATTAAATGCCACTTTGACTTTCACAAGTATATATTTATTTAGCTCCTTTATTAAATATTTATTTCATTCTAATGTTCAAACATCATTTATTATCCCCATTATTCCAAATCCCAAAGCTTCCACCCCAAACCTGGGAAACTAGTAATTTTCCTCCTTGGCAATTATTTGACCTTTAGCATCAATTTGACAAACTCTAATGAATAGGGCCAATGTGATTAGGCCATTGTGACCTAATGCCAAATTTGGGATATGAGAAATCCTCCCTTCCCAATATTGCTTGTCCTCAAGCAATTTCAAACATGGGTGTTGAAGAACCTGTTTTCTGTATAATTTTTTGAAGTTGCCATTTAATTGCCCAACCATGAGTCTTTGAGTTTCCATGAAGATTTTAGAGAGGAACCACCATGCCTGCTGCTGCACTACTCTGATAAAAATCACTTTATTAAGTGGGAAATCCATCTCCCATACTTCTTATTCCCCAAAGAATTTGAAACCAATGAAATAAAAATTATTCCAGGGTCCCATTACTTGTATTGCACCCCAACAATTAAAAGTGCTCCCATACCATCAGATAAGAGGATTCCTGGATCCCATTTTCTTGTATGCATTCTCCAAGTAAGTAGACCACCATTTTCTAGGTGCATAGAATCTTCAAGTGATCTATCAAATCTGCTCCAATGACATAGGTGAGGATCTCATGTCCAATAATGCTGCTCCAAAAGAATGTGATATGCATCAAAATATTCAACCATGTATTCTTTCATCCAAGAAGTGAATGAAGTTCCTCCAACACAAATTGAACTAAGTAAGGAGCAGGGAAAATCATGAGTCTTCAAGTGACTCAAGTGAACATCATAAGTGCATCCAGGAAAATAAGTATTATCATAAGGTAAAAAAGGATGCTGCTACAAATGTAAATAATGAGGTGCTCTATTCATGTCATTATCAAAAGGAGAGGTAGGAGTTTCATACCCCTCATGTGCCACCATTAGAAAAAAACCTTTCACCCAATTTTCATCCCCAATTTATGTGGCTGAAAATGAAGTAGGGGGTGAGGAATTATGAACCAACCTTAAATCCTTACAACTCTTACCCATTGAAATATTTAATTCATCTTCTCCATAATTGGCTGGTCCAACTATTGTGAGATCATGTACCTCCTCCGAGGCTTTGCAACTCTCTCCATGAGGAAACTCATAATCCCTCTGAACAAGGACAAGTGCTTCTCCTTCTTCTTGTTTGAGTGTAGCATCTTCAAGAACCATTACATTAGGTTCCTCCTTCATGACATAAATTATTTCATCCATTTCCATCTTTTTCTTGAAAACAGAACCATTGCTCATTATTTTTGCCATGTTGCTTTCAACCCAAGTCATCGACAATTCGAACTCTTGCCTTCGTTGCCTCCACTTGTCTTCAAAGGATGGTTTCAATAATTTTATAAAATCCTCATTCTCCTCTAAGGTTCCTTTTTTATCCATAGTCATAGTTTTCTCAAAATGCACTTTTCTTTCCTTTCTTTTTTTTTTCCTAGTTCCTCCTCTTCAACAATATTACTTCTGATTCCAATGTATAAGATTGGTCCCTAACTTTTTGTCATCATAAATATCAGACCACATCAGGTGCCAAGATCATGCTCTGATACCACTGTAATTTCCCTTGTTAGGAATTTTATTAAAATGGCAATTTTTCACTTTTTTCCCTAGTTCGACCTTTGACTAGTTTTGATCTCTAGGTCCCAACTTTGCCCCAAATGATCCCAAATATTCTGAGAAGGTATATGAATGATATTAGAAAATAAATATTTGTTTTAGGGATGCCTTTGGACCTTTAAAATACTTCTACAAATCCTTTTTCAATTCTTGTCAATGTAGGGAACTTTACTAGTGATTTCCCTGTGACTAGTATTGGTCTCTAGGTCTCAAATTGACTCCAAATGCATTCAAATCTTCAAGGAAGGTGTATGAATGATATTAGGACTTGAATATGATGTTCAGGGATGAAATATGGCCACCATAAGACCTCTACAAACTCTCTTAATATTATGGACCAGGTATGCAATTTTACTAGTAATTTGGGGTTCAAATCCCCCTGGGGTAAGTACCGAAAATGGCTTCCCAAATACCTCCAAAGCCACTCAAATTTCTGAATAGAGGTATGGAATGTATTAAGGATTTTATTAAGGTATCATGTGCACCATTAATTCATCATTATATCTATTTCAACCCTCTCCCATTCAACTGCAAAAATCACCAATTCGGCCCTTGGGGAAATGGCACTATTTCTTCTCCCAATGCAATTAAACTGAGTAAAAATACTTCAAATGCTAAAGTACAGTACATGAAACTTTTATAATACATAAATGGCAGTATATTGATCACAAATATATCATATAATCATCCATTCATTCGAAATCATTAGCATTACATTGATTCACAACAAGGTAGTGGGGAAATGGCATTGTTCTTTCATTAAAATTGAGATGTATACATTTCTACTTGGAATTTCGACCTGAAACTTTCTGGAGATGAAGAAAATAGTATTTAATTCCTATTAAAAAATAAATGGGGCATTAGAAGCTCCCCCAAAGAGTACAATAGCTCACCAAAAACGCCCTCCTTCAAGGATCTAGAATATGCCATCAAAACTGGAAATGGTTGAAAGAGTGAGATGCAATAGAAGAAACCATGAGATTCCCTGTAGCTTAAACCTACAAATAAAGACTCCATTAAAGATTCAAATGAAAGTTCTGAATGTACTTTCCAATTACCAACTTGGATGGGAATCTTTCACCCTCGAAATTGGCTAAGGCAAGAAACTTGTCGTCCACTAGCTCTCTCTCTTCACAAATGCAATTGCAAATTCTACAAATGATCAAAAGATGGTTTCATTCTTTGTTATTGAAATTTATAAAGTTCTAATTTCCTTCATGGGTCTAATTCCTTCCAAGAGACTCATGCCAACTCAAGTTGGGAAGAGATTCCAACGAACGCCACTTGTACAACAATTCCTAGTCTCCCACTTCCACCAAATCACATGTGGAAGCATCTTAGATGCCCTAACACCCTTGAGCGCCCTCTTGGAGTCTATTTTTAGCCCTGAAAAGTCATATATGTCATATGTCAGCCTTCAGGTCTGATTTGTGTCATATATGTCATAGCATCTTCATTGTTGTTATCATAGAGCTAGGGAATCTAGCCCAAGTGTCTCACTAGCTCCAAATTCCCTCTTCCTCTTCCATGGGAGTTACTCTTCCTCTATATTTCAACGTTGGATGAGTCATGCCAAGAATAATACCTTTTGGAATCCCCCAATTATGTTACCATTCACCTTGAATTCAAATTGGTGAGAGAATGATGCCAAGTGTAGTGGGGAAATCTAGCCATATGTGGGTCCCACTTCCTCAATGTGTCTTCATAATCAAATGCCACTTTGATTTTAACTTGTATATATTTATTTAGCTCCTTTATTAAATATTTATTCCATTCTAATATTCAAACAACATTTATTATCCTCATTATTCCAAATCCCAAAGCTTCCACCCCAAACCTAGGAAACTAGTAATTTTTCTCCTTGGCAATTATATTTGACCTTTAGCATCAATTTGACAAACTCTAATGAATAGGGCCAATGTGATTAGGCCATTGTGAACCAATGCCAAATTTGGGACATGAAAAATCGTCCCTTCCCAATATTTCTTGTCCTCAAGCAATTTCAAACATGGGTGTTGAAGAACCTGCTTTCTGTATAATTGTTTGAAGTTGCCATTCAATTGCCCAACCTTGAGTCTTTGAGTTTCCATGAAGATTTTAGAGAGGAACCACCATGCTTGCTGCTGCACTACTCTGATAAAAATCACTTTATTAAGTGGGAAATCCATCTCCCATACTACTTGTTCCCCAAAGAATTTGAAACCAATGAAACAAAAATTATTCCAGGGTCCCATTGCTTGTATTGCACCCCAACAATTAAAAGTGCTCCCATACCATCAGATAAGAGGATTCCTGGATCCCATTTTCTTGTATGCATTCTCCAAGTAAATAGACCACCATTTGCTAGGTGCATACAATCTTCAAGTGATCTATCAAATCTGCTCCAATGACATAGGTGAGGATCCCGTGTCCAATAATGTTGCTCCAAAAGAATGTGATATGCATCAAAATATTCAACCATGTATTTTTTCATCCAAGAAGTGAATGAAGTTCCTCCAACATCAATTGAACTAAGCAAGGAGCAAGGAAAATCATGAGTCTTCAAGTGACTCAAGTGAACATCATAAGTGCATCCAGGAAGATATGTATCATCATAAGGTAAAAAAGGATGCTGCTACAAATGTAAATAATGAGGTGCGCTATTCATGTCATCATCAAAAGGAGAGGTAGGAGTTTCATACCCCTCATGTGCAACCATTAGAAAAAAACATTTCACCCAATTTTCATCCCCAATTGATGTGGTTGAAAACAAAGTAGAGGGTGAGGAATTATGAAGCAACCTTAAATCCTTACAACTCTTACCCATTGAAATATTGAATTCATCTTCTCCATAATTGGCTCGTCCAACTATTGTGAGATCATGTACCTCCTCCAAGGCTTTGCAACTCTCACCATGAGGCAACTCATAATCCCTCTGAACAAAGACAAGTGCTTGTCCTTCTTCTTGTTTGAGTGAAACATCTTCAAGAACCTGCATATCAACATGTACCTCATGTTCCAACATTACATTAGGTTCCTCCTTCGTGACATAAATTATTTCATCCATTTCCTTCTTTTTCTTGAAAACATAACCATTTCTCATTATTTTTGCCATGTTGCTTTCAACCCGACTCATCGACAATTCGAACTCTTGCCTTCGTTGCCTCCACTTATCTTCAAAGGATGGTTTCAATAATTTTATAAAATACTCATTCTCCTCTAAGGTTCCTTTTTTATCCAAGGTCATAGTTTTCTCGAACTCTTGCCTTCGTTTCTTTCCTTTCTTTTTTTTTTCTAGTTCCTCCACTTCAACAATATTACTTCTATTTCCAATGTATAAGATTGGTCCCTAAATTTTTGTCATCATAAATATCAGACCACATCAGGTGCCAAGATCATGCTCTGATACCACTGTAATGTCCCTTGTTAGGAATTTTATTAAAATGGCAATTTTCCACTTTTTTCCCTAGTTCGACCCTTGACTAGTTTTGATCTCTAGGTCCCAAATTTGCCCCAAATGATCCCAAATCTTATGAGAAGGTATATGAATGATATTATAACATAAATATTTGTTTCATGGATTCCTTTGGACCTTTAAAATACTTCTGCAAATCCTCTTTCAATTCTGGTCAATGTAGGTAACTTTACTAGTGATTTCCCTTTGACTAGTATTAGTCTCCAGGTCTCAAATTGACTTCAAATGCCTTAATATATTCTAGGAAGGTGTATGAATGATATTAGGACTTGAATATGATGTTCAGGGATGAAATATTGAAACCAAAATACCTCTGCAAACTCTCTTAATATTCTGGACCAAGTATGCAATTTTACTAGTAATTTGGGGTTCAAATCCCCCTGGGGTAAGTACTGAAAATGGCTTCCCAAATGCCTCCAAAGCCACTCAAATTTATGAATAGAGGTAGGGAATGTATTAAGTATGTTATTAAGCTCTCATGTGCACCATTAATTGATTATTATATCTGTTTCAACCCTCTCCCATTCAACTGCAAAAATCACCAATTCAACCCTTGGGGAAATGGCACTATTTCTTTTCCCAATGCAATTAAATTGAGTAAAAATACTTCAAATGCTCAAGTACAGTACATGAAACTTGTAGAAGACATACATGGCAGTATATTGATCACAAATATATTATAGAATCATCTATTCATTCGAAATCATCAGCATTACATTGATTCACAACAAGGTAGTGGGGAAATGGCACTGTTCTTTCATTAAAATTGAGATTTATACATTTATACTTGGAATTTCAACCTGAAACTTTCTGGAGATGAAGAACAAAGTATTTAATTCCTATTACAAAATAAATGGGGCATTAGAAGCTCCCCCAAAGAGTACAATAGCTCACCAAAAACGTCCTCCCTTAAGGATCAAGAATATGCCATCAAAACTGGAAATGGTTGACGGAGTGAGCTGCAATAAAAGAAACCATGAGCTGCCCTGTAGCTTACAACTGAAAATAAAGACTCCATTAAAGCTCCAAATGAAAGGTATGAATGGCCTTTCCAATTACCAACTTCGATGGGAATCTTTCACCCTCGAAATTGGCTAAGGCAAGAAACTAATCATCCACTAGCTCTCCCTCTTCACAAATGCAATTGCAAATTCTACAAATGATGAAAATATGGTTTCATTCTTTGTTATTGACATTTATAAAGTTATAATGTCCTCCATGGGTCGAATTCCTTCCAAGAGACTCATGCCAACTCAAGTTGGGAAGAGATTCCAAAGAACGCCACTTATACAACAATTCCTAGTCTCCCATTTCCACCAAATCACATGTGGAAGCATCTTAGCTTCCCTAACACCCTTGAGTGCCCTCTTGGAGTCCGTTTTTAGCCCTGACATGTCATATATGTCATATGTTAGCCTTCAGGTCTGATTTGTGTCATAGGTGTCATAGCATCTTCCTCATTGTTGTCATAGAGCTAGGGAATCTAGCCCTAGTGTCTCACTAGCTCCAAATTGCCTCTTCCTCTTCCATGGGAGTTACTCTTCCTCTATATTTTGACCTTGGATGAGTCATGCCATGAATAATACCTTTTGGACTCCCCCAAGTATGTTACCATTCACATTGAATTCGAATTGGTGAGAGAATGATGCCAAGTGTAGTGGGGAAATCTAGCCATATGTGGGTCCCACTTCCTCCATGTGTCTTCATGATCAAATGCCACTTTGATATTCACTTGTATATATTTATTTAGATCCTTTATTAAATATTTATTCCATTCTAATGTTCAAACATCATTTATTATCCCCATTATTCCAAATCCCAAACCTTCCACCCCAAACCTAGGAAACTAGTAATTTTCCTCCTTTGCAATTATTTGACCTTTAGCGTCAATTTGACAAACTCTAATGAATAGGGCCAATGTGATTAGGCCATTGTGACCCAATGCCAAATTTGGAACATGACAAATCCTCCCTTCCCAATATTGCTTGTCCTCAAGCAATTTCAAACATGGGTGTTGAAGAACCTGCTTTCTGTATAATTTTTTTAAGTTGCCATTGAATTGCCCAACCTTGAGTCTTTGAGTTTCCATGAAGATTTTAGAGAGGAACCACCATGCTTGTTGCTGCACTACTCTGATAAAAATCAATTTATAAAGTTTGAAATCCATCTCCCATACTGCTTGTTCCCCAAAGAATTTGAAACCAATGAAAAAACAATTATTCTAGGGTCCCATTGCTTGTATTGCACCCCAACAATTAAAAGTGCTCCCATACCATCAGATAAGAGGATTCCTGGATCCCATTTTCTTATATGCATTCTCCAAGTAAGTGGACCACCATTTGGCAATTCCATACAATTTTCAAGTGATCTATCGAATCTGCTCCAATGACATAGGTGAGGATCCCGTGTCCAATAATGTTGCTCCAAAAGAATGTGATATGCATCAAAATATTCAACCATGTATTCTTTCATCCAAGAAGTGAATGAAGTTCCTCCAACATCAATTGAACTAAGCAAGGAGCAAGGAAAATCATGAGTCTTCAAGTGACTCAAGTGAACATCATAAGTGCATCCAGGAAGATATGTATCATCATAAGGTAAAAAAGGATGGTGCTGCAAATGTAAATAATGAGGTGCTCTATTCATGTCATTATCAAAAGGATAGGTAGGAGTTTCATACCCCTCATGTGGCACTATTAGAAAAAAAACCTTTCACCCAATTTTCATCCCCAATTGATGTGGTTGAAAACGAAGTCAGGGGTGAGGAATTATGAACCAACTTAAATCCTTACAACTCTTACCCATTGAAATATTTAATTCATCTTCTCCATAATTGGCTGGTCCAACTATTGTGAGATCATGTACCTCCTCCAAGGCTTTGCAACTCTCTCCGTGAGGAAACTCATAATCCCTCTGAACAAGGAGAATTGCTTGTCCTTCTTCTTGTTTGAGTGTAGAATCTTCAAGAACATTCATATCAACATGTACCTCATGTTCCACCATTACATTAGGTTCCTCCTTCGTGACATAAATTATTTCATCCATTTCTTCTTTTTCTTGAAAACAGAACCATTGCTCATTATTTTTTCCATGTTGCTTTCAACCTGACTCATCGACAATTCGATCTCTTGCGTTCGTTGCCTCCACTTGTCTTCAAAGGATAGTTTCAGTAATTTTATAAAATCCCCATTCTCCTCTAAGGTTCCTTTTTTAATCATAGTCATAGTTTTCTCAAAATGCACTTTTCTTTCCCTTCTTTTGTTTTTCCTAGTTCCTCCTGTTCAACAATATTACTTTTGATTCCAATGCATAAGATTGGTCCCTAACTTTTTGTCATCATAAATATCAGACCACATTAGGTGCCAAGATCATTCTCTGATACCACTGTAATGTCCCTTGTTAGGAATTTTATTAAAATGGCAATTTTTCACTTTTTTCCCTAGTTCGAGCTTTGACTAGTTTTGACCTCTAGGTCCCAAATTTGCCGTAAATAATCCCAAATCTTCTGAGAAGGTATATGAGTGATATTAGAACATAAATATGTGTTTCAGGGATTCCTTTGGACATTTAAAATACTTCTACAAATCCTCTTTCAATTCTGGTCAATGTAGGTAACTTTACTAGTGATTTCCCTTTGACTAGTATTGGTCTCTAGGTCTCAAATTGACTCCAAATGCCTTCAAGAGTATTCAAGGAAGGTGTATGAATGATATTAGGTATTGAATATTATTTTCATGGATGAAATATTTCCATCAAAATACCTCTGCAAACTCTCTTAATATTCTGGACCAGGTATGCAATCTTACTAGTAATTTCAAGTTCAAATCCCCCTGGGGTAAGTACTGAAAATGGCTTCCCAAATGCCTCCAAAGCCACTCAAATTTATGAACAGAGACAAGGAATGTATTAATGATTTTATTAAGGTCTCATTTGCACCATTAATTGATTATTATATCTGTTTCAACCCTCTCCCATTCAACTGCAAAAATCACGAATTCGACCCTTGGGGAAATGGCACTATTTCTTCTCCCAATGCAATTAAACTGAGTAAAAAGACTTCAAATGCTCAAATACAATACATGAAAATTTTAGAATACATCCATGGCAGTATATTTATCATAAATATATCATAGAATCATCCATTCATTTGAAATCATCAGCATTACATTGATTCACAACAAGGTAGTGGGGAAATGGCACTGTTCTTTCATTAAAATTGAGATTTATACATTTCTACTTGGAATTTCGAACTGAAAATTTCTGGAGATGAATAATAGAGTATTTAATTCCTATTACAAAATAAATGGGGCATTATAAGCTCTCCCAAAGAGTACAATATCTCACCAAAAACACCCTCCCTAAAAGATCAAGAATATGCCATCAAAACTGGAAATGGTTGAAGGAGTGAGTTGCAATAGAAGAAACCATGAGCTTCCCTGTAGCTTACACCTACAAATAAATACTCCATTAAATATCCAAATGAAAGTTCTAAATAGTCTTTCCAATTACCAGCTTAGATGGGAATCTTTCACCCTCGAAATTGGCTAAGGCAAGAAACTAGTTATCCACTAGCTCTCTCTCTTCACAAATGCAATTACAAATTCTACAAATGATCAAAAGCTGGTTTCATTCTTTGTTATTGACATTTATAAATTTCTAATGTCCTCCATGGGTTGAATTCCTTCCAAGAGACTCATGTCAACTCAAGTTGGGAAGAGATTCCAAAGAATGCCACTGGTACAACAATTCCTAGTCTCCCACTTCCACCAAATCACATGTGGAAGCATCTTAGATGCCCTATCACCCTTGAGCGCCCTCTTGGAGTTTATTTTTAGCCCTGACAAGTCATATATGTCATATGTCATCCTTCAGGTCTGATTTTTGTCATTGGTGTCATAGCATCTTCATCATTGTTGTCATAGAGCTAGGGAATCTAGCCCAAGTGTCTCACTAGCTCCAAATTGCCTCTTCCTCTTCCATGGGAGTTACTCTTCCTCTATATTTCGACCTTGGATGAGTCATGCCATGAATAATACCTTTTGGACTCCCCCAAGTATGTTACCATTCACCTTGAATTCGAAATGGTGAGAGAATGATGCCAAGTGTAGTGGGGAAATCTAGCCATATGTGGGTCCCACTTCCTCCATGTGTGTTCATGATCGAATGCTACTTTGATTTTCACTTATATATATTTATTTCAGCTCCTTTATTAAATATTTATTCCATTCTAATGTTCAAACATCATTTATTATCCCCATTATTCCAAATCCCAAACCTTCCACCCCAAACCTAGGAAACTAGTAATTTTCGTCCTTGGCAATTATTTGACCTTTAACATCAATTTGAAAAACTCTAATGAATAGGTCCAATGTGATTAGGCCATTGTGACCCAATGTCAAATTTGGTACATGAAAAATCCTCCCTTCCCAATATTTCTGGTCCTCAAGCAATTTCAAACATGGGTGTTGAAGAACCTGCTTTCTGTATAATTTTTTGAAGTTGCCATTGAATTGCTCAACCTTGAGTCTTTGAGTTTCCATGAAGATTTTAGAGAGGAACCACCATGCTTGCTACTGCACTACTCTGATAAAAATCACTTTATTAAGTGGGAAATCCATCTCCCATACTGCTTGTTCCCCAAATAATTTGAAACCAACGAAACAAAAATTATTACAGGGTCCCATTGCTTGTATTGCACCCCAACAATTAAAAGTGCTCCCATACCATCAGATAAGAGGATTCCTGGATCCCATTTTCTTGTATGCATTCTCCAAGTAAGTAGACCACCATTTTCTAGGTGCATACAATCTTCAAGTGATCTATCAAATCTGCTCCAATGACATAGGTGAGGATCCCGTTTCCAATAATGCTGCTCCAAAAGAATGTGATATGCATCAAAATATTCAACCATGTATTCTTTCATCCAAGAAGTGAATGAAGTTCCTCCAACATCAATTGAACTAAGCAGGGAGCAAGGAATATCATGAGTCTTCAAGTGACTCAAGTGAACATCATAAGTGCATCCAGGAATACATGTACCATCATAAGGTATAAAAGGATGCTGCTGCAAATGTAAATAATGAGGTGCTCTATTCATGTTATTATCAAAAGGAGAGGTAGGAGTTTCATACCCCTCATGTGGCACCATTAGAAAAAAAACATTTCACCAAATTTTCATCCCCAATTGATGTGGCTGAAAACGAAGTAGGGAGTGAGGAATTATGAACCAACCTTAAATCATTACTACTCTTACCCATTGAAATATTTAATTCATCTTCTCCATAATTGGCTGGTCCAACTATTGTGATATCATGTACCTCCTCCAAGGCTTTGCAACTCTCTCCATGAGGCAACTCATAATCCCTCTGAACAAAGACATGTGCATGTCCTTCTTCTTATTTGAGTGTAGCATCTTCAAGAACCTGCATATCAACATGTACCTCATGTTCCACCATTACATTAGGTTCCTTCTTCATGACATAAATTATTTCATCCATTTCCTTCTTTTTCTTGAACACAGAACCATTGCTCATTATTTTTGCCATGTTGCTTTCAACCCGACTCATCGACAATTCGAACTCTTGCCTTCATTGCCTCCACTTGTATTCAAAGGATGGTTTCAGTAATTTTATAAAATCCTCATTCTCCTCTAAGGTTCCTTTTTTATCCAGTCATAGTTTTCTCAAAATGCACTTTTCTTTCCTTTCTTTTTTTTTTCCTAGTTCCTCCTCTTCAACAATATTACTTCTGATTCCAATGTATAAGATTGGTCCCTAAATTTTTGTCATCATAAATACCAGACCACATCAAGTGCCAAAATCATTCTCTGATACCATTGTAATGTCCCTTGTTAGGAATTTTATTAAAATGGCAATTTTCCACTTTTTTCCCTAGTTCGACCCTTGACTAGTTTTGATCTGTAGGTCCCAAATTTGCCCCAAATGATCCCAAATATTCTGAGAAGGTATATGAATGATATTAGAACATAAATATTTTTTTTCAGGGATGCCTTTGGACCTTTAAAATACTTCTGCAAATCCTCTTTCAATTCTGGTCAATGTAGGTAACTTTACTAGTGATTTTCCTTTGACTAGTATTGGTCTCTAGGTCTCAAATTGACTCCAAATGCCTTCAAATATTCAAGGAATTTGTATGAATGATATTAGGACTTGAATATGATGTTAAGGAATGAAATATGGCCACCAAAATACCTTTGAAAACTCTCTTAAGATTCTGGACCAAGTATGCAATTTTACTAGTAATTTGAGGTTCAAATCCCCCTTGGGTAAGTACTGAAAATGGCTTCCCAAATGCCTCCAAAGAAACTCAAATTTATGAACAGAGGTAGGGAATCTATTAATTATGTTATGAATGTCTTATGTGCACCATTAACTGATTATTATATCTATTTCAACCCTCTCCCATTCAACTACAAAAATCACGAATTCGACCCTTGGGGAAATGGCACTATTTCTTTTTCCAATGCAATTAAGCTGAGTAAAAATACTTCAAATGCTCAAGTATAGTACATGAAAATTGTAGAATACATCCATGGAAGTATATTTATCACAAATATATTAGAGAATCATCTATTGATTCGAAATCATCAGCATTACATTGATTCACAACAAGGTAGTGGGGAAATGGCACTGTTCTTTCATTAAAATTGAGATTTATACATTTCTACTTGGAATTTCGATCTGAAACTTTCTGGAGATGAAGAATAGAGTATTTAATTCCTATTACAAAATAAATGGGGCATTATAATCTCCCCCAAAGAGTACAATAGCTCACCAAAAACGCCCTCCCTCAAGGATCAAGAATATGCCATCGAAACTAGAAATGGTTGAAGGAGTGAGCTACAATAGAAGAAAACATGAGCTTCCCCGTACCTTACACTTGCAAATAAAGACTCCATTATATCTCCAAATGAAATGTCTGAATGGCCTTTCCAATTACTGACTTGGATGGGAATCTTTCACCCTCGAAATTGGCTAAGGCAAGAAACTAGTCATCCACTAGCTCTCCCTCTTCACAAATGCAATTGCAAATTCTACAAATGATCAAAAGCTGGTTTCATTCTTTGTTATTGAAATTTATAACGTTCTAATGTCCTCCATGGGTCGAATTCCTTCCAATATATTCATTCCAACTCAAGTTGGGAAGAGATTCCAAAGAACGCCACTTGTACAACAATTCCTAGTCTCCTACTTCCACCAAATCACATGTGGAAGCATCTTAGCTGCCCTAACACCCTTGAGCGCCCTCTTGGAGTCTATTTTTAGCCCTGACATGTCATATATGTCATATTTCATCCTTCACGTCTGATTTGTGTCATAGGTGTCATAGCATCTTCATCATTGTTGTCATAGAGCTAGGGAATCTAGCCCAAGTGTCTCACTAGCTCCAAATTGCCTCTTCCTCTTCCATGGGAGTTACTCTTCCTCTATATTTCGACCTTGGATGAGTCATGCCATGAATAATACCTTTTGGACTCCCCCAAGTATGTTACCATCCACCTTGAATTCGAATTTGTGAGAGAATGATGCCAAGTGTAGTGGGGAAATCGAGCCATATGTGGGTCCCACTTCCTACATGTATCTTCATGATCAAATTCCACTTTGATTTTCAATTGTATATATTTATTTAGCTCCTTTATTAAATATTTATTCCATTCTAATGTTCAAACATCATTTATTATCCCCATTATTCCAAATCCCAAAGCTTCCACCCCAAACCCAGGAAACTAGTAATTTTCCTCCTTGGCAATTATTTGACCTTTAGCATCAATTTGACAAACTCTAATGAATAAGACCAATGTGATTAGGCCATTGTGACCCAATGCCAAATTTGAGACATGACAGTCTGCGACAAGTTCATCATGCCCTTATATCAGCTTATTTTTGTAGAGGAACCCAATTGCATGTCGAAGAACGCCATGCCCATTATTGAAACATTTGGTGATTATTACCACGCCCAAGAAGGCACATACATCCGTATGAGTGGAGGATCCGTAGCTCCCTTTCTGCTTCCCCGATATGCCATTGACTTTGTGATACAAAGGGAAGCTTTAAGACAACTCTTCAGCATCAGTGGAATCAGTAGAATCCTCACCGAAAGGAAAAAAGGGATGTATCCACCAATGCCTTTCACTATCGGTGCATATAGCCTCCCGAGGGCAAAAGAGGGAGAAAACTATGTTCAAGACTTGGAGATCTTTCATTTTGGTACAAAGTTCTATAGGAGGCATGACCCTTGTGGAAATGTTGCCAAACATGTTGCTGATGTGAACACTTCTTTTGAATACACCCATCTTGTAGACCTAAATAAGGAATTCTTTCATAGTGCCAGAAAGTTAACAGAGTTAGCAAAATGCTACAAGAAGAAAGGCGAAAAGAGTACTACTCCCAAGCCTGTTGGTCTGATACAATGGGAGAAAGAGGCAGCGGCATCCCAATCAGGAGGTTCAAAGGACATAGAACTAGGAGAAAGAGACGGAGTCCTACAAGAACAGGCTACAAAGCAACATCAAGATGAAGAAGCTGCAAGGCTTCAAAATGAACAGGCTGCCAAATTACAACAAGAAGAAGCAGCAAGGATTCAGCAAGAGCGAGCCATTAAGTTGCAGCAAGAACAAGAAGAAGCTGCTAAAATCCAACAGGAGCAGGAAGCAAAATCTCTGAGAGAAAAGGAAGACAGAATCCTCCAAGAACAAACTACTGCATTACAAGAAGAAGAAGAAGGAAGGCTCTTGTTGGAGGAAGCAGACAGATTGCAAGCAGAGTTAGCAGAGCTAGCAGAAAGACAAGGAAAGGAAGAAGCCGAGAAAGATGCAGAACAAAACCCACCTATCCTAGTGGCCATGGACGTGGATACAACAAAGACCACCCAACCAACGATAGCTCATGAAGGGGTTGTCTCCACCGAAGAACTAGCACTCACCCCATACAACCCCAGGAAGCAGCGCCAAGTGGCCAACCTGGATTCCGTCTATTTTCATGAACGGAAGAGGGCTATTGTTAACAGAAGAGTAAGGAAAATGGAAATTGGGGAAGACTTATATGAATTCAGAATATCGGAGACCACACTAGTCCAAGGGACCGATATTGATCCGTCATTCCAGGCAGGTTGCACCGTGGCTTCAGCCCAAGCAAGCAAAGCCAATATCGATCGTTTGATTGAAAGTGTTAAGAACTACAGAGAGTTGTGTCTTAAGATAAAAGCTGACAGGAAGAAAGACGTATTAGAAAGCAACAAAATAAAAAATAAATACAAGCAACTCATGGAAGAAAAGGAAGAAACCACTTCGAAAGCCTTGTGGCTTGAAAATGAGAAGAATTCACTGGAAATGCAGCTGGAAATATCAGAAGATGAACAAAAGAACCTGAAAGTTCATATATCTGAATTGGAAAATATTGAAGCCAACAGTGCCCAATAGGTTAATTTCTTCAAACCTCAATTCGAAGGATTGAAGCAAGAAAAAGCTGAACTATTGGAACAGCTTGAAAAGGAAAATAAAACAAAAGAAGATCTAGCCACGTTCTATGAGAGAGCTTGTGATGTACAGGAGAGGATTCATCAACTACTGGTGTCGATTAATGAAGAAGTCTGCAATATGAAGAAAATGATTACAAAGATGACTTCTATCGAAGTTAAGGCACTAAGGTTAAGGGACAAATATGAACAACATGTGGAAGAACTTGGAGAATAGTTTGAATGGAGGAAAGGGAGATCCGGTTTCCCTTCGAACCTCTGGGATAAAACAGCTGAAGAATTTGATATGGACACAGGAGTCCTCGAATTCTGCTTGAGGTGCGGTAGCAGATTGAGTACTGAAATTAGTAAAACCATCAAGAAATGCCATGTTATCTACTCTAAAATTTGGGAAGCCCACGGTAAGTGTCATATGGTTCTACCTCAAAATCTTTATGAGTTTCCAAAGAGGGAATCACGCTTGGCAGAATTGCAAGGAAAATTGACCTCAGAGTTAGATTATCTGAAGAAAATAGAGCGTATAACCCCAGAAGACCTCCACCAATTTATTGAACAAACTATTGTTCACACTTATTTCCTGGAAAATATTGAGCAAGAAGTTGTCGCAGAGATGGAAACTATCAAATTAGACTTGCGCAAACATGATATAACACAGAAAGTAATGATCTCGGCAAGAAGAAAAACAATACTAAGGGAAATAACTCAATGGGCCAGTTATATAGAAGTGGTAAATAAGGCTGCAAAGCAAGAAAGCCTGTTGAAGAGGACAAGTCAGCAGAAGAGGAGCGACCCAATGAGACAGCAGATCCAGCTGGACAATAATTTGCCTTATTCGATTTTTGCAAAGTAACTAAAAGGTTGTTAATCGTATAATGTCTATACAGACAGTTGCCCTTTCTTTTTGTCTCTTGTGAAAAGGATTGGCACGAATCCTCAGAATTCGGTATTTGAGACTTTTAATGATAAATCAAAATTCCTAGTTTAGGGTACACTTGGCAGCTCAAGGAGCATTTTGTAAAACTATATATAGAAGAATAGGAGAGAAGAGAAGGACTTTTGGCAGGCGAATGAATTTTCTTCCTTGTACGTGAATTACTTTGCTACTTGCTCCAAGAACTGGATTTTGCCTAATGAAATCCTGGGAGAAGGCATTTTTGCTTGGGAAATGTGTCAAATGTTTGCTGGATTATTCCTCTATCATCTGCATATTGCTATGAGATTATTCTTTGCTATCATGAATTGTTCTATGTGATGAATGCTCTTGCATTTTCTTGTGCAAATACATTTATCTCAAGTGAGTAATGGAATCTATTAAATGAATTGAAGTTATCTTTAATATCGTTCATATTCTGCGTAAGTACATCTTTATGATTAAATGGCTATTTGTATGATCTTTAGGTGTTTCTTTCAGTATATTACTCATATTTACAATTTTCTCCTTGCAAGGATAGGTCAAATTTGCTTACACAGTCTTAGGTTAATTTAGATTAGTTACTTGCATTTAGCCTAGGGCACTTGCATTTCATCTATAAAATAAAACACATAAACGGTGAATCGGGCCGCAACCAGTGTAAAGAAAAAGAATCTTCAAATCTTACGGTAGCCGGAACCATTAACCGGACGGATTCCCCACACCAAACGGTGAATAATCTAATTGGGATAATTTAGCGGGGAAAATCCCTTGCTGATTGATGCTACGATTTTCGAGGTATCAACAAGGCATCTCACCCTCGCAAATTCGCTCCCCCTGTTCTGGCTGAGGGATCCCCTCTCATTTTTCTTCCCCACCGTGGCTTTTTTCCAAAATCGCGACTTTTCCTCTTCTTTCACTATTGGGATGTGTAACACATGGAAAATGATCCTTGATGTTCCACGATCCCATAGCCCCCTCACCTCTTCCTACTGGATACACATGACCCCCTCTTATTGGTTGCTTCCATAGCCATTTTTCTTGGTATTTTATTGCAATATTAATATTTACATAATTTTACAATGTTCCATGGCGTAATAGCACATGGCTAACATAATATCAAATACTTTCCTTTAAAATAAAATCCAAGCATCCACCAGCGGGGGCTTGGCCTTGAGCTCCACACTAGGAAAACATACATTGCATTTATACAATATTTACATTAAAAGAGAATATATCCTAAGGATCAAAATGGGGTATTACAACATCCTTGTGTAAGTTTGGCCAATAGTATCATGTTTTAAAAACCTTGTATGTTCTCCCCTTAGCTACATAGTGACCACCACATGGTTCATCATGATAGGCATGAAGAATGTCATGGAATTTGTCTTCTCTAATGCATCTTCTTAGGATGTGGTTTGATCAACTCCTAAAAACGTATCCTTGGATCCATGAAAATGGAACACTGTTCTTGATTATGTTGCATATTTTTTTCTAGAGGAAGTGTTGAGGAAACCTCCCAGTGACCAAATAATTTGCAATGTCAGCAAACCATGGAGTGTGTGTAGAGATTACAAACAAGTTCTCATCCGGAAATGTATCATCTATTAGCTCCTTATCTACAACATTAGTTAGACTGGACAAGAAATCTGCTACAACGTTGTGTTTCCCTGGTTTATATACAATGGTTATATCAAATTCTTGTAGTAAAAAAAGTCGTCTGATTACTCTACAACTGACATCTGATTTATTCATTAAATATTTGATTGTTGAGTGGTCAGTATGGATGAATACCTGATATCCGGTGATGTAGTGCCTGAACTTGTTGATGGAGTATATGACAACAAGAAATTATTTCTCTGTGACAATGTAATTGAGATCCGGTCCTGCAAGGTTCTTACTAATGTAGTAAATGGCATATGGAACCTTATTCTTTTCTTATCCTAGGACTGCACCAATTGCTCTATCTGAAGCATCAGAATGTATGTGGAAAGGAATCTCCCAATTTGGTTCTTGTAAGACAGGTGCCTCCATGATATTCTACTTGGTATGCTCAAATGCTTGGTAGAAGTTATCACTCCATTGGAATTATGCATCTTTGGTCATTAATGAAAATATTGGGGAAACTATTTTACTATAATCCTGTATGAATCTCCAGTAATATCCAGACTACCCTATGAAGATTCTAACATATTTTAGTTTTTGTGGAAGAGGTAGGGTTATTATTACTTGAATTTTTGAAGGGTCTAATGTAATTCCTCTTTCAGATACATAATGCCCTAAAAATACTCCATCCATCATTAATTAGCATTGTTCATTGCTCAAGCAAAGTTTCATTTCAATACATATTTTAACAACATTCTCTAAGTTGGTGAGAGCCTCGTCAAATTTATTCCCATAAGGAGTAAAATCATCCATATATATTTCCATACGGTCATGAATGAAATCAATGAAAATACTCAAGACTACCCTTTGGAAGGTATCAAGGATATTAAAAAGTCCAAAAGGAAGGGCTCTGTATGAAAAATTTCCCCATGGACAGGTGAAGGTGGTCTTGTCTTGGTCTATTGGATGAATTTGGATCTAATTATATCCACTGAACCCATCTAAGAAGGAGAAAAATTTCTTCCCTACTAGGGTATCTAGCACATGGTTAATGAATGGTAAGGGGAAGTGATATTTCTTTATAGCTTTATTCAATTCTCTATAGTCTATGCAGACTCTCCATTTTCCTCGTTTATTTGGAACAATCACCAGTGGTGATACCCATTTGTTGTCTCAAATTGCGTATATGAATCCAGCATCAAGGAGTTTTTGTAATTCAGTTTTGATAATATCTCTTAAGGATGGGTTCATTCTGCACTGTGGCTACCTAACAGGTGTTTATCCCTATTTGATATATATGTGGTGTTGACAAATGGTTGTACTAACTCCTTTCATATCAGGGTAGCTCCATGTGAAGGTTCCTTGGTATTTTCTAAGGAGGTGGACCACTTTTTCCTCTTGTTTAGGTGGTAAATTTTCACTGATCTTCAATGTTCTATTAGGATCAATTTCTACTATTTTGGTGGTTGTTCCTATTTATTCCATGAGACCAAGTTTGTGCCATATGTGCTACTCCATTCCTAATATTTCTAACTCATCAACTGGTAAATGATCTCCAAGGGAAATTGGGTTATCATAAATATTTTGGATAAAATTGGAAATGACCATGTCCTCCTGTGGTGATCTAAGTGCTAGGGAAGTATCTATGTTCAGAATAGGATGTATAGGTTGATTAGAATCATTTTTCTTGTATTTCCACCAAGGTTCCCTAATATCTAAATGAGGTCTGGAAGGAGGGTACATGTTTAACATATTTGTTTCTAATCCATTTGTGATGGTCATATATCCCTGCCTGCATGCTACATGTGCATCAGTTGTTGCGAGCCATGGCTTCCTAAGGATGAGAAGATACCCATTGAATTTATCTTTAGTGTGGATGACAATCAAATCAGTAGGGTGCTACCAAGATTCTATGGTATCCATAATGTCTTTTAATATGCCATCTGGACAAACTATAGAAGTGTCTGGAAGTTGTAGAACTATAGTCGTATGTCTTAGACGATGTTGAATGTCAAGTTTTATCATGGTATCTTGTGTCATCACATTTATTGTTGATCCTAAGTCAATAATGGTGTTTGAGATCGGAATTCCTACTATGTGTACATCTACTATTGGACTCCCCAGGTCAGCATATTTCAGGTTAATGACCCTTCCCATCATTATTTCTGCCAGTTTTCCTACAAAATTGATGGTAACAACGTCCTTCCTCTTTCTACCTAGCCTCTTTATACAGGTATCCTTGATGTATTGATTATAGATAGGAATTTTCTTAATATCTTATAGCAGTGGTATCTTGACACATAAATTTTTGAGTTCTTCTAAAATAGGATTTTTAGGTCTTTGGACTTCTTTGGACTGCAGTCTTTGTGGAAAAGGTGGAACAAGAGATGGTGGATACCCTACATGTTGTTCCTCCTCTATATGTTGTTCTTGTGGTGTATGATATGCCGTGGTAGAAAGAGGTGGATCTGGTTCTCGATCCTTTGTTGGACGCGTTACAGACTTTCCAGAACATAGATTCAATTGATTTATTTCTATAGTATCCAAAGAGTATGTTGGGTATTTATTTGTCTCAATAGTATACACAAGTTGAACTTGTTGTTGTTAGGATTTGGGGTTGGATGAGCCGGCAGAGGCATTGTTGGTGCTGAAGGGTTAATATTTTGAACTTGTGGTGGTGTTGGTCGTTGGATGTTGGTTTTGTCTCCATCCAGTGGAAGGAGGATTATGTCCATATATAGGAGGTACTGTTTGAGGGTTTTTCCATTGAATTTGCACAGTCGGTGCCCAATTAGGGATAGGATAAGGCTATTGGTCATAGGGGTTCATCCAAGTTTGATGCCCATAGGTCTATTGAAATGGCGATTGATTATATGTATGTTGGTAAGGAGGTTGAGCATATGGTTGATACAGTTGCTTCCCTTGGAGGTTTTGGTATTGAGGTTGACCATAAGGGTGCTGAAAATTTTTATGTAATCCTGATCTCCCAGGATTTATGTAACATGGAGGTTTTGAAGTTTCTTGTGATTCATAGAGATTAGCTTTCAAAGATCCCAGGTAAGGAAAATTATCCGTGGGGTTCTTATCAGCACAGATTGCAAATCATTCATATTTTGTGGCACTGAATTGAATCAGGTTTAGTGGACACTCATCCTTTTTGTGTTTCTTCATGCAGTCAGGGCAGAAAATGGCTAAGGATTTATCTAATTCTTCCTTTTTTAACTTGTATTGCATAGAATCCATTTGTAATGCCATAGAGTGTAGAATATCTTATTTCAATTCATCTACAAGATTCCCCAAATCTGACTTGGTGATAGTGGAACTAGAGGGATTAACTGGATGAAAAGAGAGGTCTCTCCCCTAGGATTCTTCCCTATGGACCGAGAGTGGTTTCTGAAGATTTCTTTGATTTGATCATAATTATTTGATAGATATCCCCATTAGCCAAGAGGTTTATGGTTTCCAGGAATTCCTCTCTTACCCCTCTAAGGAGTATAAGTTTGAGAGATTCATCATCTAAAGTGCAAGAGTGAGCTCTTTTATAACTAAGTTGAAACCGCTCCTCATAGTATTCCAATGACTCGTTTGGTCCTTGTACCATTCTAAAATCTCATCCCTTATTTCTCTTGCTTTATAGTAATCCCTATATTTTTCAGTGAAGGTATCTTACATATGCTCCTAGGTGAAAATACTATTTGGTTCTAAACTCATGAACCACCTGAGTGCAGAGTCCTTTAAAGTTGAGGGAAATAGTTTCAATTTCTGTGCATCCATGGTGTAATCGTAGGTCCAACATACCACCTAAAATTCAAATAGGAAGGTATAAGGATCTTCTAAGGCTAATCCATGGAAATTGGGCAAGGAAGCATGGTTAATATTTTCCATTCTTACCTCATTTTCATGAGCTCCTCCAATGGGAAAAGCATAGATAGGATGTTTTTATGCATTTTCCTCATCGACGGCAAAGTGCTCCCCATTTTCCATTGTGTCAGAGTATTCGTGGTCTAATGAGTTAGATGAATCGTCTATTGACCCTAAGAGACCTTGTCTTCGTCTTGGCATATGTTGGTGATGTGATGGATTAGATCCTTCAAGAGGATTTTCCTCTTCATTTCTCCTATGGCTTGAAATCGTATTGGGTTGAGGATATGTGTTCCATACGAATCGTCCAAATTCGTCTCTGGCCCTAGGCATTCATGCTAATTTGGAACTAGGAATGTTCCTATTAACCCTTTTTTCGGATATATATAGATAGATAGATAGATAGATAGATAGATAGATAGATAGAATTTTATAAGGGATTTTGTATATTTTTTGTAGGATTTTCTTTGTTTATAAGTGGGTAGGATTATGACGACAATTGCAAAAAAAATTAAAAAAAAATGATAGCTATTCAAATGAAAGAATTACTTGAAATAGCACGTATGCTTCTTGCTTGATTTTTCTTCCAGACCATAACCTGTGTATCACTTATGGAAAAATCAAGAACAACTAGTTAATATTGTTAGTTTCCTTGTGGTTTGGAATGCCTCCCCTGCAATGGCCCCCAAAAGTGATGAGCTTAATTAATCATCATCAATATTGTATCATGTTGGGACAAGATGCCAGCAAGAGTGTTGTATCTAAAATTTTCCTTTAATCATCAACCCAGGAGTTCGTGCAAACTTCTGAGGGTCTTGCACAATATGCGCAACCTACAAGGAAACTTAATGATGCCTAGTAGTATGTAAATTCAAAATAATCAAAAGGATCGTTGGTAAAAAACAAAGAAAAGTTAAATATATTATCTAAGGGTTGCAAGGGACATGGATCCCCTCATTCGACTAGGCATCTATCCCTTTATTAGTGGTCTCATAGAAAAGTTTCAGAAAGCTCCTCGTCTAGTTTTAGACAAACCTTTTGAGGAAATCCCTAATTTACCCTACCATTCACACACCGGGTACAGGTATTCTGATTACATCAAATTCTGAGAAAGTAACGAAAAAAAAGGAGAAATTTAATGCTTTAACTAGCTCATATGACAAGATCTCATGTGATAAAAAATAGACATTCAATTTTAAATTGCAGAAACAATAAAGAAATATTTATACTGAATTAAAAGTGCACAAACAATTCATCAATACTACTCTAGTGAAATATTGGAAATCTTCTACAAATTGTAGTAAATCTACGCTATCTTCTATGTTCTATCGATATTCATATGAAAACAGTAAATCTATTCTAACACACAAGTCCTTGTAGTCACCTATGGTTGGGCCCTAATCCACGGTTATAAAGGAATGGTAAGATTACTCAATAAGCTGGAGAAATAAAAGTCTTCATTTACTTTGAAAATAATTGTTTCAATATCAAACACTTAGTGTCTTCTTTCAAACTGTAATAAAAACTGATTTCATAACAAAATGGGAACTAGCCTCGCTAGTTGCTCCATTCTAGTTTAAATATAAAAGTATATCTTCAATTCTAGTTGCTAACGTCTAGTCTATCTAAAATATATTCATGCAATCGACACCAAGTGTGTTGGTGTGATCACTCAAGATCAAAAAGAGTGATATGGTGATGTTTTGTATATGCTCAGTGGTGTCCAAGTGTTATGTGGATTTGTCTAGGCCTCTCATCAATTATCTGTGAGTAATATCGAATCCACTTCTGATGTCGTCCTGGTAAGCACGACTGTACTCTCAAAACTGGAAGTGATTTAACAAAACTGGCAGTGCTTCATTCATCATCTTCCTGCGTAATTAGATAGCTGGAACTTTAGTAGTAAAAAATGGCGCTCCTTGTGGGTTTTGAGTCATAGACAATGTCAGATGGAAAACGGTTCCTTCATATTCTTCTAGATCACCAAGTTATTAGTATCTTTGTGGCAGGTTAGTCCTTAAAAAGGAAAGAATTAATCAACAAAGCAATTATTTCTAAATCTACCTATAATCCAAACCAAGTTCCTTCCTTGCCTTAATCTATGTGTATTATTTCCATAGTTGGGTTTTAGAATGCTCCATTTTACTAAGAAAAGGTTGGATTTTGTAGCCAACGGTGGGATCCATCAATCCTTATTTAATATATATGGCATAAATATATAAAAACCTATGTATTTAACAGGGTGAGGGTTGGACCCTAACATGCCCTGCCCCTTAAAGAACAATATTGCCCTCAATGCTAGATATGTGGAAATTGCTAAAGTATCTTTGTTGGTTACCAAGTAGCATCCTCAAGATGGGTATATTTCCAGTGGATCAAGACCTCTTGGATGGTGCAATCATAGAGAAAATGTACTTTTTTTTAGGATGGCCTTAAGCTGCAACAAAATGGAACCTTCTTCATCCAATTCTGGAAGGGTAGTTTGAATACGATAGTGATGGCCAACCATTTTCTTCAAGCAAGAGACATGAAAGATGAGATGAATCCTAGAGTGGCTAGGTAGACCCAATTTGTAATCCATGGCGCCTACATGTTTGAGGATCTTATAGGGACCATAAAACTTGGGAGCAATCATCTGGTGGTGGTTGACCTTAAGTGAGGTATGCTTATAGGGTTGTAGGTAGAGAAATACCTAATCCCCTTCTACAAAATGGAATTCCAAACAATGTTGTTCAACCCATTTCTTTGTCCTATTTTGAGACATTATCATATTATCCTTGAGAGTGCAGCGAATGTTTGCTCAAGATGTGAGTATTTTGTCAACCTCATGTGCCTTAGAGATTACTGGTAAGCAGGACATAGTACTAAGGGGGGATTTTGGCCATAGACAACTTCAAAGGGATTTATTATAGTGGCAGTATGATAATTTGTATTATACCACCATTCTACCCAAGGTAACCATTGAACCCATTGGGATTGCCACTTTTAGGTAAAGCACCACAAATACACTTCCAATAAATTATTGATAGCTTTCTTTTATTCATTGGTTTTGGTATGATAGGTAGTGGTAAGATCCAGTTGAGTTCCTTGGGGCCAAAACAATTCTTGCCATAAATTGCTAGTGAAGGTGGGGTCATGTTCTATGAAAATAGACTACAACATACCATGTATTTTTAATATATTATCTATGAATACTTGAGATACCAAAGAGTCCTTGAAATGGTGTTTTAGGGAACAAAAATGAGCCTATTTGGAAAGGTGGTAAAAAACAACCATGATTACAAACATATTGCCAAAATTTAGTAACCCCACAATGAAATCTATATAAATGTCAATCCAAAATGCAGTTGGAATTGGAACTGGTTGAAGTTCATCTGGATGTTTCATTGTCTCACCGTTATGTCTTAGGAAAGTGTCAAATTCTGCCACAAATGTATGGGTTCCCTTCTTCATTCCTTCCCAAGAAAATGACTGTTTAATCCTTTCATATGTTTTATGAAATCTTGAATGACTGACTATGGGGGGTGAATGTAGCTCAAATAACACCCATGATTTTAATGTTGACTTCTTTTGCAAATATAAACATCCTTATAATGAATCTCATCATCGTTCCAAGTGTAGTTGAATATACATGGGGTTCCTATTGAAGTTGTTGGATCATGATAGAAAGAATGAGATCTATAACCATTCATTACAGATGTCATTCAACCAATCTGTGATGATGAAGGAGATGGAAAAGAGGGAATGTTCTTCAAACTATAAAGAGAGAGAATCTTCTACCATATTCTCCTTTCCCTTCCTAACATTATCTCAAAGCCATATCCCAACATTTTGGTGACCCATTTTTGTTGCTCAAGGGAAGAAGTTCTTTGTTCCAAAAATTATTTCAAGATGCGACTATCAGTTTTGATATGGAGAAATTTCCCAAGTATGCATGAATGCCAGATGTCCACATCATGTACTATGGCCATTATCTATTTTTCATAAGATGATTTTCCAAGTGCCACTCATATATTTGTTTGCCAATAAAAGCCCATTGGTCTTCCTTCTTACATGAGAACTATTTTGGGGCTTTTAACCAAGGCATCACGTTCTAAGACAAAAATTTTAGTGAAGTTGGGAAAATCAACTACCAGAGTGGTACACATAACCTCCTTTAAGTCCTAGAAATCCTTTTCTATTGCATCATTTCAATTGATACCATTTTTTTAGCAAAGTTGTGAGTGGAGTTGTAATCTTACCATAGTTTTGGATGAAATTTTTGTGATGCTCAGTGAGACGTACAAAACATTTGAGGATTTTAAGAGTTTAAGGGTGATGCCAATCCTTCATTCTGCAATTTTCTTTGGATCCATACACACACTCTCTTGAATGAAAATATAACTCATATAATCCACTTCAAAGACACCAAAGGAAAATTTGGACCTTTTAAGAAAGAGTTGTTGATCCTAAAGTAGTTGTAATACCTAATCAACACAGGATATATGGTATTGCCAAGTTTTACAATATGTCAATATGTCATCAAAAAATACAAGGACAAATTTACGCAGAGAGGGTTTTGTTGGAATCGATTTAATACTGAGAGGGGGGGTGAATCAATATTAGCGCAGTTATCAGCAGTTTTTACTTTCTGTAAAATATTAGTCTTAACTTAATCTTGATCTTTAATATGCATCCAATATAAACAAAATCATTCATCCATATATGCACCAATACAAAGAACACAGAACACGCATGATTTTTTATATAGAAACCCATTTGGGAGAAAACCACGGAATTCTCTTTTGTAATGAAAAGAATACATTCAAGCAAGCACCGCCTTCTTGTATTTACCAACACCAACTGGAATGAGGCACCGACCCCCTGGTTTTACAGGCATTGGTCTGAAGGAAGCTCCAACTCCATGTGTTCTCCAGCACCAACTCGAAGGATGCTACAACCCTCTACTCCTTGTCCCATCCTGCCGACCAGATATCCAATATATGATTCTGACTTACTGAACTTCCAACTCAAGCACACTTCTGATCTTCTGATATTAGTTCTGTTGTGTGCTACCTTCGTATGCAAACAATTCACTGTCACTTTGATGCATACAACACTTGACTTTTCATTCCTCTCAATTCTACACTTCTGTTGATGTCTTACTTCATGTACTTGTGCTACCGATTCTGCATTCTGCGCTAAGGTATGCTCCATCGATATTCTACTATGCAACTGCACTTACCAACTGATATTGTGATTTCAGTTGATAGTTTGCTACTCTGAGATAATGCACCAGTAACATATGGAACTGTGCACTTACTTATGTGTCCACTATGTTTAAGTTCCACAGTATTTTAGACAATCTACAACATGATGTGCATCAATTGATTCGTCCTTTCGGTTTAATGCACTTTTCTCAAATCATCCTCATAGTGACACACTTATTAGATCTTATTGTTGTTCTATCATCATGCATCATATGGACTTCTCAACTTCGCACACTTCACTTCAATCTTCGTGCATCAACCAAACATTTACACATCACTTGATATAATTCAGTTCTGTCTCTGCGCTACTTCCTTACTTACAACATATGTGATTGTCTGCGTGTTGTCTACAATTATGTCATTTAATATTCACGCAGTTGTGCATGCTTCTGTGTTTATTCCTTTCAATATTTTCGTATTTGCCACAGATCTACAACATCATTCTGCGCACTATCAGCTACATCATTCCTCTGTTCGTGTGTACTCGGATCCTCGCTAGATCATGTTGTTATGGTACCAGATTATTTCCGTATTGTGGCACCATTATTATGGCATGTCGATATTGAAAAAATATAGGTCAGTGTGTATCATATGTGTGTCGATATTTAATATGAATTTCTAACAATATGAAAATAGTCATTTTATACTAATTATGTTAATATTAACTAGTAAATAATAAACGAATTTTAATATTAATTTGGAATGTAAAGTTCTTGATTACAAATTAATTACACTTAGAAGGGACATATATAATGTGTGAATGCATTTTATTTGTTAAGTAACACTAACACACTCTATCATTAGGTTTCATTCTATTAATTTGCATAATATTCACAAAACCACTTTCAAACTCTAACAATGCAATAACATCAAGGTTTTTCTAAATGAAGTTATTTATGATAATTCACCAACTCATCATCACTAGCATGACATGAGGGATATTCATGACCAATCTCCTTGCATATTGAAGGAAATTGTGTAGCTAAGGTCTTGACCCTAGTCTACACCCATATCATAGCCTATCCTAGTCAAACTCTTTATTGGGTTTCTACATGGAAAATATAGTCAAATTCATTCATCTAGTCAACCTTAATTCATGTTTGGCATTTAGCCCCACAATAACACATGCACTCTCCAGACTATGCCTTCTTGACAATTCGATGCATATTAAACTTGTACCCAATAAGAGTATGCATCCCTGTAACGACTAAGTGATCTCTCCATTCTAGCTATAAATTAACTGAGAGTCCTCGTATCATCTTGACAACAAACTTTGGCCATAATGACATCACTATTTTCTTCAACTAATCATATACTTCTTAAATCCTCATATAAATTTAAAATGTAATGATCAGTGGCCAAGTGCACAGTAATTGTAATATTTGCATTAAGAAAATGTACCCTATTTATAACATCTTTTTTTACATCTATATATGTTAATAAAATCGAGAAATGTTTAAAAGAGAATGGCTACATTGAAATTAACATGGCTAGACTTGTTGTCATCCTTCACAGATTACACTATTATTTTTATATTTAAACTTTTAAACCATTTCATGAATAAGAAACTTAACCTTCTCAATCATTTTACAATTTTTACAAACTTAACATTAAGATGGATAAAATCAAGAATATGATAATTAAACCTAAGAGGAAAAATATATCATCTTATTTTAAATGGTGGTAACACCCTACATAGGCATCAATTTAAATTGTTATTTAAAATAAAAGGACAATGGTGAAATGATTAATAAAAGGAACATGGATACCACAAAGATTTTATAAATCCTAAATTTAATGATCAAAACTATTTTTCCAATTTTATGTGCATAAAGAAAAAAATTAATACAATCAAAATTAGAACCAATTGGACTCATAACCTCCAGAATGAAACTACTCAATAATCTAACCAAAAACAATAGATTGGGGTGGATTATTTTGTAAAATTTGTGATAAATAGGATGCGGAGAAAGAACATAATTTCCTTTTCACATGGACCACATTTAATAATGTAATTGGAAACTTTACTTAGATTTATATATTAGTTTCTCTTTCTCCTTACCAAAAGCACTATGAACTTGGTATTTCCATTTCTTATTGCCCTATGTATCATGTTATTTCAAAATTGTAATAGTAAGAGTATTGTGTAACTATACACTTGAAACTGAAATTTGTAAATTTGCAAGTTTGTATTTTTTAATTGTAATTTTGCAATTTCGTAAATTATTTTATAATTTTGCAATTTTGTAAATTATTTTGTAATTTGTAAATCAATTTGTAAACGTAATTGCAAATTTGTGATTGTAATTTGCTAACGGTAATTGCAATTTGCGATTGTAAATTTGTAGTTGTAATTGTCTAATTTGTAATTTGTAATTTATAAATTTCATTAGTAATTTCTTATTGTGATTGTAATTTGTAGTTGTGAAATTGTAATAATGATTGTAAATTGTCATTATAGCCGAGATTGTAACTTGCAATTATAAATGAGATTGTGTACAATTTTTGTAAGTATAATTATAGCTAATATAAAATACATCAACATAAATACATAAATAAATAAACAAAATTGCATCACACACATGAACCATACTCATCGACATAAACAAAATACATCATACACATGAAGATAAATATCATAAAATAATTTGACAGTCCATTCAATTCATAAAAATTAAGACTATATTTACATAAAAATATAAAATAGTACAATCTGATCATCAAATCAATGGTTTCCACCACCATCACCTAACATTATCTAATGTACCATCATCATCATTGTCACCACCTAACAAACATAAACATCATATAAAATACACATCTATATAAAATTAGCAAACATCATCTAGCATACACATCCAATAATTAAATCTAAAATTGTCTAACATTATCTAGCGTACCACCATCATCATCATCATCGTTGTTGTCGTCGTCACCTATCAAACATAAACATCATCTAAAATTAGCTAACATCATCTAACATACACATCTATCATCACCTATCAAACATAAGCACCATCTAACATACACATAAAAAAATAGCCAACATGATCTAACATAAAGTACATCAATCATAGCTAATATACCCATTCAGCTTCTTTTTCAAGATATTGAAAACCTTGGCCCTATCCCCTTCAGGTTCATCCCCCAATGGCTTAACCTTGCTAGCTTCTGGAGCACTCTTAATAAAGCCTGGAGCATCCCTATCACTGGCTCACCCTGCTACATTTGGGAGAAGAAACCCAAAAACACCAAATGTGCACTAAAAAAGTGGTCCAAATCCAATTGCCCTACACCCGCCAACTCCAGGAATTCCTCAGTGAATATACTTGAAGACATTCAATTTGACATGGAGAATCGATTCATTGAAGCTTCCACACTCTAGGATGAAGTCGCACAACAAACTAAAGTGTACCAAGCCTTTCGAGTTGAAGAGGAATATTGACGCTTGAAGTCAAGCAGCATATGGCTTAAAAATGGTGATATGAACACCAACTATTTTCATAAACAATTCGTGGTTAGACAGCCCACCAACCATATCGCGGAGATCAAAACAGAGGACGGAGTGATTATGACTAGTAACGAGAATATAAAAAACGTTGCATTCATGCACTTCTCCAACCTCTATGCAGATGATGCTAACGATGATAGAGAAGACGAGACCGCATTCTTGGAGCACATTCCAAAGAGAATCACCCTGGAGGAGAACCTCAGCATTCATAAACCCTTCACAGAGCAGGAGGTCCTCAACGCAATCAACGCCTTCAATTCTGACAAAGCACCGGGTCCCGATGGATTTTCAATGCATTTATACAAAGCATGTTGGACATACATCAAAAAAGATTTCATGAGAATGATTAGGAATTTCCACTCGAAGTAAAAAATCGGAGGTTGCACCAACATCACGTTTATGTCCCTCATCCCAAAAGACACGAATCCCAGCTCCTTCAGCAGATTCAGACCGGTTTCACTTTGCAATTCCTCCTACAAAATCATCTCCAAGATGCTTGCAACTAGACTGAAGCCTTTACTCAACAAAATCATTTCTGAAAATCAAGGTGGCTTCCTGAAAGGGAGGGAAATACTCGACAACATCATACTTGTACAAGAAGCAATCCATTCCAACAAATCACAAAAGGAAAAAGGTATGATAATCAAGCTCAACATGGCCAATGCATTTGACCGTGTCAAGCATTCTTTCTTATTTAAAATTATGAATTGCTTCGGATTCGATGACACGTTTATCAGTTGGATCTCATCCTGTATAAGCAACCCCTGGATCGCCCCCTTAATTAATGGTCGTCCCACAGACTTCTTCCAAGTATCCCGTGGTATCAGGAAAGGATGTCCTCTTTCTTCTTTCCTGTACATCATCATTGCAGACTCACTCAGTCGAAAGTTGAATCATGAATTCATCTTTGGTTCCCTACTTGGCCTCCACCTCACGCTTGATTCTCATCCCCTCCATCACACCCTTTTTTTCCGATGACTCTCTATTATTGGGTGGAGCCTCCTCCATCATAGTCTGAAATTTCAAGCGCAACCTAAATCTGTATTGCAATGCTTCAGGTGGAAAAATTAACTTGCACAAAAGTGTTATCTATTGTTGCAATATAAACAACAACGTGGCAGTCAGAATTAGCAGAATTCTCATCATCAAAGTTTACAATCAATGGGACAACTTTAAATATTTGGGTCTTACAATCACTTTCGGCAATTCAAACATCAGAAATTGGGAAGACACAATTAACAAAATAAAAAACAAAATCAGAAGATGGAGGACAATGGCTTAGCAAAGCAGGAAAATTAATCCTAGTAAAATCTGTACTCTCCACACTACCCATATATCAATCCTCCATTCTCCTAGCCCCAAAAGGAGCCTCTAATCAGATAAGCAAGATGTTAAGAGACTTCATTTGGTCCGGCGGAAAAAACAATAGAAACAAAATCCATCTTGTGAATTGGGAGACCATCAAGCAGCCAAAATCCTCGAGAGGTCTGCAAATTCGAGACCCTTTCCACTCTAACTTGGCACTGGGCGGTAAACTTCTCTGGAAGATTCTACACAACAAACACCATCTTGTTAGTCAAGTACTCAGGAAAAAATATTTATACAGAACCAATTCAAGATGCCTCGATCAAAAGACAACCACCAAAGGCTCTAGCATATGGAAATTATGTAAAGTAGCTTTGGAATTTTTTTCAGAAGGTCTATACTGGGTAGCCGGCAATGGTAGGAAAATTGATATATTTACAGACAATGTCATGGACAGTGAAGAACTTCAAAACAATCATGAGTTACATGACATTGTAGTATGGCTCAGGCAACATGGAATCTCCATGCTTAAAGAATTCAGCTCTTGGGATCACTATGGAAATTGGAAAAGTTGGAAAATCATAGCTATCCCTCCCCATCTTGAGGCTGCTAAAAACATTCTCATTGAAAATCTGAAAGGATGTGCTCCTCTTCATCTTATGGCCAAAGACGAGCGAGGATGGGGCCCCACAGGTGCATACACCTCTATTCTTGGCTACAAAGCACTCCAATCCCATGATGATGCAAGAAAAGATGTTTGGAAAATAGCATGGAATCCATTCGGACTTCCCAAAATCAACTTTTTCACATGGACTTTAATTCACTCCAAAGTTCTCATCGGCGACAATCTCATCAAGAGAGGTTTCATGGGCCTTTTTGGTGTCCTCTTTGTCATAACAATCTAGAAACACTTAACCACCTTTTCCTGGATTGTCAGTTTACTAAACTGGTTTGGGAATTAATTCTCCTCGACCTCACTACCACTTAGCCTTCTTTCTCCTCTGTCACCCAGCTTTTCCAAGATTGGAATTCCTTTTATCCCACTCCCATTTCCAATAAGAAACTCTGGCATCAGATCTGGACTTCCATCCCCAAATTTACATGCTGGCAAATTTGGACCACTAGAAACAATGCCATTTTCAACGAAAGGTATTACACTCCCTTGCAAACTGTAGGTCAAGCAAAAAGTTGACTTATCGACTGTTTAAATAATTCCAACCACAAAACTGATGCAACTCTCAGCGCGAAATAAATGAACTCGATAGGAGGCAGGCTTCCTAATTCAAGTAAAGATCTCCGAGCTCAACATCAACCAACATGGTAAATCAAACTTACCATTACTGACTTTCATGAATGGAGAACTAATCAAGCCATAGACTGCTTACATTTCGATGGAGCCTCAAAGAACAACCTTGGCAAAGCTGGTGCAGGAGGAGTCTTGTGGACAAGTGATGGAACAATTAGAATGAAATACAGTTGGGGGTTGGGCATCTGCTCAAACAATATGGCTGAAGCATTAGCCCTGTTAAAAGGCCGCCAAATCGCTAAAGAACGTATGATCAACAAGTTACATGTATTCGGCGACTCACTACTCATTATCAGAGCCCTAAATGCAAACACAAATCTCAGCAATCTAGCCCTAAATCGAATAATGCAGTGCATAAGGCAAATCTCGAGCACATTCACCCAGTTCAAGGCCTTTCATATTTTAAGAAATTTAAATGAGGAAGCTGACATTGAAGCAAACATTGGAGCCAATGTCAATAGTGAAATTCTGAATATAACCAACAAAGTCAGTGAATTGAAACAAATTCCTTGAACAAGGCCTCAGACATATCTCACTCAAGTTTTCCTTACTTCAGAATCTAAATGAAGGTCAAATTCACTTCAGCAATTGATACTTCAGAAATATTGAACGAAGACAACCATCATCCAGTTTAATGAATAATATTTATCTAGAATTCAATGGTTAAATGATTTCAGAAATCATGAACTCGATGGTTTATAGATTGCACAAGCTATGAACTCGATGATTACTGACAATACAATTCAAGAATCCAGCATTCGTGTGGGCATGAATGTCTGAACCTTACATGTCGACCACAGGTTGGAAGAATGGGATAAAGAATGCCGATTACTCATCACAAAACGCAGAATGGGATTGAGAAAACCGACTACTCATTATATAATATATGTTGCTTATTACATTTAGATCCTTCTGATTTCTATCTCTTATTTGATTTTTAGTTATCAAATAGCCTCATCGAATTCTGTTTTTTTTTCTTCATAAGCATTTTCCCACTCAGTAGTCTTTTCAAAGTTGTTTGAGGGTTTTAGAACTATTTATTTTTGCTCTGCAACATATAGCAAGCTTCTTCACGTCTCAAAGCCAATTGGCCTTCATTCTGCAAAAATGCTGATAGTGGAGTTAGCTCATTGTAACCTATCGATATGGTACACAACCATGGCTTTTTGTTTTATACAATATTCGTTTTAGTTATAAAAAAAAAAAACACAAGCATTATCTAACAACATCATGTTACACACACACACACACACACACATGAGCAATAATATCAAACTCATGATACATGTCAAATATACATCTCAAATCAAATAACTACTATAACATATTTGGTCCACCTCCAAAATCAGAGGCATCAATACCTCTTCCAATAGAGCCAAAGGCATTCGTGCCTCCACCAGTAGAGCTAGAGGCATTAGTACCTCTGCCAAGAAACAATGTAGGTTGAAGCAGAGCAAAAATATCTGCATGAGGATCGACCTCACCCAATGCAACCATCCTATATACAACTATCAAGGGGCCTGGCCGAGTATGAGATGGTGGATGGTAGGCTAGTCAAGGAGGAGAGGGTGGTTGCTCGGCATGTACTGGAGCCGAAGATGGTCATGGTTAAGTTGTGTGTGGAGGAGTGGGTGGTCAACCAACCAGTGGAGGAGGAGATGATGGTTAGTCAACTCGAAGAGGAGAAGCAGAAGGTGGAGGAGATGGTGGTTGGTCGGCTCGGTGAGGTAAAGGAGGAGGTGGAGGAGATGGTGGTTGGTCAGGTTGGTGAGGAGAAGAGGCTGGTCGTTCAACTTGTGGATCATGAATCGAAGATGGTGGTGGGTCTATTGGATGTGGAGGAGTAGATATTGGTCGATTTTCATGGTGAGGAAGCATAGAAGGTAGTGGTTGATATTTTGAGGCTCCTTCCTCATGGTGAGGAGAAGGAGGAAGTGGAGGAGGAGGAGGAGGAGGATCATTTCCCTCATCAAATGTAGAATCATCCTCCGGCCTCCAAGAGTCTAGGAGGATGGACGCACCGACTATATACTACATCAAATACCTCATGGTCCAATGTATGGTCCTCCTCACTACCTAACATCTCTAACACCTCCGATGTGATCCTCGCTAGGAACTTTGGTTGGCCCCTCTTGGGAAGCATTTGTCCCCACATGTGAATTTGTACCTCATTCATTTCCCTAGGAGGGATGCATTCAAATGATGGCATCGTGGCTGAAAACCTCTCAAAAATAATAATAAAAATCTCTGAACCAAAAGGGAATTTGACCCTCCCCTCAAATTGTGCATGGCATCGATATAGAGCAAAACAAAACTATCACAAAAAAATGGCAGACTACCTAATGCATCTAGGACTCTGCACTAGAGAATCTACATAAAATAAAAGAGGGAAATTAATGTGTTTCCCATCAGTGGTGAGGTGCATAATGGTAGTCACCAACAATGAGAGGCACCTAACCTCCTCTACACCGAAAGAAGAAATCCATAGATGTCCATTGCGCACCTAAAAATCAGCACAAATAGTGATGTCCTCACTGATATATATCTAAGAGTAAGTGAGCTAACTCTCTGCTACAACACCAGCTGGGACATCAGGGAACTGGGGAAAATCCTCCCCTCTCTTGGATAGCCCAGTAGTGAAGTAAATGTCCTCCTTAGTGGGCTGGAACCACTGATCGGGACCAATATGAATGGATTGTCTACATTGATCCCAACGACGGATCAAATGCGTCAACAAAGTTGAGCTCCCCTTGAAGGATGTAGCCTCCTTTGTGCACTAGTGCGACGGAGTAAGTTAAACACACTGACTGTAGAATTATACAAGATTTTTTTTTGCTTGACGGTGTTTTCAACCGCAGTGCCACATGATTTATGTTCCCACTGGTGCGTACGTGATGTAGGCACATCAATGTGTTTGGTAAGTATAAAAGCACCGAAAAGAAACATCTGCTAAAACCTCTTCCCGCTCACCTCTACTAGTTACCTCCACTTTAAACGGATATTTAGGCTCTTTTTTAGGAGCATCTAGTGTAACCTCCGCTACAAGGCATTTTCCTTGTAGTGCCACTAATAGTTAGATTTGCTTATGTCGTTACTTATGGTTTAATTGCTTTTATTTTAGTATTTATACTTGCATGTCTCCCTTCTTGGCATTCTTTGCTTGCCATATATTCATATGCTTTGTGTTCGTTCATTTTATCTTTTTCTATCATATTTCCTTTGCGGGGGTGTGTGATGGCCTCATTTCTCTCATTGATTATCAAGTATGGTTTGGATCTACATGCAAAAGTTGGATGCTTAAGTGAACCAAACAATGGAGATTACCTCATCGCTATGTTTGTCATATGTTTGTGTATCAAATCCATCCACATACACACTAGTATGATTTTCCCTATGCATAATTGGTTTTTCTATTATTATGTTAGGAAGCCATGTCAACCCTTCTATTTACTTTGTTAGTATATTGTTGTTGGACGCATATGCTTTGTAAGTCATCCTGTAGTATTTGTTGATCCATAGTTTGTCTTATTGTTGTTGGACGCATATGCTTTGTAAGTCGTCCCGTAGTAATTGTTGATCCATAGTTTGTATTAACCCATGGTTTGTATTGACACATGGTATTGACCCATGGTATTGGAGCCTAGACTTAGTATATAAGTTTGTGTTGAGACCAATGAAGGTACCGTAAAGTTATTTGTATTGAGCTTGCTCAAAGAAGGTTTCCCCCTCGAAGTGTCCTGCGATTAATAAAAGCAATTCTGAGTTCTGTTATTTTTGCTATCTCGTGTATTTTCATTAATTAATTGTTGCAGGTTCTTCACATATTAATACTCTTATTGTCACTCGGTCTTCTTTTTTCTTTTCCTTATTCTCTCCTTCCCTACAACTCATTGTAATGTATGACCTCTTAGGGATGTCTAATGCTTAGGAAGGGTCCTTTGTTTCCTCCCCTCTCTTGGGCTTTGATCCTTGGTTCCTAATTTGACTCACTTTGATCCTTAGGAATGCATTTGGGGCATTTACTCACTCTATGGGTCTAGTTAGTGGTGGAAGCCCCTTATTGGATCTATAGTTACTTATGATGCCTCACCCATGTCCACAATGGCCTAAATATATTTTGGGTTACTATTTATGGGGCCAAATAAGTCAAATCTTACTTAGCCTGTAATTAACATAACTATATAAATATACATCAATAAATAATAATAATTGTTGGCTTGGTTTTGCAACCAAGCTTAGTGCTATGGGCACTTGCTAACTAGTAGCAGCAGTCTCAAATATTAAAGCAAAAACAATTGTAAATCTAAAACTAAAACTAAACTAAACTAGCATGTGCATATCATAATAAACTTTTTGAATTGAAAACAAGAACAAGAAATAGAAAAAATAACTTTGTATTGAAAATGGGGGCAAGCAAGTGCTTGCAATGATAATACCTCCAAGTGATGAAGATTGTTGAGTAGCTCCAAGGGTGAGCAGCTCCAAACTCCAAAGGTCCCTTCTCCAAGGTTGCTACAATGGCCAAAAGCTCATGGGAGATTTTGGCAGCACGAGGATAGGAAGATGGATGGATGTAAAGTGAGGAGCCCCTACCACCTTTTTATAGTTTTTGGTGGTGGGGAATACCATTTATGGTTTTGAGGAAACCAATGGTATTGACCAACATGGTTTAGGTACATTTTCCCTCCTTTTTCCTTTTTTGAATATTTTTAATATTTTTATTCCCTTTTTAATATTTTTGGGAATTTTGGACCCTTTTTTAGGGTTTTTTATGTTTTTTGAGGAAAAATAATCATTTTGAGTGGAAAAAGGGGTGTATTAAGGTCTTTTGGTGACCTTTTGGTGGCTTTAGAGGCTCAAATGGTGGAAAAGTGGACAAATGGATCATGTGAATAAGGGAATGAGCTAGTGAGCACTTTTTAGGTGTTAACAGATTGCCCCCTGATGTGTGAGGGCAGGAGCTCATCATATGGCCGATAGACATCATAGTTCTTTTGTCATTTTTCTGGGGTTTTGGGGAGGAGAAGAGACCGATTGGAGACTGGATCCACGGCCCTTGGAAGCTGCAAAAAATAAACAATATTACATGGCCTCAATATGAATGAGGAATGATCTCTGATAATGGACGAGGCGGGCATACCCATGCTCGTATCAAGACGTATACATAACAATTAGTCCCAAGAAGGGGGACCTGAGAAAATACATAAAAAATCTGCTGGTACATCATAATGGTCCAGAGGGGACATCATTTTGGGATGTACTTATGATCATAACATGACTGATCTCGATAACTGATACACTGGAATAACTGATGAACTGCTGAAACTGAAGGTGTCCAACATCTGTAGGGACTCAATGACTGTGAGCCATCTCTGGGAAGTATATGTAACTGTGTACTCGAGGGAGTATAAAACTGGGGTACATCTGAATACTGTCGCCATGCGCAACCCGAATATCTATAGGAAAAGTGTAACTGGTTGTATCCATAGGTAGACTCTCAAATGTGGAGGAGTCAGATGGTATCCGGGGTCTTCGACTAATAACTGAACCGACCAATGCCCTGTGCGAGTCTCAACGATGCGATCAAGGTGTTGAAGTCGAGCATGTGAGAAACAACCATTTGGAGAAGCACTGAGGACTCTTCTCGAAATGATTCATAGGCACTCATCATAAATGGTGATGAGTCCAAGACACAGGGACCTCTAGGTCTATCCTTTGGAATAAATTTGGTTGTCGTCGACAGAGGGAGACCATCAACTAACAAGGCAATGATGTTTCCTTGATAGGAGCGCGAGGTGTAGAACCGAAGTGTGGTGGTACTGATGGTAGGACTGACATACTTTTGGGGATGGGAAGTAACTGGGGTCATATAGTGGGTAGACTCAAACTTCCTTTATTCAGAGCATGATGACATGGTTGACCTGGCAGCATAGGGAACTGACTTGTAGGTGTGGGTATCATAGCTTTTAGGGACTGAAGGGTATGTATTGACTCTGGGGGGGTCAAGCTGATGGGTGCTGTCGAGGGATTTTAAGGGTGACATACTGCAGAATACTCTGAACAAAGGCGACCGAAATGGGGAAGCTTCCATATGAGTAGACGTGATCTGTGTGGCGCCACGAAGCACCATTGGGTCCTTCTTCATAGTTTTAATGAGCTCGAAGAAGGGATAAAGTGTGCTCTGAAATGGTACTGTCCTGTGGATTTTGTGAGCCCAGGACTGTTCTTGCTCAATGGTGCTTTCATTTTTAAGGAGTCTGAAAACGATAAGAAGACTCTGCAGTGGTTATGAGTACTGTCCTGTGGGTTTTTACAAGCCCAGGATGGTGATTGCTTGTGGTCGCTTTCATGTTTAGAGAGTTTGAAAGCGATAAGTGGACTCCATTGGTGTTCTTTTTCGTAAGTTAGTCTCCAAGGCCCAAAAAAGCATAAAATGATGCAAATGGAGAACTCTTCTAGCCGATGTGACTAGAGTATTCCTTTTTCATAATTAGTCTACAAGGTCCGGAAAAGGGGTAAACTTATACCAGGTAGATGCCCTTTCAGATACGTTTAGCGAGCATGAAAGGAAGCAAGGTTGCTCAGCGATCTTTTCATTGTTTTAAGAGTCAGAAAAGAGCTTAACAGAAACTCCCTAAGTGCCTTTTTCGTAAAAGGGATTGCTCGGCCCGAAAAAGGGATAAAATTATACCGAACAAAAAGGGATTGATGAGAGCGAGAAAAGGTCTCAAGCATCATCATGAGCGGAAAACTGAATCCGGTGACATAAAGATTGTCAAAAAGGGGCAACGGCCAATGTGGCGCATAAACCGAGGTGATGGTTGGCATTTTGAAACAATATCCAAAAAATTATGGGGTGAGAGTGAGAAATGATCTCAAGCATCATCACGAGCGTGGAAAACTGAATCCGGCTACATAAGATTCGTTGAAAAATGGAGAACGGCCGATGTGGCACGCAAACCGAGGCGACGAGGGGGCATGGGAAAAATGCCCAAAAAATCTGGGCGTGAGAGCGAGAAATGATCTCAATCGTCATCATGAGCGCGGAAATATGAATCCGGCGGTGCAAATGGTGCGAAAAACGGAGGTCATAAGGACTCCGGAATGGTCAAAGCAAATAACTAGGTTTAAAAAATGGCTACAAATAAAGGTGAGCCCATCAAGCCAAGGATGCAGTGGTGGGGAGAAATAATGACCCGCGGGGGGAGAATACTAGGTGTATCAAATCAAATAGAATATACAAGTGATATGTGACCTCAAAAAATGGTTGAGATCACGCATGTGAAGAATTCAGCAGGGTTAATGACTTGTCCCCATGCTATGTGCATGGGGTTTGTGATTGTGGATCACATATGTGTTGGATTGAACGATGGGCTCATTGAGGTGTTGAGATAGAGATGATGGGGAAGGTTCAAAATGATTGATCATGCCCCCTATCCCAGGGTCGAGGTAATCTATTATGCCCCCTAACTCAGAGGTGTCAATGTGGTGCAGATGTTGTCTCGGAGAGAGATCAATAGGGCATTGAGCAACTACTGGCGGGGTGTTATACCATGAGGCTGTGGGCTGTGGTGGCATACTGAAGTGATGATATGATGATGGGGGATTCCCTTTGTGGTGTGGATGCCCCCAGTATCTCCGATGAGAATCACGATGATGATGAGTAGGCAAGGTTTTGGGCCTGCCACCATGTTGTGGACATGTGGTTTCCTCGTCGATTTGAAAGGGTTGAACATGTGTGTCAAAGGGATCAATGGAAGGGGTTGACCGGACAGAGGGGTATCCAGTGGAAATCGTGTAAATCGTGTTAATTTCTTTCGAGGAGGAAGATGGTGGGGGATGAATTTCCTCAATGAGAAGAGGGGATATCTCGAGGTCGACGTTATTCATCTCGTACAAGGCTGCTCTATAATCTGGGATATCAGGACAGTGATGTGAGTAGTGGCCGTAAATAGCGCATATCGCACAAGGGTGGTTGGTACGCAGTGATTTGTCATGAGGCTTGGGGTTTGAGTCGATTTTGACCATCGGGATGTTGGGGTCATTGTCAAGCATTTGCATGTGTTCCTGTAATGCAGGTAACTGTGGACATTAATGAGTCGGATGGCCTAACTCATCACACAACGAGCATTTGGGAGGAGCACGAAACACGGGGGAGGTTTAAATGTCTTGGGAGGGGGTATAGCAGTGTATGGTTGTTGGCCTCTGCCCCCAATGGGCTTGATAAGAGGAGGGGAATTCGTAGATGACGAAGGGGTAGTAACACCGGGAGGTGGTTGACTAGTAGTGACAATGGGTTGCACCGGTTGTAGGACGACATTTGGTGTCGGCGGGGGAATGGGAGGAGAAATATACCACACGGGTAAGCCTAAGGTTAACCCGGGGAGGCTGAGAGTAGCCATAACCGGGGAGCTTACTAATCCCGATGGAGGGAATAGGAAGGGGATTGTGTGGGTGGGTGTAACACCAATGTGACTAGGTACCAATGGTGGTTTGGGTAACAAGGGTGGTTGTGTATTGTGGGAAAGAGTACAGAGGTGAGAGACATGGGTCGCGGGTGACGGGGGTGGAATGGATTGGAATGTAGAAGTCATCGGCGCGTCGGAGTATAATCCGAGTCTGACTATGGAGACGAACGATGTAGGTGCATTCTAAACTAGTTGTTCAATCATAGGGAGAACATTTGTAGGTGCAATGGGAGCGTATGGGTTTCGACGCATTTGGAGATGCATGTCGGACGATGACATCATAAGGAGATGATGAGTATTTGAATCCATTGGTTGGTTTGTGTGTGCAGCATATGTGATTTGTTGTTGTGGTGATGTGGTTCCTTGAGGAGGATCCAACAGACGAGTGTTCACCACTCCTTGTGTGGGCAAAGGATTCTGCAGTACCATGGGTTGTGGTTGAGGAGGTGGCGCTGGTTGTGCCGCGTGCCCTTGGCATTGGACGTCATCAGACCACAGTTGGCGTGCTCGACCCAAATGGGGGCAAGTGTGTGTATAATGGTCATATACCCCACATATGGAACATGGGTGGTTTGTTTGTAGATTGGGGTTCTTAACCTGTTTCGATGGTCGATCAGGGTTTTGGTTGGTGGGGGTATTGTTGTTGTTGTTTTGATGTTGGGGCTGATTGTGTTGTGTGTACACTTGCCCGTGAGCAGCGGGAGGATTTTGGTTTGTCGCAGGTGCGGGAGCAGGTTGCGGTGCATAACAAGCTAGTGGGGCTGGAGGTGGTCCAGTTACCTGCTGGGGTTGTTGGTAACCCTGAGCTATTGGAGGTGTTGGGCTAGCTGTTGCAGCTTGCTGTGGGTAATATATTGGTTGAGGTGCGGCTGGGGGGGCGTATGCAGGTGGTGCATGACCAAAGCACTGAGGTAGACATGAAGGTTTGTGGGTATGGTGGTGATGTGCCATGGGAGCATATGAATTGGTTGCTCCAGATTGAGATGTAGCCCGCGAAAGGTCGGGGCCATGGCTAGGATGTGCAATGGAAAAGGGTTGGGGATGCGAGGCCATACGACCAATGATGCCATCTGCGGCATGGGATGCCCCTGACACATCGTGTTGGGATGACTCGCCCCGAGGGGCGTCTGGTATAATGGTATACAGATAACCCGATTGGGCGTAAATGAGGTCAAACTGTTGGGCTTTGAGGATGGCCTCTTCTTCAGACTGGGGTCGTTCGGATGCCACATCTTTCGTAATGAGAGGGAGGAGGGATTTGAGAAACCAATCTAAGAAGATACGGTCGTCTAACTTGATTTTGCAGAGGCTTCGACGTCGACGCCACTCATGAATGTGGTCAGTGATGTGGGTGGCCGTGTTCTGTCTGCAAGACAGTAGGATCTCGACTCCCGCATCATAATGGACAGGTAACTGGAAGAACTGCAGGAAGGTCGAGGCAAGGGATGTAAAGGTGGCATGGGTCCCATGGGGCTGCTCGATATACCACTTAGCTGCAGAGCCAGTGAAGGTGCGCTGTAACAGACGGAGGCGGACAGAGTCGTCCACTATGGAGTTGGAGGAACACCATAGATGGAAGGACATGATATGGTTCTGGGGGTCCTCACCGGCCTTGCCCTCAAACTTAGGGATGTCGGAGGGGAGTTTGGTGGGCATATGAGGCCACACAGGGTCGTGTCTGATAGGATCGTTGGTTAACCTGGCTAAGTCTGGTAAGTTCAGACTTGCCATGCAAGGTAAGCTAGCAGACGGATGTGGCGTGGTGACTGGGACATGACTAGTCATGGTGGTATGATGTAATGGTCCAGTATCCCCTAAGGGTATGCTAGGTATTGAAGGTATGTGTCCTCCAACAGCTGTGGTCTGGTATGGACCAGCGTTTCCGAGTGCAACATGGGTTACACCGGGGTTAGGAATAGTAGTGGTGATTTCTGGAATCTGGGTTGTGGTAATCAAAGGGGGTGTGACCCCTATGTTGGGCATACCCATAATAGGAGGTAGTCCTGTGTTGGGCATTCCTAAAGGTGGAGTGTCCGCCATATTAGGCATACCTAGGGGGGTGGTGGTTGCCATGGATGGCACCACAGTAGAAGGGTTTGTGGATGTATCCCCTATGGTACTGGTAAACAGTGGGTCGAATGGTGTTCCAACCATAAGGTTGGTTGGGAATGACGTAGTAGGGTTTTTGGATTCTGCCTCAGAATTAGATGTGAAGTGAGGCGTGTCAGAATCGAATGACTGTATGTTTGACCGATAATGTGTCGAGTCAAAGGATAAGGCTCGATGTCGGTGACGTGGAGAGCCAAGTAGACTGAACTCTGGGGGTTCACCCTGAAGACGACGAGATCGTCTAAAATTCTCAACGGTGAGAAATATGTTTTTTGTGTAAAAATCTCTAGTGTAAGGTGGTAATGTATAAAAACTCGAAACCCTAATGCAACCAAGGGTGCAAAAAGGGGAGTGAAAATAAAGGCTCTCAGGCCAAAAAATCAACCTCAAAAAGCACTTATTATAGCAGCTGTGCTATAATAAGTGGAGGGATGCAAAAAATGGTCAGAATACCAACAGTCAAACAGCTTCTAGAAAAAAGAGGTGCTACTAGACCAAAGGTGGATTGTATCATGCAAACACCTAACTTAAAGTATTGTGAATCAACAAACGATATTCTCTGCAAGGTGATGAAATCCAAGTCAGACAATATTGAGTGTTGAATCAACGGCTAGATATCCCCCTACCGGGAGGGAAACCGGGTAATCAATCCTAAAGAATGGCAATTAGGATACTCCATTCATGACACGTCCAAAAAAGGTAAATCTGTCATTTGGTCCTTTTACCGCAATAGCCCCATACAGGGATATCCCGAGAACTGCGAATGGTAGCCCTTCGGTTACTGAATGGATTTTGGTATTCCACTCAGACTTCCGGAACCATCCTCGCGACTTCAACCCTCCTAGGGGAGAGGCCTTCCGATAAACTGGTTGTGACCGTGCCAAAAAATACTAGGAGATTTTGGTTCCCTAATGGACAACAGCTATGTCTCAAATGTAATAACTGAGGGGTGTTATTGGAACACCTATCCCCTCAATTCAGCCTAGCTACAAAGTTCTTTTAAGTGCTCCCCAAGTGGGGTTAAAAGTTGGTTGAATTTAGGGTAAATTTTAAGGCTCAGTTTAAATTATGTGTTTGAGTGGGTGCACGTGTGGTATTTTAAACTGAAATTAAAAATGTAAATGCTTTGCAAAAACTATTCAAAAAACAAAGGATCTTTAAAATAGGAAAGCAACTAATATGAATTCTTCAAGAAATAAATGGATTTATTTTAAAATTTGCTATGGGCAAAATATCAAGGGAGTAAACAGTAAAATTCTATCTAGATAAAATGCAAATAAATCCTTCTTTCAATTTCTGAATTTTTTTTTTTTAAAAAGACTTTTTCAAAGAGCATTCTAAATAGTAAAAGATTTCTATGGCTGTAATAATGCAAAATTTTGATACTGTAAAATAGCTAAGTGGGCAGAAAATACAGTAAAAATTAATTTTTTAACGGATTGGCCGAATGGAAAAAATTGGCATCGCGGGTTTTGACAGAAAAGCCGCGATGGACCGCGCGGGTTTCTGTCACACAGTCGCGATGGGCAGCGCAGCTTTCAGCCGCGAAGCCACGATGTGCAGCGCGAGATTTCGTCACACAGTCGCGATGTGCAGCGCGGAAAATGTCCGCGAAGCCGCGATGTGCAGCGCGCTAATTGACCGAGAAGCCACGGTGAACCGCGCGGAAAAGAGCCGCGCGACTGTTGGAATGTCTTATTGTCATTATGTTGCAAGGTCCTCAATCAATGAACTATTATTCATTTCATTTGGTATCAAAGCCATGTTCTGATCCAACCCTTGGCCACACTTTTTATCAAACCCTATCTAATCCAACATTTGACCATATATTTAATAGAGTTTATCTAATCTAGGCCATTGATCACATTAGGATTTTGGCCTATAAAGTTCAAGAAATACATAGCAAATTGAAGATTTTAATTGGCATACATTGAAGTTCATGAAGATTGATCATTGACAACAATTATTAATACCATTTAAAATTATAGTGAACGAAGAATTAAGTAAAATAGAAAAATAAAAGTTTACTATAGATCACTAGTTGGAGATGTTAGGATATTTAAACACTTAGGAGTTAGTTAAGATCAACTTGTTATAATATATCCGTTAGGAGAAGTATGTTTCTTTAGTGTGCATTAGTGTGTATTTGTAAATATGTAATCTGACAGTCACGATATATTCTAGACATAGAGTGATCTGACGGTTTAACTTCTCTTAGATCATAACTACCTTTGATTTGTCGCTTAACACCTGATTGGTCTATGATATCTATTTAAAGAGCATGGAGGGTCACTTGCTAGTTGATCGATTATGGGAAACTCATTTGTAACCTTCTTTCTTTTGCATAATAAACTGCCTCAAGTAGCTAGTTGGCTGGGGTCGTGGAGTGTTTCCCTTTCAAGGGTTTAAACCACGTGAAAACATCGGTGTGTTGATCTGTGATCTGTTTGTGTGAGTGGTTGCTATGGGTGTTCGATCTTTTGGAATTATCATGTGCAGTCGAAAATGGTATTAAATCCTTTCTGAAGAGTCGCTTCCGTTGGTGATCTAGATCTTGCACCGGTGTTGTTGAAGCTGTGAAAGGGTGTCTGGTTCTGAAATTCCTGTGTAGTCAAACATGGTATCAGAGCGTCCAAAGCATCATTTCTAGTGGGGAACAATTTTCATTTCATCGAAAAAGGCTTATGTTTTCCCAAGACACTTGCATTTCATCATATCTAGAGGTATATTGTTACAATGACTTTTTTATTTAAAATAATTTTCTCATTTAATTTTCAGATCTAGTATTTTTTTAGTTTCGGGTTGTTACCTTCTCCTTCTACATATGCTCTTTTCCATACACCTTGTGCGATCTCAGCAAATTAGAAACAAAAGAAAAAAGGTTTTATTTACTGTATATGCTCTTTGACGTGCACTTCGTGCGACCGCGGCAAATTAGAAACAGTGAGAAAACATATAATGTCTGAGCAAGCTAACGAGGTCTAACCCCAAATTCGAGGAATATTATTTTTATTTTTTTTGTTTTTGTTTCGGTTTATGTGAAGTGATTTGCAGGAAAAAAGCCTTTTTCTGGTAAGCACGAAGTTCGAGACAAAAGAGTAAAAAAAAGCCTTCCTCATTTCCATCTTTTACGTACTTTTAATATTAGCTCGCTTGGTTAAAAGTTGTTTTATTTAATAAGAGGTCTTGAGTTCAAGTCTTCATGTTAGTTACTTTTCTAGTATTGCATGTAATTTCTATTTTTTAGTTACTTTATTGTAAAAGTGCATCTCCCTTAAATTATAAAAGTGAGTCAATTAAAGTCTTTTAGTTTTTTGCATGCAATATTTAAAGTAACATTATTGTAAACGTGAAACTCCACTTATTTTACAAAAGTGGTTACATAAAGCAACATTATTGTCAAGTGAGTTTAAAAGGTTAAGCTTTGGAAGAGAGGGGGTCTTTTTTTTTTCCCAGTTGGGTCAATCCTTTCCCTGCCTCGTATTTGTTGGGGTCACCTTGAACATTTTTTCAATCTAGCATAACTTCCTCACCCAGAATCAGTTTTCAATGTCGTTTTTTTTAAAGAGCTGATTTTTCAAGATCTTTGCATCCAGACCATTGGTTTCTATTTTTACGACCTTCATTTTACAGGATGGCCACCCCATGTGATATTATACTTGCTAGTTCCAACTATTTCTCATGGAAATCTCATATGGAGGATGTCCTATGAAGTAGGGGACTTTACCGAATTACCTAGGAGAAAGAAACAGAGCTTATGTTGATAAGAAAATAAAATGGGCCAATAAATGTGATGAAGCCCGTGGATTGATTGGGATGTCAATCTCTATTGATTTACATTTCCACATATATGGAACTGATGAACCAAATCAAGATTGTGAAAAATTAGAATCTATGTTTGGTAAACACAATGAGATTCGAGGTCGCCAGCTAGAAAATGAGTTGATTTCCTTAAATATAATTGATTTTTCGTGCATTCAATATTATCTATCTAAGCACAAAACTCTTAGACTCTTATGTGCAAAATTCAAAATTAAAAGAGAAGACAAGCAATGCATTTATCATATTCTTTCGAAACGTGGACCTATATATTCTGTTTTTGTGTCTACATTTTACTCCATGAAATAATCATTGGATCCAACTAACTATATATAGCCTACTCTTGAATCCTTTCATGATTATTTGATTAGAGAGCAGGATAAGCTCATACATCTTGGAATGATTAGCAATGTAGATACATTTAGCAAAGCCTTGCTAGCACAATAGAAAGAGAAGTCCAAGCATCCTAAGAAGAAAATATTCGCAATAATAAGCCAAATAAGGGTCCTAAACCCTCTCAGCCAGATTATTATTCAAAAAATGACAAAGGAAACAAGTCAAAAGGTAAGAACACTAAGCGTCATTGCAACTTTTGCAGGAAAGATAATCATGATGAATCTAAATGTTTCAAGAAGATGACAGCCTTGGAAGTAGCAATGTCGAAGCATTACATCAGCCTTGATTCGTCTTCAGAATATTCATCTTATGGACTTGCACTTTGTGCTTATGGTTTTTCCTATAATGCATCTTCTTCTTCTACTTCGAATGAGTGGCTCATTGATTCTGGAGCGTCTTATCATATGGCTAAGGATAAAGCCATGTTTTCCAGTAACAACAAAAAAATTATATGTTGGTGATGATAGATCTCTTAGTGTTGTAGGATCTGGAACAGTTCCGGTAGATAATGGAAAATTTAGTGATGTACTATGTGTTCCAAGAATTTCCTGCAATTTGTTGTCAATCTATCAAATCACTCATTCTGGTGAAGGTAAAACTGTAACGTTTACACCTCACCAAGTTGTAATCAAGGATTTTAAATATCCTCAGCATGTCCTAGCCACTAGAATTGTTGATGATATTACTAGGTTGTATAAGTTTAACAACTTTGGGTCATCACCTTTTCCCTTAGTTTTTGTTGCTCATAATGATGACTTGAGCAAACTTTGGCATGAGCGATTTGGTCACTTAAATTATCGCTCATTGCAACAACTATGTAAAGAAAATATGTTGACAGGTCTTCCAATGGTATCTTGTATGGATGGTGTTTGTTCCAGTTGTGTACTTGAAAAATATCATCGGGACATTTTTGACAAAAGTACCTCTTGCTGCACGCCTCGACCCCTTTGGATCTTGTGCATAGTGACTTGTGTGTTCCTCTTCCATCTACTTCCTTTCATGGTTTCAAATATTTCTTAACTTTCATTGATGATTACTCCAGACGCAATTGGGTTTATTTCCTAAAACTTAAGAGTGAAGTATTTAACATGTTCTTGGCCTACAAGGCCCTTATTGAAAAACAATATGTTCATCAAATTCTTAAGTTAAGATCTGATAATGGGGGAGAATATGTTAACAACAAATTCACTAATTTCTTCACTGAACAAGGAATCCAACAACAACACACTGTTCCATATACACTACAACAAAATGGTGTAGTTGAATGGAAGAAGCGCACTTTAAAAGAAATGGCTAATTGTATGCTTCAAACTAAGGGACTAAGTCTTCAATTTTGGGTTGAAGCCATAAATTGTGACAATTACATAGTTAATTGCACCCCCACTAAAGCTTTGACATGGCATTATATCAAAATATCATCTATCTGATTCATTATTAAATACTTGTCCTATATGGATTTTAACCTATTATCATTATGTTGGAATGTCTTATTGTCATTATGTTGCAAGGTCCTCAATCAATGAACTATTATTCATTTCATTTGGCATCAAAGCCATGTTTTGATCCAACCCTTGGCCACACTTTTTATCAAACCCTATCTAATCCAACATTTGACCATATATTTAATAGAGTTTATCTAATCTAGGCCATTGATCACATTAGGATTTTGGCCTATAAAGTTCGAGAAATACATAGCAAATTGAAGATTTTAATTGGCATACATTGAAGTTCATGAAGATTGATCGTTGCCAACAATTATTAATACCATTTAAAATTATAGTGAACGAAGAATTAAGTAAAATAGAAAAATAAAAGTTTACTATAGATCACTAGTTGGAGATGTTAAGATATTTAAACACTTAGGAGTTAGTTAAGATCAACTTGTTATAATATATCCGTTAGGAAAAGTATGTTTCTTTAGTATGCATTAGTGTGTATTTGTAAATATGTAATCCGACAGTCACGATATATTCTAGACATAGAGTGATCTGACGGTTTAACTTCTCTTAGATCATAACTACCTTTGATTTGTCACTTAACACCTGATTGGTCTATGATATCTATTTAAAGAGCATGGAGGGTCACTTGCTAGTTGATCAATTATGAGAAACTCATTTGTAACCTTCTTTCTTTTGCATAATAAACTGCCTCAAGTAGCTAGTTGGCTGGGGTCGTGGAGTGTTTCCCTTTCAAGGGTTTAAACCACGTGAAAACATCGGTGTGTTGATCTGTGATCTGTTTGTGTGAGTGGTTGCTATGGGTGTTCGATCTTTTGGAATTATCATGTGCAGTCGAACATGGTATTAAATCCTTTCTGAATAGTCGCTTCCATTGGTGATCTAGATCTTGCACCGGTGTTGTCGAAGTTGTGAAAGGGTTTCTGGTTCTGAAATTCCTGTGCAGTCAAACATGGTATCAGAGCGTCCAAAGCATCATTTCTAGTGGGGAACAATTTTCGTTTCATCGAAAAAGGCTTATGTTTTCCCAAGACACTTGCATTTCATCATATCTAGAGGTATATTGTTACAATGACTTTTTTATTTAAAATAATTTTCTCATTTAATTTTCAGATCTAGTATTTTTTTAGTTTCGGGTTGTTACCTTCTCCTTCTACATATGCTCTTTTCCATGCACCTTGTGCGATCTCAGCAAATTAGAAACAAAAGAAAAAAGGTTTTCTTTACTGTATATGCTCTTTGACGTGCACTTCGTGCGACCGCGGCAAATTAGAAACAGTGAGAAAACATATAATGTCTGAGCAAGCTAACGAGGTCTAACCCCAAATTCGAAGAATATTATTTTTTTGTTTTTTGTTTTTGTTTCGGTTTATGTGAAGTGATTTGCAGGAAAAAGGTCTTTTTCTAGTAAGCACGAAGTTCGAGACAAAAGAGTACAAAAAAGCCTTCCTCATTTCCATCTTTTACGTACTTTTAATATTAGCTCGCTTGGTTAAAAGTTGTTTTGTTTAATAAGAGGTCTTGAGTTCAAGTCTTCTTGTTAGTTACTTTTCTAAAATTGCATGTAATTTCTATTTTTTAGTTACTTTATTGTAAAAGTGCATCTCCCTTAAATTATAAAAGTGAATGACTTAAAGTCTTTTAATTTTTTGCATGCAATATTTAAAGTAACATTATTGTAAATGTGAAACTCCAATTGTTACAAATTTTAATTTTATTTTATATTAATACTTTGATTCTCCAACTTTAAGACTTACTTCACAATATTTATAAACTTACATACTTAAAATTATAAAATCATTGTTTTTTAAATTATAAAATCATTCTTTTTAGAAGTAGTTAACAAATATGACTCAAATTTGATATTTGTTAAGATTTTAAACAAACTTTGTGATTTTATCAAATACTATAGTGTTTATGGTATTATAGAACTTGCAAATTCAAAATTATAAAATACTTGAAAAATATCAGCAATTATTCCGTGCTATATAACCTTCCACGTAAATCAAAGCCCATTTTGTGAATACATTAAAATAAGCTCAAAATATGTATAACATTTACAAAATATCTGTTCTTAGTTTAAAATTATAATGTATTGGACAACAATATGCAATTATAATATTAAAAAAATAGGAAAATTGATTAATTCAACGGAATCATAAATTGTGATTTTTGATATTTTTTTAAAGTAGAAAAAAAAAGTAATTTGATATTCACTATGGATCAAAGTTACATCCTTCAAAAATCTTTGCAACCTAATGAATTTGAAATAAACTATTATATATATAAAATTTGAAAGAGCTCCTGAAGAACTCAAACAAAAAAAAATATCGTAAAAAGCACTGAAAGAACCATCTATCAACGCCAATGGACTTTATGATGATTTCAGATATTTTTGGCTTGTACGTTAATGATAATCAACCACATAGACCTCGCACGTTCGTGTCCATCTATATTATTCTAGAATAGAGAGTTTAATTTGCTAAATTTCTCTCACTGGCAATGCAAATCATAGTTTATATATGATATAATAATGATATCAAATATATGCGTACAAACTAAATAGAGATTAGTTTATACTTCAATTGTGTTATGAAGCATAATAATTTTGATATAAATAATTTATCCTTATACTCATCACAAGCAAATTTAATTTTAGCAACGTCCTCATAAATTTATAATTTTTTGTCTATTTAAATCCTAGAACAATCACCATAATTTGTAAATTTTGTCCATGTCAATAAAAACAAAATATATTTACTTTACTAAAAACATAAACATAATCAAACAAAATAAATTAATAGAAACATAATCAAACAAAATAAATTAATAGAAACATAATCAAACAAAATAAATTAATAAGATGTGATTGAGGTCACCAATCAAAAATTAGGCAAGAGTAACAACTTTCTTTCTACAATTTTCTTTTAAAAGTCCAAGAAAAATCTACTTAAATTTTAGTTATGCTATGGAACATAGTAATTTTGATATACATAACTCAATTTTGGAGTAGGGCACAATAACTTTATATCTAATGATTTCAAACATATTTGGTTTGCAAGTTAGTATTAATCAACTATATGCACATCACATGTCCAATCCAAAATATTTTCCATTCTATTAAATCTTATAACTAACAAAACAATTGAGCTTTGTAAATGTCTGAACTATGTAGATACCTTTTCTTTATGATGAGATCCCACCTTTCATTGAACCAATTATGTGCATGCACTATAATTAATTAATTAATTGATCCACATTTATATACACAAAAATGAGTTCTTTGATGGGTAGATTCCAAAATATTTTCCATTCATTTAAATCTTATAACTAACAAAACAATTTAGCTTTGTAATGGTCTGAACTATGTAGATACCTTTTCTTTATGATCAGATCCCACCTTTCATTGAACCAATTATGTGCATGCACTATAATTAATTGATCCACATTTATATACACAAAAATGGGTTCGTTGATGGGTCGATGATAAACTACGAAACCATTCTAGGAAGGTCACAAGTTGTCTAACTGTACATAATGGACCATTCATTTAAATCTTATAACTAACAAAACAATTTAGCTTTGTAATGGTCTGAACTATGTAGATACCTTTTCTTTATGATCAGATCCCACCTTTCATTGAACCAATTCTGTGCATGCACTATAATTAATTGATCCACATTTATATACACAAAAATGGGTTCGTTGATGGGTCGATGATAAACTACTAAACCATTCTAGGAAGGTCACAAGTTGTCTAACTGTACATAATGGACCTTTAGGGCGGCATCCCATCAACTAGCAAAAGTTCTTCCATATCCAATTTATACCATCATCCACTTTATTTTTCATTGCATACCTTCACAGTTCTCTCTATAGGGTTTTATCCAAATGGTTGATTAGTTATTTATAGTTAAACAAACTTTCTATTTAAGGATAGAAAAAAGGAAAATAGATTCTCCATATTATGGACGATTAAAGTTTTTGAATTAATTTATTGGTTTTCTTCCTCCTAGCTTGTCTGTAAATGGTCGTTTGCAATGGACAACGAAGACCGTACTAGATTTCTCACACATTTGATGTCATTCAATGACACTAACCAATCCAAAATGAGATAGACATGTGGAGTTAGAAGAATAAGATATAATATACATGTGTCATGGTCAAATTCTTACCCATGCAAATACTAGAACACATTTAACTACCATCACACATTTCATAGCAATTAGTTGTTGCCAAAGATGCTAAGGATGTCAATGAATTGACTATTCCATGCTCATTATTTTGTATAAGAAGAGATGACAAACACCAAAGAGAGCACCAAAGAGAGATTAGTTGAAGTCACTAGTCGTTATTTCCAATTGGAAGAGGGATAAATTGTGTTTTGTTTTATTGTGTTTATGGGTTCATAAGGAAGGTTGTGAGAGAAGAGTGAGTGTAAGAAATCTGCCCAAGATGTCAAATGCACAACTTGGACTTGATGTCATTTTGTTAGCTCAATCTTCTGGCAATAATCATATTATTGTGGCATGACTTGTTATAGATCTAAGTATTATTAACAAGCCTCATTGAATCTCTCACAAAAAATCTAGTCAGTTTTTGTTACATAGGATGCCCTTTTCTTCTTCTAATTTGGCACTGGTCTTTCAAGAAGCATGGGCTTCTAACCTTCAAACAGGGTGACATGGATAAATATCTCGTCCCTCCGAGTGAACGTGGTGTTAAAGGAGCATTGCCATTGGGTGTGCCCACATTTTTCTTGTGGGTTTCAAGGTCTCTGATGATGAAAAATCGTTTGTTACACTTGTTGTAGGTATACATCTTTGGGCGGTGTCTCTACTTGTAGTGGTCCCACAAAGAAGCAATGGATTTCTCCAGGTAATCATAGGCATGGATGGTTGAATCTTTGCTTGTATCAAAGATATAATCAATATGGTTATTCAACAAGCTTACAAGAATAGGATGAGTTAAAAATTTTGGAACAATGATGCCCTACACCTCTTCTAAAATCATGTTATTTTCTAGGACATAAAATATTCTCTAGTATTCTACTTACTTTGAGAAAAAGATGAGAATAGTTTTGCAACATCTTGCTTAAGCAAGAATGCATATCAGGCTCATCCTCAAACTCCTCAAAGTCCCCGAGCATAGTAAGCATGTGTTAACATACCATTCTTTCTAGATTTGTGTAGTTGAAGGATGGACATTGTCAAAGCTATGTTGAAGCATCTAGAGGAAGTAATAGCAACAGTGATGAAGCAGATCCCATCATATATATAATAGAGGGTCTCAGCAGCTTTCACCTTCAATCAAATTTAATCAAATAGCCATTTTATATATATGACATCTAGATCATTGTTTTCTCTCTTTACAGATGTTAAATTTTAAATATTTTTTTAATGCAATGCCATTATGTGGCATATTTTTTTTTTTTCAAACAAATGTCACATACAAGCGAGGCTATTTAGTCCAATCAAGTTTTGAAACCAATTATAAAATAGGGAACAAATTTTTTAATAATTAGAAATATTTTTTTATAAATAATTTAATAGAAAAAACTAGAATTTTAGTTAACTTTGGGAAACATTTTTCAACACAAGCTTATTTGATCATTGAGGTAATTGTTATAATCCATGTGGAGTAGGGACTAATAATAACAAATCTCATTACCTCCACCAACATTCCAAGTTATTCCAACTATGGGGATGATACTGGTAGGCAAGTCTATGAAATTGTGAGTAATAGGCAAATAAAAACTCAGAGGGGGGTGGATATTCTTCGATGGGGTTACCGCCCCAAAGGCGTGTTCACTGTTAAAGAAGCTTACAATCTTCAGACCAACCCTGTGATTCTTGTGGCGGACCATACTTGGAAACATTTATGGGGAGCCAAACTCTGGCCTAAAATTACCCTCTTCCTATGGTTGGTTTTAAGGGGCAGAATCTTAACCTGGGACAATATCATAAAGAGAGGGTTCGAGGGACCTTCCCTCTGTGTCCTATGTGGCCAACATGGTGAAACGATAGCACAACTGTTAGATGAATGCAGTTTCTCATCTGCTCTTTGGGATGAAGGCGCTAGGATTTTTCGTCGATCTGATCATGTTAGGAATGCACCAGGGGAAACTATTAGACAATGGAGGGACGACCCTTTTCAAGGGAGAATTCTTAACCAGGTTTGGCAACTCTTTCTTGGTTTTACCCTATGGGAGGTGTGGAAGGAAAGAAACAAGCGTCTTTTTGCTGGAAAAAGTAGTACGTGGAAGATGGTCTGGGGGCATATACAGCATGGGATTACTGAAACGCTGAAATTAACTTTGTGGATTGAACATGATCTGAATATACCAGCTAATGAGTTACGGATTCTTCATACCTGGGGTATCATGGTGCTTCCGCATTTTGTTGGGCTTAGCAATACTGGTACTAATGCGCAGGATAGTCCAATGGTGTGGTCTCCGCCATTATAGGGGTGGCTGAAGTTGAACTTCGATGGGGCCTCTAAAGGCAACCCTGGGAATGTAGGGTATGGTGGTGTTCTGCGCAATGATCAAGGCGAGGTAATGTTAAGTTACTATGGTCATCTGGGCCGCGAAACCAACAATGTCGCTGAATGTGAAGCATTGCTGCAGGGCTTAAGCATGGTGGCACGTCGTGGCTTAAGTTGCGTTGTCGTGGAAGGGGATTCGAATATGCTTATTTAGATTGCCATTAAACTTAACAATGGGACCCGAGCTGCTAAGCTAGCAACATCGTGGCGTCTGGCGTGGCGTTTGACGTGTCTGGGAAACGTCATTGCTTCTTTCAACTCCATTACTTTCCAGCACGTCAGGAGGAGTGCTAACTGCCTGATAGACACGCTAGCTAACTAGGGCGTCAGCAACCTTAATGAAAGATGGGATGGGGAGGCTTTGGAATTACCGTCGGGTATGTGTCGTCTTAAATGTATGAGGATTGCCAAGTGTGACCGTGGAGGTAAGATGCCCACAGTTGACGACAACGTAACTCCTAACTCTAGTGGTAATTAACAGTTGGTACCCTACTATGGATGATCTTGACAGATGGCGTTCAGGTAAACTTGATAAATAGGAAACTATGCGGCTTTTCGTAGATTTCCCATCGTCCAGGGCTGTTATGTTAAGAGATTTGGTGCATGAGAAGGTCATGGCAGATCGACCTCGCATGTTTCTTATGGATCATTTTGATCAGAGGAGTGTGGATATGACGAAGGCACATGACATGCTTAATCATTACCGAGTCTGGATCATGATGATGGATTTAATGGATGGAGGGGGCGACTTTCCTTTAAATTCGGTGTTCAGGGGTGGCAACAGTCATAGTGGTTATTGCCTATATTACGTTGGTGCCAGGCGTAGTTCTTTTGTGTCCAGTTGGGGTGTGCAAAGTGATAGTAAGGGTGCTGGTATCATGCCGCCAAGAGGGAGAAATGTTAGGAGAGGTAGAAGAGCTCATGGTGAGCCTAGCAATGTTGGAGGGGGTACTCCGGCTCAGGCTAGCCCTAGTCAGGAGCAATGGAATGCTGCCGCGATGACTATATTCTTTCGTCTTTTCTTTCCACTGGAAGTGCAGCAGGAAGTGGAGGAGGTGGAAGCGAACTTATGGTGCCTGGTGGGTGAGCAGGAGCTGCTCGGGGAGGCGGTTACTATGGCTGAATGGATCCATGACCCAGGAAATACGTTGGGGCGAATGGCTCTGTACAACTAGGCCATCGTGACTCTATGGGTTACCAAGACTCTTATTGCACAGTTCATGGAAACTCGGGGTGACATTCTGTCTGGCTCTCAGTGGCGAAAAAAGTTGGAGGAACTTTGCAAGGACCATGCTGAGGAGTCGCATTGGATCCATATGACGCTGGATGCACTGGCTGGTGACTTAGGGATTTCTTTCCTTACTCATCCCCAAAAAGTGGAGAATTCGCGTGAGATCAATCTATGTGGAAAGGGGGAGGCTGTGGAGGCGCCTCTGGTTGTGATCATCAAAGACGAGGCTGGTCCGTCTGGATAATTTCTTTCCTGTGGTGATTGGTCTATTCCTGGACTAATACTGTTTCGGCATGGTGATTATCAACATGGTGATTATCGGGTTGTTTTGATTTACTGCTGTCCTTTTTTTCGGTTCTCTAGCGGTGGTTTTGTTCTCTGGGTGATGTTTGTTTGCTTGGAATCTTCTTTTGTAATTGGGGTTTGGCCTTTGGTTGGTCTGTGGGTTTGGGGTGAGTATCTTTAGTTTGGTAATAGCTCTCTGTTTCCTGTTTGGTTTCTTGTAAGTGCTTCGGCCGCTGTAGCTCTGTTCAGTATTTTGATGTCGATGTTTAAAGACTCTAGGATTTGGGTTACTAGTTTTATGGGCAAGTTTGAGCTCTATGGTGGCCCCTTTAGCACCCAGATGTTCGTTAAGATGAAGATTGTAATTTTGCTCCTACCCTAATAGAATGAAAGTTTTTTTTGCAAAAAAAAAAAAACATTCCAAGTTATTAATAACCCTTGAAAAATCATTAATGAAGGTGTCCTATATACCTTATTATATACAATATAATCATTAAAAAAACATTAATGAATATTTCTTACACTCACTTTCATATATACCTTATTTTATATATGAGTAGTGAGGTGCTCTATAGCCTAGTATGGGGGAGATGTTCTCACCTACTTAATGCATGTGACACCAAAAGAATTAAATAAATCTATTTGGCAACATATGTCAGCTTAACTTTAAATTTTACATAAAATCTAATAAAATTAAAACTAACAGAGATCCATCTAAAACCTGGATCTCTCGAGCACCAAGAGGGATCAAATTGCTTGAGGTGTGATTTGTTTATCTTAATTTTTTTACACATCAAGAAAACAATTTACACCTCAATAAATTTGATCCTTCTCTATGCTTGATAGATTTGGGTTTTAGATGGATCTATGTTGGTTATATTTTTAGAGGTGACTTTAGGAAAAGATGAAGTTCAAGCCAATAAAAGGGAGAAAAGAGTAAGTTAAGGTATTACAAAGGGTCTAAATGCTCATATAACCGATGTATTTTAAGTACATTAAGTAGGTATCCAACTTCACATTTAAGAAGTGAATCCCTTACACTTTGTACTTAAGTTTTGTACTTAGGGTATCCTTTGAAAATAATATATAAGTTTTGTACTTAGGGTATTATAAAAAGAGTTTTGACGAAAACACAATGAAGGTTAGTTATGAAAAAAAGGGACAAACCCCTCGCACTTATAAAAATTAATAGAATTATTCAAGAAAATGATATTAGCATCGCTACTTCTCTGTAGGATGAAAAAATTCACATTAATGTCAACTTGGAGAATCAATTATTAGTTTCAGACCAAAGTATAATAGAAACGAAAAACATTTCTAACGAGAAGCAATATGAAAATAGGGACTTACAATTAACAATTGATGATTATAAAAATCTATCCCAATTCAATGTTACCACCATATATCTAAACATTGCTAACATAATTGTAGGTTCAACCTAGATGGAAACATTGTGTATCTTCATCTTGAACATGCAAAAAAAGCTTTTGACATTCTCCTATGGGAAGAAGAATATAACGTTGCAAGATGTTTCAATAAAGTCATCCTTAGTAGTGACCTCATCATATGACCTAAATGTATCATTTTAAGATAGTCATAAGTCAATACAAACATTGTGTGACCACCATAAATAAGTTAACAAGTGTGTCACTAATAAAGACAAAGAAATTTCTCACCTTAAGAATCATAGTCAAACCTTGATTGCGTAGATTAAGAAGTTAAAAAGTGAAAAGAATTTATAACAATAAATTTTTGAGAAACTTACCAATGAATAATTAGTGATCAATAAAGAAACAATGGTTGATCCTGTGAAATAAATAAGTCATCAAATGCAAAAATCTAGACCTTGGAGAAAGGAATTGATACAAATCCATTTGACATTAAAAAACATTAAAAAAATCATATTGAAATCTTATCAACCAATAAATCCTCATAAGTATCAAAGGACAAAGGTTCCAAAAGAAAGACACAAGATACAAGGATGCCTTAACTTCATTCTAATTAAAAAGATGTATTATTTAACAAACTAACCAAAGACAAAACCAATATGAGAAGCTAAGCGAAGATCATATTCTATTGAAGAGAAGCTTACATGTGGAATCTTATCATATCCCAAATCACAGAAGTTGTTATCACATAATTTTGCAGAAGATTGAAATAGGGCGGTCTAACCCTTTCACAATAAGATTGTAATGCTCAACGCTTTGTAACTCATATTGTCTTGTATTGTCAACCAACACAACTTCAAGAACAAGGAATCATGTGAAGGCATTATAAACCAAAACAAAGACATCAAGTTTTTCCATTAAAAAACTTTGAGGACACAATATTTTGAAGGGATAAGCAATGTAATGAACATAAATATATAAATATACATCAATAAATACTACTAATAATAATAAAAATAAAAAATGAAGTGACACGTCCTAAACTAAGGGACATTACGTAACCAAGAGACATGATCAATCAACCATCGTGACAAGGAAATGCATATAGGTATATCCTCACATTGTATTGCATCAAACATATCATCTATCTTATTCATCATTGAATGCTTGTCCTATATGGATTTTAACTATTGTTCTTTTTATGTAGGCTATTCCTTAGTAAATGAATTTATTCTTTTCATAACCCTCCATAATATCAAAGCACTAAGCATACTGTGAAATCCCTGGTTGTACCACCATTATGTATCACAACTCGAGGAAAAAAAAGCCTCTTTTATGAGGAAAACCTATGGCATGACTTAAGAAACTCATGGTACATAGTCAAACTTCATGGTTTGACTTTTTCGTATGGGGTTTTCTCTCTAACGGTTAGTTTGTCGTATGCTTATGCCTTGAGGTCATTCTTTCCATTATTTATATCTTTGAATAACTCTATTTAAAGCCTCTTTGGATCAATCTTAGAGTCCTCCTCTCTCTCTTATTATCTTGCATGCACATGCTTAAATTGGCATCAAATCCTAATCTAGCTTCCTAATTCTCCTACCATGGTCTTGCATTTCCTACATTTGTTGTCTCTAGCACCTCAATAGGGATCTCTTGTAATTATTTTGGCTCCAACCTTGCATGCTTATTGTCTCATCCTAGTCCTATCATACTTGGAACAATTCAACTCTACAACCTCAAGGAAAGTTCCCCACCTCTATCCCTATACTGCATGTGGTAGAGTGACTTTGTTCACTAGATACACTTTTCTTGTTAATTACATGTTACATGGGTCTTTACTCCTCTTGTTTATCCTATTCTATATGTTCATGTTGTTTCTTCTTGTAGTCCTTCATAAAGCTATTATTATTCATTGCAATTCAAGGGTTGTTATTCACAATCAGATTTTGAAATTTGAGTCCATCATTCCAAGTTAAGTTGGATTTCCTTTGAAATACGTTTCCAAGCTAACCTCCACATAGATCCTGACCTGTGTATACTAATTTTCCTTAGGCTCATCCTTATCAAAAAAAAATTCAAGACTCCTTCCTATGGCTTAAAGGGTAAGATTGTCCTAGAGAATTATAAGAAGTTGAGGAGTCTTAATGTTAAGATTGTCCCAAAGAATTATAAGAAGTTGAGGAGTCTTAACCACATTAACATTGAAGTTAAAATATCCTCCTCCAGGTAGAAGTATGGAGATAAACAATTCAAATACATTCATTGGGGTCCCATAGAGTATCCCACCTCTAAAGATGAGATGTCCATTCTCTTTTAGCTCGAATAGAAACATATTATATCCTCATGTGCAAACATAGTACATCATTTTCCTTTTTAAGAAAGAGAACCATTGATTGGAAACCATAATTCTACATGTTTATATATGGCCAAATTCATGTAACTTACTCTTTCAGGGCTCTATCCAAAAGACAAGTGCTTTTTGTTATGGAATCTAAGTGGAAATATTCAATACTGGGGTTTGATCTGACTATTTGACAAGTTTCCTCTATTAGATTGAATTATTTTCACATTTTTCAATGCCTTTTGTGAACAATGCTTTGAACATTGTTACATTTATAGAGAACATAGAGGGAAAGAGAGTTGTAGAGGAGGCCACTCCTAATGAAATCCATTTTGGTGTGAACTAGCTTGTAGAGACATTGACAAAACAAACCTCTAACAATACATGAGTTTCACCAAATGATAAGAAAGCCAAATACTCATATATATATATATATATATATATATATAAAGAACCCCCCACACATATATAATATAACCATAAAAATTGATGGTTTTACATAGAAAGAAGTAATCTAACCATGAAGACACATATTAACGGTTATATATTGAAAGAACCATATACAGTATAGTCTAATTATCAATGTATATATAACTCTCTCTCTCTCTCTCTCTCTCTCTGTATATATATATATTACCATCACGACATTTTGTTTTCTAGTGCAACATATCTCAAGGAGTGTTTTGTTTTCTATTGCAACATATCTCAAGGAGACTGTTGATCTATTTGATAACTATATTTTGTTCCCAAATTTTCCAAAAACTAAACAAAAAAGTCGATGCATTATCTAAAGAGGGTATCTCAGTTGTTCCTCGAATTCTATTTTTGACATAATACTTTGAAAGCTAATGGTTGGAATACAATATGACCCTATAGCTTTTAAGATAATGGATCTTCAGTTTGATGGTTTTGTCTTTGGAATATATATGTTGTTATGCTTATGAAGTATATATTTTGTATTATTATACTAAGAGATTGCTAAAACAAAACAGTAATATTTTTGTTATCAAAACTTTAGAATGTCATATGTTTAAAGTATGTAAGTCTAGTTTCTTTTTGGGAAAAATATGTTGACAATAAATAATATATGGGAAATGTAGACAACATTATTGTGAACAACTATTTGATACCAAAGGACTTGACTATCCATGTTGACTATATAACAAACTTACAAGCACATGGGGAAGTTGTTTTTTCATTTTGTTGAAATTAAATGCAATTTTTTCTTGGAAAAAATATAACCATTAAAACATATATTGATAGTTAAAAATATATATAGTATAATTTATTGAATATTACAAATTAGCCATAGATCAAATTGGAGTATGGAACCCCTTTGTTTGTGGGAGAATAAACCTTCTCTACACTATGATTTCATTACATAGTCTACGAAGATGTGTATACACATAGTCAAAAGCCAAATTGAAACCTGAAACCTCTTATTTCTGAAATAAAAAACCCTTCACACCATGATTTTAAACTTAACTTACCATAACAGAGAAAAAAATTCCTTTTAAAGAGTCTCATCTCAATTTAACATATATATATATACACCATAAAGGACAAAGACAAAAGAACCATCCAAGGCAATTAATTTGGCATCTTTGATTTGCAAGCAATGGATCTAGAGATCACATAAAGACAACAATGTAGTTTTGGAAAACATCCAATCTAAGGTATTTAGTATCACCAAAATTGAAACATAACACCAATAGACCTCGAGCCATGCTTTGTTGATTTGACCACTTTATTACATAAAAGCCAAAACAATTTACCCTTACCAAGATCCCTAACAATGTCCTGATGTATACTCCTTACCAAGACTCTTAAAGTGATAAAAATGACTTCTATACTGAATAACATAAGAGAATCTTCCAGCCATTCCACAATAAACCTAGTGGCATAGTTTGCAACCTTTTCTAATCATTTTAGAGACAACTTTTGAATAAAATAGTCTAGTGGCCACAGGCGCTTGCCCTTTAAGTCCCGTCTTTATTACAAGTCCGTGTCGATAGAGACAATGCATTCTCTCTTTGTCCAACGAAGAAAGACAAGATGAGTCAATTCAAGGGCTCATGATTGAGTGGTTGGCCAAAGGTGGGGCACCCTTGGGGGGCCTTTTTACTACTTTAGCCCTTGCTCTTTAGGGCTCCTCACATTCTCAAAATCAGTATTGCCTATTATCCTCGTCGATTAATTAAAAAACAAAAAAATATTATTTTCGTGCTCCGACACATGTCGATGTGGCGTACGGCTCCGGTGAAGCCACGACAGCCTTAGCTGGCTGCCAACGGCTACCTTGACCATGACACCGCTTAACTCAACCCGACGTCGAGTTAAAGACAGCTGGCGTTTAGGGCACAACGGCTAGCTTTTTAACCCATACCTGACCTCGAGTAGTAAGCCCAACGGCTACTTCCCTTAATCCGGGTTACTGAACCGTGGGGCCCGCTTCCGACACGCCTTTTCACGTGAAGTTCCACGTCACAAGGGCTTTTGGGCCTTTAATTAATTGTATTTAATGATTTTGAAGTCCGACGGAAGCGATATTGTAGGGTCTTTGTGTTCACGTCATTAAATGTTGGGGTTACTTGGACGTTGGTTCGATTAATTGCAAATGAATCGTTGTTTGAGATCCGGTTAATTGACGGGCCAGTATTTACAGGATAATAATGCACAGCGGATTGAATGGTCTTTAATGGCGATTGAATTTTCTTTTGACGTCCACGGAATGCGTTAGAAGATTTTACTCTGTCGCCACTGGACTTCTTTTCCGGTGATTTTTACTGTCAGTGTCGAAGGTGCAGAACCAATAATAGCGGAAGTTAAAACAGATCCGACGAGTCTCGACCGCTGAATCTTGTTCTGCAGCTCTCGAGGGTTTCAGGTATGGGCTTCGATTCTTCTGCCGCGCTCTGAATCGGCTCTACTTTCGTTATTTTGACCCTGGTTTCATGTGCGCTAGGGTATCATGTCATGAAAATGGTCTAATTCAGTAGATTGAAGCATTGCACTTTTAATTTTGTAGATGAGGGTTTTTTGGGGCTGGGTGGCTTGGTCTGAAATTTGGTCTCCTGGAGCTCTGTCTGCAGGAGATATTTGTTCCTTATTTCTCTTGGGGGTCGTATTTTTAAGGGCATTGTAAATATTTGCGATGAAATTTGCATTCTTTATATTGGTTTCTGGGCTTTAAATTACTGGAATTATCGATTATTCATATGCACAAATGTAAAGTTATATTTATGTTCAAATCCGAGCAAGATAACCTGTTCTTGTTTAAATTCAGCTTATCTTTCTTTAGATTTCTTGCGAGCAGAAAAATGCATAACTTCTTCTTGTTTTTTCTTTTAAACTTCAATTGGTTTTGGTTTGGGGTTTTCTATAGGGTCATGGGTTGGACCCTTCTTGTGGAATCACCACTTACATCAGGTGGGTGGTCACAGTCTCAACTCTGTTGCAAATTATTTATTGCACCCACTTTGTTAACTTTTGCCCACGAGTTCAACTTTTCTGGATTGATTCCTTCAAAAGACAATGCAGAGCCCTGTGACCCTGAAACTGACCATATGAGAAAGCTGGTATTTTAGGTTATCTTGATTATGTCGGCATTAAGTCAATGGCTCTGCTAGGAAAACAGATGTCGGGCTTTTTGTTTAAGTTTTAACAGAAGAGGAGAAATGAATAAACTAGATGGTTGTCTGATTGTCATTATTTTGGGGAAGCTCGGGATTGGACTCTAAATTTAACATTCTGCTACGGGTTCTGAAATTTGCAGATATTACCATCCATAGAAGATCAAATGTGACTGGCAGATCAACTGCTGGAAAGGGATTTTGTATGTGAATGCTGACACGGTCCTTGTTAATTTTTTATCATCATACTGGTACAGACAGCTGAAGCCAGAGACGGCCTGAAAACAAGCACTTTAGCTGTGTTGAAAAGACAACCACAAAGGTGTAGGCAACCAATTTGGGGATTTTCAGAAATTTCGGAAAGCAGTATATGTGCTGTAATAAAATATTCTGCCTCTAAGCTCATGGTAAGTAAAGTATGCCTTCTGTTTTTAAGGTTGAAAATTCCTTTGTTGTTATGTAGTTGCATTTGATTGTGCTTCTTTCTGCTTCCTGGTTCAATGTTCCTTAATGAAGAATCAGTCATTTTGAAACCTTGAAGTTAAACAAGATGTTGGATCTGTGTTTGATTTTACCTTCAAGATTAGGGGTTTTACTTTTCTTCTACTAAGATCATTGGTTGAAGTTGCCAACCATTGTGACAAGTCGGAGTACAGACAATTTTGTTAGATTTGTACATATTCTGCAGCCTGATCAATATGGACATAAATGAATATCTGGGCTCTTTATCTTGTCATTCCATCTTACATGCAAGATATGGAGGTTCCCTCCAACAAATCAGTAAGTGGAAGTTTTCTCGGTAATAGAATCAGTGGTACATGGCAGAAAGCCTGACCCAGCTGGTGGATGATGAGGCCTTCTATCTCGTTATGGCTACTCAATTATTTCTACTGGAGCCTGCTGTGCTTTATATTAGCATTTTCTTTCTGTTTCTTCTTTAATGATACATAGATTTTTGGCATAAATCTCTCTTCTACACTGTAAGAGTGTCCCATTTCCGTTCATCTTCCTTAATGCTTAAATTAAAGGTACAGAGTTCAGATTAGTCTGCAATTTACAAAAATGTAGAAACCCTACGTCCTGGACAACTGCTTTTAGCAGGAATTGTGATATTACATCTTACCGACAAGATAGGGAGGTTTACTGCTGCCCAAACCATGGATGTGGGCATCAGTGAATAGTTTTGGGGCCTTTAGCTCGTTATAGCAAATGATCACTACTGAAGTCTGTTGTACAGAGTTCGGATTAGTCTCTGCAATTTACAAAAATGTAGAAACCCTATGCCCTGGACAACTGCTTTTAAAAAGAATTGTGATATTACATCTTACCTACAAGATAGGGAGGTTCCTACTGAAAGTTTTCAGCCATTGCAACAAGTTGAATTCCAGGAAATTTTGTCAGTGGCACGCTGCATAAAGCCTGACCCAACCCATGGATGTGGGAATCAGTGAATAGTTTTTGGGCCTCTAGCTTGTTATAGCAAATGTTCACTACTGAAGTCTGCTGTACTTTCCGTTAGCATTCACCTACAATTAAAATGCCGTATTGTGAATGTTTGTATTTTTTTTTACTTTTGGCATATTTTTGTCTCTTTTGCAGTGCAAGAATGTCCCTTTTCCTTTCATCTCAATGCTTAAAGTTACAGAGTTCATATTTATCTGCAATTTACAAAAATGTAAAACCCCAACATCTTGGACAGCTGCTTTTAAATATGTTGCAACTGCATATTGCGTGTAGGCTGTTCTTTTTTGAGATTCTCTGCATTTTGGAGTAAATCTTGATAGGTATATACATATTTTATGTGTGACAGGCTGAAAACGAGAACCTACCACCCAGGGTGATAAAAGAAATTGCAAGGGAGCTGAAGAGTCTCGATGAATCACCTCCTGGAGGCATAAAAGTGGTGCTGAATGATGGCAACTTTTCAACTATATTTGCAGACATTGAAGGACCAGGTACATAACAAAAAAGAGTAATCCAGAACATTGCAACATATTTTAGATGTCCTATGCTTCAGAAAGAGATCATTTGTTCATATCACATTTACTGAAGGATCTGAATTCATTATTATTTACATAGTTATTACTATTTTTTTACAGCATGAGCTATATATGCATTTGTTGATGCTTTTTCCTGCAGCTGGTACTCCATATGAATGTGGCGTTTTTCGAATGAAACTAGTCTTAACCCCTGATTTTCCAAACTCTCCTCCAAAAGGTAATTGTTGATCCTTAAGATGTGCTTATCTTAAATGTATATTTTCTTTAGATGTTTTGTTGCCTGAAGACATTCTTTTTTATTTTCTTCATCAAGTACACAAGGAGGATGCATGACTTGTGAAAACTGAGAAATAACTTGTGTATTGGACTGCAGGGTATTTTGTGACAAAAATCTTCCACCCTAATATTGCAAATAATGGAGAGATCTGTGTCAATACTCTGAAGAAGGATTGGAATCCAACCCTTGGATTGCGACATGTTCTTCTTGTATGTGTTCATTCCCTTGATAGTACTTGCTTTTTTGGTTCTAAGTATTGATTCTTCTACTCATATGATTGATGGATGATAAGTTGTCAGAGACCTGAGTTGTAAATGTTCTCTTAATGCTGTCTGGATTAATAGCTTGGAAAGTGTGTTTAAAAATGGATGGACGCAACATGAGTTATAGGAATTGTACTTGTTCTATTTTGCTTAAATGATATTTGAAAACTGAATATGCACATCTATTTAAATAGCATTGTAGCGTGCTACATTTGTCTGTATACAACAGTAGTTATAGGAATTGTGCTTGTCGCAAATGGCTTAAAAGATATTTGCACATGAAAGAACAACTTAATGGATTTTGCTCGATCTTGGATCTGTTTTCTATGATCGACAACCAAGAAACTTGGAGATAAACTGTTTGGGCTTCAAAATGTTAGATTGACATGATGTGGTGCACAATGAGAACTGACTGGATTTCATGTTAAGAAGAAATGCTTTGTATCAACTCTGCAACAGTAAACTGACAGGGACAGTCATATGCATTCTTGTATCTTAGTTACAGGCACCAGAGTAAATGATTCTTGTCATAAACAATGGTAATTACTTTCCCGTTCTAAACTACTCTGTTTTGATTACTGCTGTAGGTCATAAGATGCCTACTTGTAGAACCATTCCCGGAGTCTGCTTTGAATGAACAGGCAGGGAAGATGCTCATGGAAGACTATGAAGCATATGCAAAGCATGCCAGGTATGTTAATGATGCATCCCTCTCTTTTTTGGTGCTAATGTACTCATTCTGAGCTTGAATATCGTTAGGATCATACTTTACAATTTTTTTAAAACACATGGGTATAAAATATATTTGCACAATTCATCTATATCTGGACATAATTGAATAATTCCAGATATTTCCCTGAGTAAAGCCAACTACCCTGAATATAGTTTCTACTCAGTAATCAGTTGAACTTATCATTCTCTAAGTAATTTGACACATTGTCTAATGCTGAGTAGTGCTTCTCTATTTTCTAGGGTTTACCCTCTTGGATCACCCTTTCTCTTATGGTCATCTTTTTTTATTTTACTTGTATCCTATAGCTTGTAGCTTCTAGGAGTTGCTCGTACCTTGTATGTCACTTAGCTTATAACTTCCAGGAATTGCTTGTAGCTTGTCTGTCACTTACTGGGATTTCTAGTCCCATTGACCTTTTTTCCTTGTTACGATTTGTGCTTTATATCTGTGTGCGCTTTATCTATTTTTTAATTTTTTGTATTTGGTGAAATTACAGTGTGAGTGTTCTTAATGTGTCCATATTCACACACCTGCACCTGCCTTTGCACAAGTGCCTTTAGTAATTGTCAATGTGATTCTTGTTATGTCAGTCATAAAGTATTATATTGGATACCATTTTGTAGTGGATGTGCATTGTGAACTGTAGAGGCTTGCTGTGGATCTAGTCAACTCTTCTGACAAGGGTATAAAAAATGCAAATGAACTTTTATGTCTCTGGCGAAAACTTTGTTCCCAAGAGGTAAGATGTGCTTATATTACAAACATTAATGCTGAATTGGGTTTCTTTTGCAGGCTCTATACAAGCATTCATGCAATGAAGCCCAAATTGAAAAGTAAAGTGGCTATTTCAGAATCTACTGCTTTAAATGAAGGCCCAAAAAATACCCTTGTTACATCTCCTACCCCACTTGTACCATGCACAACAAATAAAGAAAATAATATTCAAGATCCAAGCATAAATGTTGCTTCAACAGAAGCTGAGGGAGTTGGTGCATCAACAGTTCATAAGAAGAAGGATCTGGCTTTTGCCAAAGTACATGTTGATAAGAAGAAGCTCGATGCAAGGAAGAAAAGTCTTAAAAGATTGTAGAATTTTAGGCCTTTTTATCAGTCATTGAGTCTTTTTAACTGGTCATGTTACAAAGGTGAGCTAATTTATTCTGTGAAAATTGCATTGATCCTTTGAGGCCAGATTGGGAAATGATGTATTTAGGTGGAAAGGCTTGGTCTCAGAATCGTTGGGAGCCAAAAATTTGGTACCTGAGATCATAGTTAATGAAAACTGCTGCAAGTTTGTCTGTTGGTATCTATAATTATTATTTTTGGAGCCCTCTTTTCAATAATTTTGGCTTTTGGCTTTAGTAGTGAGATTTCGTTATTTTGGGTATTCGTGAGATTTTGGCTTTTGGGTATTTTTGGATTTAGTTATCTTGGATGTAATTTTCAATGAATGGTATGCAGTTTTTGCAAACAATAGTTTTGTTGGTTTAAAATGTTAATCTGAACACCCAGGCATGAGGCATCCCATAATGAAAGCATTGAATCAGGATGAAATGCTGGGTTTGTTTGGCAATATTGATCATGGGGTCCATCCATGATCAATATTTTTTGTATTTTGGCTTCTTTCTCTGCATTTTGTCCACGTCTTTAGATGTGAATTGGCGGTATCTTAACATCAACCTTTAATACCAGGTTGATGTTTAAACTTAATTTCAATTCTCGTTTAAACTTAAACTAGAGCCATTTTACCCTCTATCCTTTTTTGACCTGAATCCATTCATCAATAACTAGAGCCATTTTATTCTTGTTGCTCCAGTTCAGGTTTTTGCTATATCTTTGAGCAAAACAACTAATCTCTTGCCCTTCCGAGCTTCCTCATGCTGTTGCAACAATGCACTTGTTCTGGCTCAATTGCATTTGACCAATACTATACATGTAAATCCAGAATCTCTTGCACAAAATCCTTAAGCAAGTTCACTGAGTGGATTAGGAACCAAATCCAAATTGGTAGGCAACAACCGGAGCCAGGGCTGATTGCTCCTCCTGTTCAGGTTTTTAGTTATATCTTTGAGCATACAAACTAATCAGTTTCTCTCTTCCCTTATATAAGGTGCTTCCTCCTGCCGTTGTAGTAAAGCACTCTATCCTTTTGCTTTGTCTCCCTGATGGTGAATTGCTTGTCTCAATTGCATTGGATCGAACACTAAACCTAGAATCACTTGAACAAAAATTTTCCCTACTAACTTCGCAAAGTGGATTAAGGGGAATTACGTATTTTTGCAGGAATTAATTCTGCTTTAGGAGAAATTCCAATCCCTCGTAGGAATGAGTAGACTATAACATTCGACGGTGGACTTCTTCCAACAATGTGAATCTGGGGGGGGTTTCATATGGTTTAGTTGAAAAGATAATAAATATAAAGGTTTGCCAAAAGATTATTATAACATACTCAACAAAGATTATTCCTCTCGTTATGTTCTACCAAGTTTAAACCCAATCTCTGTCTTTACAATTTCATCGGGAACTTCCATTATCACAGGCTTGGAACATTTAAGGAAAGAGTCAAAACATGAATTACCAAATCTTTTCATAAAGAGCTTTGATTAGCAGAGTGCTCCATTTGGATTTCCATTTTGATGACTGAGGCCTGTTCTAGAGGATCCCAAAGATTGGATTAACATATTTACACTGAATAAAGTTAAGTAGGGAAGGGAAGATTTGAGGAGAAAGTCAACATGGATTACCAAATCTCTCGATAGAGTCTAGCTGACTGAGGCCTGTTGTTAAGGATTAACATATTTACACAATAAAGTTAGAATCACTTGTCTCAATTGCATTGGATCGAACACTAAACCTAGAATCACTTGAACAAAAATTTTCCCTACTAACTTCACAAAGTGGATTAAGGGGAATTACGTATTTTTGCAGGGATTAATTCTGCCTTGGGAGAAATTCCAATCCCTCGTAGGAATGAGTAGACTATAACATTCGACGGTGGACTTCTTCCAACAATGTGAATCTGGGGGGTTCCATATGGTTTAGTTGAAAAGATATAAATATAAAGGTTTGCCAAAAGATTATTATAACATACTCAACAAAGATTATTCCTCTCGTTATGTTCTACCAAGTTTAAACCCAATCTCTGTCTGTACAATTTCATCGGGAACTTCCATTATCACAGGCTTGGAACATTCAAGGAAAGAGTCAAAACATGAATTACCAAATCTTTTCATAAAGAGCTTTGATTAGCAGAGTGCTCCATTTGGATTTCCATTTTGATGACTGAGGCCTGTTCTAGAGGATCCCAAAGATTGGATTAACATATTTACACTGAATAAAGTTAAGTAGGGAAGGGAAGATTTGAGGAGAAAGTCAACATGGATTACCAAATCTCTCGATAGAGACTAGCTGACTGAGGCCTGTTGTTAAGGATTAACATATTTACACAATAAAGTTACAAGTAGGGAAAGGGGGACATTAGAGAGTGAACATTGATTTCCAACTCCTTCAATAGAGTCTAGATTCCCACTTTGATCCAGTGGGAAACACCATTAGAGAGTCAACATGGATTTCCAACACTTTCAATAGAGAGTCTAGATTCCCACTTTGATCCAGTGGGAACACCTTTTTGGTCACTGAGGGATGTTTTAGAAGATTGGATTGACATCTAAGCCGAATAATTTTTTTGGCTTAATATTTGATATTATGAAAAAGAAATTAAAATATACATGTTCTAGCCTGTCGGCTCTTATTAGGCATAAACCTCTTCAGTCATATCGTTTCTGGACATATTAGTCTTCCTTCGACCAGCTTGAGTCCAGCTTGAGTACTATACCCCTAGTACCCTAGGTTTACAAACAAACTGAAAACATATCAAAATAAAGTTTTGACATCTTCTGAGTAAAGAACAGAATCCCTGAATCCTTGCTCGACCAGGGTTACCTTCAGCAAATACCTTATATAGAAAATAAATCCGTCCAGGGAACCCACCTGCAGCAAATTACCTTATATAGAAATTAGATCCGTCCAGGGAACCCACCTTCAACAAATACCTTATATAGAAAATAGATCTGTTTTTGGTGTAGAAATCCCTGGAAATGTCAGCAAAGGAGATTTCTTCTGGATTTCCCTAATGTGACCCCTAAAGCCAATTAGAGCTGAATCCATCAAGATCTTCGAGTCAGTTGTCAACAAAATCCCAAAGTACATAATTCTGCCCTAAAGCCAATTAGAGCTGAATCCATCAAGATCTTCGAGTCAGTTGTCATCAAAATCCAAAGTACATAATTCTGCCCTTATTTGTTCCTTGGCCAATTCGATATTTCATTATAATGTAACGTAAACTGTTTAAAAAAGTTATAACACCAGCTACAAACATACTAAGTACCTTTGTCATGCACCATCAAAGAAATCCCAAGGATATGTAAGATAACAATATCTTCCATCAAAGAAATCCCAAGGATATGTAAGATAACATTATCTTTTAAATTTCTGGGAGCTTTGGAACCTTCCAGTCTGTTGTAATAACATTATCTTTCAAATTTCTGGGAGCTTTGGAACCTTCCAGTCCGTTGTAAGACCCGTCTTGGAGTTGTAAGATCCAAATTTCTGGGAGCTTTGGAACCTTCCAGTCTGGTGTAAGACCCGTCTTGGAGTTGTAAGATCCAATATTCAAAGCATTACACATAAGAGTGTTTTTATCCCAGGATTATTTGGCATTGATGGCTTGTAATACTCCTTCCAAACCGACTTTGTAAAAGAACAACTAACAAAAAGATGTCTCATAGATTCATTTGCAACCTTTAAAGTACACAATTACCAAAAAGATGATCCACAGATTCATTTGCAACTTTATAAAGTACACAATTAACAAAAAGATGATCAAGAAATTCATTTGCAACCTTATAAAGTACCTACCAACTAGGCTCTATCCATTTTCTATTTTGACCATTATCTCAAGTGTTATAGTGCTAGCCAAAGAAATATTCTGGTTTTGAGTGGACTTTCTAGTTTACACATCAATTGCCCACCTCCAATCTCTATCTCCACGTACCTCTTCTACTCCCATTCTGGAGCCAGATATATTCCCTTATAAGTTCAAACCCTCAGTGGTTTTTTAGATCTTGAACCTGTTTGTCAGAAAAAGCATCCGCCAAACTTGTTATCCCTTGAGCATGGAGCTCAGAGCTCACTGTTAGAAGTAATAACACCTAATAACACCTAATCCAAGGGTTAGTCCTTATTCATAAACGATACCTACTACCTATTTTTTCAAACAATCCAATTCTGAAGATTGAGAAAATTTTTACCAATTTTTTCCATATTTTTATTCGCGGTATATATAAATGTTTTCCTTTCTATTCCGATCCAATCCTCAAATGCCTCTTCACCCAAAAGACTTCGTCACTTTGCCCTCACATACCCTTGTGGAACAAAAGTCTCCGTACATAAACTATTAAACTGAATAAATATCAAATTGCCCCCTTTGTGAACAAAAGTTTCCATAAATTTCAATTTGCCCTCCTGCATAAATTATTAAACTGAATAAATTTCACATAGGGAAGAGGTAACAATTGAGAAGAGTCAACATGGATTGCCAGATCTGTCAATAAAAGAGCATGTGCTAAAGGATCCCCAAAGATTTGATAACATATTTAAATTCAAAGATTTGATAACATATTTAAATTTATTAGATTTGATAATATATTAAACTTATTAAATTATAAATAGGGAAGGGAACATTAGAGGAGAAAGGTCAATGTGGATTATCAAGTCTGTCAATAGAGAGTCCTGATTCGCTTAACATATTTAAACTCATTTAAACTGAAACCAGGGAACAATCAAAGAAAGAATCAACATGGATTAAGAAAATCATCAAACAATTATTAAACTGAATAAATTTCACATAGCGAAGAGGGAACAGTTGAGAAGAGTCAACATGGATTACCAGATCTTATTAAATTATAAACAGGGAAAGGGAACATTCGAGGAGAAAGCTCAATATGGATTACCAAGTCTGTTAATAGAGAGTCTTGATTGGCTTAACATATTTAAACTGAAGATAGGGAAAAGTTAAACTATCCCCAAAGATTTGATAACATATTTAAACTTACTAAAGGCTTAACATATTTAAACTGAAGATAGGGAAAAGTTAAACTATCCCCAAAGATTTGATAACATATTTAAACTTACTAAATTATAAATAGGGAAGGGAACATTCTAGGAGAAAGGTCAATATAGATTACCAAGATCTATTGATAGTCTTGATTGGCTTAACACGTTTAAACTGAAACTAGAGAAAAGTTGAGGAAAGAATCAACATGGATTAACAAAACCATCAACACAAGATTTAATCCAAAACCATCAAACCAAGATTTTTCATTAGCATTTTGCTTTGTGTTTAAGGATGTCCAAAGATTAAATAACATATTTAAATTGAATAAAATTTATTACAAATAGAAAAGACAAGCATTGCAAATTTAGATCAACATATTTATATTGAATAAAATTTATACAAATAAAGAAACAAACCTAGCAAATTTTCGATAACACTCTGCCTTGTTTAAAGATGTCGAAAGATTGGATGAACATATTTAAATTAAATTAAATTTATTACAAATAGAGCAGACAAGCCTTGCAAATTATCCATGTTACATAGAGATGTGGTACTCTAAGTGGGGATGTGCTCCAAGCTTCTCATGTTTTATTATCCATGTTAAATAGAGATGTGATACTCTAAGAGATGTGGTACTCTAAGTGGGGATGTGCTCCAAGCTTCTCATGTTTTATTATCCATGTTAAATAGAGATGTGATACTCTAAGTGGGGATGTGCTCCAAGCTTCTCATGTTTTTAGGATGGGGAAATTTAGTTGGAAATGTTTCACCTTGTCTCCCTTTGGTGGAACTCGAGGAAAGGAATGTTTCCTTTTGTAGGTGATTTTTACATGTTCCTCCTCCAATGGGGGTACTCTTTTGTTAAATTTTTAGAAAAAGTCAAATTAAAAAAAACACAAGGATTCTAATTAATTTCATATGACGTCTCTTATGTCAATGACTCGACCTTTCTTAAAATTTAGGTGTATCTCCTTGTCCTCAGGATGTGATTCCCCATTCTTGCAACACTTCATCCTAGAAACTAAACATAATTGTTATGAACAAAAATAACTGATAAGTCCTTCACTAAATAAAGCTTTGAGGAGAAAGCTTTCATTAACGGGAAGGCAATGTTACAAACATAAAATAATAAAATATCTAATAATAAATTACAATAATTACTAATAATAAATATCGTTTATAATTATTGAAGAGATGCGATTCCTCAATACAGGTGCCCAAGCTATATTTAAGTGGGCCATTCATTGTAATGTAAAGATCATGCATTATCTATATATTATTCTTACTTATCAAAATGTGAAGTTTCAAATAAGTGGGTTTGGGTTTATTTTCCAACAAGAAGGTGGGGAAGGTAACAATCATTCCTCCCAACCACCCATTCTACACCATTATACAAAAATTAAGGGAAAAATAAGATTAGAAGAGCATCAAAAGAAGATTTTTTACAAGAAGAATCATTATTATTTATTATATATTTTGTTCATTACATTGTGGGGAAAATCTAATTATTGAAGATTATTACCCTTGAAATTGAAGGTCAAATAAGAAGACATAAATTCAAGTCCAAAGAATAATTTATTTTTAAGTTGAAGACCATTATCATTGAAGAATTTGAAGTCAAAAAAAGAAAGTCATCGTCCAAGAAATCGACTTAGAGTTACAAGCAGCATTGGACGAATTAGAGCAATATAAAGTGACCAATAAAGATCTTCAATTCGAGATTAGGAAGCAAAAATTGTTTACTCATATGAGTTAGAAAAAAATAATAAAGAATTCAAGAAAATGTTATCAGATAAAGATGAGAAAATATCACATTTAGAAACTTATAATCAAAAGCTTGAAAACCAAATCAGAAAGTAAAAAAATTACGAAGAATAACCATATACAAGCAATAACAATTTAAGAGAAGAAATAAAACATCTAAATGAGCTCATCATGGACAAAGATGTTGAATTGACGCAAGTCCAGAGAAAGTTAGAAAGTTAAGAAGCCAAGAATTGCTGCCTTCAACAATAGATTAGTGAACTCCAACAGAAAGAGAACGACACTAAAAAGACGCACAAATTGGAGATTACAGTTGTCAAAAGCACGTTATCATATAATACTGAAGAAATATATCGGTTAAGAAACCATAACAAAACATTAATTGGAAAAATCAGGAAGTTAAAAAGTACTAAGAGGACAAAACAATCAAACAAAGATATCGAAGGAAAAATACTGGATAAAGAGGAAGAAAACCATCACTTGAGAAATTTTAATCAAGAACTAGAGGAACAAACCAAGAAGTTAAAAGAGGAAGAAGAGTCGCAAGACGAAAGGTTAGAGAAGATTCAGAGTGTGCAAATCCAGAAGGAAGCATCTAGTCTCTCTGTAAAAAAAATTCAAGTTGAGGAAGAAGAAACAAAAACAAATTTGGGCTTCATCACAGTTCAAAAAGAAGTCAATCCACCAGAAAAATGAACAATAAAAACTCCTTATCGACACCCCAATTATAAAATTCATTTTGACCAACGACATGACCAAAATGAACATAAACAGAGAAGGTATGATTTTAGATGCAAAGGAACACAAAATCTACAACCTAAACAAAAAACAGGAAGATTTAAGACCAACATTCAGCTCCAATGAAGGTAAATCTCGGATGGATCACTTCCCAGGAAATACGGCTTTTTTTCAGTTCAAGGATTCAAAAATTTTATCGCCATGTTCATCAAGTATCGGAGTTACAGTTTCAGAGGGACATGAGAAGATGTTACGAACAAAAATAACTAATAAGTCCTTCACTAAACAAAGCTTTGAGGACAAAGCTTCCCTGAAGGGGAAGGAAATGTTACAAACATAAAATAATAAAATATATAATAATAAATTACAATAATTACTAATAATAAATATCGTTTATAATTATTGAGGAGATGCGACTCCTCAATAAAGGTGCCCAAACTATATTTAAATGGGTCTTTTATTGTAATGTAAAGATCATCCATTATCAATATATTATTATTACTTATCAGAATGTGGGATGTCGAATATTTGTGGGCATTTTAGAATTATTACTGGCATTAAGAAGCTTTTATGCTTCAACAACATTGGTTCTTCTATGGGATGAAGCTCTTGGAGCTCCAATAACTCATAAAAATGTTATTTTGTATCGTTCTCCATTACGTTAGGAATCAATAAGAATGCACACATCCACACACGCAAGAGTTAGATTACATGAACACACATTTTATTGTTAAAATTTCTAACATAACACATGAGAGTTAGATTACACTAACATACATTTTATTGTTCTAAGTGTTTTATTTTTTACAACGATGTTATCATCAATCTTTATTTTCTTTAGGGTTTTAGATTTAGTTGTTTAATTTGTCCAAACATATTTTGTTTAGATATATTATTATTGTTGGTGTTGCTTACTTCATCTACTTTCAGTGTTGGTTTAGTAATCATAGACCTAATTGGATTATGAATTGTTTGTAAGAATGCTTAGTCAATTATGGATCCCTTTCAACATGTTTAACTTAGGAGAGTGGATAATGAACTTAGCATTCTACCTTCCCAAATATATTATGATCTCTATTTATGTCTTTGTAACTCATCAACAATGACAATTGGAGTAAATGATATCAAAAATTCTTTAGAATTTTTTTGTCAGTTGTTGATAAATCACATCTTTAAGCCATTAAGAAAATCTAGGTTTTCTTCAAAACTCATAGGGGTTTTTCCCTTGAACAATATTTTTTTAATTCTTTGTAATTTAATCCCATGTTAATTTGTCTTCTTTCAACATTGGCTAGATTCGAAGTGTCTTATGTGAGGGTGTGTATTAAAGCTCATGATGATATAATTTTTTTTTCATCTGTCATTAGTATATGAGAGGTATTGTGCACCATCTAGAAGACAACAAATAGAATTTTAAGCCATTAAGAAAATCTAGGTTCTTCAAAACTCATACGGGTTTTTTCCTTGAACAGTGTTTTTTCAATTCTTTGCAATTTAATCCCATGTTAATTTGTCTTCTTTAATCTTCCCTTTCGGCACTTGCTAGATTCAAAGTCTTTAGGTTTTATCAAATATTTGTCTTATTTGAGGGTGTGTATTAAAGCTCACGATGATATAAAGTTATATATATATGTCATTAGTATTTAGCAAATAAATAGAATTTTGTTTGCCAATTTGAAGAGACCAATTGAGGTTAGAGGAGCAAATCTATTTATACCCAACTATCCATTATTGTACATAATTGGGATAACAATGGTGAAACTATGGGGGGTGGACTTCTTGCTTGTAAGGGAAAATGACCAAATTCCATGTAATAAGGTGAGATAAAGCCTTAAGCATGTCAAGAAAAGTGCCTAGATGTGTTAAAGAACCCAAATGGGAATTTGGATGGCCAAATGATTGATCAACAAGCGCATGATACCAATACAAAGACCATGTGAGACTTCTTAATGGCTTGAAAGTAATAAAGTCCCTTAGGCTAGCTTAGGGACCCATAGCGACCTATTCAAATCACAAGAGGAACACTGAAGGGGTCCTTCTTCAACACTTGTGAGTTGACCAGATCATGTAGTGGACCTTTTGGTCCTCATATGGAAAGCATTGATATAGTTCACACATGGTGCAAAAATATATGCAATATTGGTTGATGGATGGATTAGTACACAATTAAAATTTTGGTCCTGGATATGTAGAGATATATGTGTGTCTAGCATGAAGTGCAAATTCGACACACTAAATTTGGTCCCATTTAGTAGTGATCCAATGATTGCAAGAGTTACAACTTGTCATGAATTGCTATCAAAGCTTCATAGGAATATAATCAAACAAAATATGGTGTCCAAAAGAAAAAGGAGTTGAAAAAAATGATCGTCAAAATTCAATCTAATCTAAGAAAACATCATTATTATGAAAGGGGAGTGATATGATTAGAATTTTTTCTTGATGGCATAGGCATGCCATGATGCTCTAACATACGGAGTAATCACCATGCGGCAAAATTGAGTTCATTAGGCATCTCATCCCTCTCACACATGCATTGATACATGACTAAATTGTGGATGTGCCATCATGGGTGTATGCATGCATGCAAGTGATACAGTGCAAGAAAAATAAAATAAGGTAACAATTGATCACATGACAATATTGAGAGAGCAATGCGATCATAAGCATAATAAGCAAAGAGACAAAAGATCAAGTAATAGGTATGAAAGAAAAATGATCTTATTTACCACTCAACAAAAAATGATACTATTTACCACTCAACCATGCAAGTGATACCTAGCCTGTGAAAAGGAAATGTGTGAAAGTAGAGCACACGGGGAAAAATCCATACTTTCACCTACCAAAGAGTCTAGGAGACAAGTTGAATGTGAAATCAAGAGAGTATATTGAAAAGCACTTCATGGGATCATGGATATGCTATTATTTTTCAGCATCAATGCCTTCCTCGAGATTTATTAAATGATACTATTTACCACTCAACCATGCAAGTGATACCTAGCCTGTGAAAAGGAAAAGTGTGAAAGTAAAGCACAAGGAGAAAATCCCATACTTTCACCTACCAAAGAGTCTAGGAGACAAGTTGAATGTGAGATCGAGAGACTATATTGAAAAGCATCTACATGGGATTATGGATATGCTATTATTTTTCAACATCAATGCCTCCCTCGAGATTTATCAAAGTCATGATTAGATAAAAGATACTTAAGTTGGCCCCCTAAGGGATTCATTTGAATTAATTAAATCAACCTTGTTATATCTTATCTAGACAAACCTCATTAAGCCTCCAACTCCCAATTGGATATAAAGTAAGTACCTAGAAAAAATAGACAAACTAAAAATATCACAAGTAGGGAAAGGGTGAGAGGCAACATACCTTGAGGGGAGAAATCATGAAGGAAATCCTTCCTTAAGAATAATTTATGTGAAAAGAAGCCTGAAGTGAGTACATTTGAAAGGTAGCTTGTCCTGACTAAGTAGGGTTAAAATATTGTCTCAAGAGGAATGGTTTTAACTATGGTACAATAACCTACCTCGAGGTGGGGTAGGAGTGAAAAGAAAGCCATCATGGTAAAGATAGACATAACTATATTAAGGAAACCCTACCTGAGTGGAGGGGTTAACTAACCATGGTCACTTCTCATGTGTCAAAGTAGTAGATCCTACGTGATAGAGGAAACATCTAATTGAGCTACTACTCTGCAATATTATTAGGGTCAATGACCACAAGTTAGAGCAAAGAAATCTACAAGAATGTGGGACTCTTGAAAAGATAAGGAACACCTAAATATAAAAGAAAAGCAATGCCCAATGTATGAGAATTAACTACATGAAATAATGAGAGAAGGGACCATCATTACACTTGGTGGTGTGGACCACATGCAATAATGCAATGTTGTAATCCCAAAGGGTGGTGAAACTTAAATGACTAGAGGGTGCATATTTAGAGTATTTTGAACAAAAACATGTCATTTTCAACTTGCATCATGAGGGGTGAAGACAAAAGGAAAAATATCCCAAGGGATGGATAAGTGTGAGAGGCATCCTACCTTGAGGAGAGTGCACAAATAATATCTTACTATCCAAGGAACATGTAAGATAAGGGACTAATAAGACTAGGAGGGAAATAGGTGAAAGAAGCACAGGAAGGGGGATAAATCGATGTAGAGACTACAGTGACGTCACAAAAACCATGGTCTACAAGATGGACTAACCAAGGTCATGATCAACTTGAGTGGAAAGAGGGGAATGGTAAGGTAAGGGTGGTAACCCCTCTCATTTAAGAAGCATGTAACCTTTGGTACACGGATTACATGAGGTAATAGTCTAACGACAATTGATCATTGGCTTATGAAAATTGCAAGGAGACATGAAATTATTAGTGTTATTAGTGTGTTTTTGTTACCTGAGGGAGGAATAGGTGAACCCAACCTAGGAGGGAGAGGTAGGATGAAGGGAAAAAAGATATGTGTGATGGAAACTATCTAACTCTCTACTAAACAAGGGAAACCTATTTAGGATGACTAGTCCAGGTGAAGGGTGGAGCCGCCTCTTGGTTTTGGGGGAAATTTGGGAAACTATTAAGGGGAAGAACACTAAGTTAAGTAGAGATTTAATATACTTAATGTATTTATGGTTGTTAGGGTATGATATGGTACTTTTATTAGGTTATTTTATGGCTACAAAATAATTTAAAACAAAAGGAAAGAACAATCAATCAAGAGACACATGAAACTAGGATTATTTCCTTTTCACTTCTATTGATCTACTTAAACTATGAAACATGGAATGTAAGTAAGACATAAGAATGTGAAACAATAAAAATAAACATTTAACTTTCTCTTTCAAATCCAATTCAAACAAACAAAAAACAATAGGCACTATTCCTACTTTCACATTATTGATTAAGCAACCATAACAAAAAGAAATAAGTGAATTAATTCCCTAAAGGGTAAAGCTCTTAACTAGGTGACCTAAACTAATGTTGCTCTTTAAATCTTGTGGGATAAAGTAAAAAAATAGAAAAAACATATTAATAGGTGGTTAAGGCTCCCTCACATGCAAGGTTCATTATGATTTTGCTACATCGATTGGTTTCCTCATTATCCACAAGTATACATAAAAACAAAATGAAACAAGAAAGCATGCACAAATAAACTATGCTACGAACTATGAAAAAAAATGAAAGCATTATGCCCATGTTCCCTCAATAGAAAGAATCTTCCAACCTCAAATTGCTTAAAAAAAATCCTTTTGGTGTATGCAAGGGACGATAAAAAATCAAGAAGAGGAATGTTTCAAAACATTCCAAGACCTAATCTTCCACCTTGAAAAGCATAAGAGAAGACCAAACCGACAAGTGAAAGTTGTGGATAGTAGCTATGGAAGGTCCTTGACCAAGGAGGATGACTAATAGAGAATTGATGGATATCCAAGTGCATATGACAGGTATTATACACAATCTATAAGAGAACTAATAGATTTTTGAGATCTAGTCCGAAGAGACCAAATGAGGAAGATGTGCAACCTATTTATACACATCTTGTCAATATGGTGCATTGTCAATACAATCCATAATTCATTCATGCAATAGGCTTAAAATTGTCAAATCGTGGGTGTTAACTCCATAACTATAGGGGGAGAGGAGAAAATTGTGTGTGATAAGGCCAAAGTAGCCAAGGTCATTTCTACATGTAAATTGGATAATTAGAATAATTGAAAAGGGACATATGCAATAAGAATGGAACTACTTGCAATAAGCATGCTAGCAAAACATGCCAAGAAAGTGCCAAATTTAACCAAGATTGACTCATAAATAAAGTGTGCCTACCAAATCCAAGGGCACTTGTGCTCCTAAAGATTACTTCCTAACAAACTTGGGGAATATGTAGGTGCAAGCCCAACAATTTCCAAATAGGTTATAGAATGACCAAAATGCAAACCTATGTGGTCAAAGGTCATTGCAATGCCCCAACTTGCAAGTTAATCATAATGAAATATATAATAGGAAAATAATCATAAATACTAATTAAAGGCATACTTAATGTTAAAATAAGATTTATTAAGCCAAAGTGGGATTAGTGCATGGATGACAAGTTTCATCCATGTAGATAAGACTTATTTTATTAACAAGGAAAATGGGCTTATAAGAGGAAGGGGAAGGACTTCATGGGTAGTATTTTTTCTTCCTTGAGAGGGGGGGTGCTTCTCTTCCTCTTGGCTGTTGGGGGTGTTTTGTTGAGCTAGTTTGTTGAATGAGATTTGGGGGTTGGAGGAGGATGGACTGGCATAGTTTTACTAATTGACAGTGCAAGGGATCTCATCCTTGGACTAAGTGGTAGGTTGTGTGGAGAGTTGTCCCCCACACATTGTTTCCCATTGTTGTTGTTGATACCAGAGTTAGATGTAGAGTTACTATTCCAATTCAAGTAAGTATCATTAGTATTCATTGATATATAGGTATGCCTCAACCCCTTAGTTATTTACTTGGATTCAATTACCTCTTGTTGATTGAATATTAATCTAGATGTGTTTTTTTGCATTTTATATTGACAACACCTAGCAGTTTGAAACAATAACTCTGCACACACGCAAACAAATAAACTCTAGTATGATCATACATATTTTTATAGTTCCAAACGAAGACTTCATACACGATACTACTCGTATTTTTACAGTGCTAAACAAAGATTTGGGACACAATACTACTCTTGCCACTACAAAAAAAATTGTTCAGAATCAAATTACCTAAAATAACCAAATATAGAGGATGATCAAGGCTCTAGATAATCTTAGACACCTATGTCATATCGATCTTGTGTGTAAAATGAGTCTGATTATGTTCTATATATATTAATTCTTACACGTGATCCCAATTCTTAGCCGACATACCATTTATATATTTGGTTAGGTATGCACTAGCTTTCAATTTTGAATCCATGGCACAGACGCTGTCAACTGCTTCTTGTTTGGATGCAATAGTTCGTATTAAGCCTCATATGGATGCTACTATCACTACCCTGATGCCTATTAATGATGTTTCTTTTAGAAGAGGCAACATTTTATTTTATTTGGGAAACATGAGGCCTTGTTTGGATGTAGTAAGTTTGTATCCTTACCTTTGTTTGGGAGATAGTTCAGTAGAAATATTGGTGATTTTTCCCCAAGGGTTATTGCTATGAAGGAGAAATAAGTGTAAACAACATCCCCAGCAACAGAAGAGGGAAGTAAAGGGAAGAGAGTAATGGTTGTAGGAGGGGATGGTTACCGTGGATGGGAGACAACTTTGCATCTCACAAATAGAGGATACCAAGTTGCCATTGTTGATAGCCTTGTCTGAAGGTTGTTTGACCAACATCCTAGGATCGACTCCTTAAAACCCATAGTCTTAATTCAAAAGAGAATAAGGATATGGAAACAAGTCTCTGGAAAGTAGCTTGACCTCTTTGTGGGAGACATTTGTGATTTTGATTTCCTTATAGAGGATTTCAAGTCCTTTGAACCCAAGACTGTTGTACACTTTGAAGAGCTAAGCTATGCTCCATATTCCATGATAGACAGAGGAAGAGAAGTATACACTTGGAATAATAACGTGATTGGAATGATGAATGTTCTTTTTGCTATCAAAGAATTCAACCTAGAATGCCATTTGGTTAAACTAAGTAACATGAGAGAGTATAGAATTTACAAAATTTTGACATGGTCTCTGACTTGTCACTTGTTCTAATTAAAACATTTGCATACTTGCGCTTTTAAATTTTGAAGTTTAATTTCGTAGCTATAGACTGTAATGAACCTAGAAATTTAGAAATCCTTATGTTAGGAAGCAACCATATCAATTATGTAAGGAATTTTGATTTGCCTCTCTCGTTAGAAGATAAATAAATACCTTTGTATTAAATATGCTATTCATATTGTGCAGTCTAAAGCATTGGAATTCACTATTACTAGGGGGTAGTTGCTTTGAGAAACACATCCTAAGAATAGCAACTGCACTGCATAACATGAGCCTCTTTCGTCGTAGTTGCTTTGGGAAACACATCCTAAGAATAACAGTTGCACTGCATAACATGAACTTATTTCGCCACGTGCCAAATGTGAGGCATATCAAATTTCAATTATGCCAAAATCACCCAAAGCTTACACTCAAACTTGTCCTTTTCTCAGCATCCCATTGAGCAAACCACTGCGAGAATGGAACCCTACTAGGCATCTTAATATATGGACAACATCACTAGTGGTCGAAGGCCCCATATCAAGAGCAATGTGTTTAATAATTCCACCATTTATTTGTTAGATTTGATTGCATAAATGATTCCTAGATACTACACAAAAACCCCAGGATAGACCCCAAAAAGGCATAATGATCTAGGCCCTTCTATATTCAAAACCCTAGTTCCAACAAAAATAGGTGAGGTCCATCTATGTAACTCCTAACATTGATATCAGAGGAGGGTACATTACCATTATTAATAATGGTTGGATAGACATGCTGCCATACATGAAGCAAGCAAGCTCCTTTCATCATCTCAGGAAAGTGCACGATTCTCACAACATAGCTTTTACTTGCAAGGCCTAAGGACTAAGGGCTATAGACCTCAATCAAAGGGTGGTTTATGGCGTCACAAAACTTGATACAAATCTCAAAGATATTGGTAAAATAGAAAACATCATACCTTATTACAACTCATGTATTATCCACATCAATATTTTTCAACATAGTGGTAGAAAAGAATGAAGGTAGCTTGCATATTTACTAGTTCTAAAACCCTTCATATATGGATTTTAATAATTCTAAAAAAATTTAAAGAGTTATTTCTATCGGATCATGGAAATAAATTGCTCATTCCAAATGGTTGATTTAGGGCATCCTCAAAATAATGTCGACTTCGAATCCAGTGGAATGAAAAAACCACATACAAAAATATAGACTGCAAAACCAGGGTCTCAATTGCTGGCGAAGCTAGTATTTCAATGGTCTTTGTTCTTAATTCATGCCATTAAAATGAACAAACACAAACAAACTCAACATTATAAACCAAGATTATTATGACTTATGAATACCTATGAAGGACCTCCAACTGGGAATATACACAAGAAAACAACATAGAACAGTACGATTTCTATATCCATTGCCACATGTAATATACCTCATTCTGACCCTTAGGCTATCTTGGTTGTAATGTAAATATTGCATAAAATGCAATGTGTGTTTTCCCTAGTGTGGAGCTCAAGTCCAAGGCCCCACTAGTGGATGCTTAGGTTTAATTGCATAGGCAAGTATTTGATATTATGATAATCCATGTGCTGTTAAGCCATGAGATATTGTAAATGATACCATGTAAATAAAATATCAAGGACTGGCTATGGATGCAACAAAATGAGGAGGAACTATGTATCCACTAGGGAGTGGTGAGGGGGTGTGGGATTGAACCTAGACTTCTATTTGTCACCTAGAGAACCCTTTTGACCTATCCTAGATGCCATTGATTGCTGCTACAAGGTAAGTACTGAAGGAGGACTGTGCATGAGGTTGTGGAGTATGGGAAACCCCCGAAAACTCGGATGGCAGGGTATGGAGCTCTTTTGCCTTGATACGCATGCCACTCTACCCTTGAGAGTTCATATTCCTCCTTTCCAGACCGTGGTTGATCATACAGGATCGGTGGAACCCTTAAGCATCACAGGAGAGCCGAGCCATGAAGCAATGAAGAGAAATCACGATGATGTGTAGGGTCACGATTTACAGAGCCGAATACACTTAGAAAACTTTGTGTAGGAAGCAAAACGACGGGGTTATCCTTAGATATGAATCCGCGGGTGAATTTGTAGAGCATGAGATGCTGAGGAAACCATGAGGAAAACCCTACGTTAGTGGCCGAGAACCCAGCTGGGGGATGGCGTTGTTCTGCCAGAGAAAGTGGAGAAGAAAGCCTAAGTGGGAAGGAACTAAGAGGTTTTATATTTCCTGCTAAAGCCTGAGAGGGATTATTTACCTTGATCTAGCAATCAAGGCCAGCCACACTTACCCAGATTAGTGCTAGAGGAAGGGGCACCCTAGGGGCTGTGCAGTAGTGAAGGGAACCTTACCTAGGCTAAGAGCGGGGTGATGGGGGTGCTTGAACCTGTATGAGATCATTGGGATATGCCCATAGATCCGTGGAGGAACTTATTGAGCTAGAAGATCCTCACCTTCCTTCCCCATTTCCTTGACAAATTTAACTGTGTGTTGGATGCCTTGATTGACTGTGAACCAATGATGTGAGTGAGCCTGGGTGATATTCCTTAGTGTATACATAGCCCCAGCTCGGGGTGATCTCTAATTGCTAAATAATAGAGGCTGGGCAAAGATCTATGGTTGGGTTGGAAAGTTGCAACCCATAACCAGTTTTCTTGGAGGTTCAATGCAAAAGATAAGTATTCCGTGTGTTAATTTATGCCCACATGTGTTCCAATTCCCATGAAATGTTCATTGATTACTAGGGCTGAATGGCCATGCATTATGCTTCATTCTGTTGTGCATGTTATTGATTGTTGAATGCATGACACATTGTGTGTGGATGATGTTGCATTTAACTATAGTTGTTAAGTACATGCATGCATCTATTTGCTCATGGGAATGGTCCATTGATGAATAGGATTGTATGCCTATGCATGGTGCTAGGTATGTTGTGTATGTTGTTCATCTTGCTTCTGCATTGTTTAACTAGTAATGATTTTTATGGTTGGCAGATGTGTGTGTTAATATGGCTAACTTCTACTGTGTGTGTGTGTGTTAATTGTATTGTTCTTGCACTTTTACATGCTTATCCTTATGTTGATATTTATATGTAATCATGCTTGAGAAATAGGTCTAAGTCCTGCATGCTTCCTTCAATCTGCTTGGTAGGAATATGTGAATGTATTCCATTCTATGTGGGTGGACCATGTTTCATTCCTTGTGTTCCTGGAGTAGGCTTATGCACATTTTCAATTCCTTGATAATGCTTTTGAATTGTCCTTTGATGAATTAGGGCTAAGTCTGGTAAATGTGAAGGACACTCTATCCTGGACTTGTGAAAGGAAGTAGACAACCCCTACTGTGCTGAATGGCACCCCTGTGGATCATATGAAGGAGAGAAGAATTGGCAGAAGTGGAGCAAAGCTTATTGCAGAAGGGTAAAGGTACATAGGGAAGGTTATGGGAAGAGTTTCAGTTGGAAACATGAAAATGTTAGAGTGATCAAATGGGGTAGGGGATCATACTAGTGGATAGAGTTCTCCAAGATCTTTCCAATGGTACCGTTCTTGTCCAATTTGAACCTAGGATGAGGGATTTATCACCGTTAGAAGTTTGCAAGTGAAGTCACTGGTTCAGGGGTATGTGCATTTGAGAACTTTTTAGGTGTTAACAGTATGTGTTCCCGACCTTCCGCATCTGCAATGCGAACTGCGTATCCGCATTTCGTATTGCGAAGGTCAGGGACCGACCATTGGGGTTGCGAGGATGGCCTTCCACCTTTCCGCATCCACAAAGCAGATTGCGGGTTGCAGGAGTTGGGAGGGAATGTCCAACAGAAAGGGCGTGTGGGAGTTCTGCCTTTCCGCATCCGCAAAGCGGGTTGCGGATGTTGGAAGGCCGAATTCCACGGGGCCGATGCATTGGTATTCCGTATTTTCACATCCGCAAGAGGGTTGCAGATTGCGAATTGCGGAGGGTGGATTTCCCAGATTGGCAAGATGGGCGTTCCAATTTCTGAGTTCTGCAAGGCAGAGTGCAGATTGCGGGAATCATAAAATAATTCGTCGGAGCTATGTATTTGGGCTTTCACATTTCCGAATCCCGCATGCGGATTGTGGATTATAGGATGTCGGAAGGGAAATAATTCCGGATCAAAGAATTGGACTTCCGCCTTTCTGAATTTCGCAATGCGGAAGTCGGAGGGGAGAAATTGCAAAAGGATAATTTTGGTGACCTGACTTCCGATTTCTGATTTCCGATTGCGGGTTGCGGATCGGAGGTCATTGTGGAACTGCGGATTGCGGATCGATAATCATTATGGGTTCAGAGTTGCGGAGCCTTTGAATTGCTTGGGAAAAAGAAGAAAAAAAATAGCAGGTGACTCAAGGGTTCTCTCCCATTGCCTCTAAAGGGAACTGAGGTGACCGAGGACATGAAAAGTGGTATCAGAGCCCAAGGTTACAACACTGGGACTGCTTGGGCCAAATCATGAGTTTACATGCATGAGAATCTGATGCAGTAAGACCTATTGCAGTTATCAAGGAAATCTACAGAGGGATGACAAGGCCATGAAATTGGATCAACTATGATATGGAAGAAGAATTCCATGCTATGATGAGGAATTGGAAGGAAAAATTACTTAACCCCTGTCTTGCTCTTGTATTTCTATTTTGTGAGATTTCTATATAGAAATTGATGGCATAGGAATGCTGAAAATACAATAGACTAGGTGAGTGAAGTGATATGCACTAGTAGGAATATTGTTAGGTATTGCATAGTGCATGTATGTGATGTTGCATGTTGGTAAAGCTAGTAAAGTTTACATATGCAAATGAACCACTAATGACAATTGTTGTGATTGAAGCATGGTTGAAGATGCTGATGATACTGTTGCATGTGACCAACAACCTTATGAAGAAAGGTTGGTGCAACAAATCTATGATCAAGAGATGGGTGGAAGGACTATGTAACCCTTGGCAAGAAGCCAAGTTGAACAGGTAACATCCAAGAGGTTAATGAGAACCATGCAGGTAATGTTCATTCATGATGATGGTACAAGTGTTGAAAGGGGATTGGTGTAATGTCCCTCCTATCCTACAAGGCTATGGAGAGTACACTAACAATAATACTGGACATCTAGTCCCATACTTAATCAAATAAGCATTCATATAAATTGTAGATGGAGATATGCAAATGCATAAAATCTTGAAAACACAACAAAATTTAATTCCATTACACATCCATCATACATTCCAGATTTTCATGTCATTCATCAGTTAAGCAATTTTGAGAATACTTATCTTAAACCAAGTAGTCCCTGAGCAACTAGCTACGCTTCTGCAATGTTCCACCCAACCGTAGGCCAGTGTGCTCCTCAATCTATCAGCACCACTGCCACTCCCGAGCTGGGCATGATCTCCACAAGGAAAAGGGGAAAGAAGGCTCTCACATAGCTAAAGACACACCATAATCAACCAAACCAATCAGCAGTGGGGTTTATCAGGCTGCTAAGAGATGGACAGAGGTGAATTACTAGGCTAGTGGCTCAACCATTGAGCTATGGATACTTCATTGGGCTTATCAATCCAAATCTATCCTCTTCCACTCTTGAATCTCCTACTCACAGGTTCAAAGTAAACAGGGAGGGACATAACAGCCAGAAATGCAAGTGCAGGGCGTTTTTGCAGTAGGATGCCCAACGATGGGATTTCAACCAATTCAGAAAAACGTGGGAAAGCCCAAAACAAAAATGGGAAAATGGGAAAACAACCCCAGGAGCATAATTGTTTTTAGAAAAACGTCCATGGGCATTTCATGGGCAAAAACGGCCTCTATAACCCCAGAAAATCGTGGTTCTCTTCTCCCAGCCACTGTGCTAACCAAAAACGAGTTCCTAGGCATGGAAGAATGCAGAGAAATGGTGAAAACGTGAAGGAAAACCCCAGTTCGCCCCAGGCTGCATGAGAGAGGAAAGACCGTCATTCAGAATGGCTTGGGAAGGCAAAACGTGGGTGATTTCTTGCCTTGCAAGCAAAAAATTGAATTCCCAGATTGATGACTTGCCCATAACTGAAATTGGCTGCCATACCTCATCATTCCCAAGGCATTAATTGCCTCAACCAACTCTTGGAAGAATTTAATGATTGGGGCATAAGCCAAAATGGGTAGTTGGGATCTCATGGGTTTTCTCATTGACACATGGATTGAATCCATGGCTCAAGGGTTTGGTTATTTTTCCTCCCTATTCCTTGTAAGATCATGCCCCATCTCTTTGTTGCATTACATAGCTGGTTGTGGGTTTTTCATTAAAATTGCATATTTACATGATGTCCGAATTTACATGGTGCACGGCTAGCACAAGAACCATATGCATCTATTCTAATTGCCGATACATAGAACGATAAATCAATGGCGGGGCCTTGGCCTTGAGCTCCTCACCATGACTAAATAACAATATTTACATCATTTACAATATTAATGCAATAGGGTCAAGATGGGGACATTACAATTGGGTAAGAATCCCTTGAACCATATTTTGTAATCATAGAAGGGTATGCATGTATGCTTGAACATGTTTTATGTGAATGCCATACCACCATGGCTTGGTGAGGTATGAGGTAGTAAGGGCAAGGAACCTTCTACCATGTAATTGCTTAAATGTTAGAATGCAATCATATGAAATATATCATGTCATTGGTGTATACTAGTTATGAGTTTAATAACCAGGGAAAGTAAGGACTTATCTTCCTGTTATGGTAGTGCTACGGTAGTGCATGCTATATGAGATAGCCCTAGTTAGGCCATGATGTGTTTGGAATGATAGAATGCATGACATGATAGCATAGTATGCATGGACCAATATGCATTGAAATATTTTGCAAATCTATGGTTGCATGAAGTAAATGCACATTAAAAGATAATGTAAATGTTGTAAATGTGCATGCATGAGTGTGGGTGCACATGCTGTGATACATTGCATGAATGCATGGTTGTGGTGTATGTTTATTTGCAAATTAAATAGTGGATGAAATGATGAATTAATGATAATTATAGAATCATTTCACGAGTTGCTATAAATGCAGGAGAGTGAGTGCATGAAGAAGACAATCATGTTTGATGGGCTGCTAGAATGCTCTGTGGAAGGACAGAGCTGCATAAAAAAAAAATGGCTGGGAAGTAATGAGTGTTGAAAGTTTTATTAAAATTTGCATAAATGGTGTGATGGTATCTCACAATTTCATTGTGACAATGATGCATGCAAAATAAATTTCATTGCGATTGAAATGCTAATAGCTGAAAGTGCTTGAATTAGTGAGTGTTATAATTCTGAAAATCACTTCCGTGACTGTGGCAGCAATGAAAATGTTATGTGCATGAAGAAATTACAAAGTGTCGGTTGATTGAAGTTTCAGATTTTAGATAGGAATGTCTTGAGTATGGAAGCGTAGGTAAGCTCGTGTTGAAGGCTGGAATCTACCTCGTGCAAGAGACAAACCTCATGAGAAGGGTATCATGGTTGTAAGATTAAATTTATGAACAACACATATTGTCCATTTCAGATTTGAAACCATCTGATTTAAGTTTATGGGAATAATTTCATGGCTGCAAATCAAATTTTGTAGGTAACAGAATTGTAAATTCATGTTTGAATTTAATTAATAATGTCATTGATTGGTTATGAGAAAATCAGATTTGAATTTTATTGTTAAAAACCACTGACTGTTTGGCTAATCCAGAATTGTGTCAAAGGGACACGTTATGGGGAATGGTTGTGTTATGATAGCAAGCCTAAAACCCTAATGAGCAGAGTGGTACCACTTACAAGAGCGTACATGAGGGTGTCTCATCTGAACTGCATGATTGGTAAAAAATGTGAGTGAGATGGTAAAGGTTATGCTAGTATGGCATATGTGGGCTATGGAACGTGAAAGAGGTTAGGATGGAAAACCGAGGGATTGCTGACTTAGAGAAGGGAGCCCCCATTTAACATGCATCTGCAAAATGGATAAGTGTTATGAAACCCTAACTAAGGGTATGCATGTCTAATTATTAGGGTTAATATGCAGAGCATGTTTTATTTTATTTTATTATTTCAGGCTGACTGAGTATGATTAGGACCTACATGGCTCGCATCGGAAAGGGATGCATAACTTTTGGGTGCTAGGTTATGTTAGGGTTATCAAAATTGACTACACCCTAAAGGAATGGACGCATCCCTAGTGTTTCAATATTTGATAGTGAATGTTATGAAATATGTTTACAATTTCAGAGCAACAATACTAATGAGCTTTCTTACCCCTCTTGTGTTGTCAGCTTGAACAGATGCAATTTGGTGCTACACACTAAAGAGGAAAAGTGAAGAGGTTGTTGTGAGGGGTTGTGGTGAAGGGTTGTTGTATGCTTGATAAACCCAGTCGGAGAACTGGATTAGCATATTGGTTAATGGAATGCATGATAAACCTAGTCAGCGCGTTGGATTGGAATTGGTTATTTGGATGTTGTGGAGCAGCCTGCGTGCTGGAAAAACATTCATTGCTGCATGCACAAGTGGTCTGAGGCTTGCAGAAACTTGGTTACCTTTCAATGCACACCCTGAAGAGCACTGGAAGGGGTGGGTATGCTCGAGGGACTGTGTAGAAGATAAGAGGTACCATCCTTATGTTGGGTGGGGAAAGTCTTGTGGGTGCCATAGTTGTCTGAAGTCAATGTGGGATACCTGTGGAGCTAAAGGAAGATTCCCATGAAGATAAGTATTTAATTTTCATTCATTCTTAATTCGGATAATGAAAATTCCATGAAAAATTCTTATAACAACCAAGCCGATACACTGTTGTTTCTTTGTTGGAGACCTTGGTCATTGCTGGAAGTAAGAACTGTGAAGGCATCCTAAGGATGCATATGGACATGTGACTGTCCTAGAAAGATCATGATGAGCATAAATGAAGGTGGTGCTAGTGGACTTGTGTGGGTCCTAGCAAACAAGAGTTTTGTAGACAAACCATGTGGAAGGGTTCCTTGGTTGAGAGGTCTTGGGAAGACCTTAGACACTAAGTGTCATAGCCGAGAAAGGGAAAGTCAAGCATTCACATTGAAGTGAAAGAGGCTAAGGAGCATGGAATCACAATGGTGAGGTGACTCCGGATTGGAACAAGACTAAGAGGGGGGAAACTCTTACTCTCCTCTTTCCTTTTTAATTAATGCATTTCAGAAAACAGAAAATTGTTGAATGCAGGATGTGACAAAAAAATTGATTGTGTTTAATTGCTTGAAATAAATTGTGAATGTTGAAATGGTAAATTCCCTATGAAAGGATGAGCATTAATGAGTTCATGTGTATGTTGGGAAATCATGAAATGTATGGAAGTCTCATGATAAATCATGGACTTTCCATGTCAATTGGGCAATTAATTGACTGATTTTAATGTTTATATTATGCTTGGCTTAACAAGATTTACAATGATGAATTTCACAGGTAAGGAATTGAAAGCAATTGGTTGTAGCTATCCCAAAACAAGTGGTGTTAGCCAGCGAAGTGTGGGCAGCTATACACATTGATCATGGTAGCAAACCAAAGGCTATTGGATTTGGCTGAAAAATCTTCTTCAAACACTGCCAGGGAAGCAAGAAGATAGCAGTCATGAAGTTACAGACTGGTAGATCAACTGAAAGACAAGGAGAAGGAAGGGATTGTTGTGGAGAAATGCCCACCTGCAGAGATGGAAGATAAAATCCAGCTGGAGCATCTTGTGGAAGCCAAAGGACTTGGGCCTTAAAGCTCAAGGAAAAGGAGGAGATGCAGGGAGACTTGCTATGTTTGTGAAATTTGATGTATGGAACACCGAGGAAGGTATTATTCTAAGGGGGGGAGTATGTAATATCCCTCATTCTGACCCTTAGGATATTTTGGTTGTAATGTAAATATTGCATAAAATGCAATGTGCGTCTTCCCTAGTGTGGATCTCAAGGCCAAGGCCCCACTAGTGGATGCTTAGGTTTAATTGCATAGGAAAGTATTTGATATTCTGATAATCCATGTGCTATTAAGCCATTAGATATTGTAAATGATACCATGTAAATAAAATATCAAGGACTGGCTATGGCTACAACAAAATGAGGGGGAACTATGTATCCACTAGGGAGTGGTGAGGGGGTGGGGGATTGAACCTAGACTGTCATTTGTCACCTAGAGAACCCTTTTGACCTGTCCTAGCTACCATTGATTGCTGCTGCAAGGTAAGCACTGTAGGAGGACTGTGTATGAGTTCGTGGAGTATGGGAAACCCCCCAAAACTCAGATGGCAGGGTATGGAACTATGATGCCTTGATCTGCACGTCACTCCCCCCTTGGCAGTTCATATTCCTCCTTCCCAGAACGTGGTTGATCATACAGGATCAGTGGAACCCTTATGAATCATAGGACAGCCGAGTTGTGAAGCAAGGAAGATAAATCATGATTATGTGCAGGGCCTCGATTTACAAAGCCGAATACACTTAGAAAACTTTGCGTAGGAAGCAAAACGATGGGGTTATCCTTGGATTCTACTTTGTGGGTGAATTGCAGAGCGTGATATTCTCAGGAAATTATGAGGAAAACCCTACATTTGTGGTCGAGAACCTAGATGCGGGATAGTGTTGTTCGGCCAGAGAAAGTGGAGAAGAAACCTAAGTGGGAAGGAACCAAGAGGTTTTAGATTTCTTGCCTGAGAGGGATTATTTACCTTGATCTAGCAGTCAAGGCCAGCCACACTTACCCAAATCAATGCTTGAGGAAGGGTCACCCTAGGGCTTGTGCAATAGTGAAGGGAACCTTACCGAGGCTGAGAGTGGGGTGATGGGGGTGCTTGAACCTGTCTGAGATCATTGGGATATGCCCATAGCTCCATGGAGGAACTTATTGAGCTAGAAGATCCTCACCTACCTTCCCCATTTGTTTGAAAAATTTAACTGTGTGTTGGATGCTTTGATTGACTGTGAACCAATGTTGTGAGTGAGCTTGAGTGATACTCCTTAGTGGATACATAGCCCCAGCTCGGGGGTGATATCTGATTGTTGAAATAATAGAGGTTGGGAAGAGATCTATGGTTGGGTTGGAAAGTTGCAGTCCATAGCTAGTTTGCTTGGAGGTTCAATGCACAAGATAAGTATTCTCTATGTTAATTTATGCCCACATGTGTTCCAATTCCCATGAAATGTTCAGTGATTACTAGGACTAAATGGCCATGCCTTATGCTTCATTCTATTGTGCATGTTATTGATTGTTGAATGCATGACACATTGTGTGTGGATGATGCTGCCTTTAACTATAGTTGTTAAGTGCATGTATGCATCTATTTGATCATGGGAATCGTCCATTGATGAATAGGATTGTATGCCTATGCATGGTGTTAGGTATGTTGTGTATGTTTTTCATCTTGCTTCTACACTGTTTAACTAGTAATGACTGTTATGGTTGGAAGATGTGTGTGTTGATATGGCTAACTTCTACTCTGTGTGTTAATTGTAGTGTTCTTGCACTTTTACATGCTTATCCTTATGTTGATATTTATATGTAATCATTCTTGAGGAATAGGTCTAAGTCCTGCATGCTCTCTTCAATCTGCTTGGGAGGAATATGTGCATGTATTCCATTCTATGTGGGCGTACCATGTTTCATTCCTTGTGTTCCTGGAGTAGGCTTATGCACATTTGTAATTCCTTGATAATGCTTTTGAATTGTCCTTTGATGGGTTAGGGATAAATCTTGTAAATGTGCAGGACACTCTATCCTGGACTTGGGAAAAAAAGTAGACAACCCCTATTGTGCTTAATGGCACCCCTGTGGATCAGATGAAGGAGAGAAGACTTGGCAGAAGTGGAGCAGAGCTTATTGCAGAAGGGTAAAGGCACACAGGGGAGGTTATGGCCATATTTTCAATTGGAAACATGACAAGGTTAGAGTGCTCATATGGGTTAGGGGATCATACCAGTGGATAAAGTTCTCCAAGAGCTTTCCAATGGTACCGGCCTTGTCCAATTTGGACCCAGGATGAGGGAGTTATCACCCTTAGAATTTGCAGGTGAAGTGACTAGTTTAGGGGTATGTGGTCCCGATCTTCCGCATCCGCAATGAGGATTACAGATTGTGGAGGTAGGGGATCGACCACTGGATTTGCATGGATGGCCTTCCACCTTTCCGCATCAACAAAGCAGGTTGCGGGTTGCGGGAGTCGGGAGGGCAGGTCCAAAGAAAAGGGTGCGTGGGAGTTCCACCTTTCCGCATCCACAAAGCGGGTTGCAGATTGCGGATGTCGGAAGGCCGACTTCCATGGGGCCGACGCATTGGATTTCCACATTTCCGCATCCGCAAGCGAGTTGCGGTTGGTGTTTTTCTTGGATTGGCGAGATGGGAGTTCTGATTTCCGAGTTCCGCAAGGCGGACTGCAAATTGCGGGAATCAGAAAAGAATTCTTCGGAGCTGCGTATTTGGGATTCCACATTTCTGAATCCCGCATGCGGATTGCGGATTGCGGGATGTTGGAAGGGAAATAATTCCAAATCTGGGAATTGGCCTTCCGCCTTTCCGAATTCCGCAATGCGGAAGTTGGAGGGGAGAAATTGCAGAAGGATAATTTTGGTGACCCGACCTCCGATTTCCGATTGCAGGTTGAGGATCGGATGTCATTGTGGAAATGTGGATTACGGATCGATAATCATTGCGGGTTCAGAGTTGCAGAGCCTTGAAATGATTGGGAAAAATAAGAAAAAAATTAGCAAGTGACTCAAGGGTGCTCTCCTATTGCCTCTAAAGGGCACTGAGGTGACCGAGGACATGACACTACAAATTTCATACTCCTGCGTTTCTCCAATTCTCTGCTTGTCCTAAAGACCTCGTTCCTCTGAAAATTGGAGGAGGAGTATCCTATCGATTTTAATTATTATAATAACATAAATAGTGATGAGCATTTTAGATGCCCTAGTTTTGATTTTCAGTCTGTGATCCGTGATATGGAGAATGTACCTAAATCAAAGAAAATATAATATAAGTTATGAGTGTCCAAAGGCCCCAAGGTTTGAACCTCGCTCTGATACCAAATGTAACTCCCAACCATACTATTATGGTACGACACACTCTCATCTTGTAATTAAAAAAAATGGAAGTACATTCATAATTTAATTTTAAGTTACCATCTAATCCATTTAAAGAAAAAAATACACATAGATTAACATTCAATCAACAAGTGGTAATTGAATCCAAGCAAATAACTAAGGGTTTGAATATAGTAATGAATGTTGGTGATACTTAGGTGAATTGGAATAGTAACTATGCATTTAAATCAAACCCGAGTTTAGAGTTGCAGTGGTGCCATTGAAGCTAGCATGATGACCAACACAGGCAACAACTCAGGAAACCACATCGAACCCCTCAGTGCAAGACTGAGAGCCCCCAAGCCATAAATCAGTAAAACTATGCTAGACAAATACCTCCTTACCATAGTAGAAAAATCCTTGTGTACTCCTCTCGTGAAAAGCAAATCTCATGCAATAGAATAACGTGACCTCCAAAAACAAAAACCACCAATTGCCCCCAAAAGGAAGAAGTAAAAGACCCCCATGAAGTCCTTCCCCTTCTTCTTATAAGCTCATTTTCCTTATAATTTAAAATAAGTTTTATCTATATGGATGACACTTTTCATCCATGCACCATCCCACTTAAGCTTAATAAATCTTACTTTAACATTAAGTTTGCATCTAATTTTTATTTATGATTATTTGTCTATTATATATTTCATTATGATTAACTTTCAAGTTGGGGCATTACAAACACCCCCTCTTCAGGAAAATTTGTCTCGAAAAAGCATCACCCCCCATTTCTTATTCCCATGCAACATGTTATGTGCCAGAGCTTTTACATTGTTCCAATGAGGTTGAGAATAGAGCAAGGGGTCAAAATTTTGATTGTACAGGCCAAAGTGGGATTTATTGTATGGATATTTGGTTTGGGGGCTATTTACCCCCTGGATTGGACATGGCCAACCCCTTTGGTTTCACTCTCATAGGTATTAATCATAGTGGCTCTATTGGCTACCTCTTGGGTTGATGATGTCTCCACCATGTAGGGATGTATGCCCATGGGTTGGTGCTCCAGGGCTTCCGGGGATGATCCACTAGGGCACATGGCCATCCTGGTTATTTGAGTTGCAAAGGTGATTGCGCCTTGTAAAGGATTGTTATCTCCTACTAGAAAACCTTCTTTCACCAAATTGGACCTATTTCAGCTTCCATAAACCCCTGCTCTAGCCTTCCTATCCTGGTGTGCCATCCTTCAAGCTATTGCACACCAATGAGCCTTTAGTGTCTTAGAGAGGGAGCGTTGAGGGAATTTCAACATTTTGGGGTTAGATGGGGCATGATGTCCCCCCTTGGCTCACTGTTTCATCAAGTGAAGTAATCTCTTAGCTTATTTTTATCATTTTTGTACAGTTTAGGGTAAAATTCCTTTGTTTTGTAGAATTTACCCTAAAAATAATATTATCATTATGTTTTAGACTTATAGGCTCAAATTAAAATATTGAGGATGAAATAGTATAAATAGATATCCTCTCATTCATTTTAAATAATAAGACAAGGGTTCAAATTATGTTTATTGCTATCTTTCTCTTACTCTATGAGGCTCTCATGTGATGCGCACCTCTTGGGATGATCTTCTCTTGGCTTGAATGTGAAAGTGGATAATTTATACTAGGGTTTCTTGGCACATACATTATTGATGCTAGCATTGTTGGAATAACACAAGCACAAGGATGGCCTATTGCTCTTCTTTTCTCATCTCTTGTTAAATGTTGGTGAGTTTCATGCTTCTATGTGGATTGAATGATGGTTTTAATGTTGCATTTTCTCTAAATTAGGGCTTCTTACCAACTTTTTTGTCAACCTTGTATGGTGAAAATTGTCCTCTTGAAGGATTTTTTCTTTATTTTTGGCCTTGGATCTCTACTTTTACCGTAATTAGGCTGCCTCAACAAACCCTAGAGGTTGTTGTTGGATGCCCTAGTTTGCAAGTCTAGAGAGGCATTTCGAGGAGGGACGTTGATCATTGACCCCTCATGCCCTAGGGGTTGAGGTGATACCATGACTCCCTTAAATTTACAACTCAAATTTAAAGAATTCATTTGTATTATACTTAGGTGCGTCTCATGTTAATTTAGGGATACATTTTAACCATAAAAAACCCTAAAAATTAGAAAACCCCTATAACCCTAAACACTTAAAAAATTCATAACTCCAAAAATATTTAAAATTTTGAAAATCTAAGCCCATTACCAAATTCACCCTAGGCGAATTATCCATAAATTCTAAAGGGCATCATCATTTATGGTGGTAAAAAGAGCTAAATTTGACTCAATGTTCATTGTGAAACAAATTGCAGACTGTAATATTTTGCAGACTGTCAAATCTGATTAGGGCTGAACTAATAGACAAATTCACTGGTTAAATGAAATCGACCTAGCAAGGGGGTTATTTCCCCTTCCAATGCGAACTTATTTGAATATTTTAAATCCCCTTTAGGGATGATTTGGACTATATAACTACTTATGTCACCAATTGTTTCTAACTACTGATAAAATGACTAGAAGACGTAATTGTTGATTAGTGCTAGTAATTATTGATGTTATATGACCGATACTAATTCTATTGATAGCTATTAATGACAAATTCCAAATTATATATACTATTTCTTACTATTTCCATCTATAATGTTTAAATCCCGATCTTCATACTAGTATTTACTACTCCTAAGACTAATAGCTACTACTAATATTTTCCCAAGGATTAATGATAATGTTTGCTGTTATTCCTATTCTCTAGGCCAAAATTCAATGCATCATTAGTGTTGTTGTTACCGCTACAAGAATTTTGCATTACATCGTCTACTGGTTTATGTCAAAAAATTGTTGATAACCAATGAATATAGACTTTGTTTCAGACCATAGTGCAATATGATATTGTATTGGTTTGGCATAATATATTATTGATTAACCTATTGTGGTCTATACACTTTGAATTAGAAGTTTATTACATAATTGACATTTGTCTAACTCCATCCCAAGGCACTGATATTATAATTGTAGAAAGAATATTGGTTGTATTAAGATCATTTGCATGTAATATTGAAGGGCTCTCCCCTGGTGAATAATCCCAAAGAAGTTCAAGGAGATATACTAAGGTGACATTGGGTCTATCCTTCCTCTCATGTGCTTACCAGATCGTGTACTCCTAGTTTGATCGGTAATATTTTGGTGTTGTTGCTGGGGACATTTCAAATCAATTGAAGTGATTGATTTTGATTCTTATCCCTCATATCCTTGGAAAAAAACGACACTTGGTAAGAACTCAAGGTGAGTCCTTTATTTCTTATTTGAAGTCTATTGTTTTTTGAAGGGCTAACCTTGCAGGACTTATCTGGAGACTCCATTGGCAACTGCTTTATCCAAATCATACACACTCTTGTTTGTGTACCTTGGAAAGATTTGTTACATTGATTTGACAGGTCTCTCCTAGCAAATACTACAAATCAAAATAAAAAGAGGTACGTCACGAGAGCTACTTCAAAAGGTGATCTTATCCCTGATCTTGACATTATTTTGAACAAAAGAAATAAGCATACACAAAATAGAGTAGTAGGTGGTCTTTTATCCTTTGAAGCTTTATTGTACATTCACCACTTATTTACCGATTCTACTCTTACATCAAACATGGCATATGCTCCTTTTGATTTCAATAACATTCCAAGTTATCCTCGTGATATGCCAAAGATAAAGGATGTGCCTATTTTTACTAGTCAAGATGTTATTTATGCTACCCATCATTGGGGAGAATTTGAACACTATTTGTTGACTAGAAGTATTGAGCATCTTGATATGAAACTTAAATTCTTTACTATGAGTTTAAATTTGATGCTAAAGAATGGTGGGACTCCTTGCTCATTGGTGGTATATCTACTTTATGTTGGGTGCCAGAAATGCCCCTTTGTGCTCATCACTATTGAGATCATTTTCCCTTGTTTTCCTTATTATTGTAACCAGGTCATTATCTTTCCCAAGAAAAAGCATGGATTCAAACAGGTATAATTCATTATTGCTTTGTTGTATTTAATGCTTAAGGATTACTTGTGATTATGTGTTATATTCTTAATTGTGCTGACTTTTGAAGGATCAATGAAAGTAATAGGATTCAAGTGTATCAGCTTGTCGAGACACGTAGACAAAGGAGTACATGGCTATTAGTGACACTTTTCTGGGATCTGGTTAAGCTTGTTACAGGAACGGCTCGAGCATCTATCCATGCAGCCTACTGATACTCGTTTGGTATCTGATTAGTTGAAATGTAAAGAGAATTAACGCATATGAAACATATTTTTTCCCAATTGTAATTATGAACATAATTGTTTCTATTTTTCGAAGTGTTGAGTCGACAGCCTGAAGATATTCGATCATCATGGATGTCCGAATTAAGAGGACCCGAATTGTCTTGTCTAGTATATAGAGAGAGATGAGAGGGTTCAGAAGGTTAGGCTTATCTTTATGAGAAGAATTGTAACAGGAGTGGGGAGGTTTTTTAATTGAACTTATTCATTAATGAAAGAGGTAGTGTTTTCCAGATTCATTGTCTACCGAGTTGATCTAGTAGCCTTTAGCGGTATCTCTGTTAGAAGGCAAGGGCCCACCTTCTCACAAAGTTTCCGAATTAGTTAGTTGTTTAATTATTTTACTTTGTTTGGTGTGGATTTGCTAGTTAGATTCCATTGCTGAAACAATTGATTATTAAGCGTAGGATTTCTTAATTTCCGATTTCTCTTTGCTGAAACAATGTGAGTATTTAGAATAGGATTTCCCAATTATAGCTTTTTCTTATTGTTGAAACAGTCGACTGAGTAATGTGTGGTTTCTTATTTCAAGTGTGTTATTTATTATGTTGATACAACTGTTCTCTGCTACGGTATGTCATTGAGTGCTTCATTCCTTTCATGAATTGTTGAACTGGTAGATAACATATAATTTACAGAGTAGAAAGAAGATTGAATTACTTCAAGGTTGAATATTGCAATTGCAGATTGAATCTCTTTTATGATGTTGATTTAGGATTTAACTTCTTACAAAAGCAAGTTTGTTAATTTATTCTTGAAGCAGTTGATTCTAGAACTGATACTGTAGAAGGATTGTAAACCCTCTTAATATTGGACAGTCAATTTAATAATTGAAGTTGGATTGAACAGTAAGAAGAGCATAGACTTAGCAATTAGGTAGGTTGGGTTACTTCTAATTGATTCATCAGTTACTGAAATGTTTACGCATATATTTTGCTTGATTACCTTTGAAATAATCAGACTTACCTTGGTTGATAATTTATATTGAGAACTCTTTTTATTAACTTCAATTAATAGGCAATTATAGTGACCAACATTTTGGCGCCATTGTCGGGGAAGGTAATTGGTAGACATAGATTGTAGCTGATTAGTTTTTTTTTCTTTAGCTATCTTGATTTTTTGGGTTGCAGGGACGATAAGATGCAGTGAAGAGCTGTGCATCCTTCAACAGACCGAGCGGGTTCCTACCCCAAAAATCAAGGTATTATTATTTAAGCTTGCATGAATACAAGAAGAAAAGAACATGAAACCCCCAAAAGCACTAACTTTGCAAGTGGAAGAGGTCATGGCAGTAACCAAGGTCTAGGAAGAGGAAGCTTTATTCTCCTCAAGCTTGAATCATCAGTATCAACCGTGGAGAAGGTAACGGAAATTTAAACTCCCACTTCTGAGAAGAAAACTCCAGAAGATAAGGGAAGTGTTGTGGGTACAAGAAATCTAGAGGAATTTTATCGAATTAATGGGCATGAAGTAACTAAGGAAAAGTGGTTGGAGTATCGACAGGAACTGGGGGAAGAAAGGAGAAGAAAGGAGCAAGAGAATGAGGAAGAAATGAACACAAAGATCATGGAGAATGTCGAGAGCACCCTAATGATCGTGAAGAAGTGATTGGGGACAACGGTAATAATCAACATGGAGAAACAGTTGCTATACTTGAATTCCCCATTCGATAGATGCTTGGGGTGGCTCCTATGAAGAACATTTCACCCTTGGTATTGCCAAATTTTTATGGTAAGTCCACTGAAGATCCATACGAGTTCCTTTTTGAGTTTGACATTCTCCGCCGAATTTATGACTACACCTCCAATGAACAAAAGTTAAAATAATTTCATGCCACCTTGAATGGAAATGCCCTACGTTGGTTTATGAGTTTGGGAGGTGAGACTGTTACAACATGGGACCAAATGAAACAAGTCTTCCTTTCTAAATATCAGGATTATTGTAGAACCAAGGATAGGAGGGAAGAATTGTTCAAAATTGTTCAAAAGGAGGATGAGATTTTGGAGGATTTTGTGGAAAGACTCTTATATAATTTGCAACGATTTGGTCATGCTGACATTGGAAGAGATGTCCTTTAAAATCATTTTTATTGCGGGGAATGAGAGAAGACTGTCTGGATATGCTCAACCTGTTGGGGAAAGGGGATATCTCAAGAGAAATTTTTGACCATATTATAGATATGTGTCTAAGATACTTTAGGGGATATTCTAGAACTAACACAAGAGACCGGGATGTCCTTACAAGGGCTCAAAATTCAGCCAGTGGTGGAGCTACACAAGCATAAATAGGTAATATTCATGAAAAATTCATAACTAATATGATGAGTTCTATTTACTCACAATTGGATGTTTTGAAAGAAAAGTAGAGGCGGGCAGAGGAAGATTTGGAACTGGGCATATTCTGTGCTAAATGCATAAAGAGGCGCTCACTAAGGGAATCCCCACTTGACAAGGTAGAGGTATGTGGTCTGTGTGATTTTGATCACAACACTAAGGAGTGCCCTTCATTGCCAAAAGTTAAGGAAATTTTCCAAGCATCTAGCGGGGACGTGGAGAAAGCTTACTTCATTTCACAAAAGAATCCTTGGCCACCTCGTGCTCCAGGTATGAACCCAGATCCTACATCTTTTAATTCCTAGAATAATATGAATAATCAATTTCCCCCACAATATTCTTATCATAATAACCAGTGGTATCCATCTACTCAATCTCCAATGCAATATCCTACTCCTTGGATGTCATGGGAACCTCATCCAAATCAACAAACCCCTTGGCCTCCAGGTTGGAGAAATCCTTATCCAGGGAATCAATTCCCTCACAATCAACTTCCTCACCAAGAGTATCAACAACCACAGTTGTAACTCCCTACTAATGCAACACCAATTAACGCACCACTATGACCTCAACTGCCTGCTCAACCCAATCCTAACCCCAATAATAAGGCAGTGCAACAATTTGAAACATCAAACATGCTAGCTTATTCTATCACCCCTATCCCCTGTAATGAATTACATCTATGATATAGTAGGGTGGTAGAACCTATTGTCATTGAGGATGTTCCATCCCCTGTGACTGAAGAAAGAACAAATAAACAAGTGGAGAGCCCAATTGGCGCAGCAATTCCCATCATTGAGAATGTTGAAACACTTGTTGAAACACTTGCTGAAACACCAACTAAAACATACGTTGAATATATACCTATAAGAATTCCAAGAATTCCTCCATACCCTGAGCGATTAACTCTACAAAAAGCACCAGAGAAACCATGTTTTAACCTTCCCAAGGAATTGAAAAATATTTACATTAAAATTCCATTATTGCAAGCCCTGCATGATGTACCCATTTATGCCAAAGCTGTTAGAGATCTGTGTGTGAAGAAACCAGGAAGAAAACCTAAGGACCCTCTTACAGTTCATGTGGTTGGGAAGTTGTCTGAGTTAATGATGGAAAAGGTTCTCGTGGCTAAATATGACGATCCATGCAATCCCACTGTTATAGTGCATATTGGGTATAATGAGATTCCCAATGTTTTAGTTGATTTAGGGGCAACAAGAAATTTGATGACCATTGAAACTGTAAAGAATTTGGGGCTCACCAATCTCAGATCAACCCCCACGGTGCTAGAAATGGCTGATAGATCCACAATTAGACCTGAGGGAATTCTGGATGACTTAGTATTTTCTGTTGATTCATGGGAATACCTCGTAGAATTTCTTGTATTACAACCCAAATCTCAGTTGGGGGGACATCCACTCATTCTAGGAAGGCCCTGGTTGGCTACAGAATACGCGTACATTAGTTGTAGATCAGGATCCATGACAATATCTGATGGAACCGATACTAAAAAGTTGACTCTATATCCTCTAGCAAAACCAAGTTTAGATGTTGAAACTCCATTATGGGTAGATTTGGAAGAAGAAGAAAGCGCACAACCTCTTCTTACTATAGGGAGGGATTTGACTTTCAAAAGTAAAACTGAGGATGACACCATCAATAGTTTCATTAGTGAACCAATGACAGTTTCCAGACAAGCATATTAGTTCTTGGATAGCACCTCCATTAAAATTGACCAAGAAGAACTTACTGAGGAGGTCCTATGTAAAAGTGTTTAAAATATTCCTATAATTGAAAATTAAAAGAGTATTCCCATAGAGATTGAGCTTGGAAAAACCTTGAATATCAATCCCAATCTCACACTTGATGAATTGGAATGCTTGACTATAATACTGAAACAACATAAGGGAGCCTTTGCGTGGGAGTACACCGACATGAGAGGTATCCCCTTTGAATTGTGTACTCACCACATTTAAATTAAGAATGATTGTGGGCCCATATGCCAACCCTAGCGCAGAATGAATCCAAATCTGAGAGACATCGTGAAGGAGGAAATTCAAAATATTTTAAAGGCAGGATTTATTTACCCTATTTCAGACAGTGAAAGGGTTTCCCCAATAGTGATTGTACCTAAGAAAAATGGTAAATGGCGTGTCTATGTGGACTACCAAGAATTGAACAAGGCTACACAAAAAGACCATTTCCCTTTGCCATTTATTGATCAGGTCCTTGATACATTGTCTGGTAAAAAATTCTTCTCCTTTCTGGATGGCTTTAGTGGGTATAACTAGATTCATATTTCCCCTGAAGACCAAGATAAGACCACCTTCACATGTCCATGGGGCACTTTTGCATATAGGGTTCTTCCTTTCGGATTATGTAATGCATAGGCTGCATTTCAACGAGCTGTGCTTAGAATTTTCTCTGAAATGGTTAATGATTGTATGGAAATTTTTATGGATGAATTCACTCCTTATGGTAGTAGTTTTGATGAGGCTTTGAAAAAATTGGAAAATTTCTTAAACCCTGTGATCAGACTCACCTATCCCTTAGTACTGAAAAATGTCATATGATGATGAGTGAAGGCATAGTCCTCAGGCATTCTATATCTGCTGCAGGAATCCAAGTGGACCCTGCTAAAATAAAGGTAATTGTGAACATCCATGTTCCTGGAACACAGAAAGAGGTACGTAGTTTTATCATACATGCTGGTTATTATAGATGTTTCATAAAAAAAAATTCTAAACTAGCATCTCCACTATTTACCTTACTAATGAAGGATGCACAATTCAATTGGACAGATGCATGCTAGACAACATTTTCATAATTAAATAACAAACTATCTATAGCACCTATTTTGTGTGGGCCTAATTGGGCCTTACTTTTCCACATTTCTTTTGATGCTTCAGATACTGCTATTGGGGTTGTGTTGGGACAACAGGAAGGCCATAATCCATATGCTATCTATTATATCAGTAATAATTTGGCCCCTACTGAACTCAACTACACAGTAATAGAGAAAGAATTCCTTGCTATCATTTATGCCATCAATAAGGTCAGGAACTACATTACTAGGTACTCTACTTTTGAGCATATCGATCACTCAGCTATTAGATATTTGATGAATAAAACTGTTACTAATGCTCGAGTGACTAGGTGGTTGCTATTACTACAAGAATTTGATATCACAATTGTTGATAGACCAGGAAAATAAAATGTTGTTGCTGATTTTATTTCTCGACTAACCAATAATGATGATATTTCTCTAGTTGAGGATTCTTTTCCTGATGAACATCTATTTGCAGTTTCAGTTAACTCACCTTGGTATGCATATATAGCTAATTATCTTGTTGTAGGAAATCTTCCATCTCATCTATCAAAAAGGGAAAGAAGAAGGATTGTACAACAAAGTGCTAGGTACTGCTGGATACACGGATATCTCTTTTACACAGGGCTAGACTTGAAGGTTAGACGATGTGTGAGGGAATATGAGATCCACAACATCCTGAAAGCATGTCATGATGAACCATGTGGGGGACATTTTGCCTATAAAAGAACTGGATATAAGGTGTTAAGAATGGGTTATTTCTAGCCAACTTTGTTTCAAGATGCAAGAAAGTATGTGCAAACCTATGATAGCTGCCAAAGGATGGGTCATCCTAATAGATTGGATGAGATGCCACTCCAACCACAAGTGGTGGTTGAACCTTTTGAGAAATGGGCCTTGGACTTTGTGGGACCCATCAACCCTCCTTCAAAACAAAAGGTTTACATTCTGGTTTGCACAGACTCTATGACTAAATGGGTGGAGGCCACAGCCATGGTAAGAGCCACTGATCAAGCTGTTATATATTTCTTATATGAAGAGATCTTTACTCGCTTTGGAGTGCCTAAATAAATAGTGATAGATGGGGGATCATAGTTTGTGTCCCGAAATATGGAAGATCTTCTACAAAAATATCATATCCAACATTGATTAACTTCACCTTATCATCCACATGCCAATGGCCAAGTGGAAAGTACGAATAAATTTATTGAATCTATTCTTACAAATACTGTGAAGAGTCATCATAGGGATTGGGCCAAAAGACTCCCTGAAGCATCATGGGCATATCGAACTACATGGCGTAACACCACATGATTCTCTCCTTATGAATTGGTTTATGGAAAAATGTTGTCTTCCCTATTGAACTTGAGATTAAAACTTTGAGGACTGCTTTGGAAGCGAACTTGGATCTATAGGAAGCTCAAAAGGATCGGTTGAATTAGTTGAATGAACTTGATGAGAAACGCGCAGTTGCTGTACATCAAACTTTAATGATTCAGCAGCAATGTTCTAAGTGGCATGACAAGTTTATTAAGAAGAAAATGTTCCATGAAGGAGACTGGGCCTTATTATACGATTCATGGTTCAAGAGAGACTTTCAAGGTAAAATGCGCACTAGATGGTTGGGCCCATACAAAGTGGATATAGTGTTCGACAATGGAACTGTTCAAATGACCACAATCGATGAATATCAAACTCCATTATTTTCCAATGGTCATCGATTGTGGCTCTATCATAAGCCACTCTCGAAGGATGCCTTTTCCACTCGCATTGTTGCTGATTCAAACTGTCAATTGGTACAGGAACAAGAATCTCTTCCTGTTTCTTCATCTCTTTAAAGTTGTTACGCATTTCTCATAGAAAATTTGTACATAAATAAAATTGGTTTAATTTTATTTCTTTTGATTTGATTTCAGTTTGTTTGATAAGATTGATAGATTGCTTGATAATATTTATTTTTCAGCTTTGATCGGTTTGTTTAGAAAAATTGTGTGCAGGAATAGATGCGAAGGACCCAGGAGAAAAGGAGTAGTCGCAATGGGCCAATTGACTGCTGAAATTATGGGTGGTCCTCTGCAATTTCTAAATAATCCTTTACAAGGATTGGTGAAGTAAATTATGGACTTCTATCAAGATCATTGGACTTCATTCGAGCACTGCTAAATGTTGTCATTGGCCAAAATTTTGTCAATCTGTTTTCTGAAACTCTGCCAGTTTTCCACTGTTTTCCAAAACTCTATCAGTTTTTCCACTTTTTGTCAAAACTCCGCCAATTTTTCCGTTGAAACTCCATTAAACTTATGTCGAAACTCTGCCAGTTTTTCCACTTTTTGCCGAAACTCTACCAATATTTCCGTTGAAACTCCGCTACACTTATGCCAATTTTCCTCCAACCGCTCTACTTTTTGCCGAAACTCCACCAATATTTTCGTTGAAACTCCGCTACACTTTCAGCCAATTTTTCACCAACCGCTCCACTTTTTACCGAAACTCCATCAATTTTCAGCTGAAACACTTTCAATTTCTCCATTGAACGACCACCATCTTTCTAGTTTTCAGGTTGCATCAGTTATGAAACTTGTTGACTTTCCTCAAAACCAATAAATTATACTTGAGGAAGATTCTGACAGAGTTGGCAGCAGTATTGCCTTGCCGGTTTTTGTAATTAGTATCAAGCTCGCCACAGTTTTTCGAAGGTGAAGCCGAAAGTCTGCCAAAGTTCCCACCCACTGACACAATTCAATTCCAACATGGACACATTCAACTCTCCTATTGGATAGAGGCCAACCGCCTTTATGAAGCTGCATGTGAATATATACCACCATCAATCAATTTGACAAGCAAAGGCAGGCCACCTCAGAGGTTGATGATCCATCACGGTAAGCATAGAGGTATGACTTCTAATCATGAGTATGACTAGGCATAAATAGATAGAGTAATCATGATTATACTACGTTTGCATATCCATGTCATCAACTTTAACCAATATGTCCAGTCGGAAGGACACATCGCTACCCTCTCCCGTACCTATTGACTGCTGCCATCTCATCCAATCCATGTGACAACTTTTAGCACGATCCTATTCCATAATTACACCAACTTTCCAAAAATACCCAGTGAACTCTCCATTGTTCATCGTTGTCTTTGCATGCTGCAACTCTGGCGTCCGAATTGGGAAATTTTTGCTTGCGTCGTTTGAGATTACAGAAGAAAGGCATGATCGGGGGTTTTGCAGTCCGACATGAACCTAAAACCATGGACGCTTTGCACCAGAATGGAGAGGTTTTCAGCATCTTTGAAGAAGCAGGGTGGACGACATATTTTGAATGATTGAATGGGTTTAACGAATAAATGGCATTACAATTCGTCGTGAATTTGAGAGGAGACCAGTCAGAAGTTGGCAGATTGAGGATTGAATTCTCAAATCACATTTTAGCATAAGTCACAGGATTGCCTAGGATTGGGAAGAGATGGTTCGACTTAAGAGGCCCAACCTAACTACAATAGACGAATTCCATGCAGAAGGAGAAAGCATTCAACCAAAGGAACACATAACAACATTGGAAACTTTGCCTTGCCCATGGGACTAGGTTGCAATCTTCCTGAAGAAATATATCACATGTGAAGGTAGGTACCGAATCATTTAAGGTAGGTAGGCAGGTAGGTAATTTCTCTCTCACTTGCATCACGTCACATTAATAAACATTCCTTATTTTCTTATGAGGACCCTACAAAACATGGCACACTACGCAAGGGGGTCTCACCATCCCATAGCCTCCATCACTAACCATGGCCTCATTAAACATATAATATTGAGATCCCTCGAGCGAAGACATCAATACTAGGGGCAATTGTTGTTGGGGTTGTGGTTGACCATGTGGCCATAGAAGAAGGAGATAGCAATGAAGAGGAAGACGAGCGGAGCTTGTCAAATTTAGTTGGGGGGGGAGATAGAGAATTTGAAGAGGTTAGTAATGATCATGAAAGGGTTTTAGAGGAAGCTGTAACTGCAGAAAATCCTCAAAACTTAAACTCCCAGGATCCTAATAGAAGCCCAGTCCAACAAACAGAAGCCAGTATAGAAGAAATAAGGGAGGAGACTGGAATTCAAACTAGAGTAATTCAGGAAATTGAGTTGTTTGCTGAACAAGGAGGGGTTATAATTCAGGAGGTTGAATTTCACACTGAAACGGGAGAAGAAGATAGTAAGTTAAGGGAAGAATCATCACAAAAGGATGTTTCTCCTTTTCCTGTCTCATATTAATTCAAAATACTGCCAGAAGGTTCCACTCCCCATGCACCACAAAAAAATAAGAAGAGATCGCGCACCCAAAAATAGTTACCCAGCCCATCAAAGAAAATGAGGACTCGGGCCTCTATAGCAGTAGAGGCAGCACAAGTGATCGAGGCAGAACTTGAAATTCCAATTTTAAAACCTCGATCACCCCCTAAAACATAAGAACCAGGGGATAGCCTAAATTCAATTTCGAAGTCTACCAACCCACAAGAATTTGCTACAAGAGGGGGTCAAATTCAAGTAGAAAATATGCTCTTATAAAATGACCTGCTGAAACAGGAGGTGAAGGTGCTTAGGGAATAACTGCAAGGGATAAGAGAAGTTCTAAAGAGGCAAGCAATTCAAAGATTGAGCACCTTAGCTGAAGTCATTGATCAAATGGGGAATCTACCCTCTGTTTCAAAAAATCTGGAGCATGATGAGTTTGTGTGCCTAGAATGTGGGTACATCTTTGAAAGGTCAGGATACAAGGTCACAATCATGGGACTTTCATCCTCGATACTTGGACAATTAATACAAGAAGAGAATGGAACAACACAAGCAGAGCCAAGGGTGGAGGATGAGAAAAATCAGAACAAGGAAGCAACCCCTTCAACCATGGACAATCAATAATTTATGGGTAAGGAATTTGAGGACAGCATTGCACAAGAAATTGCTGACGTTTCAGAACCAGCAATCCAAAGAGAGGGTGGTGAAACACAAGAACCAACAACCCAAGAAGAGGGTGCTGAAACACAAGAACCAGTGACCCAAAAAGAGGATGCGCAAACAAAAATATCAATAATCCAAAGGGAGGCCACTGAAACACAAGAACCAATGGTGTTGGCTTGGTTTTGCAACCAAGCTTAGTGCAATGGGCACCTGCTAACTAGTAGCAGCAGTCTCAAATATTAAAGCAAAAACAAATGTAAATCTAAAACTAAAACTAGACTAAACTAGCATGTGCATATCATAATAAATTTTTGAATTGAAAACAAGAACAAGAAATAGAATAAAGAATAACTTTGTATTGAAAATAAGGGCAAGCAAGTGCTTGCAATGATAATACCTCCAAATGGTGAAGGTTGTTGAGTAGCTCCAAGGGTGAGCAACTCCAAATTCCAAAGGGTCCCTTCTCCAAGGTAGCTACAATGGCCAAAAGCTCATGGGAGATTTTGGCAGCATGAGGATAGGAAGATGGATGGATGTGAAATGAGGAGCCCCTACCACCTTTTTATAGGTTTTGGTGGTGGGGAATACCATTATGGTTTTGTGGAAACCAATGGTATTGACCAACATGGTTTAGGTACTTTTCCCTCCTTTTTCCTTTTTTGAATAAAATTAATATTTTTATTCCCTTTTTAATATTTTTGGGAATTTTGGACCCTTTTTAGGGTTTTTTATGATTTTTAGGAAAAATAATCTTTTTGAGTGGGAAAAGGGGTGTATTAAGGTCTTTTGGTGACCTTTTGTTGGCTTTAGAGGCTCAGATGGTGGAAAAAGTGGACAAATGGGTCATGTGGATAAGGAAATGAGCTAGTGAGCACTTTTTAGGTGTTAACAAATGGCACATGAAGTAATTGTTGAAGTCCCTGAACTGATGCCACATGAAGAAGTGGTTGAAACACAAGAACCAGTAGCACAAGAAGAATCTGCTGAAATTGTGTCACAAGAAGAAACTGTTAAGATCCCCGAGCTATTGAGTAGAGAAGAAACTACTGAAACACAGGATTTGGCGACTCAGAACCAATCCCTACCTAGGAAAATTGATGATAAAGCGAAGGCCCATGAATATCTAGAGGTTATTGAGCTAGATTCAGAGGATGAAAAGGACACCGAAAATGGAAGGGATCGAGAGATGTCCAAGGAACTTTCTCTGCTTAAACTTGAAATCAGTAAATGGAGATATCGCGCTGCTCTGTGCGAGGTAGGAATGGTTCACCTGCATGAACATAGGAAAGCCATTAAAGAACTCAGAGAAAGATGGTCTGAGGAATTAATATTCCATAAATTCCAATGGGAAAGTCTGCAGGAAGAATTGAAAGAGCTAAGAAAATTAAAGACCATAAAACAGGAGAAAGAAGAAATGTATAATATGGTACAAGAACTCTTGAGTTATAGAGCTCCATCACCATCATATTCAGTATTTTTGTATGAAAAGTTGATTATGTTTAAGATTAAATTTCTGAAGGAAGGGAATCCCTATCAGATTGTGACAACCCCTCAATTTTCAGATTCCTTTACTCAAAGTGATTTCTCTGGACAAAATTTACTTGGTGAGTTGTATCTACATGAATTGGCTCACTTTATGGACCTTCGGTCTAATCCAGTTCCTCATATAGGTGACATTCATCTGATGGAATTCAGTTCTTTTGTCACAAATCATATGAACTATTGGAATTCCTCCCAGCCTATTCAAAAGAATGAAGATACTTCTACTCTCTGGATACGAGGTGAACCTCAATCCCCTGTGACCCTTGTTGCAAGACATAAAAGACACCTCTCCTCTCCTCGAAAGGCTAATCATATAGCAGCATTTCAACAAGAAATCATATCCACATGTGTTAGAATGATCTCACAGCAAGATTCCTATGTAATGGAAGGCATCAAGCATAGGTGGGAAGCCTCTTCTGAGCCCTTAAGAGCAAGAGACCCTTATTGTTTTGAAAACTTTAAATGTGCGTTGTCTCGAGTGCCAGAATATGTTAAGTGTATGCAAACATGTGGGGAAAGTTGGTTGGGGTTAAGATTTGTTGAAATATTGTAACTTCGAAGAATATTCTGTTGTATTTTATTATTGTAATTTATTCGGAGATGTTTTATTCCTCTGTCGGGATGTTATTATTGTATTTGGTCATCATAGAGTCATGATGTAAATCCTCCCATGTAAGTCGGGGAAATAGATCCCCTAGAGTCAAATCTAATGGGGTTTTTAAGTCCCCTATAGGATACAACCCAGTCAGCATTAGTTGAGTGGTAAACTTAGTTCAGGCGGACATGTCAAGTTGTAAAATTAAAGTAGAAGTGAATGTATAAATAGAGAGCTAGGCTCTCTCATTTATTCATTTATTCATTCATTCACACACACACTCACTTGTGTAATTCACAATGGAGTGAGAGAGAGAGAGAGAGATATCTACAAGGAGAAGGAGCACTTGTTTGGGGTTTTGTATTTGTACTTTTGATCATCTATATTGAGGAAGTTTTGCTGGGTTTTCTTCCCCTAGAGGGTTTCCCAAGATAAATTTGCGTCTCTTGTGTTTATGTTGTGCTTGTTAGTATTTCAGTGATATTGTATATGCTATTGCTGTGAAATTGAATTGAACACTGATATTATCTATCTTAGCATATTGAATCTTAACATGGTTTTCGAGCTAGCCTGAAGGAAGGCAATGTATGGAATTACACTTGTTTCACTTGCGACAATTTGAAATCTAGGTCTTTGTATAGCAAAACCTAGTCATTGTGGAACTTTCACTATAAATCACTTTTGGAGAAGGTTCAAGATCTGAAACTTGGACATGTCAAAGATGAAATTTTCATATAACTTGTGTCCGAGTTTCAACCTCATATTCGTTTTACTTTGTTAGATATGATCCATACAAGTTAGGGTTTCTGCCTCTTCCGGAATGAATCCCTAAACAGGTGACCGAGGAAAAAAAGTCATATCTAGGGTTGGGAAGCTCCAAAAGGAATTTCGTAAAAAGTGACAGTTAGGGAAAGGATTTTAGTTTCACAGGTCCGGGTATCAAAGGCCGAAATTGAAACAGTGACACGTGGCATTCTGTAGCAGTTCACTATGATGTTTCATCCCATAAACAAATGACCTAGGGAAAAAGGTCATATCTAGGGATAGGAATCTCCAAATGGAATTCCGTAAAAAGTGACAGTTAGGGAATAGACTGTAGTTTCACAAGTCTAAGTATCAAAGGCTGAAGTTGAAAAAGTGACATGTTGCACTCCGTACAAGTTAGCTATGATGTTTCATACCATAAACATGTCATGTTGGGAAATTTAGCATATATATCTCATGGAGAATCCAACGAAGCTTCTATGGGGTTGGAAAGATGAGAGGTCAGGCTACCACAGGCCAAATTTTTAGACTCTAAGGATCCAAAATTTCAGAGATACACCAGAAACAATAAGGCACATCTGAAATAACTCAACGGAGGAAATCAAAGAAGAGGAAGAAGAAGCTCTCACTTAGGGTTTTCAGTTTTTTTTAGGTATGGCATGACTAGATACAATGTTGGAAACACCTTATGCAACATTGGAAACATTCAAAATGGATTTGGAATCCATTTATCATAGATATTAATCTTCCATCAAAATGTTGTAGGAGGAAGGAGATTGAAAATTAGGGTTTCCAAGTAAGAAGAAACCCTAGCAAGGTTGGGAGACTCATAGGGAAGCAATGAAGGAGGTTTAAATGGAACTGATATTCTATCATCCTAGAACCATGAACCTATATAATATGTTTACAAGTGATATACCTTGGATGATTAGGGTTTTACCCTTATAGAAAAGACTACAAGCAATCTCGACAAGTATGACTTGAGGAGATGCATGTATGTTTTTAAATCTGTTTCATTTATCTGATGATTAAGTTCATGATATGTTTGTATTCATATTATTGAGGTTAGTACAATCATGATTAATTTTAGACTTGTCTGATCACCTTAGTAAAAGTATGAATGCATGTGAATGATAGAAGACATTCATTGATTAGGTTATGACACTTATGATTGTACTAATGCACTTGTGGTGTTGTATGAGGATGATGCTGTATGCTAACATGAAAGGTACAACAAGAAAGACAAATCAAGTTCTAGATCAAGAATATATGACCATGATGACATGAATCCAAAGACTCATCCATAGTATTTGATCACATAGAAGCTCTACTTATGAGGATGGATATAATTTCAAAGACATATAATCATGATGCTATCATAAAGGGAAAATAGAGATCAAGAGGGAGGCAACCACACAAACATAAAACATAAGTATTTGAGTTGTTATTTGAATTACTTCTTGAATATCTGAATAGTTAATGATATTGCTCATAATAGTTTTACGCATATTTGTATTCCTAGAATCAAGAAATATCATGCATAGTGTAAGCATTCATATAGCATTGAACAGTATACTACTAATATGCATATGATGGGTAAGTTGGACAAACATTCCATTGTTGCTTGTTGCGCCGAGAGGCGCTCTACAACCCAATATGAGGGAGATCCTGTAACGTTTGTCCGCGTTTGTCCTTATAGTTGGCCATAATAATTAAAGTTTGTCTTTAACATAATAATAAATAAAAAAATATTATGTTGGCCATTAATAAAAGGACGTGTATTTTCGTTTGAATTAAATCCTAAGCTATATAATATATGGACGCAAAGAAAAAGAAACCAACAAAGACAAAAAACAATAAAAAATAGTTACAGTGAAGAAACTGCAGCAAAAAGAAGGGAACCAACAACTACGAACAGGTAATTTTCGGTTTAATTTTCGATTTAATAATTTTTGTTTGTGCCTCGTCGTCCTACTGTACGAGCTGCCCTCCCAGATCCTCCCCGCATCTCCTCTCCGTGTGTTTTCTTCCCCTCTGCTCCCCTCCTCCTCTGCTCCCCTCCGCGTCTTGTCCTCCCAGTTCCTCCCCTCCTGCGCGAGCTCCCCCCATGTCCACGAGCTCATCCACACACCTCCCCAGCTCCTCCCCTCCTGTGCGATCTCCCCCCATGTCCACGAGCTTCTCCCACCTCCCCAACTCCTCCCCTCCTGCGTGTGATATCCTCCCACCTCCTCCCCTCCTATGCGAGCTCCCCTCCACGCATCTACTCCACGCGCTCCCCCTATCTCCTCCACATCTCCTCCACCTCCTCCCCTCCTGCGTGAGCTCCCCTCCCCCCATCTCCTCCACATCTCCTCCCTCCTCCTCCATCCCCCCTCCACGCCACCTCCCTCCCCTCCAGCCTACCCTTCCCTCCTATGCCATCCTTGCAGCCATCCCTCCTGTGCCATCCCCCCTCCACGTCGCCTCCCGCCCCTCAAGCCTTCCCTTCCCTCCTGCGCCATCCCTGCAGCCCTCCCTCCTACGCCATTCCCCCCTCCACGTCAGCTCCCTCCTCTCTAGCATTCCCTCCACGTCCGCTCCGTCCTGTCCTCCCTTCGTCCAGCAAAGCTGCACCATATTTTAACATATTAAATTATAGTTTAACATATAGTTTAAAATAGATAATTTAAACTATATTTTAAAGTTCAACTTACAAAAATAAAAATAGAATTTATTTTTAATATGCTCAAATAAAAATTAATAATTTCAAATTAAATTATATTTTAACATATTAAAAAAATTTATATTTTAACATATAATTTAATATAGATAATTTAAACTATATTTTAAAGTTCAAATTACAAAAAAAAAAAGAATTTAAAATAAAAAATAATAATTTAAAATATGTATGGGGATTATAGTTAAATATTAATATTATAATAATATGAATAAGAAGTACCTGTGGTTCAATGGTAAGGGTGTTGAGATAAGGGTTCTTGAGGTCCAAGGTTCGATCCTCATAAATTACTTATTTTTTGGGAAATTATAAAATAATTTAAATAAAATTTGGGGATTAGAGTTAAATATTATTATTTTAAGCATATAAACAAGGACTACATGTGGTATAGTGGTAAGGGTGTTGGGATAATGGGTGTGATGTCCAAGGTTCAATCCTCTTAGATCACATAATTTTTTCAAAAATATATTAATTTTTTTTTAATTTAGTGAATTTCATTATAATGTAAATTGAGTTTTATACTTGCATTGATTTCAGTGTATATAGTTTTATCCTTGCATAGATTTCAGTGTATATGTTAACGCTTGACATTTTTTATATAGAGTCTGACCTAGAAATGGAAGACGTGCATGCGGAAGATGCTATGAGACAAATAGGAGAAGAACGAGAAATACAGAACGTCGAGCATCCTAAAGCATATCAAGGAAGAAAATCGAATGAAATGACAACAAAAGAACGAGAAGAAGACTTGAAACAGAAAGCAAAAAAAAAAAAAAAATATCGAAAAAGGAAGTTGGATGAAATGACAGCAGAAGAACGAGAAGAACTAAGGAAACGAAATGCAGATCGACAAAGAGCATATCAACAGAGAAACAAGAAGCAGTCAGAACAAGAAAGAAATCAAAATGTAGAACAACAAAGACAATATTCGACCAATATACCCATAGAATAAACTGTGGGAGATGCTCAAGGAAGACAATCTAAGGAAATGACAACAGAAGAACGAAAAGAAGACATCAAACAAAAAGCAGAACAAAAAAAAGAATATTGAAAAAGAAATTTGGACGAAATGACAGCAGAAGAATGAGAAGAACGAAGGAAACAAAACGCAGATTGACAAAGCGAATATTGAAAAAGAAAGTTAGACGAATTGACAGCAAAAGAGGGAGAAGAACAAATAAAATGAAACATTGACCGACAAAGAGCATATCGAGAGAGAAACAAGAAGCAGTTGGAGGAACAAAGAAATCGAAATGTGGAACAACAAATACAATATTCGACCAATATTAACATAGAACCAACTATGGGAGATGCTCAACGTGCAACAGTGACAGAATATGAGATTGAAATTGACGATAATATATCGATACCATATGAAGAAATGTATACTAGACATAGAATTTTTTTTTCACAAATTGATCAATTGGCACAACTTCAAATGTGTCATGTCTTCCAAGAGTCATATGATAGAATACAGGTACGTAATACAAGTACAGTTCCCATGTGCATGCGATGTCTAAGAGAGGGATCTAATCACAGATTCTCAGCTAGAAACCACATGGATCCAGGAACTCAACCTCATGTCCTTCAAGATCTCACACAAGTGGAAGAGATGTTGATAGCACGTGCAAGTCCAATTTTGCAGGTGATGCATTCTATATGTGGACAATACAAATATCGAGGACACACAATTAGTTTTCTGCGGGAGATTAAAGATGTTTCCAAGAAATTGCCACGACATATTAACAACTTGGATTTAATGGTGGTTGTGCGGAAAAAATGCCGACAAGGATCCAGTTTCGATTTCACTGTTAGAAAACAAAGATTTATGGATGCATTATTATATAAGATTCAAAATGATCCATATTATCGAGATGTTCGAGTCGATTATGATGCAGTAGAAGAGTTACCTAAAAATGCAACAGATATCTAACATATGCTTAATTCTATTAGTCTTCCCGATATTGACGACGACACATAATTTGCAATGTTCGAAGGGATACCAGGAGTTGATGACATGTTAGATGGTTTACAAACAACTTCTTTTGCATCAAGGCTTCCAAGTGCACCATGAGAGATAGAAATTATTAGAGCATGGGCAAATAATTCTAATCCGGATGAAAATAACGCAAATGATGAATCGACTGATGTGCTTAACTGGCCTGGCATTGGATCATCTCTGATTAACGAGTATAACACCGTCGGATTATTTGATATGGCATTTCCAACACTGTTCCCTAAAGGAGAGGCTGATTGGTTACAACCACGAATGCAAAATGTCCATCTTCATGACTACGCAAAGCATCTTCTCAGATATCATGATAACAGATTTGGAAGGCACCCTCGTTTCGGATATTTTTTACTAAATATCATAATGAGACATCGTGCTCAAGCTTCCTCAACATTTTTTTTCAAAAAAATATTAGTTAACTACCCACAACAATGGAAGATTTACGACAACATTTACAAAATCTTCCAGATTCCAGATTGGGAGAAAGATTAATGAGATTTGGAACGGTATTAAGAGGCACATGTGCATATTGGATAAAGTGTCGTCAAGAGTTATCTAACTTGATTCAATAGATAGGATGTCTAACAATATTCTTCACACTAAGTGCAGCGGATATGCAGTGGCCCGATTTGAATAAATTAATGCTAGGAACAAGTCCTACAGATCTACGTGAAGTGAGAAAATGGCGGCGTCAAAATGTAATTGATAATCCTCACATTGTGGCACATTATATGCACTTGAGACATACAATCTTTCGAGAAGAGGTTTTCGAACATTTTCATCAAGCTACAGATTATTAGAGTCACTACGAATGGCAACATCGTCGATCTCCTCATTTCCATGGGTTTCTTTGGTTAAAAAATGCTCCCAACATGGACACTCTGAATTGGGATGATCCTAGAGAAGTTATATCTGCAAAAAAGTATTTCGACAAATGTGTGCGTGCAATAAATCAACGTGAGGGACATGAATGAAAGAATCAAATTGGAGATAATGTAGATGATCATCCTTGTGTAAAAGGCACAGAAAAAATATTTCAATCGGATCCAATGACTGATTATGAATAACTTCTAAATTGTGTTGAGCGTCATATTTCCTGCAATGAGAGAAGTTGTCTTCGAAAGAAGGGAGGAAAATTGGTTTGTCGGTACCACGCACCATGGGATCTATGTGACCGGTCAAAACTTTACATTGATGAACAAGGAGAAAAAAAGTATGAACCTAGACGAAATGATGACAGAGTGAATACACACAATCGTGAAACACTAATGATGTGGAGGAATAATATAGATTGGCAGCCTGTACTTTCCAAGCGTGTTGTTACTAATTACATAGCAAAATACGTTGCTAAATCAGAAAAGGGATCTGAAACTTTCCACAATATGTTGATGTGGGTCTCTTCTATCCAGAATCCGAATGAACCAGCAGCACTTGCATATAAAATTTTGTTGTGTGAATCCATTGTTGATAGGGACATTGGTGCACAGGAGACATGCCATATGCTTCTAGAGCTTCCTCTTTCAAAATGTAGTCGTCGTTTTGTGGTTCTAAATGTTGGTATGAAGGTTTTCAAACAAGTACAAGTTGAAACATATAATGCCAACAATGATAATTCTCTGATTGATGCATATACTAAGCGACCGGAGAATATGGAGCAACTTACATTGATAGATGTTGCAAAATATTGGTCATATGACAAACGTCGACGGGGGGGGGGAAATGGTTACCATGAAGTAATGCATCTATTGTACGTGTGTTTCCTAGATTTAACTCTATTCCTGATCGAAGAGATGAGAAGTTTGTCAAATTTTGTTGGTCTGAGTTGGTTTTGTACAAGACATTTCATGACTTTCGAAGAGATATAGGCCACACATCTGATGAAATAGTACAAAATTGGAAAAATTTGCAATATGTACCTTGGCATGTTGATCGCCAACCTGTGCCTACATATGCTCGAGTTGAATCCAATGAAGTAGAAGAACATCCAATTCCACAAAGAGATTCCAGGCAACATGAATGGGAGATCATATGTGGATTATATAAAAATCAATTTATAAATTATAATGAGTTTGAGATGCTTGGACATAGGGATCTTGATCGTATGAATAATTGGAACACTGCTTTTGTAGACAAAGAGACCTCTAGTCGTGCAATTCATTTCATCTTTGATATGCGAAAATTGAAAACGATTTCTACTAATCAACATGCAAAGTCTTACTCAATTGATAGTTTGGGGGATAAGCAAATAATAGCATACAATGTTATCCTTGAGCATTATAGAACGGGTGTTGATCCACTACGCATGATAATCCAAGGAACTGCAGGTACCGGAAAGTCATATTTGATTAGAGCCATTAAAAATACACTTGAAAATCTCTCTCATCCAGGGAAAAGTCCATTACTTCTTCTGGCTCCTACGAGGGTGGCAGCTTTCAACATATCTGCAAGAACTGTTCATTCCGCACTTCATATACCGATCAAAGAAATTAATCCTTTACGAGGAGCGACTTTAATTAACTTACAAGAAGAGTTGAGGAATGTTAGATATATTTTGATTGATGAAATGAGTTTTATTGGAAAAAATCTATTAATCAAAATAGATTCAAGACTTCGCGAAGCCTTCCCAGAAAATGCTAATATACCTTTTGGTGGAAGATCGATTATATTGGTCGGTGATTTGGGACAATTGCCACCTGTCCTGGATAAGCCGATATATGCATCGGAAGGTATTGCAAAAGAATTGTGGAACACATTCACAACAATTGTGACCCTCGATATTGTGTTTCGACAGAATGGACAAAGAAATGAACAAATATCTTTCCGTAATGTGTTAATGAATATTAGAGATGCAATTCCAAAAATAGAGGATTGGAAATTACTGATGAATCATACAGATACTTCCTTACATGCTACAATGAAAAAGTCCTTCGATAAGGCGATCCATTTGTTTGCGACAAATGATGATGTAAACTATTATAACAAGCGTTTAATAAGAAGCCTAAACTGTCCCATTGCGACTAGTATTGCTACATCTGTAAGAAGCAACTATTCTATGGAAGGAGATGAAGAAGGGTTGGAACTTGAATTACTTATAGCCATAGGAGCAAGGGTAATGCTCACATCAAACCTCTGGACTGATGCAGGACTTGTCAATGGTGCTCTTGGAGTTATATGACAAATTGTATATAACCCTGGAAGTTCTCCTCCAGAACCACCCACGTATGTTTTAATAGAATTTGATAATTATGTGGGGAGACCATGGGATGAATCATTTCCTCAAGTTGTTCCTATTACACCTATCGAAAGAGGCAATAAAAAACAACTTCCATTGAAACTCGCTTGGGGTTTAACAATACATAAATCACAAGGATTGACATTGGATAAAGCTACTATTAGTATTGGAAATCAAGAGAGGCAGGGTATGACATTTACAGCAATATCTCGAGTTAAAGATTTGGCAGGTCTATGATTTCAACCTCCATTCTCATATGATCGATATGAGAAGATGTCAAAATTACCAGGTGTGAAGATAAGAAAAGAAGAAGAAGATAGATTGAGAATGATCACGATGTGAACCATATTTTCATTTATTTAACCCTTACAAAATTATTGTCTCTATTTTTCCAATTTAACAATTTACTCAATCCTTAATATTTATTACTTACATTATGATAATCCGTGTAAATGTATCTATGTTTTCAACTTAATATGTTCCTTACAATGCTGATCAAACTCCAGTTTTGTGTCACCGCCCACGACTGAAACCAGTCTAGATCCAAATCCCAGGCTCTATCAAGCGCTGAGAGGGATCAAATCTCCTGAGGTGCAAACCTCTTCTCAGGTATTGCACACGAGGAGATTTTCAAGGAGAGGTTTGCACCTCAGGAGATTTGATCCCTCTCGGTGCTTGATAGAGCCTAGGATTTGGATCTAGGCTGGTCTAGAATGAAACCTCTTTGCTAACATGCTGGGAGATGTGCACTCTCTTGATAGTATGTTTTGGTAGAGATGGAAGGAATCTAGATAACCACTACATGCATACAGGATATGGAAAAGTGTTGTGCCAAAGTATTGGTCAAGATAGTTGCATAACTATGTGAATCATATCAGTATGCATAATAGGTTATCATTGAAATGTCAACATGATTTGATAATTATGAAGTGTTACTAATCATGTAATTGAATTTGATTTGTAGGAAATATCATGTGTTATGATCTACAAAAGAAGGATGATGAACCCTTGTTCCAAAGAGCAAGTGATGATTGTTCAACAAGAAGACTTACAAATCAAACATATTATAGAAGTACAAATCAAGGCTCGTGGCTATAGGATTCTCTTAGAAAGAGGGAGAGGATCATGATGAGATGTTTGCTCCAATGGCTAGACACACTTCCATAGATAGATTAAACCCATGGATGATAAGACCGTTCTCTTGAATGGTGTAATTGAAGAAGAAGTGCATATCAAGCAAACTCCCAAGATTTGAAAGAAAATATTGAAGAAGGCTTTGTATGGGTTCAACAGGTACCCAGGATCGACAGTCATTTGATGAGCTTGATGACCACCACAGGTGATGCAGATTTCAACCTTTGCTACAAGGTTGAAGATGGTTTCTATATACAGATGACATGTTTCTCTCAAATAGATGCAAGAAGGAACTCACCATAGAGTTCGAGTGATCTTAAGGCTCATATCAGTAGACCCATCTGACAAGAGATGGAACGGATAGATATGCAGAAGATCACTCAATGCAGAGTGTGAATGGTGTTCATTCATAGATGGAGGACAATACTCAGATGTAGAAAACTCCACTTCAGAGGGAATATATCTCAGAGTTAAACAATCTTGGCATGATTCTTGTGATTAGATATGTGGCTGAGATCATATGAGATTTTTCCTTAGCCAAGGAAAATGTGAAGTAGATATCTGGGATGATGGACAGTGGTTTCTATAGTTTATAGATAGATGACTGGTTTGTTGATGTATTTGATGAATACCAAGCCAGATATATGCTTTGTTGTGAACACCCTGAGTCAATATCTATTTGATCCTAGACGTGTTCACCTGGTAGCTGCAAAGCATGTGATGAGGTACCTGAAAGGTACGATAGAATTTGGTCTATGCTATGTTGGAGATCATGACTACAGATTGTATAGTTATGCAAATGCAGATTGGGCCGGAAGTGTCTCAGAAAGGAAGAGCACCTCAGGTGGATGTTATTGTCTGGGATCTATCATGATCTCATGGTTTAGCAGGAAGCAATCCAGTGTTTCTCTCAGCACAGTTGAAGCAGAGTATATAGCAGCTTGTTCTGCTAAGTTGTTAAGCCATATGGCTTTGGAAGTTGATGTCAGGTCTGTTTGACCTAGATTTGGATACCACAGTGATTCTATGTAATAACCAGAGTTGTATAAAGATGACGGAGAACCCAGTGTTCCATGAAAATTCAAAGCACATAGAAATCCGGTATGTTTACATACGGGATATGGTACAGAAGGGAGCTATAAGTCTCCAATATGTGAGAACTGATGAGAAAGTTGTTGATGTGTTGACTAAGCCTCTATCTCGAGTGAAGTTTGAGTACTTTCGAGATAAGCTTGGTTTGATTCAAAAGGACCTTCCTCGAAAGGGGGAGCAGTGATGATACTGATGATGATGCTGCAGTGGGATTGTATCATCCCTAGACACATGTCCTAAAGGGATCCATAGACTCTTGTCTCCGAGAAATATGTTGATGATGATATTGTAGTGGGATTGTATCATCCTTGGACACATGTCCTAAAGGGATTCGTAGACTCTTGTCTCCAAGAAAGATGTTGATGATGATGTTGCAGTGGGATTGTATCATCCCTGGACACATCGCCTAAAGGGATATGTAGACTCTTGTCTCCGAGAAAGATGTTGATGATGATGTTGCAGTAGGATTGTATCATCCATGGACACATGTCCTAAAAGGATCCGTAGACTCTTGTCTCCGAGAATGTGATGATGATGATGTTGTGTTGGTAAATCCTAGATTTGATCTAGGTCACATCTAGTATAAAAAAGGACTAGCTCTATGGTGATAAATCCTAGATTTGATATAGGTGACATCCAGTATGAAAAAGGACTGGCTCTGTGGTGGTAAATCCTAGATTTGATCTAGGTCGTGCATCCAGTATGAAAAAGGACTGGCTCTATGGTGGTAAATCCTAGATTTGATCTAGGTAACATCCAGTATGAAAAAGGACTGGCTCTGTGGTGGTAAATCCTAGATTTGATCTAGGTCACATACTGTATGAAAAAGGACTGGCTCTGTGGTGGTAAATCCTAGATTTGATCTAGGTCACATCCAGTATGAAAAAGGACTGGCTCTGTGGTGGTAAATCCTAGATTTGATCTAGGTCACATCTAGTATGAAAAAGGACCGACACTGTGGTTGGGATTGTATCTTCCCTAGACCTTAGTCCTAAAGTGATCCGGAGACCTCTGTCCCCGAGAATGTGGTTGGAGTGTATCTTCCTTGGACCTTAGTCCTAAAGTGATCCAGATACTTCTATCCCTGAGAATGTGGATATGATTGCATCATCCTTGGCATTATGTCCTAAAGTGAGGGGGACTGATCATCCCGTAATTGGATCAGGATTGCATCATCCTTGGAATTATGTCCTAAAGTGAGAGGGATTGATCATCCCATAATTGGATCAAGATTGCATCATCCTTGGCATTATGTCCTAAAGTGAGAGGGACTGATCATCCCATAATTGGATCAGGATTGCATCATCCTTGGCATTATGTCCTAAAGTGAGAGGGATTGATCATCCCGTAATTGGATCATGTGTGTTGCAGGTTATGCTGCTATGATGATGTTGTTGATCGAAAGATCAAGATGATGATGTCATTGCTGATCGAAAGATCCATATGTTGATGATGGTATTGATCGAAAGATCAAAATGATGATGTTGTTGTTGATCAAAAGATATAGATGTTGAAGTTGTTGTTGTTGTAGACGATCGAGTGATCGAGTGCTGCAGAAGATGAAGACTCAGTACTGTAGAAGATGATGCTCCAGTATTGAAGATGTTGAAGATGTTCCAGTAGATGTTCCAGTTGCTGATGATGTTGAAGAAAAATTCCGATGATTTATAGATGTATCACTATGATGTTGTTGATGATGATCTCTCTCCTTGCTCCTACAGTTGATGTTGTTGTTGTCAGTAGAATACCCTTCTCATTAAGGGGGAGTGTTGAAATATTGTAACTTAGAAGAATATTCTATTGTATTTTATTATTGTAATTTATTTGAAGATGTTTTATTCCTCCCTCGGGATGTTATTATTGTATTTGGTCATCATAGAGTCATGAGGTAAATCCTCCTATGTAAGTCAAGGAAATAGATCCCCTAGAGTCAAATGTAATGGGGTTTTTAAGTCCCCTAGAGGAGTCGGCCCGGTCAGCATTAGTTGAGTGGTAAAGTTAGTTGAGGCCAACATGTCAAGTTGTAAAATTAAATTAAAAGTGAATGTATAAATAGAGAGCTAGGATCTCTCATTTATTCATTCATTCACACACACACTCACTTGTGTAATTCGCAATTGAGAGAGAGTGAGATATCTACAAGGAGAAGGAGCACTTATTTGGGGTTTTGTATTTGTACTTTTGATCATCTATATTGAGGAAGTCTTGTTGGGTTTTCTTCCCCTAGAGGGTTTCCCAGGATAAATTTGTGTCTCTTGTGTTTATGTTGTGCTTGTTATTCTTTCAGTGATCCTGTATATGCTATAGCTATGAAATTGAATTGAAAATTGATGTTATCTATCTTAGCATATTGAATCTTAACAAGATTAAGGTTCCCACTCTTATGGTTGCCTGAGAGGAAATACAGGAGCATCTATAAATTGACCAAGAAAGCAGAGAAGAAGTGTTGGGAAGAATTGATCGCCTGCAATGGGTTTATAAACCATGGAGAGAAACTTGAATCCTCCTTCAACTTCACCAATATCTACAGGAAAATTTTGGAGTCAGACTCAGATTCAGATTAGATGGAGGTTGTTGCATGAGGACATGAAATTAGACAGTTGGGGGGAGATGTTGGGTGCCAGAAATGCCCCTTTGTGCTCATCACTACTGAGATCCTTTTCCCTTGTTTTTCCCTATTATTGTAACCAAGTCATTATCTTTCCCAAGAAAAATCATGGATTCAAACATGTATAATTCATTATTGCTTTCTTGTATTTAATGCTTAAGGATTACTTGTGATTATGGGCTTTATTCTTAATTGTGTTGACTAGTGAAGGATCAATGAAAGTAATAGGATTCGGGTGTATCAGCTTTCCGAGACACATAGACAAAGAAGTACGTGGCTATCAGTCACACTTTTCTGGGCTATGGTTCAGCTTGTTACAGGAACGGATCGAGCATCTATCCACGTGGTCTGTTGATACTCGTTTGGTATCTGATCAATTGAATTGTAAAGAGCATTGACGCCTATGAAAAATATTTTGTCCCAATTGTAATTATGAACATAACTGTTTCTATTTTTCAAAGTGTTGATTCGACAACCTGAAGATCTTCGATATCCATGGTTGTCCAAATTAAGAGGACCTGAATTGTCTTGTCTAGTATATATAGAGAGACGAGAGGGTTCAGAAGGTTAGGCTTATTTTTCTAAGAAGAATTGTAACAAGAGTGGAGAGCTTTTGTAATTGAACTTATTCATTAATGAAAGAGGTAGTGTTTTCCTGATTCATTGTTTGCTAAGTTGATCTGGTAGCCTTTAGTGGCATCTCTGTTAGAAGGCAAGGGTCCACCTTCTCACAGAGTTGCTGAATTAGTTAGTTGTTTAATTCTTTTACTTTGTTTGGTGTGGATTTTCTAGTTAGATTTCATTACTGAAATAGTTGATTATTAAACGTAGGATTTCTTAATTTCCTATTTCTCTTTGTTGAAACAGTGTGAGTATTTAGAATAGGATTTCCCAATTATAGCTTTTTCTAATTGCTGAAACAGTCGACTAAGTAATGTGTGGTTTCTTATTGCAAGTGTGTTATTTATTATGCTGATACAACTGTGCTCTACTGCTATATATCATTGAGTGCTTCATTCCTTTCATGAATTGTTGAACTGGTAGATAACATATAATTTACAGAGTAGAAAGAAGATTGAATTCCTTCATGGTTGAATATTGCAATTGCAGATTGAATCTCTTTTATGATGTTGATTTAGGATTTAACTTCTTGCAAAATCAAGTTTGTTAATTTATTCTTGAAGCAGTTGATTCTAGAACTGATACTGTAGAAGGATTGTAAACCCTCTCAATATTGGACAGTCAATTTAGTAATTTAATTTGGATTGAACAATAAGCAAAGCATAGACTTAGCAATTAGGTAGGTTGGGTGACTTCTAATTGATTCATCAGTTACTGAAATGTTTACGCATATATTTTGCTTGATTACCTTTGAAATAATCAAACTTCCCTGGCTTGATCATTTATATTGAGCACTCTATTTATTAACTTTAATTAATAGGCAATTATAGTGACCAACACTTTAGCAGAGCTTTAAAGCAATTTTCTAATAAATGGCAAGAAAAGAAAGATATTGTTTTATTAAATAATGCATTGATGACTATAGAGAGAAATGAGAATGAGACTATTGATGATTTTGATCCCAGGTTTGACAAGTTGATAAAGGAATTTCTAGTTGATTGCAAGCCTATTGATATAATGATCCTCTCATACTATTTGAACGTGTTTCCAGATGATTTTATATTCCATCTAGGCCTAGACAGGCCCTAAGATTTGGCAGCAACAAATAAAAAGGTAAAGGCATTAGATGAGCTTTGGAGAATTGTTGGCAGACCTGACACTTTTGGGAATTCATGAGAAAAACCTGAACCAAAGAAGAAAATAGTGCTCACTTCAGATGATGCTTCAGATTCTTTTAGCTTGTTTCTCGAATAAATGAAATAGCTTAGGGTAGATGTGGGCCAAAAAATAGCTCCCCTGCAAAACATAAGTATTCAACTAGAAAGGGAAAGGAATCGTCAGTCGAGGTTCCCTCCAACAAATTTCAACAAGGGACCTCGGCAAAATTAAAGGCCTCATTCATCTTTGGAACTGACCAATATGGTAAGTGGTTTTCCTTATTATTGTCGGGCCTATCGATCTTTACATGATGAGCGTACCTATGAAAATTACATGGACTATGTCAAGAACAACATCCCTTTCAAGGAGCATGACCCTGATCTATGTAATAATTTGTTTGAGAATAAAAGGTAGTTTAAATTATCTAATGAGCATATGCAGGAAGTCAAGAAGAACTCTGTCGAAGATGACATAGCCACCAAGTTGCTTGGGAAAATTCCTTCCCAAGAAGATATTCAACAGATATATGAAAATAGGTTCAAAGGAAAGACTTATCAAATATAAAGAAAAACTTTTCCTTCTGCTTCCGAACAACCAAAAGATGCTTCTCCACCTCCTTAATCTTTCATAAGCACGGGTAATCTTTCAATTGATTCAAGTACTAATGAGCCTATGAAGATAGATATTGCAGGTGCTTTGAGTGCTATAAAGATAACAATGCCACTACTTGAACTGGAAAAATTTCCTTATATAAAGGATGGCATTGCACAAGTATTGGGTTTCCAAGAAAAGAGAGAATGGTGTACAAGATGCCCCTTCTATAGAAGAAAATGAGGATGCTCTTATTATTCTTTTAAACATGCTACCAGCAGAACACAACAATCCTCGAAACAAGCCTTTTTTTCATATCATTATACATTGGAAAGTTGTTGTTGCACAATTGTATGTTTGATTCTGGTGCCTTGAAAAATGTTATGCCGCTAGAAGTGATGAAGAGTTTGGGGCTGAACATTACAAGACCCTATATAAACATATGTGCCATGGATTCCTGAGAAGTCAAAGTGTGTGGTGTGGTTTCCGATGTTGAGGTGTCTCTTGTAGTTCACCCTAATATCACCATACAAATGGATATAGTGGTGATTGATGTCCTAGATGCCTAGGGAATGTTGTTATCTAGAAATTTTGGCTCCAATCTGGGAGGAAGCCTTCAAATGGATCTATCTTATGCTACTATTCCTACATTGGAAAGCACATATATGAAATTAGACAGGGAGTATAGATGAAAGCATCACATGGAAGAATCGGAAGAGCCAAAAAACGAATTTGTTTGTTATGGAAATGATATTGGGTCTTATTCAGTCTTCGCTACAGAAATTGCTCCACAAATGACACCGACAAGTTTTGGACCATGCATTTTGACGGGGCCACGTCCCAATAAGGTATGGGTGTAAGTATTGTGTTAACTTCCCCTCGTTATGAAGATCATTATTTTTCTTTCCGTTTAGAATTTGATGGAACTAACAATGTAGCAGAGTATGAGGCCCTACTCCATGGGCTTGCCACTGCTAAAGATTATGGTATAAAGCTTCTTCATGTTATTGGTGATTCCAATCTAATTGTATTCGAAGTCAAAGGAAATTTTTCTTGCAAAAAGCTGGAATTGAAAAAGTACAGGGATGCAATAAGAGTGGCCACAAAATATTTCGATGCAGTATCTTTACGAGTGGTTCCCAACAAACAAAATCAAATGGCCGATTCTTTAGCAATCTTTGCTTCCACTCTCATCCCTACCAATGAAATCCAAGAAGCTGGAAGAGTTCAAGTGATATTTCCTCCATCCGTGCCCAACAACTTTGATGACTGGGAAGCGTTTGATGATGACAAGAAAAATTGTAGATTCATGTGCAATACCACATAATTTTTAGGCAGTGAAATTGATTGGAGAACATAAGGGTCAACAAAAAATTCCGATTGTAACCCTGTTCCAGCAGAGAATATTTTAATGGAAATGATTTTTGATAGAAACAAACGATGCAGGCAAAAGAAAGAGGAAGCATATTTGGGCAGTGAGTATGAAGAAATTAATATCAGGTCTCCAGAAAATCCACGACCTATTAAAGTCGGCAAGGCTCTGGCACCTAAAGAAAGAAAAGAGTTGGTATCCTTAGTTCAAGGATTCATAGATGTATTTTCCTAGTCTTACGACGAACTCAAGACATATGATAAGAGTATTATTCAGCATGACATACCTATAAATGAAGATTTTAAACCCCACCAACAGAAATTGAGAAAGATCAATCCAAAGCCAGCTCCAATGGTGAAGAAAGAATTGGAGAAAATGGTTGAAACCAAGATTATAGCTCCGATAAGGTATTCTGAGTAGTGGCTTTCTAATCCGGTACCAACCAAAAAGAAAATAGGGGAAGTCAAAGTTTGTGCCAATTTTAGAAATTTTAATGCAATTTCAAAGAAGGACAATTACCCTCTGCCAAACATGGAGTTGCTACTACAAATAATCACGGGTTCTCAGATGTTGTCATTCCTAGACGACTTCTCAGGTTTCAATCAAGTGGCTTTAAGAAAGGAAGACCGACATAAGACAACATTCACAACTCCTTGGGGTGCTTATCAATACTTTCGGATGCCCTTCGACTTGATGAATGCTAAAGCTACATTTTAGAGAGCTATGGACTATGCCTTCCAAGACATCATGCAAAAGATATTGGAAATATACAAAGATGATCTCACAGTCTACTCAAAAAATAGAAAGGATCACATCAAGCATCTCAAACACGTATTTGAGCGATGCCGGAGGTATGGTATTTCCTTAAACCCTAAGAAATCAATTCTTCGATTCATTGAAGGTAAATTGCTTGGTCATATTATTTGTAAAGAAGGAGTAAAAGTTGATCCTGAAATAATTAAAGGTATAAACAAATTTGCTTTACCTTAAAAATTTGAAAGCTCTGCAGTCATTTTTGGAAAAATTAACTTTATTCGTACGTTTATTCGTAATTTTGTTGAGATTACCAAAACTTTGAATAAGTTGTTAAAGAAAGGAGCAAATTTCAAATGGGACGATGAATCAAAGAAAGCATTCGAAGATGTTAAAGATGCAATTGTGCAAGCACTGGTATTGGTAAGTCCTGATTATTCTAATTCATTTCAAATATTTTCTTTTGCATCTACTGACACTATTGCAGGAGCACTATTACAGAAGAACGATCAAGGTGAAGAGCATCTCATCGCATTCATAAGCAAGGATTTAAATAGTTTAGAATTGAAGTACCATCTCATGGAAAAGAAATCCTATGCACTAAATATGTCAATGAATCACTTCAAAGTATATGTGGGCTACTCGAAGATCATAGCTTATGTACCAGAGCCAGTGGTAAGGGAAATCCTGGAGCAACAATATTGTCTTGATATAAGAGGGAATTGGATCACGAAGATCCAATAGTATGATCTAGAAATCCAACCTACCAATTTAATTAAAGGTAGAGGGTTGGACCAATTGATGGTAGAAGGAAATGAAAAGTCTCTTGATATGCAATAAAGGCCCTCTCTCATGGTCTCAACAGTTATCGAAGAAACCAAACAATGTGAATGGTACAAGGAATTGTGTACTACTTGAAAATTCCCCAGCCACCTTCCCAATCATAGGAAGAGAGCCTTGAAGATAAAAATCCTCCAGGTATTGTTTCTTGGACATCATTAGAGATCGATCGTTGAAGGCCTCGGATGGAAGAATCCCAATGAGGTAATTCTCACATGTGTTGATCCCCCAGAAGAGAGAAAGTTACAAGAAGAATTTCACAAGGGACTACATGGTGGTCATCATTCAGCATCTACAACTGCTCACAAGATGTTGAGATCAGGTTACTATTGTCCATTCATCTTTCAGGATGTATATAAATATGTTCGAGGTCGTCAACCATGTCAGCTCTTCACAGGAAAGCAAAAGCTTGCTACCTTGCCACGACATCCAGTTATTATTGAGGCACCATTTCAGTAGTGGGGCCTAGATTGTATCGGTGAATTCAAGGAAATATCCAGTAATGGCCACAAATAGATATTGACGACTACATATTATTTTACTCGATGGATTGAAGCCATTTCGACCAAGAAGAATACAACATAGGTTGTTATATATTTTCTTGAGGACAGGGTTATCACTCGTTTTGGGAATCCAACCAAAATTGTTATAGATAATGCCCAAGCATTCAATGGATGTGAGATATCTACTTATTGTTTTGATTATGGTATCATATTATATCACTCTTCAAACTATTGGTGACAATAAGAGTCAAGCAACAAGAATTTGATGAATATTATAAAGAATATCATTGGTGACAATAAGAGAAGTTGGGATAGTAAGGTAAAATATACAGTATGGGCGGACAAAATCACCCACAAAGAATCAACTAGAAAGACTCCTTGTGAATTGGTGTATGGACTTGATGTTACTATGCTTATTCACATGAAGTTTATCACATATAAGATTCTCCAACAACATTATCCAGAACCCGATGTTATCCAACGAAGAATAAACCAACCGATAGAACTTGATGAATGCCAAAGAAAAGCTTTTGATCACCTGACACATAGTCAAGAAAAAGGTAAAGGTAAATTTGATAAGAAGACTCACCAGCGCAACTTCCCAAAAGGTGATCCCGTCCTTGTGTGGAACAAAAGAAAGGAACAACCAGCTAAACATGGTAAGTGTGAAATTATTTGGTTAGGACCATATCAAAATGATTATGTGGTAGGTACAAATTCTTTCCGCCTGAGCCACCTTGATGGAGAAAAGTTGTCTTTTCCCGTCAACGGGAAAATCTTGAAAAAGTACCACACATGTGATATCTGATGCATATTGGGAATCCCTTTCTTTCTATATTAGTAGATCTAGTTGCATTCTAAGTGTCTATGCATTGAAATTGTTGTTCATACACTTGAGTTTAGAATTTGAGTATCCATGCATTGCATTTGTTGTTATTTCATATTGAGTTACTCATTTTCATTTTTCATCATGAACAAGGTAGGATGGAAATGTCTGCCTCCTATGCATTTGATGCCTTTGTTATTTGATGTGTGTGGAAGTCTATAGGTAACCAGAATATTCAAGATGTTCTCACGCACTCTCAAGAAGAGCACATGTCCCATAGTTGGAGCTAGTGTTACGCACTAGATCTTTTACATTGTTCCATCGACGTTGAGGCTAGAGCAAGGGGTCAAATTTTTTATTGTATAGGCCAAAGTGGGATTTATTGTATGTATATTTGGTTTGGGGGTTGTTTACCCCCTGGATTGGACATGTCCATCCCCTTTGGTTTCACTCTCATGAGTACTTATCTTAGTGCCTCTAATGGATCCCCCTTCGATGTGATGATATCCCCACCATGTAGGGATTTATGCCCATGGGTTGGTGCTCCAGGGATTATGGGGGTGACCCACTAGGGCACATGCCCATCTTATTTATTTGACTTGCATGGGTGATTGCGCTATGTAAAGGACTGCTATCTCCTCCTAGCACACCTTCTTGCACCCACTTGGACCTATTTCAGCTTCCAAAAACCCTTGCTCCAGCCTTCTTATCCCAATGAGCAATCCTTCTAGCTATTGCACACCAATGAGCCTATAGTATCTTAGAGGGGGGCATTGAGGGACTTTCACCATTTTGGGTTAGGTGGGGAATAACGTCCCCACTTGGCTCACTATTTCATCAAACGAAACCATCTCTTAGCTCATTTTAGCTTATTTTTATCATTTTTGTACATTTTAGGGTAAAATTCCTTTGTTTTGCAGAATTTACCCTAAAAATAATATATTTTATGTTTTAGAATTGTAGGCTAAAATTAAAATATTAAGGATTAAATAGTATAAATATGCATCCTCTCATTCATTGTAAATCATAAGGAAATGGTTCAAATTATGTTTATTGCTATCTTTCTCTTATTTTATGAGGCTCTCATGTTATGATATTCTCTTGGGATGATCTTCTCTTGGCTTGAACGTGAAAGTGGATAATTTATTCTAGGGTTTCTTGGCACATACATGGTTGATGCTAGCATTGTTGGAATAACACAAGCACAAGGATGACCTATTGTTGTTCTTCGCTCATCTCTTGTTAAATGTTGGTGAGTTTCATGCTTCTATTTGGATTGAATGGTGGTTTTAATGTTGCATTTTCTCTGAATTTGGGATTCTTACCAATTTTTTGTCAACCTTGTATGGTGAAAAATGTCCTCTTGAAGGAGTTTTTCTTTGTTTTTGGCCTTGGATCTCTGCTTTTGACCTAATTAGGCTCTCCCATCGAACCCTAGAGGTTGTTGTTGGATGCCCTAGTTTGTAAATCTAGAGAGACATTTCGAGGGACGTTGATCATTGATCCTTCATGCCCTAGGGGTTGAGGTGATACCATAACTCCCTTATCTTGTCAACCTTTTACTCAAATTTCAAGCACTGATTTGTAGTATAGTTAGGTGCATCTCATGTTAATTTAGGGCTTCATTTTAACTATAAAAAACTCTAAAAATCAGAAAACCCCTAAAACCCTAAACACACAAAATTTATAACTCCAAAAATATTTGGAATTTTGAAAATATAAGTCCATTACCAAATTCGCCCTAGGAGAATTATCCATAAATCCTAAAGGGCGTCATCATTTGTGGTGGTAAAAAATAGTTAAAGCTTATTCATTGTTCACTATGAAACAAATTGCAGAATATAATTTTTTGCACACTATCAAATCTGATTAGGGATGAACTGATAGACAAATTTAGTGGTTAAATGAAATATTGCTAGCTAGGGGGTTATTTCTCGTTTCAGGGAGAACTTGTTTGAAGACTTTAAAGCCCCTTTAGGGTTGATTCAGACTATATAATTGATGTCATGACCAATTGTTTCTAACTACTTATCTGACTATTGATAAAGTAACTAGGAGTAATTGTTGATTAGTGTTGATAATTATTGTTTTTATATGTATGATAATATTTATGTTGATAGCTATTAATGACGAATTCCAAATGATATATACTACTGCTTATTGTTTCCAACTACTAATGTTTAAAGTCTAATCTTCATACTGGTATTTACTACTCCTAATATTAATGGCTACTACTGAGATTTGGCCAAGGATTAATGATAATGTTTGCTACTGTTACTATTCTCTAGGCCAAAATTCAATGCATCATTAGTGTTGTTGTTACTGCTACAAGGATTTTGCATTACATCATCTACTAGTTTATGTCAAACAATTGTTGATAAACAATGAATGTAGACTTTGTTTCGGACCCTAGTGCAATATGATCTTGTATTGGCTTGGCATAATGTATTACTGATTAACCTATAGAGTTATATACAGTTTGAATTATAATTTTATTACATAATTGACATTTGTCTAACTCCATCCTAGGGCACTAATCTTAGAATCGTAGAAAGAGTACTAGTTGTCTGAAGATCATTTGTAGGTAATATTGAAGGGCTCTCCCTTGGTGAATAATCCCAAAGAATTTCAAGGAGATATACCAAGGTGACATTGTGTCTACCCCTCCTCTCACGTGCTTACTGGATCATGTATTTCTTGTTCGATCGGTAACACAACACCTACACAATATCACACGATATGCATAACCATCATACAATATGCACCTATGTAACTAGTACTATTGTGCAGGGGGAAGAGTTACTCATGTGGCCATCATGGGTATTTCTTGTACCCACACTATCACAAACATAATGCCCTATTTAACTACATGGTTGATTATTCTTACCAAATTCCTAGTATGCAATCAAGTCATACAATTATACATCAATCAAATCATGTTACTATGCATCATTTCAATTCATATAATCATTCATTAATTCAATCCATTCACTTAGTTTACTTCCTCCCTCACGCATCATCACCCAAAATCATACCATCCGATCAACCTCCGAACACCCCCAATACTCTGGATGGTCCCACTCGCCATGGCACGGGCCCTCTGCTGCAACTAGTATAAGGGCCACCCATCATGGTGTGACTGCAACAGGAATCAAAATTCTCATCATAGCTTTGAGGATATTAGAGTATAACCCTCGCTATATCCTCAACTTCTGGCATCATGCTAAGGCTTAAGGCCTTTTGGCCTTAGATGGGTTCTATGGCCCCAAGGCCTCAAATGGAGGGTGCCAAGAATCTAGTCCAATGCCCTAAACCATGCACATCGGGCATCTTGTAAGGATGGCCCACAAATCCAACTGGGAAATAAACCCCAGGCATAGAAATTCCTCTATGTACCTCCCCCTTGGTGAAATGCCTCAAGCCATGGACTTTCGATAACTATATAAAGGAAAGGAACCGCCAGCATAGGTTTACTAATTGAGTTTGTCCCCAACCCATAAGGTGTTACATGTACACATTCTCTTTCGTGGTTATGGTTTCCCACGATATCCTTGAATCAAACGGCCCTCTAGGCCCATGGGTGGATTTCCTGTCAAACTCCATCTCACATCATGACAGAAAAGCGTTAGTCATAATCATAACATTAGAGAACAAATACTATCAACATGAATATCAAGGATCCGCATTCTACCACTTGCCCTTTTGAGAACATAACATCATTATGAGTACCAATGAACTACATGCTATCACATGCCATCATAAAATCATAACATTATCCTCATGAATATGAAGGAACCGCATGCTACTACATGCCATCATGAAATCATAACATGATCACCATGGATATGAAGGAATTGCATTCTACTACATGCCATCATGAAAACATAACATCGTTTTGAATCAAAAGGAACATGACATTATCCTACACCATCATAACATCATAATCTCATGAATAGTGAACAACTACATGCTACGTCATGCCATCGAAATATTGCAAAGCAACTATATAATCATCGTGGATTATAATCATCATACTATTGTCATGAATATCATAGAACAACATGACCTCATCATCAAAATATCATTATCATCATATCATATGCATCACGATAACATCATGAATATTGTGGTCCATAGGCTATCTAACCCATTTTACATCAGTGTACATCACATCATATGTCTATCAATATTAGGGATACCAAGCTATCATGTGAAGGCACACCATCACAAGATTATCATTACTATACGAACATATGGAATCATAAGGAACATAAAACCACATGCAATTATGGGGGAATTCATAAATTTAATTTAGGAACAAGTTCTTGAAGAATCAACATAGTTGCTAATGGTAGAGGTTAGAAAAATTCATGAAAGCCATGATATTTGCAATTGACTAGAAGAAAATTTATTTAGATTTTAGGAAATGCTTCAAATATTGAAATAAAGGATATGCGACTCATATTCGAATTTTGTTGAGTACTTTCATAAAAATGTTACATGTTCCCTAATTAAGTCCACCCTGAATTTTTTTTCTAACACAAGGCACATTTGGGTGCTTTCTCATAGTAGAAGTGGGCCATCACGTTAATGACATTGGAAAACCCTAGGGTGATGCTTTCAGATATTTCTTGTAGTCATTTCAGGACTTATAAGAATTAATGGAGATGGAATATTCTACAGACACTTCTCAAAGTCCATGGGGAGTAAGAAGAATGAAGAATTCATGTAACAACTTGTCTAAACAAATGGACTTTTGGTTTGGGCACCCTGAAAATAATGAAATCGACACTTGATTGGAATATTTTGGCATGAATGTTGACAAAAATTTGCAGGTATGTGGCATCCCAGTAGTTTATCACTAATTCCACTTTATCACCTCCATGATCACTCTTTGAATAGTTTATTATCTTTCCACTTTCATTCTCGGTCAAAGATTTGAACTCTTTAAATGCTTTAAAGACTTCATTTTTATGTTCAAGGAAATATACCCATACTTCTCATGTGCAATCGTTGATGAATGTTAGCAATTACTTGGATATTTTGATTATAAGATTATTCATTGGTCCACAAATATCACTATGGACTAGCTACAATGGGTACTTTGCTCTCCCTGCTTTCTCTTTGTCAATTTCCTCCTTTTTATGCTTTCCTAGCACACATACTTCACACACCTTTAGCAGTTGAAACACTAGGGAAACCTTCTACTATTTCTAGCCTTGACATGAGATGCAATTTTCCATAATTCGTGTGGTCCAATCGTACATACCATAACCTACTATTATCATCATATTGACCAACAAAGGTGTAATATGTGTTCCATTTCCATCCATGATTATTATATGAGTGGTGATGCTTAGAAACCAGGAGGCATATATGCAACTAGTCCTTTGATGGTCTTGACTCTGAAGGTCATTTCTAGTGCAGTTAACAACCAAGATGGATTACATTACGTTCAAAATAAAAAATAGACTGCTTAATTTCCCTTCATTTATTGAGTATTTGGGATATTATATTTGATGTGGGAGTCACTTTGTTGGACCTGTTTATGAAATGAAAGACTACCTTGATTGAACAAAATACAAAGGATATTGGAGTGGAGAAACCAAGGAGAGTATATAAACCTACATCATAGTCAAATTTCCCTAAGACAACTATCTTATATCTATCTCCAATATTGTTGATGACAAAGTGATTAGTTTAAAACTCATGTTTAGATCCACTTTGTGCACATAAACATAATGTAGTTTTTCTTTCATACTTTCCACATGCAAGGCATTGTCATGAACCCCATATTAATTTTGGATGTACTTGTACCATAAACATGAAGATTCACACAGTTTCCAATGGTATTTTTTGTTTTGAATTTTCACCTTTATTTTAGGACCCAAATAATAATTTATCACATCATATGAAAGGATGCATCGTTGTTCACAGTCCATTCACTAGAGCTACTAGTAGCACTCAATGCATTTGATGAAGTGTCCAAAGCTTTACTATCATCACAATTGCTCTCAATACGATCATCAACGACAATTACATATTTTACATATTCCTCATGCTCCTCACAAAAGACTATTCATACTTGAAGAATCCTCGTCAATGGGTGGATGAGAATGCCTTTACCTTGATTTTTACCCTGTTGGCTTTGGTCTTCATTTTTTTTCATGAAATATTCAATCTTCTCGTGGTTCAATATGCCTTGTGCACTTCCTTATTGTAGTAATAGAAAATAAGTCTCTTCTTTTGTTTCTCACTTGCATTTTTTTTAGATCCATGCTTCAATTGTAGCACATATGCAACAAGAAATAACGGAGTTGAGGTATTTTGTGGAGAAAAATCGTATTGAGTTTCAAAATTCATTCGAGATCAAGAGCTTCTAAAAAAAAACTTTTGGAGCAAAAACAAGTGGAGATGGATTTTATTTTTCGCAAATCCTACCTCTCTTGAAATTTGTTTGTCCAATTGAAAATTTTTAGAGAATTGTTTTCTTCATTATGGTGATGGTAATAATTATTTCAATTAAAAATGCATGTCAGAATCTACCTGATGTCAAAATATAGGGCATATATTTTTCTTCCCATCCTAGTTGTTTTTCTTTACTCACCCTCATGGTGCCCTGTCTATATGGTTATTTGTTTTTCAGGGATGCATGCTACATTTTTTGTTATATACATATTCATTCTACAAGGATAATGGCTATCATAGGGTATTCACACTGCAATTCCTTTTCCCATGGGAATCATAGGGTATTCACATTGCAATTCCTTTCCCCATGGGTGTCATAAGGTGTTCACTATTCCTTTTCCGATATTCTTATGATTATATATATATATATATATATATATATATATATATATATATATATATATATAAGAGAGAGATAATGGAGAGATATTTTGCTGGAGCAACCAAGCATGCATTTTGGGACTTGTTCCTATTACTCTGGTTCATTGTATCTACAGGCCTAAATGAGTCTGAAATCAGGTAGGCCTATAGTTGTTTATCAGTTGAAAGCAAGTATTTTTTATGGGACTTTACCACCAATCTACATCTGGATATTAAATCTGCCAATTAAATCATCTTATGAGAGCAAGGGTTGTAGATTTTTCGACTTTCTAAAGAACATATTTATATATCCGGTCTACTGGAAGTTATGTAATAGGCCAATTAAAGCTAAGAAAAATTGTTACCAACGTTTCAAAGGGGATAGAAATAAAGGTTTCCAACACATCAAAGGGGGACAATTCCCAAGATCATTCTAGATGATATGAAAGTCATTAATGGGATTGACTATGAGAGCTCTCACAATAGAATAAAATTCATCATATAAACTGATTTATCTAGTCTATTTCAGCTAATGAAAGCTACAGAGAAAAGGGTGTATCTGTAATTTCACTTCACCCGTCCAATCATAACAAAGATACATTTATGACATAAATGATTACAAATTCATTCATTGGCAGATCCATATTAAGATAGTGGTAGAATAATAATTATCACATTTTAGTATATAAGAGAGTGGTAGAATAAGAAGCATCACTTCAATACAACAATTTAAGGAAACCTAGGTATATGTGGATATGGTTGTATTCTTTATTTGTCTTCATCTCATTCTATCTCTTGCATAGTAGAATTTGGACAAGAATTGAATAATAATACTGGATTGTGTGCCTTGTGGGTGTTATTAAACCTAGCTATGATACAAGAGTATCAAGCATATATATCATTGGATATTTGAAGATAGTAATTGATTGGATTAATGGAGTTAGAAAGATAAACATCCTAATTTTAAATCCTATAATGGGAAAAATCAAAGAAACAAAAAACGAGTATGAAGACATATTTCTCTATTATGTGTTTAGACAGCTAAATGAGGTTGTAGATAATTTATCAAAAGAAGTTGTAGAAGTTTCATTACTACAAGAATCACAATTGGTGACAATAGAAACAAGAGAAGGGGGATGTCTTTGTAAAGAGATCTCATTCATATATTAAGAATATTTAGTTATTCCTACAGAATTTGGATGAATCTTATGGTTTTAGTGAGGCCTGACATTTGATGCCAAGTCTATTTTTTGAAACAGTGTAGTATGTGTGGTGTTCTTGGCACTAGATAATGAATAATTGTAGGGATCTCTGTTTTTTTGTTTTTTCTATGTAAAGTAGTTATATGTAGTTCAAGTGTTTCAAAATAAAAAGAGGGAACTCGGGTTTGTTTTGTAGAATCAATATGCTTTAGTTGGTCATGAAGAGTGGCTTTTTTCCTCTATAGTGCTAAAAATCATTGTGATTGTAAATTTTGATTTCTTCTGAAAATAACGAAAAAATATTTTATGGTGGTTATGAGAATATATCAAAGGATTCCATCTCTCAAGGAAATATTGCTTGGAATTTGCATAATTTTAATTCATTCAGAACACACCATCCAAATCTTGTTGCTTCAAAACAATATTTAATAGAGGATAGTTGCAATCCCTTGAAAGAGTTATTCTTTGCAAAGAGTCCATCCTTGCTTCCACTTATTTTATAGAAAAAATTTCCTTTACATTCCAAAGACGAAAACAAAGAATGATAGTGTTTCAGTTTGTGGGGAAGATAAATTAATGCTAAAGCAAAGTCCCAAAGATGATGGGTTATGCAAAGTCAGTCTCTTACATAGTGCAAGGACAAGAGATTGTCACATCTCCTTAATTTCTCTACATGCAACACAACAAAATTTGAACCCAAAATCCGATGAGAAATTCCGACAAAATTGACTGTGTCGTTGGATTTCACCTTTAAAATTATGAATTTTGATCAATTTTTTTTAATTGATACCTGGCATTCTCGAATATTCGACGCTCGTCAGTTCTCCAATGAGACTCGTCGGATATGCGACATATATTTTATAATGGTAACTATAATAATATCATCGGAGATCCAATGAACTTTAAATTTTAGAAACTATAAATTATGGAAACATTCTAACATGTTGGCTATACAAGCGACGGTTTGCGGAAATTATATTCTTCGCACGGACTGTTTTCCGTGAAAGAATACACAATTATTTCAATTGTTTTTGTGATTAAAAATAGTGAAGTGTGGAGCTTGATTTTTTAATATCGATAATATTCATTCAAACTATTTATGAGAAAATGTCAAATAACAATACTCCTTATCCAAACGAACAAAATCGACAATTGCTTGCTAGGTTGTGGGATGGACTGAAAAGAAAGGGTGATGGGAAATGTTACTGTCCATGTAGTCAATGCAAGGGCTTTAAAAGGAGAATAATAAATATCACAACAGCCAAAAAACGTTGTAGGGAACATGGACATGCTGAGGGGGGGACATGAATATTGTCCATTTGTAAGTTTTACATTATATATGTCTTTATATTGATTTTTTTTGTAAATGTATGTATTATTTTAATATTTCTTATATTAACTAATATATATTGATGGTTTCATGTAATTATAAAGGAAATACCTCCTACGACATATCGCCTGAAGGACGTGCTTTCAGAACAAGTACTGGAGGAACATGGAGCTATGAATAATGGAGAACAAATTAATGATCATATTGAAGAAGATGATCATACTGATAACATAGTTGAAGATGATGGTACAAATACATTGATCCATGATACATTTGATGTTAGAATGGATGATCATGATCATGATCATGAAAATGATGAATTTGATGATGTTCATGATTTACCTCTTCTTGAGAAGGCATACGAACCCCTTTATGAGGGCTCCAACACAAATCTTCTCTCTTCTATACTGTTGATAATGAACTTGAAGGTTATGAATTGTCTTTCAAACACATCAGTCACACAGATGTTAAGGTATGTAATATATTCCATCACATATATATGATTACGTTAAAGGTTATCACTGTTCGTCTAATAATTTTATTGTTAATTCATGAGTAAAATTAATACAGATGAAATGTGTTTCATTAATATTATTTATATATAATATTAACTAGTTTTTTCGTTTAATTTGTTGTAGCTTGATAGCTGAATTTTTGTTACCACCATCAAATATTTTACCTCACACATCGATATTTATCTGCCATCATGAAAGAAATTGGAATGCAGTATGAAGCAAATGATGCATGCCCTGATGACCATGTTATATATTATAATCAGCATGAATTTGAAACAGAATGTCTGGAATGTCATATCAGTAGATATCGAACAGATCAAGTAACAAAAAAGTTGCCTTGCAAGGTTCTTCATTATATTCCCATTATTCCACGTTTGTAACGACTATTCAAGTGCAAAAACATAGCACAATTTATGGATTACTATGCATGGAACAGAATTCAAGATGACATTATTCGAATGCCTGCAGATGGGTCTGCATTTAGAGATATAGAGGAAAAATGGCCTCACTTTAAAGAAGAACCTTGTAATATTAGGATTTCTTTGGCAGCGGATGGTGTCAATCCATTTGCAGAGATGAGATCCATTTACTCAGTGTGGCCTATTTTTGTTATCAACAATAACATTCCTCCATGGTTGTCAATAAAGAGGGAGCACATAATGTTGGCAATGATTATTCCAGGTATGTGTCTACAACTTCTTCTTTTTAATGTAGTGGCATCTCATTTGTCGTATTTTGTTGCATAATGTCATATATATATATTTTATTTTTCTCTTGTGTATGGTTTATATATCTAAATGGATGTAATAATTATATATTTTATATCTTCAAATCAATCAGGTAAGTACCAAGTTAAAGATATGAATGTATATATCAAACCTCATATTGATGAGCTACTAAAGTTATGGAATGGCATCACTATGTATGACGTATTTAGACCAATACAACAAAGGCAATTTCAATTCCATGCAATGCTTGTATGGAAAATACATGATGCCCCAGGGTTAACCCATTTTAGTGGTTTGTAATTATAAGTTTCACTTTAATTGCATTTTTTTATGAACTAGTTAATATATTATGTATCGAACTACCAAAAAACATATGTTCAATGGGAAGCAAGAGACTACATTAAAACTGCAGAGAATGACACCTCACCTATGGAAGTTGCAATATAATAGAAATCGTCAAGGTACGTATGAATCATCGTATATGAAATGTTATGATTTTTTTATTGTGTGTTGTTTACTGTAATTGACATTGATTTTTGTAATTTCTTTATAAACTATGATTCATGATGGACGTCGTGATCATGAAGGAATTAATGGGATTCCACGGGGAATGAAAAGTTATCCTAAACAATTCAGTAGGTTTCCCTACTATGAGCACCTACAAATTTCTCATATGTTTGATACAATGCATATCGGAAAGAATGTGACTGAAACATTATGGCAAATATTGGATGGAAGGAGTGAGAAAGAAAAAAATGTCAAAATTTGCAATGACATTCAAGAAGCCAACCATGTAATGAAAGACGTCATTCAATTTCATAGCAACAGAGACCAAATTAATATAAACTCACTTCAATGGATGTTAACGGAGTAGCAAAGTAATGTTGTAAAAGAAGTCATGCGAAAAATTAAATTTCCCACCGGATTTTGTTCGAACATGAAGAAAATCATAACAAAGAAAGGTGATTTTGTGGGGGTGAAAACACATGATTGGCATATATTCATGAAGGTAATTATTATGGTATGCATATAATTGCTATATTTTTTTATTCTAGTGCATATTGCTAGTATTTTTTTCTACTTTTTGTAAAAAAAATGAAGTGATTTATATATTGTTACAATATGTTCTACCTCTCTCTCTCACAGAGAATTTCGACAACAATTTCAAGCAAGTTATATATAATCTTGGGAAATACATGAGGTAAGTAGTGATTTTTTGCATGCGCTTAGTGTTTGTTTAATTCATTGTATAACTTATATTTCATTTTTGTGCACTAATTCATGTTATGTAATATAATGTTTTTCTTTGTTAAATCTCGTGATTGGTTTGCATCAGTTGTAGATGGTTATCATCTAAATAAATCCATAAAGAAGATATAAAGTATTGGAGAAGAGAGATTCCTCGTCTCATGTGTGAAATGAAGAAGCATCTACCTTCAGCATTTTTCAATGCACAAGAACACTACCTCATACACCAAGTTGAGGAGATTGAATTGTGTGGACCTGTACACTCAAGGTCCATGTGGATGGTTGAGAGGTACTTGAAATTTTTGAAGGGTTTGGTTAGACAACAAGCACGTCCTGAGGGTTCTATGGTGGAGGTATATATGGTATACCAAAACATGATGTATATTAGTGAATATATTCCCAAATTAGCGTCAAAGCTCAATTTAGGTCGCATTTGTGATCCGGACACCAATAACAATTTCGAAGGGGAGTACCTAAAGGGGAAAGGTAGATCGAGGAAGGTGAAAGGTAATTATTAGCTAGTGGAGATTAATTAATATAATACATTTGACTGTTGATTTTTATGTATATATCATGCTTATTCTAATTTTAATATTCAATATACATCAATTAAAAGTGTATACTTTGTTAAGTGAATATACATTTGTATTGAATATTAATTTTATTTTCATCAAACAGTTGGTCGAGAGTTGGATGCACTTCATTTATACATCACAAACAATCTTGACTAGATGAAGGTATGGATTGAACGATGTGAACAATTTGGTCATGGAATATCATGGGAAGGTGTGGCTTCATTAGTTAAAGTAGCTCATCGCAATGGAGATACCAATCTTACACAAAGGGAAATCGATTTAGCATATGGTTTAAAAGATAAACATGAAAGCATATTAATCAGCCATACTGTTTAATTCTTTTGCAAATATATTGATGTACACGTTGATTTTTTTCCCTACGGGGCATAAACATGTACTTAATCATCAATGGATCATGATGTAATCTTTATGTGTATGGCTTGTTGTAGGTAAAACACCATAAGGCTATGTGGTGCAATGGCTGTAAATATTGCATCAAAAAGCTGGATGAAACGAAGAAAACATCATATTGTGGGATATCTGCAGTCTTTGAGGTGACCAATGTTTCCTCTAGAAGTGACAGACATCCAGAACTCTCAGAAAATCAATACTATGGGTATTTGGAAGATATTGTTCAGTGTGAATTTAAATCCTTCAAAGTAGTTTTGTTCGTTGTCAAATGGTACAGGTTACGATTGAATCAATGTGATCTCGATAAAAATATTATTGAACGTGATAATGGATTTACCATGGTTAATACAAGGTTGTTTGAGCCAGGAACGGAGCCCTATGTTCTTCCAAGCCAATGTGAACAGGTATTTTACTCTGAGGTTCCAAGTAGAGGGGGTTGGTCATTTGTTGTGAGACACGATCCAAGGGGAAGGCCGGTAAAATATAACGTAGAGGAAGGTAATGAAGAGGGTTTTGAAGAAGAAGACAATGTTGAAGATGATCAACATGAGTTAGATGATCATATTCAATAGGAAGATGTCAGAGAATTAGTTGAATCGGATGATGTAGCAGAAAATGTCCATGAAGATGATATCGACGATGACATGATGATCATAACAGACATCGATGACGGTGATGGTACGGCCAATCCTTACAATGTTGAATCTGGATCAGATGATACAGATGATGACTTGGATGAAGAATATGATGAAGTCCATTGAAGTGTATGAGATATGCCTTAATATATCTACTCTTTATATTTTGATTTAATATTGCGATAGAATTATTGAATTTTATTGGTACGTATAAATTAACTGTTTCTTAGTGTTTTTTCCATTTTCCTGTATGTTGGCATATGTTATAATTAGAGACATTTCTTCTTAAGTATGACAAAAAACACAATAAATTATTTTTTTGTACATATATTTTGTCGAGTTATGGGGGATTGAGAATGACGTGGGGGGGGGGGGGGGTCAGATGAGCTTCCACATTCACATGGTTGGCCCTGTTTAGTAGAGAATATTAAATTATTCTCGAAACAAAGAGAATCTCAGTAAGGCAATGCACAATTATCATGATAACCCAAATGGCGTGCTTGATCATGTACTGCATGGGGCCAACGTTGAAATCTTTTAAATTTGTGCTTGCTTGGATTGAAATTTGGCATGGTTAGACTAGACGCATACATTAATGGTCTGGGATGGTTTCCAAACTCAAACATGACTAACACTAACAATTCGAGCATCAAAAACCATACCTATAGATTAATTAATGTGCTACACGGGGCCAACGTTGAAATTTTTTAAATTTGTGCTTGCTTAGACTGAAATTTGGCATGGTTAGACTAGATGCATGCATTGATGGTGTGGGGAGCGTTTCCAAACTCAAACATGAATGACACTAACAATTCGAGCATAAAAAACCATACCTATAGATTAATTAATGTGCTACACAGGGCCAACGTTGAAATTTTTTAAATTTGTGCTTGCTTGGACTAAAATTTGGCATGGTTAGACTAGACGCATGAATTGACAGTGTGGGAGGATTTCCAGACTCAAACATGACTGACACTAACAATTAGAGCATCAAAAACCATACCTATAGATTAATTAATGTGTTACAAGGGCCAACGTTGAAATTTTTTAAATTTGTGCTTGCTTGGACTGAAATTTGGCATGGTTAGACTAGACGCATGCATTGACGGTGTGGGAGGGTTTCCAGACTCAAACATGACTGAAACTAACAACTCGAGCATCAAAAACCATATCTATAGATTAATTAATGTGCTACACGGGGCCAACGTTGAAATTTTTTAAATTTGTGCTTGCTTGGATTGAGATTTGGCATGGTTAGACTAAACGCATGCATTGACGGTGTGGGAGGGTTTCCAGACTCAAATATGATTGACACTAACAATTCGAGCATCAAAAACCATACCTATAGATTAATTAATGTGCTACACGGGACCAACGTTGAATTTTTTTTAATTTTTGCTTGTATGGACTGAAATTTGGCATGTTTAGACTAGACGCATAGTTTCCAGAATCAAAAATGACTGACACAAACAATTCAACAATCAAAAACCATATTACCTATAGATTAATTAATGTGCTACGTCACGGGGCCACTGTTGAAATTTTTTAAATTTGTGCTTGCTTGGACTTAAATTTGGCATGGTTAGTCTAGACGCATGCATTGACTGTGTGGGAGGGTTTCCAAAATCAAACATGATTGGCGATTACAGACCAATAGATTAGTTAAATAACATATTTAAACATAAAAATTAAAAATTAATGAGTAAAATCACAATATGGATATAAGAGTTGAAATATCAGATCTTGCCAGACAACAATTTGGTGTAAGGACCCTCTTTGGAATCGATCCTATTGTTGATTGTCACATGAGATGCTTGAGTGACTCATAGTTAGAATTATATCAAAGTAAATATCGAAGCTCTCAAAATATTATCATGGTTTTTTATGTCAATTTGACATTACATTTGCAATTTCATATCTAATAGATGTGTATTACAACCTTGTATGAATGAGGTCACAAATACTTACATCCCTTCTTGTATTTCTTATGTTTTAAATCTTAAAAGACAATTCTTGTAAAGATATATCAATAAGAAACCTTATTGAAGATACACTAGCACGAATTTTTATAGCCTTGCAAAATAAATTTGTAAATTATAATGTACGATAAATAAAATAAAATAAAAACAAATAATAATAATATATTATATTTTTTAAATATAGATATACATATATGATGATGATGATGAAGATTAACCTCCACTAAGACCCATTTGTATATGAAAGAGGGGAATTCAATATGTAGACCCAATATAAAAACTGTTATAGAGAGATACAATGAGAGATCCATATAAACACAAACATAGAAACAATGAGAGATCCATAAATACAAGCTCAAATAATTGCTAAAAGTAAATTTGTTATTAGATTTTTATTTAGTAAATTTAATTATTAAATGATAAAAGCTTAAAATAATATTTTTGAATAAAATGTACACCTATATATGATTTTATAGACAATTAAAGGTATCACTACTTAATAAGTGAAAGTGACTTCATATTATTTTCCACAAATGTTGTAATCCAATATCTTATTATTTTCTCTTTTTGAAAAAATCACATAGAGAAGCACACTTTTGGGAAATAAAATAACTTTTCATTATTTGATAAATATACCATGAAATGACCTCAATATTATGAATAGACAGTGGGATCATGATTTGTGATTTGCAACACATAAATGTTTTTATTTTAGAAGAAAATTGGGAAATAACTAAACTTTGTCCCATTGAGAAGTGTATAAAATTGTTTTGCTTTACCTAATTATTAGTAAAAAATTATAGGAAATTTCAAAGGATAAAAATTGGTTTAGATTTGGCCCACTGGTGACATGTTCTATAATTTGTATTGTTTAAATGGTTCTATATGATTTAATTTATATTTTCTTGCTTGGGCATTCTGAACAACATTGCTTGTTAAAAAACATTCTCAAATGATTTCAAAAATATTTCGAATTTGTTCGTTTAGGTTTAATCTATATTATTACATCCTATCTTGACAATTGGATCTACAATCAAGGAAATGGCTATAATTTCTTATGCAAGTGTGAAGCCATGTATAGTGTATATACTCAAAATGGTTTTTCTTACTCAAAGATATTAATACAAATCAAATATTAACTTCAACGAGATTAATGAAGATTCAAAATCAAAAGGAATTTACATTGAGGAAAAATTGTATAAACAAAATCAATAACAATTGAAAATTGAACCCACTCCAAAGAATGGCTAATTTTTTAAACCAAGAGCAAAACCAACGAATGAATATTAAAATGATAGATTGGTTCAACATATATTTCTACATTAAACTTCCAAATAAAGATGTCTTTTGACTTTGTTCCCTACAATAATGGACATGAACATTGAGGTATTTCATGTTCCCCGCAGCATGAATATCATCTCAATATTAACATCGAAATACCTAGAACAATGACCAAACCATATCTCAACATGTGGTTTTAATTTTTTTTTAATACACTATTGAGTAATTCAGCTTGGGTGTGGCAACTATGGTCATTTGCCTACTCGAAACTAAAAAATATTGCTAATAAATTTGCAACCTCGATGGACAATTAAGCTCCAATTTGAAAGTTGCATTAATTTTAACCTAGCATATTTTTCACCAACAAGCAATCAAGGACAATGAATGTACACATGTATACTTAAGCAAGACCATAAAATGTCAAAATAGACATTCATTCTAAAAAATCCCAAATCAGTGCCACCAAATTGAAACAACTAGGTGGAATGATTTTTTTCAAAACCAAGAGCAAAAACACCAAACACTTATTAAACTCAATTTAGATCCATACAAAGATTGTTAAATTCAATTGAAAAATAAAGATCTCTTTGAACTTTTTTCCTCTCAACAATGCATAGTCACATCAAGGTAAATCATGTCCAGAACATGGCTAGCCACTCAATATTAGCATCAAAATCCCTAAACCCTGCCCAATCACATAAATAACTCTCAACTTGTGGTTTAAACATTTTCCAACCCATTTAGTGAGTGGTGTGGCCACTATGATTGTTTGTCATCATGAAACCGAGAAAAATCCAAAGAAATTTATAGAGGCGACTAGGCAATTAAGCTTGAAGTTGAAAACTACAGATAATTATAACCTAGCAAATTTGCAGTAAAGAAGCTAGGACATTGAGTACAAAAAGGAGTGTTTTAGGACATGTGTAGGAGTTTGGAAACCATCAAGCAAGAAAAAATGAAAGCAATAAAAGGAGAGTTTTCCAATTTTTAAAAGGGGGGGCCCTTAAATTTTCGCAGAATTTAAGGGGAGATATTGTGGCCCAACAAAGACAAACATGTTGTTTGTAGCCCATGCCATGACTAATAATTGGTCAATAAGAAAGCATAACATTCAAGACTCTTCTATGTTGAACTCCCTTGATCCATGCATATAGTCTAACCATTATAATGATTATCATCCATATGACGACAATGATAATGATTATCATCCATATAATCATGAACTCCATCTATAATGAACTCATGCATCAAGGCATGATAATGATTATCATCCATCTGACGACAATGATGGCCATGATGACAACGATGACGATGGTCATGATGACTACGAAGATAACAATGATTTTGCTATCAACATCATTGTCATAATTGTCAATGATGATGATGATGATGATGATGATGATGATGATGATGATGATGCTGATGCTGATGAGGATGATCAAGATGATGGTATTGTTTATGATGATGATGATGATGATTGACGACGACGACGTTGATGAAAATTATGATGACAATGATGTTCTTGATGATGATGATGATGATGATGATGATGATGATGTTTTTGTTTCTAATGATGACGACGATGATGATAATGATAATCACATCTACGACAACAATGATGGTCATGATGACAACGATGATGATGGCTATGATGACTACGACGATGACAATGACGATGATGATAATGGTGTTGTTTATGGTGATGATGATGATTAATGAAAACGAAAATGTTAATAATGCTGCTTATGATGATGATGATGGCGATGATGGTTAATGACAACGAAAACGTTAATCATGATGTTTATGATGATGGTGATGATGATGATGATGATGATGATGATGATGATGACAACGATGATGATGATGACGATGATGGTGACGATGATGATGATGATGATGACAATGATGATGATGATGACGACGATGGTGACAATGATGATGTTGTTGTTTATGACGATTGTGATGATGAATAGTGATGATGACAATTATGACGGGGATGGCGATGATGATGATGACGACGACAATAATGAAGATGATGATGATGATGATGATGATGATGATGATGATGATGATGATGATGATGATGACGATGACGATGATGGTGATGATGATGATAATGAAGATGATGATGATGACGATGTTGTTGGTTGTGATGATTGTGCTGATGAATAGTGATGACATCGACGTTGATGATGATGATGACGACGATGACGATGGTGTTGTTTATGATGATGCTAATGATGGGTGATGACGACGATGACATTAATGATGATGCTTACGATCACAATGATGACGATGATAATGGTGTTGTTTATGGTGAGGATGATGATGATTAATGACAGCGACGATGTTAATGATGTTGCTTATGATGATGATGATGATGATGATGATGATGATGATGATGATGATGATGATGATGATGATGATGATGATGGTGATGATGATTAATGACAAGGATGATGTTAATGATGTTGCTTATGATGATGATGATGATGGTGATGATGATTAATGACGACGAAAACGTTAATCATGATGCTTATGATGATGATGATGATGATGATGATGATGATGATGATGGTGACGATGATTAATGACAAGGATGACGTTAATGATGCTGCTTATGATGATGATGATGATGGTGATGATGATTAATGATGACGAAAACGTTAATCATGATGCTTATGATGATGATGATGATGATGACAACGATGATGATGATGACGATGATGGTGGCGATGATGATGTTGTTGTTTATGACGATTGTGATGATGAATAGTGATGATGACAATTATGATGGGGATGGCGATGATGATGATGATGATGATGACGACGACGACGATAATGAAGATGAATATGATGATGATGATGATGATGATGATGATGATGATGATGATGATGATGATGATGATGATGATGATGGTGATGGTGATAATGATGGTGATGATGATGATAATGAAGATTATGATGATTATGTTGTTGTTTGTGATGATTTTTGTGATGAATAGTGATGACATCGACGTTGATGATGATGACGATGACGATGGTGTTGTTTATGACGATGATGATGATTGATGATGACGATGACATTAATTATGATGCTTATGATCACAATGATATTCCTTATGTTGATGATGATGATGACAATGATTATGATGATGATGATGATGATCAGGATGGTGGTCATGGTGATGATGATCATCATCATCGACACCGATGTCATCAACGTCATCATCACTAAGATTGTCGTTAAATTTTTAATTTAACATTTTTTATCAATTTTTTAAATACAATCTTATTTTTAATTTTAAATTAAATTTTGTTTTTCAATATATATATATATTAAATACATAAAAAAAAAATTAACAAACAACAATTATAAAATACAAACAACAAAAAATAATAAACAAGAATTAAATAAAAAAAAAAAAACAATACAAAAAAAATACCAAGCAACATAACTTATCTTTCTAACTCCCGCACCAAACATGTTTCATTGTAACCAGCCTTAGCCTCTCGCGCGTGCACCCTTTGAGTTTTGTGAGCTTTGAGCAGAGCATTCCGGGGATTCTGTGCAACAATTGATTTCGCTAAGCTGTGAGCTGTGAGTTGTGTTGGATTGTGTACGTGCATATTCCTCTCGCGTGTGCACCCTTTGAGTTATGTGAGCTGCGAGCAGAACATTCTGGGGCTTCTGTGCAACCATTGATTGAGCTAAGCTGTGAGCTATGATCAAAGTTGGATTGTGTTCATGCATCTTCATCCTCTCGCATGTGCACCCATTGAGAAGAGGCATGCATCCCAAGTCTATGAGTACGAAGCCCTAAATTTTATGGGGTCCAATTCATAGTTTGAATGGTTGATTTCATTATTGTATCTGTTCGTTTTCCCTTATAAATCAATATAAATGCCAAATTGATTCATATTTGAACGCCATCTCTCTCCTTTGGCCATGAATTCTTTGGGAGGGTTCTTAGAAATAAAGAACAAACATACTCAAAATTTGGTACTTCTTCATTTGATGAATTTGCTACCTCCTTCTACAACTACAACACTCGTACTATCAAACCAGTCAACCCTAAACCCTAAACCAACCAATTGATTCTCTTGGGCATTGATGTCCACTTTGAAGCGTCTCTGTGGATGAGAAAGATCAATAATATTGTAGACAGGAACATTGTTTCCAAAGTATTTGGGTCATCAAAAAGCTTTTTTTATTTCTTTTCACGATGCTCGGCTGGGGTGAGTTTTCGTGCAATATTTATGTCAACATGTGCTTGTTCACACTCAGCAACAACATTGCGAATTTCCATTTCGAGCCATGTTGGAGCCTGGGTTGCATCAACACCAAGTACCTGCATAATATTGCTCATCTTTACATTTGGCTTTGGAGGCTTATATCAAACCTTACCTTATCATCTACTCTCTATCTTTTTCCTTTGCAAGGTGCCGCTATGTATGCAATTTACTCTACTCCTTCTTGGTCAGCTTTAAAGGTTGCAGTGGAGGTGGAAGAGGCTCAGCTGGAGGAGGCTCAATTGGCTAAGGGTGCTCTACATATATAGTATGTTTTTCCATCTTCACTTTTAAATCACCTTCTGTGACATTTGTGTAGCTACCAGAGGGTAAAAGAACCATATCCCACCACTCAACATCAGGTATAGGATCCTTTGGTTTCTCTTCTTTTGTAGGAACTCTTTTTGACACTACAATCAAATTAGGATTTATATCAAGCTCAACCTTTGCCTTGGCAAGCTATGCTTGCTTGATCTTCAGCTCCTTTTCATGTGCTTCTCCGAATTGAATCTTAAATTTCAATATTTCTACCTCCTTTGACCATCTTCCTTCCTCAACAAATTGAAATATCATCCTCTTAGGCCTCAAGATCTTTGTTTTATTAATACCCATTTTTGGGTCAAAATGGGGATTGCAATTGGGATCTTCATCAAATTATGGCCTTAGAATTCGAAATGCTTCTTTTTCTGTTTGTTTATGTTCACCTTCAAAGTGCTCATGTGTGTAATTTTTTGCTTGTCAATTACATTCCCCTATTCATTTATTTCACGACCCAGAGCGTCAAGACGAAGAATAGGAGCTTTAGCAGGCTTCTGCTAGACAACAATACCAAATTGATCAGGCACTTGTCTAGGAAATATACTCAAAATTTGCTTCATAGTTATATACTCAAAATTTATTCTAATTTATAGAGAGAATTCAAGAAAACATGAAAAGTATGAACAAAGATTAATGTGTGTTGAATGTGGAAACAACTTTCTAAGCTTCACGTATGTAGATTTGAATGTGGATTGAGGGGTGACATTGTGTCAAATGGGGTTGGAAAGGTCAAATAAGAGGTAGTTACAATGAGCTATTGCATATATTTGACCTTCCATATCTTTGGAAGGTCAAATAAGAGGTATTTACAAGGAGCTATTGCATGGATGCACGGATGCATGGTTACAAGTGATGGGTCAATTTCCGTTTCCAACCATTGCAAGGTTAACTCAATTTAGGAATGAAAACCTAGTTTAAACACTCGTGGGGATTAAGGGATCCACATAAGCTTAAAAGACAATATAAAATTAAAATAAGTGATTGTAAAGTCACAAGGATGCCTAAGTTATTCATGTACTCATAGCTATGTATGGGTTGTCCCATATGCTCCACATTTGTTGACTACCCATACTTCATCTAAATGTTAAGGCCAATAAAACATTTTCAGGCCTCGATGTAGGTTATATTTTGTTGTTTTTGCCTTGCTAAGCTTGTTGATTCCATTAGAATTCAACAAGTCTTCAATAACCATAGCTAGTTCTCATGGTTATATATATCTTAGCCCCACATTGTCATGATTTTATATAAAATTGGCATCCAATATGCTAGTTTAGATGTTGTCATTGAAACAGCTACATCACTTTTAATACCATTCCTTGTATTTCACAAATTGAATCCTTCGTAAGAAAGCCCATTTTTTCGTACTACTATCCCATTTATTCATACTAATGTTCCCTTTTTTACTATAGTGGAATTTACTGAGGATTGATGCCATATACACCTTCAGAGGATCTTTAGCATGTTTATTAGATCACCAGTAGATAGACAGGGGCCACCAGAGCCAAAGGCCACCTGCATGCATGACATCCGAGCATTATTTCATGATGCATGCACCTGATTGAGTCTCCAGACACCTGCATGCAAGTCAACTGCAAATTAGAAGGTAAAGTGACCTAATTGGGTCAAAGTTAGGTTTGACAGGTGAAATCTATAAAAGAAAGGTAAAGCAGATGGAAAAGATATGCTTATATGATTATTGATTTGTGAATTCGAATTGGAGAGCTTAGTGAGCTAAGTTGGGGTTGAGTGCATGCACTCGGTTAACTGGTGTATTTCGACAATGAAATCTATTTTCCCTAGTCACCATCAGTCTACAGGGTTCATTACATCTGCATGCTACGTCTATTGCATTTAGAAGGGGATGATAACCTTACTACACCGCTTCGGGATTCACCAACGAGCAATATGTCATCTATTCTAGATTCTATCTATTGAAGAGGGCACATTATTACCAAGGGCGCACTTATCGAGAAGGAACAACCCTTATCTCTTCCATCCATTGGCTAAAGTCTCACATGCTAGTCTTATACTGACATACATATCCCGATCTATCTGATGGTAGGTACATGCATAGCTTTCCTTCTTATTTTATAGCATTTCTGATTATCTGGGTAATAGATCTACGTGCAAGTGCATGCATGCTTAGATCAGTGCATACTTTCATACTCTATTCCTATACTGAGGTATAAGACTACTAGCAAACAAACAGAACATCATAAAAAGAGAAAAATATCAGTTTGGGATATTACAGTGGTATCAGAGCATGTTCTTCGCCCTCTGTGGGAAATTTGCATGAGCATGCAATCATAAGTAGTTAGATGAATCAAATCTACTTTATGTGCATTCATCATAAGAATATTCAAGGAGATTTAAGGAATTTTGCTGGTTCTATGGAAGATTTGTTGAATTGGTTCAATGTTTTCATGGACTCTAAACATTAAAGGCAAACATCTGATCATTAATTACTGAGATCAATTATAAGTCAGAGATTCATCATTTTAGCAGGTTACCCTCCAATCAGCAGCGATCTCACATCTTGGACCACGATCTTCTTATATAAGACAGTCACCTCTGAGATATAACATCATTCTCCTTCTGTTAACAATCTGCCACATTCACGTGAAGAGGGTTGTGATCTATCCATGAGGGCAGCAATATATACCACCACTATGATACAAGTAGTTATTCAGTGATCGTCCCCAAATCATCTCTAAGGAAAAGCGTAAACAACACCAGTGGTTTCCAGTTTTGTGGAGGGCGCATGATCTCGCGCATGGAAGTTTCAATCTTTCATCCAAGGCTGAGATCTAACCATTTATATCAACGATATGCTCATGAAGGTTGAGATCAGCGATTAAAGGCAGAAATCCTTGTTTATAGCTGCGTTCTACTCCATCTAGCAGCCATCCCTTCGTTCTAGCAGTGATCTATCTATTTGGAGACCAAATCTGTCCATTGAGAAGTCATGGGCATCTTGATAACCATACCCAAGTGTAAAGGCAGCGATCTTCTCATCTTACAACTCTCTCATCTTATGGTAGCGATTTCACATTTTCAACAACAATCACCTGTTGTGGAGACTTGATTCATGTGTGGGGAAGAATTGCAATACACAGGGGCAGCATATCATAGACTAGAGGCAGGATCCATCTCTCAAGAAATCGTGATCAGCATTTAGGGCTTGCATGCAACAAATTTGGGCGTGATCTATCCACCTGGGCATAACTCTCTTATGCAATGTTCCTCTCAGGCAACACTCTCTCATTGTAGTATATACATGAAACTGCGTAGCTACTACAGTCACCAACAACACACCATTATCACTATACCAATATCCAGCCCTCTACTATCTATATCATTCTGATTATATAGATCAGTTGCTACAGCCATCAGTAGTTCACCTTCATCATTGTTTAAGATTGCCAACCACCAACAAGTAATCAACCTAATCAAGCAGAAATAAACCAATAGTGAAGCAAGTTAAGATCATATTTCAGTTGGGTGAAGTAAGTTAAAAACAAGAACTCCTACTGGATATGACCATTGATAAACTACAGTGGTATTGTTATGGACAACCATTGAAAGTTCAGCATTAGAAACATCATTGATATTTGGGCAAGAATTCCAACCAACAACAGTCACTAATTCATATTCATATTTCACCCACTATATGAAGGAGTAGAGTCACCTACAGCATTTAATAATATCTACAGGGCTGCCATCAAACTAATACATTTTCTCATATGCTCACATCACATCACCTCAGTGACTGTTGAGAAGAAAGAGTCACCTACAGCAGTTAAGTATTCTTACAGTGGGGCTTCTTCAGTGACAATTCTCAAACAATGGCAGCCTAAGTGTTTAATGAATGTCATCATGTAAGATACACCAACCATCAGCATAAAGTTTCAGATCTGGATTATGGGGGTTATACAGTGGTGGGAGCATACAATTATAACAGATAGATGAATACAGAATTTCAGATTAAGAAGAGTAAAATAAAAGAAACAATGGAAGGAAATGATAGAATAGCTTTGAGTTCCTTTAGGCAAATGAAAGGGGAAATTGGGCCCACCCCACACAGTCCTATGTCTCCCAACAGTGATAGGGTATCCACAAGCAACAATGGGTAACAAGTACATACCAATCTGCAGAGACACCCACATATCCACAATAGGTCCCCCCGAACTACCCTACCACAGATCTTATATAGCCCAACCGCGGTGTCCACAGTACATGTAGAGTAGATGAGCCAATGGGGGCATGTTTGAGAGAATACAGAGCATTGGGAGATGACTTCCAGTCATCCATGACCTTCACTGACTTTTGCCACTTTAAAAGTAAGAGCAGGCCTAGAGCATACAATAGGCCTTTCAGACAGACATATGGGCATGATATATCGGTTTACGGTAAACTTGATATGGAGTCGACACTACATGAGGAGGATAGTACATATGATGCAGGTATCAGATCATCCATCATCGAGGATTCATCATCTCGCCTTAGTAGTGGTCCTTATGAGGATGAAGGGATGCTAGCACCTAGATGTAACGTGGATATGATATGGAGTGATTTGACCATATAGGACGGGGAAGAGGATCTCACCTATGAGCCTATGGTTACTAGAGATTCCTTGAACAACACTCAGATTTCTCTTCAGGAATCAGATATGCATGTAGATGAGTTGGAGTGGACACAATCTTCATCATCTACTGCAAGAGTCGAGACATCCATGATAGACGAGATCCATGAGGAAAAACATGATTGGGGGATGGTCGATTCTATACATACAGGGAAGTATGGAGGCTACGAATCACTTACTGTGGAGGAGCCATTAATGGTTCCGGTTGTAGATGTAGATATGTTGACGGGAGACACACTCCAGTATAGCACATGTGTGTGGGATCCAAGCTCTGGTGACACTAGTAGAGTGAGTGCACAGGAGGATACCGCAGCACACACAGGATACAGGGTAGCTATAAAACATAAGGAGCACTCAGAGTTGCAATTGACTAAGGAGAGATCTGACATAGATAGTTTGGATCAGGAAGGGGATCATGAGCCATCTCTGTTAGAGAGAGGTTTAGCCATGATAGAGATAGTTGAGCACGTTTCCTACGGATCAGCCAACAGGGAATTTTATACATACAGAGGTTGTATGGCATATGTATGGTAGATATAGAGATACATTGGATCACAGACTTCATTGATAGCAATGGAGTACTAGCTACAGTAGTGCATACAAGATACTCGATGTCTCAGGAGAGTATAGGAGTATGCATCAGTCTACAGGCACACGATGAGATCCTATGGAGTTTTGGGGTGTCACCTCCTGGGAGACCACCTAATAGATATCACGAGCATACCCTTGTACCAGATTTCCCCAGGATTGATGAGGGGAAAGACACACTTCATAGGGTAATAGAACCCTTGATAGCCTATATTGGTCATGGATATCATCTGATGAGGATCAGAGAGCATGATGCCCACAAGCCTACTTCTAGACCTAGTTTTGAGATTGTGGTCATGGTCGTGGGGTTGACCAACACTCTAGTTACTTCCCAACCACATCTGCAAGAGCAGAGCTATTTATTGCTATTTCACAACCAGACTTGGGAGTTTCACCTGAGACAGTTAGATGAGGTGAATAGCATCTTGGCCAAAAGAATGATCTTTCGATTAGACCATGGGATTGGTACACTCAGTACACAGGGGAGCTTAGATTGGTTCACAGGATTTGCAGTAGAGAGAGTGGGGGATGACATCATCTCCTATAGAGATTGCCCATGTACTAACCCTGAGACTTCACTTAGAGAGAGGATCATAAGGGATATCCGATATTTGCAGTTGATGGATTATTATTGGTATCTGCATGAGTACGAGGCACTGCAGCGGATGGAGCTATCCTCTAGAGAGAGGCTTAGACTCCATATATTATTGGAGGACATAGACAGTGAGTGGGTTAACAGATGTATAGATGCATTTTTGCGGGAGCTGATTACATTAGCAGGGGTAGAGTTAGTTATTAGCACTTGGTATCTACCAGAGGCTTACAGGGAGACCTCGATGACTATCAGCATGATGCGGCAACAGTTCATTGGAGTTGGGTTTTGCGGACCCCTTAGTTGGTGGTGGGATCCATTTATTCATCTACACGATGGATTGTTTCATATGACAGAGGTGATTGACAGAGTTGTGAGGGTGATCATTCCGCTATATTTATGGGATAATAGAGGAGGAGAGATTGAGACCTCTTTATGGCAGGGCTGACTTTCTGTCCTGGTATTCAGGATTAAGATTGACAGTGGAGTCACTACGGAGGAGATGTCCAGCTTTCGCTTTCAGGTATTTATTAGTAGGCTGCTGAGGGTTGGATGCATGACAGAGCAGTCTTCTAAGGAGTTTGTGTAGCTTATGATTGCTTAGTTCTTCAGGGGCAGTCAGATGTATTCTAGTGTTAGCACTAGGCAGACCAGCGCTCAAGGTAGAGATCCCTTCACATCACATAGGTCAGTGGGAGTAATAGAGCGGTCTATTGAGCAGATGATTAGAATTCATGAGCAGCCTAGAATCATTACCAGTAACCGGAGCAGATTTCCTTTGTCGATACTCGAGGACAAGTACGACGGCAACATGACAGACTTCACCTGGTTTCCTATACACTACACCATTCATAGTGAGGTGACCAACTCTTACAGATATTTCTACTTGGATTTCTAAGAGAGGTGGATGTTGATAGAGCATGACAACCAGCTGATGATGATAAGAATGGCTCAACGACTACATGATGGTCTCTTCTTTTGGGTAGTGGGGGACCCCGAGACTGCGATAGTGGACGGTACAGCAGTTAGCATGAGGACGAGGGTTGACTATCACTTTCAAGAGGTTTCATATCATGGTACCTCGCAGGACAATACCTTGAGTAGAAGGTACTACAGATCTCCTAGGATGATTTGGGACCCTGGGATTCAGTTGGTTCACTTCAATTGATTATGGAATTGTTTTGGTATTGCTTAAGGACAAGCAATCTTGGCAAGGGAGGACTGTAATGTTCCCTTTTTTACTATAGTGGAATTTACTGAGGATTGATGCCATATACACCTTCAGAGGATCTTTAGCATGGTTATTAGATCACTAGTAGATAGATAAGGGCCACCAGAGCCAAAGGCCACTTGCATGCATGACATCCGAGTATTATTTCATGATGCATGCACCTGATTGAGTCTCCAGACACAAGCATGCAGGTCAACTGCAAATTAGAAGGTAAAGTGACCTAATTAGGTCAAAGTTAGGTTTGACAGGTGAAAGCTATAAAAGAAAGGTAAAGCTAATGGAAAAGATATGCTTATATGATTATTGATTTTTGGATTCGAATTGGAGAGCTCAGCGAGCTAAGTTGGGGTTGAGTGCATGCACTCGGCTAACTGGTGTATTTCGGCAGCGAAATCTATCTTCCCTAGTCGCCATCAGTCTACAGGGTCCATTCCATATGCATGCTACCTCTATTGCATTCAGAAGGGGATTATAACCTTATTACACCGCTTCCAGATTCACCAACGAGCAAATATGTCATCTATTCTGGATTCTATCTATTGAAGAGTGCGCATTATTACCAAGGGCGCACTTCTAGAGAAGGAACAACCCTTATCTCTTCCGTCCACCGGCCAAAGTCTTGCATGCTAGTCTTATACTGACATACAACTCTCGATCTATTTGATGGTACGTACATGCATAGCTTTCCTTCCCATTTTATAGCATTTCTGATTATCTGGGTAATAGATCTGCATGCAAGTGCATGCATGCTTAGATCAGTGCATACTTTCATAATCTATTCCTATACTGAGGTGTAACACTACTAGCAAACAAACAGAACATCATAAAAAGAGAAAAATATCAGTCCGGGATATTACATATCATGAGGGTAAATCCTAAAATATTTATCTCTTATGGGCATACACTATAGGGATTGATCTCCTTATCTTCAATTCTCATCCATTTCATTTCACTAGTAAGAAGGAGCTTATAAAAACTCACTCAAAGTAGAGAATGTATGTTATATTGCTCATACTCTAGATATCGGGTGAGCTTGATAGACTCAGACCTTAATTCTTTTCAAAAGTGTGTGCCAAAAATTATGGCATTACTTTACCAAACTATTTAAATTATTTTCCATTTTTGTGCATTTACTAGCAAAGGGGATTGAATGTGGAAACAACTTCCTAAGCTTCACGTATGTAGAGTTGAATGTGGAAACAACTTCCTAAGCTTCACGTATGTAGAGTTGAATGTGGATTGAGGGGTGACATTGTGTCAAACGGGGTTAGAAAGGTGAAATAAGAGGTAGTTACAAGGATCTATTGCATACATTTGACCTTCCATCTCTTTGGAAGGTCAAATAAGAGGTAGTTACGAGGAGCTATTGCATGGATGCATGGATGCATGGTTACAAGATATGGGTCATTTTCCAACCATTGCAAGGTTAACTCAATTTAGGATTGAAAACCTATTTTAAACCCTCGTGAGGATTAAGGGATCCACATAAGCTTAAAATACAATATAAAATTAAAATAAGGGATTGTAAAGTCACAAGGATGCTTAAGTTATTCATGTAGTCATAGCTATGTATGGGTTGGCCCATATGCTCCACAGTTGTTGACTACCCATACTTCATCTAAATGTTAAGGCCAATAAAACATTTTCAGGCCTCGATGTAGGTTATATTTTGTTGTTTTTGCCTTGCTAAGCTTGTTGATTCCATTAGAATTCAACAAGTCTTCAATAACCATAGCTAGTTCTCATGGTTATATATATCTTATCCCCACATTGTCATGATTTCATATAAAATTGGCATCCAATATGCTAGTTTAGATGTTGTCATTGAAACAACTACATCACTTGTAATACCATTCCTTGTATTTCACAAATTGAATCCTTCATAAGTAAGCCCATTTTTTCGTACTACTATCCCATTTATCCATACTATCGTGAGGGTAAAGCCTAAAATATTTATCTCGTATGGGCATATACTATAGGGATTGATCTCCTTCTCTTCAATTCTCATCCATTTCATTTCACTAGTAAGAATGAGCTTATAACAACTCACTCAAAGTAGAGAATGTATGTTATATTGCTCATACTCTACATATCGGGTGAGCTTGACATACTCAAACCTTAATTATTTTCCAAAGTGTGTGCCAACAATCAATTATGGGCATTCCTTACCAAACTGTCTAAATTATTTTCCATTTTTGTGCATTTACTAGCAAAGGGGATTGAATGTGGAAACAACTTCCTAAGCTTCACGTATGTAGAGTTGAATGTGGATTGAGGGGTGACATTGTGTCAAACGGGGTTAGAAAGGTGAAATAAGAGGTAGTTACAAGGATCTATTGCATACATTTGACCTTCCATCTCTTTGGAAGGTCAAATAAGAGGTAGTTACGAGGAGCTATTGCATGGATGCATGGATGCATGGTTACAAGTGATGGGTCATTTTCCAACCATTGCAAGGTTAACTCAATTTAGGAATGAAAACCTAGTTTAAACCCTCGTGAGGATTAGGGGATCCACATAAGCTTAAAAGACAATATAAAATTAAAATAAGGGATTGTAAAGTCACAAGGATGCCTAAGTTATTCATGTAGTCATAGCTATGTATGGGTTGGCCCATATACTCCACAATTGTTGACTGCCCATACTTCATATAAATGTTAAGGCCAATAAAAAATTTCCAAGCCTTGATGTAGGTTATATTTTGTTGTTTTTGCCTTGATAAGCTTGTTGATTCCATTAGAATTCAACAAGTCTTCAATAACCATAACTAGTACTCATGGTTATATATATCTTAGCCCCACATTGTCATGATTTTATATAAAATTGGCATCCAATATGCTAGTTTAGATGTTGGCATTGAAACAGCTACATCACTTGTAATACCATTCCTTGTATTTCACAAATTGAATCCTTCATAAGCAAGCCCATTTTTCCATACTACTATCCCATTTATTCATACTATCATGAGGGTAAATCCTAAAATGTTTATCTCTTAAGGGCATACACTATAGGGATTGATCTCCTTATCTTCAATTCTCATCCATTTCATTTCACTAGTAAGAAGGAGCTTATAACAACTCACTCAAAGTAGAGAATGTATGTTAAATTTCTCATACTCTAGATATCGAGTGTGCTTTATAGACTCAAACCTTAATTCTTTTCCAAATTGTGTGCCAACAATTATAGGCATTCCTTTACCAAACTGTCTAAATTATTTTCCATTTTCGTGCATTTACTAGCAAAGGAGATTAAATGTCTATTATATAAATTAATGTATGAGATTTATTTTTTTAGTGTCAAACTCATTCCCATGGCCGATATACCTCATCACACATATACCTCATCATAACCACATGATCCATGTGGACCCTTCTTTATACAGTGATGATGAACTTCCAGGTTATATGGAACATTTGTACATTTGAGAGAGAGATGACTAGTTGTACCTTCCCCACCTTGGTTGATTTACTTTTGGTCCTTACGCATTGTTGTTTATTGGTCTTGTGGTACCTTGTCCTTGGCGTGTGGTTAGTAGGGTCATTTCACCCATCTTGAGTTGTTTGTACCACCCTTTAATGTTTTGGTCCTTTGGGTACTATGGTTGTTTGTCCCCTAAATGACCCTAGTACCCCACTTATGATTTATGTTATTATTTATGACTCCTTATTTTATTTTTTATTTTATTATTTTACTTTTATTTTTTATTTTTTATTTTTTATTTTAGTTTTTAGTTTTAATTTTAATTTTATTTTTATTTTTAAGTAGTTCCTTCCCATTTTAATGGAACCCTATTCTTTTGTTTACTGGTCTGAATGAAGGTAGTTGCGGTAGTTATGAGATTGTTATCCTAAATCTTATGGAAGTCCGATATTCCTGCTTGAAGGCTAACTTAAGACCGATCTGTTGTTTTACCTATGGATAAACCTGATCTGCTAATTGAGGGTTTGTTTTTTATTCTGAGAAATCTAATCTGTTATTTAAAGCCCTAACTTGAAGTTCGTTCACCTGGGAAATGCTTGTGTGAACTCAATATTTTGTTTGGGTAGATCATGACCCTAGATTTTCCTCTTTGACGAAGGTCGTGAGCATGATTGAGGAGGGCCATGAATCCTTAAGTTTTATCCTAGCCTACTACATGCTCCTTTGAATTTTAATATATTTGTTGACTGATTATTTGAGAAGTTTTTATAATTATCTTGGAATGAGTTCTCTTTGTTTGTGTTAATGTTGAATCTTATCTTTGCCCAGATCTCTCCTGTTAAGACTTGTCATGTCGGACAAAATTGTTGGTGATCAGATCTGTGGTTTTCTGTTAAGATTTTACTTGCACTAAGACTTTTGTTGTAATCATTCTTTGTGCTTTATTTAACTTATGTTATGAATGTAACTGTCTTTGTCTAATTATTGTTGCATACAACCTTTCTCTCTCTCTCTCTCTAGTTTGTACTTACCCTTTAGTAGGGTCAGTGGGTTCCTAGTTTTGGTTGACCTCTGTGAGGTACAATTTTGACCAAAAGTAATATTTCTGAGTATAAAACAAGAAGGTTCCACATTACAGGTAAGTACCCTAAAACTATCTTCTTTACTCATGTTAATGTTGATTAACTATTGTTAGTAATTACATGTTATTGTAGATTACTTTAACATTGCGAGCCAACTAGTAGTGTTAAAGTGGAAAAGTCGAAATAGATGAAAATTATGTTTTGTTACTGTTGTACTATTTAGTTTCAGTACTTGTTTATTAGATGTAATTTTGTATTAAAGTATATTGATTTTTTTTATTCTTCTGCCTAAAACCCTAACTCTACCAAAAATTAAGAAAATGTAGATAAAATATTTGAAATCCCAATAAATATACTTATCTATAATACTGGTAAACAAAAGTGATAATATCTCAATTAGAAAACAAAGACTTATACATCAAGTACTTTTCAAATATCATAACATCAAGTGCATGCTACACTAGAGTTCACCCCTCCTCTTGAATACAAGTTGTAAAGGTCGGCACTATTGTTGGAAGAGTTGAAATGATATTTTAACTTGGAAATAGTTGTGTGGTTACTTTTTATAAGGAAACATGGAATGAATTGGACGGTTGGCATGTATTAAAGAGAAGGAAATCCCTAGAGTGTTGGGAATTCCATGTTTCATGGTAATAGTTGCATATGTGTATGCACATGCACATACAAATGAAAATATGTGCATATGCATGAAACTAATACAACAAAGGGTGATAATAACAATATGGAATCACTTCCCTATCCAATGCTCTCTAACCACATTAGGAATCTTTATATCTATTTCATATTTCCACAAGATTCTAAAGGTCATGGTTATCTCATCATATTGGGAATGTCAATGTGGTTCATATGACAATTTCAATAAAAAAATAAAAGTTCAAACACATTAATAAGGTAATACTCAAAATTTTCGGTCTCACTTGAGTGCTAGAGGGTGGGATGATTTAACTCCATTTCAGAGAAATCAACATAATCAACTCAAAATACTTAAGACACCATGCATTTATCACACTATTTTGAAAATAAGCCATGCACATTCATTTTAAAAAACATATGTCAACAATATCTAGATGGACCATTAAAATTTGAGTGCTTATGAAATTCGTATCTCTCTGAGGATAATATAACAATAATATACAAAAAAAAGATGGGAAATATATGGTAATCCAAGGGCTCATCATACCCCCCCAATTGGAACATTGCATACATATATGCAATATAAAATTAAAATAACCCAATGGTAGTGTAATGCTTTAATATTTCTTCATCTTCAAGTTGTTGTTGCTTGCATATCTCCCTGTGTTCTTAATATGGCACAAAGTGTATAATGGTGTCTTTGTCATGATATCCTAATTCATTTTCCATTGTATTCCATATCTTCTTCTTCTCTCTCTCTAAAAATCTAAGTCAATTATATGATTAGTATATTTCCATGATAGAGTGGGGTGTAGCAAAAGTGGGAATCTAAATCTTAGGCCAATCTTTTGATAGTGTCCACATACAATTGCAATTTGTATAGAGAAAGTTTTAGGCCTTATGGAGAGTGAGGTTTTGCTCTTTTGAGTGCAGTTAACTCCTCCCGCTTATTTTGGCATAATTATAACACTCTATCTCGGAAGTTCCTCATTGTGCTTTGATATTGCAGTGTACCTTCGTCTTGTTCCTCTTTTAGAATTGGGATCACCTTTCCACTTTTTTATATCCAAATCTCAAAGCATATTCCAATAGTTTATGTCTACTTTTTATATCCAAATCTCAAATCATATTCCATTATATTTCAAAGTATGTCTCACATAGTTTATCAACCCATAGGCTCGAAATTTTGATGATTCCTTCTTATACGAACTCGAGGCATTAAAAATTTAATTTTGGCCATTTTTGCCAATTTTGAACATGCAAGACAATTAAAGGAAAAATCCCTTACTAATCCACACATACATTTTCAAGCTTGGGGGAGGCATGGTAACTATGTATGATGATAGTGGAAAATGCATGCCTTAATGCCTTGTAATTTTCCAATATGAACTATGCATACCCAACAATGTCCTATTTGAACTTTTTTCCCATGGTGCAGGTGGAACCAAACAAGTATTTATCATATATGTCCTCCTCGAGCGAGGGGAGTTTAGGAAGACTAGAGGAAAGTGAGACATCCAGTAGGTCTACAAGATTTATATCAACTAGATGTCAAAATATCAAAAGAAAATTCCATAAACGCATGGAATTTTTTCTCGCTGAAGGGGGCTCATGTTCCTATGATGATGAGACAATAGGCGACATCAAGGTGCCCTTGAGGTACAAACATATAGTGAAACAATGGGTACCCAAAGATCTTCCTCAACTAAACATGGATTTGTGTGTGAACGAGAGGATATATAGAATTGCACCATCATCATTACATGGTTTGGTGTTGTTTTGCATGGATGGCATAAAGGTCGGTTACGACAGATGTACTAAATTGATGGAGTATGTTGGACCATGTTACAACTACAAAGATTGGATGTGACTGGTCCAATATACATGAAGTATGCGCAGATATGGATTGTCAGCAAATTATTTATAGTTGAAAGAAAATGATCAAAATAAAGGAGCAATGTTGTACATTGACGGAAGGCCAAAGGCTACAGGGAATATTGCAGGGTTTATAAATAGTACACAACCAAGGTCTACAATTAAGCAACCCAAATGCATATTGGAGGGGTGTGAAGGAAACCATGTTTTTGTATGTGCCATTAAATCAATAGCTGCAGGGGAAGAGTTGCTTATTAATTACAATTTGAATCGAATAGATACAAACACGATTACTATGGGAGTGGTACATCTAACAATTTACCCAACCTTTTATTAATGAATTTAACATCTTATGGATTTTTCGTTAGTCTATTTTTATAATTTCGTCAAAATTTTCTATATTTACTTCGCAGGGTAGTGATCGGGGCATCTCCTCAGCAGCTGGTCAGAGGAGTACAACATCCTTGAGGCAGCAAGTATACATATTTGCAATTGTACAAATATAATATGAAAAAATAGTTTTTTGTTGTGTTTTTTGTTGTGTTTTTTCATGAGTATATTCATTTCGTTTAGATAATGTTATCTATATATTTGTTGCAGATTGTTGATCAGGGAAACCACCTGGATGTTGATCAAACGACAGCAACCTCAGGGCAACAGTTATCCCTGATTGTAATTGTACATTTCAAATACATCAATATGTTTTCTTATTATGTTTTTTTCATGAGTATTTTGCTTTCATTTAGATCATTTTTTCTATGTTTTTGTTGCAGGGTGTTGTTCGGGGCACCTCCCCAGCAGTAGATGAGACCAGACCAGCCTCGAGGCAGCAGGTATACATCGATGCAATTGTACAAATTTAATATGAACAAAAAGTTTTTTGTTGTGTTTTTTCATGAGTATATTTGATTTGTTTAGATAATGTTATCTATATATTTGTTGCAGGTATAATTCATTGCAATTGTACAAATATAATATGGAGCATCATGTTTTTTTTGTTATGTCTTTTTCTTGTGTATATTGGATTCATTATGATAATGTTTTCTACATTTTATTGGCAGGGGGATGATAGGGGAAGGTCCCCAGCTGTGGACCAGATGACAACAACATCGAGGCATTAGGTATACCTAATTGTAATTTTAGGAATCTACCATGATCGATATGTTTTTTTAATATTTTTTTTACTTATTCTATTGCTTTCATGTCAATAATGTTTTATATATTTTTGTTGCGGACCACTGATATTTCGGCGTATGATCCAGCGTTAGAGCAATCAATAGATTTTGATGTGGATGAGCTGATGCACAATGCTGACTTTGGATCTTCTCTAGACCCGATTAAGATGATAGAGAAGACCTTAAAAAAAACTAATGAGGATATCCTTCGTATGCTTTTCATTCAGCCACAGACAAATGAAATTAGAGAAAAGGTTGATGTTTTGGTAAAGAGATCGCATGCCTTTAAAGTAAGTCGTGGAATCTTGAATCAGAATATAAATTCATTTAGTATTTTATAATTTTTACTTGTATATGATGGTGAACTAAAATATGGTTTGAATTTCCAGGATTTTTTGCGCCCACGCACTAGTGGTCAAGGCGGTGTTGGCACTAGTGATGCTCGTGGAGAGTCGTCACATGAGAAAAGGACTCCATGTGCATCTCATGTGCCATTGTTTTTGACCGAACAGTCGGAAACACCTTCGGAGACACCCCAGAGGCCATTTGTGAGTGCACCCGCTAATGACCGGTGCATGCCAAATCGTGCAGAAGAAGGGGTCAATGCAGAGACTGCTAGTATTGATATTGCTGAAGTAGCAATTCCTGGATCTTCCTGCGTCACTAGCACGGGTACACTACAGACCACATTTTTGGTGGACGAAGAGCTTGTTCCAATAAATATAGAGAAGATACCAGGTATTTATACATTGTTCAAGTTAGTGTTTATAATTTGATTGTAATATACTGATAAAACATTGTTTTTCAACTAATGATGGCATGATCGTTTTGCAGGAAATGATGTTTTTTATAAACATCTTAATGATTTTTCATTGGATATATTTGGGCCCACCATCCACACACGGTGGGATAAACAAAGTAAAAATTTAAAAGATGAGCTCAATAATCGCTTGGTTGGCCTGCTAGGCAACGAGACCTTTAATCGAGCCGAGATCCTAAAGAAGGTTGGACAACATAAGAAGATTGTATGGGACCAATATAGGGTTCATCTAGAAAGGAACCCTAGGTATGAGCGCCCTCAGATGATTCCAACAAGAGAGTGGAAATACCTAGTGGAAGATGGAAAGGAGAAGGCTCTGAGAAAAGAAGGAAAGCTACCACCAGGCACGGGGAGGTATGAAATACTTTCCATAATGTAATTCTAAACCTTATTATTACTAATTTAGATCAAATTTGAAACATTTACTATATTTCAACACTTTCATAGGCTATCAGACACATCAAAGGCCACAAAGGCAAGACAATAAAAAATTGGTCAGCACAAGCTTGGGCCCGGTGGTTATTCGAATTTGGTGGCATGAATTCTAAGTATTGAAAAACCAATATTGCATCCAAATAATAAATTGCAGATTATTTATGTTTTATTGCACTACAGAAGGTAAATTCATGACGTTATGCAAATATGCAGGCCGACTGATTCAAGGAAGTTCCCACTGAGGAAGAATTGAAGCTTGTCTTCCAGCACGGCTTTGGAGTTGTTGTTGAACGTCAAAAAAGCTTGTCTGGGAAAACACGGTCTTCTGGAGATCCACCTTGCGCACAGGTATATAAAATCAATATAGTTTAATAGAGATTTATTACTTGTGCAATCTATTCATTATAAATATTCTCCATAAACTATTAACTTTGTTTTGAGTAGGAAAGAAACAATCCACTTAATATCAAGGATGGAGAACAACCAATCGAAGATAATTCTTCGAATCTTGGTAATTAATTTATTCATATGCTACAATTTTAAATATTGCATTGCATGTGGCAAATATTAATTGTACTTTTCTATGTTTCAACTGCAGAGCATATAGAGGGTCACACTGTACAGGATGAGCCTAGACAGGAATACGAAGTACATGATGTCACCACAACAGGTGAAAAAATGCCTTTGTAGTGTTTTTTTTAAATGAAATACTTGTCATTGTAATATCAGAAGATATCAATGTAACATTTTCACATTATTGCAGCAAATCCGGACCCCTTTCTGCAACATCCGCGTCGCAAGTACTCTACTAGGAAGACAGCATAGCAAGTTGATGAAGCCCCAAGAACTGAACAACAAGTTCCAAAAGATGAGTTTCTTGCTAATTTTTTCAAGAGAAAAAAGACCTAAAAAGAAAAGACTAAAGAAACACTATGTGTACTTATTGTTTATAATATAATGCCATGCATAATTTTTTGCCTACTGAATGAATGAATGGTTTAATGAATGTTACGTTTTTTGAATGAATGGTAAATGTTTCTTTAATGATGAAATCCGCATGTTTGCACATAATTTTTTTTTTTTCAAGTACATGCGGTTAGCACTCAAAATGACCCTCAAGGTTGTGGGAAAGGGCACTTTGAGGGAACCACAAAACCAAGCTTTAGGAAAGAGAGTTGGCTTCTATCTTTCCAGAGAGGTATCTCTCAATGTTTGTTTATCAAGGCCATAAATATGAACTAAAAATTAAGATCAGATTGTTGTTTGGTTGAAGCAAGGTGAACATTCATTGGGAAATGGAGTCAAAAATACTTAAGATGGTAAAGGGGCAATGCTTTGCATAAGAATTCTTAACAGAGGCATGGTAGTTACTCATTTACAATCAAAAAGTTGTTTGTCTGGTGATAGGGAAGAAACTAAGAACAGTCCATTAACATAGAGCATTATAAGATGAATTCTGCATTAAATTTTGTAGAAAAAGATTTGTGGATGCTTGGAATCAAAGAAACAGAGCATAAACATATGAATTATGCCTCAATATACACTTATCCAAACATGAAAAGAAAACAATATGGCATAGATAACAAGGAAACATTCACATCAAGAAAAGGAGGTACAGACTGTAAAACAAATAACACAAGAATCTCTGCTTCAAATCATTTGCTCGGCTCTACCAATTTTATTAAAGAAGTGTCTCAAATTCACACAGCACAAGGACTCCCGGGTTCCAACCAACAACCCTTTACTCTCCATTACATATGAATATATATAGGTATCTTCATCCCTAAGGCTCGAATCAACCTAACAGAAAGTTGTTACTACTTGAGATGACACCTATACAGACAGTTTCATCCTCTTCAAGAATCCGTTACAACAAAAACAACAAATGCTGACAAGTAGGCTTAACAGCCTTTACAAGTGCCCTCGAGCATTTACTAGCTAGTAACAAACTATAGTAAATAAACAAAAATCCTTGGTAACTACTTTCTTAGGCTGCAAGTCTTCATGATCCTCGAATCTTTGTGGATTCAATGTCAACTTGGCCTTTCCATACTTCTCAACCATCTTCCACTGATCTAGAGTTGGAAAGTCTCGCGTAGCCACCTCCTTCAACAATACTCGCATCTCTGTGTGATCCCTGTATGAACAGCTCTTAAGGTGCGCACAAACTTCTTTGAAGACTAAAACTAGCTCAAATTCCTTTGCCAAAACTAGTCAGTATAATCTCACTTGCATCCTATCAACCTCCTTTGATATTCTGCTTGTGTCATCATGGTGCCATTTTCTTTCTAAAAGAGGGGAAGTCCCTTCTTGCCTGAATTGTGTCCAGTTGGTGATGCTTGTTCACCACCTTCCTTGCCCAAATGATTGTAGAAAATATATCCTTGATGTTAGCATCCTTCAACTCGTCCTCAGTCAACCCGTTCAGAAACTCAATGGCATTTTGAGCACATTCCATGGGCTTCTTGTTCAATTTCTCTTTTACTGTTGTTATGCTTTGCTTAGCCAACTTAATTACCTTTTCTTTGTCTAAAACAAAGTCAAGGTAAGGCCTCAATTTGTCTGCCTCAACAATGATGTCATCCCAAATAACCTGCTTGGCTTCCTGCAATGAAGTCTGACATGTAGCCTTCTTTACCAATTCATCATGCTTAACCTGTAATTCTAGGTACTTGGATTCCCAAGTCTTCCTCTCCTTCTCCTCCTATGTAACCCTGCTTTCTAGGTCTGCCTTATGCTTCTGCAACCTTTATACTTCTAAATCCCTTAGACTTGCCTGTGTCGTGGCTTGCACAATGGAGAATTCGTCGGATTCACTGGAGGATGGGGTGATCATGTTCTCCAATTCCTTGCTCTTCTCCTACAATTTCCTTTCAAGGTCTTCGGCTTTGGCTTTCAAACCTTTATCACCTTCCACCACGAGAGATATATCCACCTACCACTGCTTTTCGTTCTCATCAAACTTCAACAATCTAGCTTTGCATTCTGTCAGCTCATTCTTCAGTTCTTCCCTTTTCTCTTCCAGCTCTGTCAATTCAGAGGCTTCTACCAGCTGGGTGGAGGGTATATTTAGCTTCTTTTTTAATGTCTGAATGGTATTGTCTTTGTCATTTAGCAACTTCTGAATGCTAGCCCTTTTGTCTGCCTGGCCTTCAGTAGCCAATATGTCATCCTACAGCTTCTTGATTTGTGCCTTGTGGGATTTGTTCTCCGCTCTTTCTTACCTGAGTTGATTTCCAACCTTGTTCTTACTAGCCTGCAGTTTGGACAATTCTAGTGCAGCCTTTAACAGTTTGGCATAGATAACCTCCTCATTTTCTTTGTGCAAGTGAATCATATAAGGAACAGGGATATATTCCAAGTTCATTTTCAATCCAATGGCTTTGTTTTTGGTAGCTAAGGCCAAGTTTAGGGTGTTCTAGGCATGACTTCTGCTAGATACCAAAGACACATCTTTATTGGAAATCTGCCTCACCTTTGAATATAGCTTAGACTCCTCTGAGGCTGCTTCTGCACTCTCTTTATACTCATCCAGCAACTCTTCTCTGCTTTTGTTTGGTGTGGAAGGTTCAGCAGTTGTTCTGTTGAATACATATTCTTTGACCTTGAAGGAAGGAACCTTAATCTTCAAATGTTTCTTCTTGCCTTGATCAGCTGTCACCGTGTTGTTGCTGCAACATCCCCCCAAAAAAAAATTTGTAAATATTGGGTCCCTCCTATTCTTTTTGTTTGGGACTTGATTTTGGTCAAATCTTTCTCACTGAATCTTCAACTCTTCCTAAAAGTATTGGCCCTTTCTAGTTCTTTTGTTTTGGACTAAGGCATTTTTCCTTCTATTACCTTTTGAAAACAACGCACTGTTTTAAAGCTTAACTATGCGCGCTTTCAAAAGCGCAGATTGAAATCTTATATTTCTGCGCCAAAGGCGCAAGGGAAAAGGTTTAATTGCGCTCTTTTAAGCGCAAACTTCAAGCTTATGTCTTGCGTTAAAAGCGCATTTTTTAAATCTTACTTTTCTGCCTTGTTGCCAAATCTTGGCTTTTCAGCAAATTTTCTCAATTATTTTCTCTAAGGAAAAGTTACCTTTTCTCTTCGGCGCAATTTTTAGCCTTAACTCTTCCACTTGGCGCAAATGTTGACTATAACTCTGTCGCCCTTTGGCGCAATCCCTAACTATAAGTCTTCCGCTTCATGCATTTTTTTAACCATAAGTCTTCCACTTGGCGCATACGTTGGGTATGAGTCAGCCTACCCCTTTTGCAAATCTTGGGCCTTTTACCATCCGGCGTGCAATTTTTAAATGTAAATCGGCCACCGTTAGCGCACACTACTTGGCGCAATTAGTAACCATATCTTGACCTCCATTTGCACAGGATTTGTCCTTAAGATTGCCGACACAAAAAATCTCCTGAGTCTTTTCTTTATGGCTCATTGGCGCAGTTCTCGTTAGCACACATTTTGTGACTAAAACTTGCGCCAAAGGCGCAAAGATTATCCATATAGCTCCCGCTTCCATAGCCGCGCCTCGTCTTTCCTCGAAGTCCATTCTTGGCACAGCCCATCAGCGTAGATTTTAACACTAAGACTGCCGCTACGCGCACAGGACATAGCCAAAAAATCGCCGTTGCATTCACAATCCCGCTCACTTGGTCGTTGGCGCATATTTTGGGTGCAAGACTTAACAATATCTCCTCTGCCCGGCATGCAGAACCAAACCTTAAGACTCCCGCCAACTTCACACTCTTTAAGAAAACCTTGTCATTGGCACATCTCTTGGGCGCAGGTCCTAGTGATATTTTCCCCGCTGCGATTGCAAGCGCTGCGCTTAAATGTGCCGCTACACCAGTCCCGCGCCATCGCAACTCTTGAGTGTTGAGAACACCTTTCGATTCTATTCATTATGCCTGAGCGTTAAGTCGAACTGCTAAGCAGCAAAACCTGCAAACTTTCTAACTTACTTGCTGTTGCTTATTTTTGATAATTAGATAACGTCTGCGATATGAATTACTTTTGAATATGTCGAATGTTTATTTTTTGCCACCTTGATTAATGCAGGTTTGGCATGCTTAGAAAGGCGAAAGAAAGAAAAGGTTGCTAAGATTGAGATAGGTCAGGCTATAAAAGCAAGCGAGCATGTTGAAGTGAGCAAGCTAGCAGAAGAAGAGAGACCCAATGAGATAGCAGAGATAGCTGGATCTTATTTTGTCTTATATGGGAGGCTTTCCACGATTTGTAGTTGTGCACTAAAGACAAATTAGAAGTTTCTATAGTTTAGGGTACACCTGTCAGCTCAAAGAGCAATTTGTAAATTTATAAATAGCATAATAGAAGAAGAGAGACGGACTTTTTGCAGGGGAAAGAAATTTTCTGGCAGGGTGCGAATTACTTTGCTGCTTGCTCTCAAAACTAGAATTTTGCCTAATTAAATCCTAGAGAAGATGTTTTTGTCTGGGAATGTGTATTGAATGCTGGCTGGACTCCGCTTGCGTCATTCATATACCTGTGAGATCTTTCTTTGCTGTACGAATTATTTCTGTGTAATGGGCGATTTTGCTCTATTTTCTGTACAATGATGTCTCTCTTAAATGAGTAATGGAATGTGTTCAGTGAATTAAAGCTATCTTTAATATCTTTTACCTTCTACTAAGATTGCATCTTCAGATTTAATGGCTATCTGTATGATCTTTAGATGTTTCTTTCAGCATATTGCTCATATTTACAGTTTGCTCCTTGCAAGGATAGATTAGATTTGCCTATACTGTTTTAGGTTAATTTAGATTAGTTACTTGCATTTATCTTAGGGCACATGCATTTCATCTTAAATTAAAATACATAAATGGTGGATCGGACCGCAACCGGTGTAAAGAACAAGAATCTTTAAATCTTACGGTATCCAAAACCATTAACCGGATGGATTCCCCACACCAAACGATGAGCGATCTAATTGGGCTTGCTTACCGGGGAGAATCCCTTGCTGCTTGATGCTACAATTTTTAAGGCATCAACAGTTTTGGCGCTAGAAGGAGGGTCACCAGTGCATGGCTGATAAAGGAGATTCCTCCATTGGCAGAAACATTATTGGAAACCCGCTTGAAACAGTAATTTCAGACAATCCAAATCTTGAAGTGACAAATCAAGAAAACCTCAATTCTGATTCTGAACAACAAGAAGCACTGTATGATGTACCTTTTACAGAGGTAGAAGACTTAAGAAGGCACACACGAGCTTATGTTAAACAACTCGGTGGTTTAAACGCAATAACTTTTCTCCCTAGAAGAAGAATTCCTAAAAGAGAAAGACAGTATACCCGTGATTCAATCCTTGTGCAGAGCTTCGAAGAGATGGTAGATTTATCTTTAGAAGAGATCACGCAGCCTCTAAAGGAGATCGATTTTGAAGATCCAGAAAATCTTGGAGAAATTTTTACTCCAAAGAACACTCCATTTAATTCACTACGCGATTCTCCACCTAATTCCCCACATAGAGCCATGGTTGTACCTGCTTGGAGAGTAAGGGGAGCATTAAATCTAGCTGGGCCATTTCACGATCTGCCTAAAAATCCAGAGAAAGTTTTTCCCAAATACGACCCAGGTAAAGGCATATCTGCTGAAGATCATCTTAAGAGTTTTTATTTAGCTTTGAATGTTTTAAATGTACAGCATGAAGATGTAGTTTGTGGGCTTTTCCCATACACATTTGAACCGAAAGTTTCTTCCTGGTACTTTAGCTTACAAGCTAGCTCAATTTCCAATTGGGAAGAGTTTGAGAAATGTTTTTTAAAGAAGTATGGGAATCAGAAAACTGTAGCTACACTCATGAAATAATTATTGTCCATGAGAATGGAAAAGAAATAAAAGGTTCAAGACTTCAACCAAAGGTTCACTATGCTCTTGAATAATTTCAGCGAAGCAACTAAACCAGCAGCAGAATCTTTAGTTGAATATTATACAACAGCACTTGAAGGCCCCATAGCAATGTTCGTCAAAAGAGCTAAGAAGACCACCTTGGTAGAAAATTTTGAAGAAGCTATGAAGGTGGAAGAAGAAGCAAACAACATTGCTAAACACGCCTTAGATGTGGAAACAAAGCTAACAACTAATAGAAAACCCCTGCTGCTTACTAGGAATAAAGAAGAGCCATCGGCGGATATGGAGAACATAGTTAAAATGATGCAGAAATTGTCCAATAAAATTGTAGATCTTGAAAAAGATAAGGCAGCTAGTACATTTAGGAAGCCTTTCAAACCATTCTACAAGAAAAGGGAAGACAATGACCAGCCTCATCCACCTATGAACGGCTCCCCTGTTTTAAATCTGAATGAAATAGGAATGGAACACTTCTGTACCTTTCATCGAGAGCCGCACTCTAAAAAGAGTTGTCCACAATGGATTAATTCTATGAGTTTAGTAATGAACCAAATGTTGGATTCACATATTCCAGATCAAGATGATCCTCCAGAGGAACAAACACTTGAAGTGGAGGAACCCTCCCCAGATACCGCCATGGTATTATGGGACTGAGTACCTTTAACTGAATTAATAGAAGATGATCCCGTGGAGAGCCCAGTCTCTGCTGTAAACATTAACACTCGCAATAAAGGTCCCATTGCAGATCCAGTTCCGAGCTCAACTACGTCCAAACCTAAAAGACACATTACAGTCATTCTGCCTCAACCTAAAGCTAACCCAACAACTGTCAAACAGCCAAACATTGACACAACAGTCCATCAACCAAAAGTCACATTGAGTAAGACAGACAATCAAATGAAAGTTGTAAAAAAATGTGATATGGGTTATGATATCATTGAAGATATAAAGAAGGTAAAAGCAAATGTTTCGATATTCGATATGTGTATTTTGCCCCAACAACGAAACAAGTTGTTGCAAGCTCTTCAATCCCAGCCTAACACTCCATTAACAGACACTCAGGAAGATCCTGAAATAAATGAGGGTAGTATTGGTGGGAAATACAAATCCCAGACATTGCCATTTCTTTTAACTTTTGAAATCTTCAATCACAATGTGCATAACTGTCTGGTAGATTCTGTAGTATCTTTGAATGTCATTCCACTGTCGATCTATAAGAAGATTAATGGTCAACCAATTCCATCTCCCGCTCAGATTATTTATTTAGATAGGACTGTTGTTAAAGTTATTGGGGAAATGAAGGATGTGCTCATTAGGTTGTCGACAGATTCTAGAGTGTGTCAGTTCATTGATATAATGGTGGTCAACATTCCTGAAGCCTATGGTTTGATTTTGAGCAGGGACTGGTCTACAAAACTAGATGGTTATTTTGCAACTGATTGCTCCCATTTATGGTTACCATATCAGAATAGGCAGAATCATATTAAAATTTTGAGGGAACCACACATGAAACAAAATGTAACTCAGCTAGAAGGGAAGAATGAAGCTATAGCCTTCTCATCTTCAGTTTTGGGGAATTATTTCTTAGAAATTGATCCGGGTAATTATCAATCTAAAGCTATTAGCCATGAACTAGATAAACAGTCCAATCTCCTTCATTTTTCTCGGACTAATGATATCGATTGTAACATAGTTAGCTTAGTCACTGACTTAGATCATAGAGATACTGACTTAGTTAAATCAAACAATGTTTTTTGGACTTTATACTTTTATGGTCCCAAGACTCTGGAAGGATCCAGAGCTGGTTGTATTATAGTGGATCCCGAAAGTAATAAGTACTTCTTGTCCTGAAGATTAGAATTTGACTATACTAATAACACTGTTGAATATGAAGCTTTAGTCCACGGATTGAAGAAAGTCATCGGTTTGAATGTTAAGTACCTGAAAGTTTTTGGTGACTCAGAAATAATTGTAAGATAGGTAAGAGATACCATTCATTGTCTTTCACCTCATTTGAAAGGTTATCAGGTTGAGGTATGGGATTTAATTACGCATTTTGATGCTTTCAATATAAAATCTGTTCCTAGACTACAAAATGCTGCGGCTGATTTATTAGCAACTTCCGCTTCCAGATTGGTGCCGACTAATAACAAATGTTCAATTGAACTGGTTTTCGGGCCTTCTGTCCCAGACAATATCACAAATTTAATATTTTTCGATGATGACGATCAGATCATCAGTTTTCTAACAAATGAAGACATGTTCCAAGAAGTTGTGATAGATGAAGAAGAGCATGATGTTGTTTTACAAAAGAAAGATGCGGCTAAAGGAAATTTCATCCCCAAAGGGGTGAGGTCACTTGAAATGTTGTTTGATCTACAAAGCAAGTTCAAAAGGCCAGCAAATACTAAAACCAATAGCTCATCGATGCAACACGAATTGGTAAATCTGGGCATCGAAGCTGAACCAAAATTTGTTAACCTTGGTAAATGTTGTTCACCGGGAGAAAGAGATAAGTTCATCAAGCTCTTTCAACAATATAAGGATGTTTTTGCATGGACTTATGAAGATTTGAAAACATATGACACCCGCATTATTCAGCATATCATACCAATGAAAGCAGGCGTCAAGCCATTTCAGCAACAATTGAGGAGGATGCACCCTACTCTCGAACCTCTGATTCAAAAGGAATTGAAGAAGTTACTTGATGCTAAGATAATCTTTAAGGTCCGGCATTCCGAGTGGGTTGCTAACCTAGTTCCCATAAGAAAGAAGTCAGGAGAGATAAGATTATGTGTTGACTTCAGAAATCTGAACAGAGCTTCAGATAAAGATAACTATCCCGTCCCTTCAATGGAACAAATTCTCTAGATGGTATTAGGATCGGAACTCTTCTCCCTTCTTGATGGTTTCTCTAGTTACAATCAAGTATTAGTAGCTGAAGAGGACCGTCTTAAAACCACTTTCCGCACCAAGTGGGGAACTTTCACGTGTCGAAGAATGCCATTCGGCCTAATAAACGCAGGAGCCACGTTCCAGCAAGCAATGGACATCGCCTTCCGAGGATTGGGAGGTCATTGTGTTGTTATCTATCTAGATGATGTGACAGTTTTTTCAAAGAAAAGAGAAGACCATGTTGTTCACTTAAAACAGATTTTCGATCGCTGCCGAAAATATGGTATCTCTTTAAACCCCAAGAAGAGTGTGTTTGTTGTTCTTGAACGTAAACTACTGGGTCATATCATCTCAAAAAAAGGAATTTCAATAGATCAAGAGAGAGTGCAAGTTATCAATAAAATTCCCATGCCCCATAACAAAAAATCCATGCAATCATTTATAGGCACTATCAATTTTGTCCGAATATTTGCCCCCGATTTCACTCAAACTGTTAAACCTTTGCAGCAAATGGTCAAGCAAAGTACACAGTTCAAATGGACAGAATTAGAAAAGGATGCATTCAGAGATATTAAAGCGGCCATAGCTAATGCTCCTTCCTTAAGAAGCCCAGATTTTGACAAAGATTTATCTTGTATACTTTTGCTTCAGAAGACTCTCTCGCAACTGTGCTCACGCAAAAGATAGAATTAGGAGACGAATACCCAATCTCGTTTATGAGCACTGGTCTGCAAGGTGCTAAACTGAACTATCTTGTTGTCGACAAACAGGCATATGCAGTGTTCAAGGTAGTAAAGCAGTTCAGACCATATATTCTTAAGAACAAAACTAAAGTTATAGTTCCCCACCCAGCTGTCAGATCCCTTTTCGTTCAAAAGGAGTTGGGAGAAAGAAGGGGAAATTGGGTTACAGCACTTCAAGAATATGACTTAGAATTTAAACCGGCCACTATCATTAAAGGACAAGTCCTATGTAAATTGCTTATTGAACATACAATTGATGAAGAGCAGGATTGGAAGAATGAAGCCGAGCTGAATTTAGTCGAAGTATGTCCCATTTTCACAGCTCCTGAATCATGGTATAGGGATTTAGTGCATTACTTGTAACAAGGGTACCTACCAGAACACTGGAGTTCTAAACAAAGAAGGGCCCTCCGTTTAAAGTCAGCAGCTTATCAAATCATTGACGGAATACTTTTCAAAAAAAATAATTATGATGGAGTTTTTCTCAGATGCCTAGAGAAGGAGGATGCAAGTAAAGTCATCAAGGAGTTACACGATGGCCCTGTTGGGGGACATTATTCAGGGGAGACAACAGCTCACAAAATGCTGAAAACTGGCTATTACTGGCCCACTTTATTCCGGGATGCCCGTACTTATGCACGGAACTGTGATGTATGCCAAAGGAGCGCTGGAAAATTACCTAAGGCAGCAGGACCCTTATAGCCAGTTATCATCTCAGAACCTTTCGAATAGTGGGGTATCGGAGAGATAAAGCCAAATTCTTCTCTGCAACATCGGTACACCCTGACAGCCACCGACTATTTCACCAGATGGACAGAAGCTGCCCCATTGCGCAAGATCAATGAAGATGTAGTCATCAGTTTCTTGAAAGAGAACATCATAACCAGGTTTGGGGTTCCAATTTCCCTAGTATTTGATAATGAAACTTATTTCTCCTCTTTTAAAATAAATGAATTTGTTTATGAAAGGGGAATTAAATTGCATTATTCAGCCAATTACTACCCCCAAGGAAATGGACTAGCTGAGTCTTCAAACAAAAACCTCATCCGAATTCTCAAGAAGACTGTGATTGAAAATCAGCGAAGCTGACATATAGCTCTCCCAAATTCCTTATGGGTAGATAAGGTGACTCCAAAGAATGCATTAGGGGTTTCCCCTTACACCCTTGTCTATGGCAAGGAAGCCATCCTCCCTCCCAACATCTTACTTCCATCCTTGCAATTGTCCCAAGCCTACCGAGGGTCTGGTAGTCAGGTTTTACAATCCAGGATTGACACCCTGCTTCAACTTGAAGAAGCTCGGCAGAAAGCCAAGAACCGATTCCACCAACACCAAGATATAATCAAAAGATGGTTCGACAAAAGGAAGTCCGGTAAAAGAAGTTTTGAAGTAGGAGATTTAGTTCTTAAATGGGACCATCATCACGAAGGCAAGGGAATGCACACGAAATTCCAACACTTATGTGTTGATGTATATGTAACGTCGGAATGTATTTCATATATGTATGTTGTATGTACTCCTATAGAGATGGTATTATTCCTCTATACGGAAGTGTCGTCATTTATATTGTAAATTTCGTAACTTATACTTGATGGGTTATTAGACCACCTTGTTGGGGTCGGCCCTGTATAAGTCATGTGGGTCAAAGGGTTATTAGACCACCCTATTGGGGGTTGGCCCAGTCAGCATTATGTTATGTGGTTAAGTTCGAGCCTACATGATTTATGTAAAAGGCAAGTCAAGTCAAGTATAAATAGAGTGCGGGAGGCACTCTATTTGTTCACTCACTTCTCACTCATGCACTCAAGGAGGAGTGGCGCACTTATGGAGGAGGAGGATCTGTTGCTAGGATATGTCTATCTTTTATGGTTGGGTTGTATCATTGCTCTATCTATCTCTAAGGAAGTTATTGGGGTTTTTCACCTTTATGGTTTTCCCCAAGTAAATCTTTGTGTCTCTTGTGTGCTTGCATTATTGTCTCCATGATTGATATGCTGTAGATATGCTGCACATGTTGTTCTCTCAGTTAAGATCCTAGATCAGATTGAAGTAAATTCTGAAAATTTAACATTATGGGTAGGCCCTTACCAAATTTCTGCAAAGCTCAACCCATCCACTTACAAGCTAACAGACCTCCAAGGAGAGGAAGTAACTTTTCCCCTCAACGGCCTCGCTTTGAAACAATACTTTGCATAGTCTCGTTGAGGTTTTCTATACATAAATAAAAGGTTTCTTTGTTCCTTTGTTTTCTTTGTTGATCTTTGTTTTGTTTTGTTTTGTAGTTAGGTCTATTAGTACCATTTATTTTGTCTGAACTTTCTTATTTTCTAGGCTAATAAAACCCAGCTCAACCCCTGGCTTAGCGGTAGTACAGAACTCTTAGCAAAATTGAAATCTTGAAGGCAGAATCTCATTTGTAAAGAAAAGGAGGCTCTGTGACTTTGCTTCCACTGATCAGCCTTCGAAAATGGGGAGATCCTTTTCTATTTGGTCAAAATAACCCCAGTTAAATGACTAAGGATCCAATGTTTCTCTCTCACTATCTTGAGGCTCCACTCATTTTAACATTAATTCATGTCTCAAGGTTTCCTTGCTATTATGGAACCACGGAAAGGAAGCATGCTTCATAGAGGTATGGTATTTTAAATGATCCCATGCTACAAATAAAAGCCTAAAGGTTTACATCAAAGGGTCTGATTTCCAGAAATTCTCGCCTCAATCAAAGCATGGCTGAGATAAAAGCAAAATGTTCAAATCTAGAAAGCTATTCAAAAGACTCAGCTCAAGCTAGGTTCTTCTCCGTCCCTGAAACTTGATAAATCAAATAAAATATCTCGCTCACACAAAAGGACATTATGGATTGAAGAACCCAAATCAAAGATTGAAATTTTAAGGAAACTATTTCTGGAAGGCTCAAACAACAAAAGCTATCAAATACATGAACATCCAAAAGGATGTAGATAGCATGGGAATGAGGAACAAACGAATATCCCTGTGAAGTATTGTTACGATCTTGTGGAGTCCTCTTTTGGTCAGGACATCATGAAGACAATCCCTAAAAGAATCAACTCCATACTCTAGCCTTGAGAGAGTTTGAAGGAAGTACAAGTCTTAGTCTCCTTTCTCCCAAAGACCAATATGATTAAGAGATCACTCCATTCTTAAAAGTTGAACTATGGGGCATTTTTGTTGCGCTTGGAGCTGTGATTTTAAATGTCATTCTAAGTCTTGACAAGATTTTGTTTTAGAGATCTGTGTTCGCCAGCGAATCGCCAATTGTTGTTGCTGCAACATCCCCCCAAATTTGTTTTTGTAAATATTGGGTCCCTCCTATTATTTTTGTTTAGGACTTGATTTTGGTCAAATCTTTCTCACTGAATCTTCAACTCTTCCTAAAAGTATTGGCCCTTTCTAGTTATTTTGTTTTGGACTAAGGCATTTTTCCTTCTATTACCTTTTGAAAACAACGCGTTGTTTTAAAGCTTAACTATGCGCGCTTTCAAAAGTGCAGATTGAAAGCTTATATTTATGCGCCAAAGGTGCAAGGGAAAAGGTTTAATTGTGCGCTTTCAAAGCACAAAATTCAAGCTTATGTCTTGCGTTAAAAGTGCATTTTTTAAATCTTACTTTTCCGCCTTGTTTCCAAATCTTGGCTCTTCAGCAAATTTTCTCAATTATTTTCTCTGAGGCAAAGTTACCTTTTCTCTTCGGCGCAATTTCTAGCCTTAACTCTTCCGCTTGGCGCAAATGTTGACTATAACTCTACCACCCTTTGGCGCAATCCCTAACTATAAGTCTTCCACTTCACGCATTTTTTTAACCATAAGTCTTCCACTTGGCGCATACATTGGGTATAAGTCGGTCGACCCCTTTTGCAAATCTTAGGCCTTTTACCATCCAGCGCGCAATTTTTAAATGTAAATCAGTCGCCATTAGCGCACGCTACTTGGTGTGATTAGTAACCATATCTCGACCGCCATTCGTGTAGGATTTGTCCTTAAGATTGTCGACACAAAAAATCTCTTATGTCTTTTCTTTATGGCTCATTGGTGCAGTTCCCGTTATCGCACATTTTGTGACTAAAACTTGCGCCAAAGGTGCAAAGATTATCCATATAGCTCCCGCTTCCATAGTCGCGCCTCGTCTTTCCTCGAAGTCCATTCTTAGCGCATCCCATCAGCGTAGATTTTAACACTAAGACTGTCGCTACGTACGCAGGACAGCCAAAAAATCACCGTTGCATTCACGATCCCGTTCACTTGGTTGTTGGCGCATCTTTTGGGCGTAAGACTTAACAATATCTCCTCTGCCCAGCGCGTAGAACCAAACCTTAAGACTCCCACCAACTTCACACTATTTGAGAAAACCTTGTCGTTGGCGCATCTCTTGGGAACAGGTCCTAGTGATATTTTCCCTGCCGCGATCGCAAGCGGTGCTTAAACGTGCTGCTGCACCAGTCCCACGCCATAGCAACTCTTGAGTGTTGAGAACGCTTTTCGATGCCATTCATTATGCCTAAGCGTTAAGTCGAACTGCTAAGCAGCAAAACCTGTAAACTTTCTAACTTACTTGTTGTTGCTTATTTTTTATAATTAGATAACGTCTGCGATATGAATTGCTTTTGAATATGCCGAATGTTTATTTCGTGCCACATTGATTAATGCAAGTTTGACATGCTTAGAAAGGCGAAAGAAAGAAAAGGCTGTTAAGATTGAGATAGACTAGGCTACAAAAGCAACCGAACCTGTTGAAGTGAGCAAGCCAACAGAAGAAGAGCGACCCAATGAGATAGCAGAGACAGTTGGCTCTTATTTTGTATTATATGGGAGGCTTTCCACAATTTGTAGTTGTGCACTAAAGGAAAATTAGAAGGTTCTATAGTTTAGGGTACACCTGTCAGCTCAAAGAGCAATTTGTAAATTTATAAATAGCATAATAGAAGAAGAGAGATGGACTTTTTGCAGGGGAAAGAAATTTTCTGGCAGGGTGTGAATTACTTTGCTGCTTGCTCTCAGAAAGACCAGGCTACAAAAGCAACCGAGCCTGTTGAAGTGACCAAGCCAGCAGATGAAGAGCGACCCAATGAGATAGCAGAGACAGTTGTCTCTTATTTTGTCTTATATGGGAGGCTTTCCACAATTTGTAGTTGTGCACTAAAGGAAAATTAGAAGGTTCTATAGTTTAGGGTACACCTGTCAGCTCAAAGAGCAATTTGTAAATTTATAAATAGCAGAATAGAAGAAGAGAGACGGACTTTTTGCAAGGGAAAGAAATTTTCTTGCAGGGTGCGAATTACTTTGCTACTTGCTCTCAGAACTGGAATTTCACCTAATTAAAGCCTGGAGAAGACGTTTTTGTCTGGGAATGTGTATTGAATGCTGGATGGACTCCTCTTGCGTCATTCATATACCTGTGAGATCTTTCTTTGCTATACGAATTATTTCTGTGTAATGGACGATTTTGCTCTATTTTCCGTACAATGATGTCTCTCTTAAATGAGTAATGGAATGTGTTCAGTGAATTAAAGCTATCTTTAATATCTTTTACCTTCTGTTGAGATTGCGTCTTCAGATTTAATGGCTATCTGTATGATCTTTAGATTTTTCTTTCAGTGTATTGCTCATATTTACAGTTTGCTCCTTGCAAGGATAGATTAGATTTGCTTATACTATTTTAGGTTAATTTAGATTAGTTGCTTGCATTCAGCTTGGGGCACTTGCATTTCATCTTAAATTAAAATACATAAACGGTGGATCGGGCCGCAACCGGTGTAAAGAACAAGAATCTTTAAATCTTACGGTAGTCGGAATCGTTAACCAGAAAGATTCCCCTAACCAAACGGTGAGCGATCTAATTGGGCTTGCTTACCGGGGAGAATCCCTTGCTGCTTGATGTTGTGATTTTCGGGGCATCAACACACCGGTACCAACTGTTGCTCAGGCTCTTCTACTCTATTCCTTTTGGGAGCTCTTTCTGTGTCTTCATCTATATCCATGACATCAATGGTTTCCAATTTGCTGGATCCTCTAGAGCCACTGGCAGGGGGTATGACTTCTCCAACTGCTAGAGCCAAGCTAGAGGAGCCTGGCAGTGAGGGTATGGTTGTCTGCACCAGAGAAGTGGAGTCATCTTGAACATCCACATCCATCTGCCCTTTGTTGGGATATTCTAACCAGTTAGCAGTCTCTGCCATACCTGCAAGCTCAAAATGTATAAAACCCTTTATGTTGCTTTCTTTCCTTCTGTTTGAGATGATATGGTGGGGGTCATAGTTGATGGATGCCTTTGTTCGAAATCCCATCTCTCTTACCATACCCTCAATGGCTGGAATGGCAGCCTTTCTCTTGACAATGAATGGGCCTACAGCCCATGGGAATGCAATATATGAGGCCTTTTTAGGGTCCAAAAAATGTTCAGTTTCTACTCTCAGCTTCTGCCTGATGAGGTCCAGTGTAAATACTCTGGGGGTTAATAAAGCTGGCAGTACATAGGGTGAATGAGAAAACCCATAAAATCTGATTGTTGTGTTGTGTTCTGAGAGGAACTAGTCACCTATCTTCTTCTCAAGAGAAGGTTGCAGCATCTCCTTCATTTCAGTTAACACTCTGGGCAGTTTCTTCTAAAAGAAAACATAGTAAACCTCAGACATGAGGTTGTTCATGAATTTATTGTAGTTTGTGAGCATCTCCTTGGTAAGCATCAGCTTAGGCAGCTACAAGTTCTCTTCATTAAAGGACAGGAACATTCTCAGCAGATATGACTAGAATCTGAAGCTTCTAGTTTTGTGGAAGTCCACTAGCTGAGAATGGATATTCTCAGATAGGGCCTCATCAAATCTAAGGTATGCACACTGATGGACTGACTCGGCTCATCATACTCAAGTGGACATGTGTTGAGGACAAACATTAGGCTCATTAGAGGCTCAGTGACATACATGTCTATATCTAGTCCTAGGAACTGGTTTAACATAGTTATAACACATTTGGATTCTTTAGTGAAGAGATGGATTTCAACTGGGAAGACATGGCACCGCAATGGGACACTAGGCTTCAGGCAGGCCCTGTAAAAACTATGCTTCAATTCAACTGGGGACTGTCTGATATATTGAATTAGGGCTTCCTCCTTGTATTCTTTGTATTTTTTGCAAAACTCATCCAGGATTGACCGGGCTTTCCTAACATTGAGGGGATTGACTGGGCACGGGATCTTTGAACTGGCTGCGTCCATAATTACCCTCTCGAAGGAGGAGTAATTGGTGGCGCACCAGTCGATGAACTCGGGACAGTTAAGGGTTTGGTCGACTGTAAACAAATGGAAAAACGACTGGTAAACCTTATGCATGTCTATATTCCGCTCCCTAATCACCTTCAATCTATCCTTTGCTGTCTCAATGGAGCCATTTGTCAAAATTGTATCATAAACCTCAGCATCTTTATTTTCTAACAGTTCATCTACTTTCTGGAGCTCAAAACCTGGGGGCTCTACCTCTCTTAGCTCAGCCATTTAAATAGTTTTGTATGGGACGTAAGGCCTACCTGGTTACTGACAGCTGGTCTGAGCTCCTGCCTGAGTTGTCTGCTTCTGCACAGTCGTCTATCGTTTTCCAATGCACTGAATCAAACAGTACTCGGATCCCCGTGCATTCCATTTTTATATTATTTATCCTTCCATATCAATCTTGCACCTCTAGCGATAAAGGAATTTTTTGATCTGTTCATCGTGCATGATCGTTCCTGCACCGCTGATTTATTTCCACACTTAACCCTGCACCTTTCTACAGTTTCCATCCTTTCAATTGTCGCCTTCCTCGCACCTTCAACTTGCGAATCTAATGGTGATCGTTGATTTGGGGCTACTCTGCATCTCAGTCGTCCAAAGATGCGGCCCCTACCAAGGTTCGTAGATTTGGGAAGTGTAAATAACTCGTGCATGTTAAATCTATGAACTACACAACCACCGTCGATGCCTTTCCCCGCCAGATCTGCACCGTCGAAATATGCGGTCACTACCAAAACTTCGCAGATTTGGGAAATCCACTTCCCCGCGCACTTTTAAATTGCGAACAAAATAATGACCATAGATCCTTTTTTCCAACCATCAATTTGATTTCCAACTTGCTCGCTGGCTAGCAACACTCCACCCATGCTTAAACCTCTCCATCTTATTTTGCGAGGTCGTCTTTCAACCGTCGATCTCCACCACCGCAGATCTACTCCATCCATTTATGCCCCCATATAACCTTGAGCGGGTTTTCACATTTTATCCACCTTTGCAATGTTAAACTTAGGATTATTGAGCATTTTCATCCCGAACTTAGGAATAAATGCTCTGAGTTCTTATTTGCAGCTTCTAGGTCGTATAACTTGAAAAACTAGGACCTTATTCATTATTTTCATGGATCTAACCCTCTCCAACCTTTCAACTCAAAACTAGTGCTAACAAATGGCTCCAATTGGGGATGTTATCCTCCCTGTGAGGTAGCAAAGAACCCCGCAGACACGGTGTCAAATCCATTGGACTGCTCTCAGAAACCTCAAACCACTGTTCATGCTTTTCTACATATAAAAACAAAACAAAATAAATGGCTACCCCTCTAGATCTCGGGGCCTTCTCCTCGGGCTTCTAATCTCTTGGTTCACCATCAGTACTGATAAAATGTAAAGAAATATATACAAATACAAGGGTTACTAGTCATCCTCAAGACAAGTAATGTTTCAGAAATCTTCCATTCACTGGGCCACTATTCAACTGAGACCCATCCTAATGCCCCAAAATGAATGAATTTGTGCCTCTATATGCTGCAATGATGTATGGACCCATCCACATATGGTCAAACTTTCCATGTTTGTCTTCTATGGGAGCATCCTACTTTAAGACTAAATCATCAACCTGGAATTGCTCTTCCTTAACCTTCCTATCAAAAGTATTCTTCATTTTCTCCTGATGCACTTGTACCTTGTCATAGGCTTTGTCTCTCATCTCATTCAATTCTATTATTTTATTTATTCTTCTCTGCATAGGATTTGGTTCATCTTCATGCCCCTGCAACAGCTTCATGACTGGCACTCCCAAAGATGTTGGAAAAACAACTTCAGCTCCATATGCTAACTGGTATGGTGACATTCCAATTTCCATTTTTGTGCTAATCCTGTCATCCCACAAAGCATATTTCAGCTTTGTATGCCAAGCTCTTTTGTTCTCTTCTAACAACTTCTTAATTATTCTTACCATGCTTTTGTTATAAGACTCAGCCAGTCCATTCCCTTGTGGATAATAGGCAGTAGAATGGTTCGGGTTTATGTGGTTCTTATGGTAGAAACTTGTCATTTTCTTAGATTTGAAGGCAGCTGCATTATCTGCCACAATTCTTCTAAGGCACCCAAACCTAGCTAAAATGTTATTCTCTAGAAAGTCCATAATTACAGCATCAGTTGCTTTCCTTGTGGGAATGGCTTCAATCCATTTTGTGAAATAATCTGTTGTTGTCAGAATCCATCTGTGTTGACCTGAGGAATTTGGGTTGATTTACCCAATAAATTCTAACCCTCACTATTGGAAGGGTGCCTCTACTAAAATTGGGTTAAGAGGAAGTGAAACCAGTTTCCTCTTGCCATCAAAGATCTGACACTAGTGACATGTGGTAGTCTCTTTATAAACATCAAAAAACATAGTAGGCCAATAAAAACCAGCCCTCAAAATTTTATTCATTGTTACTTTCCATGAGTGGTGCCCTCCACAATCTCCTTTATGAAAATCTTTCATTGTTTGTTGTGCTTCATTTTCCAACAAGCAATTCAACAATACACCACCAAGGTCTTTCCAATACAAGTATTGATTCATGATTCAGAACTTTGCATCCTTTAGCTTTACAGATCTAGCTCTTGTTTTACTCAATCCTGCAGGAGCTTGTAGATTTTGCAGGACATACACAATATCAGTATACCATGGAGACATAGAAAACTCTAGCATTACCTGCATCCCGTTGTCTAACTGGTTTGAATGACTGGTCAAGAAGTTGAGCTGTAAAGATTCACAATTAGCCTCTATCATCATTTTGGCCAGTCCTTGTCCTTTAATCAACTTGGTAGGCTTGATCTCAAGATCATATTCCAACAATACAGCAATCCATTTTTCCCTCTTCCCTTCTAGATCTGGTTGGGTAAGAATGCTCTTTACTACATTATTGGGAACATGTGCAACAATGTGTGAATGAAGAATGTATACCCTGAAATCTTTCAAATATTTCACCATAGCATAGGCCTGCTTTTCCATGATATCATATTCCAACTCCCCTTCTCTTAATACCTTGTTGAAGAATTTTATAGGCTGCTCAACATTTTGGTTATTCTTCTGCAATAGGACTCTAGCTATTGTATGCTCAGATGCATAAGAGAAAACTAGTAAATCTCTAGTGAAATCTGGACTTGCCAAAACTGGAGCTTCAATGATGGCCCTTTTAATACCCATGAATGATTCTCTAGCATCTTTTGTCCATTTTATTTGATTTTTTTTTTACAGCATATTAGTAATATTTCTCAATATCTCTGCAAAGCTGGGGATGAATCTTCTAAGGAAACCTACATGTCTAATAAAGGACTGCACCTCCTTCTTGCTCCTAAGCTCTTCCACCTTTAAAATTGCCTTGACCCTTTCTGGGTCAATCTTAATACCACCCTTCAAAATAATATGCCCTAGCAATTTAGCTTCTTCTAGTGCAAAGTTAGATTTTTGGGGGTTTAGTGAAATACCATACTTCCTGCACTTCAAAAAGACCCTCTCCAAGTGCTTGATATGTTCCCTATCAGACCTGGAATACACAGTGATATCATCCATGTAAACCACTACAAATTTGTCCTTTTCTTCTGCAAAAGCAATGTCCATGGCACGCTGAAATGTAGCTCCTACATTCATTATCCTAGAGGGAATTTTGGCATACATGAAGTACCCCAAGGTGTAGTAAAAGCAGTATTTTCTTGGTCTTCTGGGAGCACTTTGATCTGGTTATAGCCTGAGAAACCATCCATAGTTGAAATCCTTTCAGACCCTACCACCCTTTGCATAATGTGCTCCATATTAGGTAGTGGGTAATTGTCATTCAATGAAACCCTTTTGAGGTTTCTGAAATCAATACAGAGCCTAATCTCACCATTTTTCTTTCTGACAAGAACCAGGTTAGCCACCCATTTTGAAAACCTCAAAGTTACAATAATCTTAGCATTGAACAACTTCTTGATCTCTTTTTCTATCATAAGAAACAACTTGGGGTTTACTCTCCTTAACTTCTGTCTGAAAGGCCTTTCTCCATGCTTTATTGGAATGGCATGATGTATGATAGAGGTATCATACTCTTTCAGGTCTTCATAGCTCCAGGCAAATACATCTGTGTATTTCTTCATCAAATTGATGTATTCTTCTTTCTCTTTGGCAGGTAATTTCTTGGAAAACTTTACGATTCGTGGTGCTTCTTCAGTACCTAAGTTCTGCTCTTCAATGGCATCATCATCAGGTTTCACTTTAGGGCCTTTGGCCACGTCGTTCTAATCAAACATCTTCTCTAGGGGAATCAGGCCTCGTGGAATAAAATTGCTTTTCAACTGGATTATGTCCTTTCCTCCCAATGTATTCTGCCAAGCTTTGTTTTCAGCTTCTTCATCTTCAACCGACTCACCATCTTGGAAGCATTCTAAATTTTCATTTTCTGAATCGATCTGAGTGTTCACAAATTCATCCAATATTTCCAAAAATCTCTTTATTTTCAAATCATCATCAAAAACTTGCCAGTATTTGGAGTTGTCTGGTATTGAGGGTCTGTTTACAACTTCAACTTCATACTTTTTCTGAGAATAGATAGGATTCTTGAAACCACCAGCAGTTGTAGCCAAAGAGTCTGCTACTTGATTTTCAATTCTGGGAACCACTCTGATTTTATGCTCTGTAAAATAATTACCAAACATGTCCCAAACTTCATTTCTATAAGCTCTCATTCTGGAATGTTTAGTTTGGTAACTATCATTCACTTGGTTTACCACAAGCCTTGAATCCCCAAACACTTCTATTATTTTTGCTCCCATATCTTTCAAAGCCTGCAAACCCAGCAGCAGAGCCTCATATTCAACCACATTATTAGTACATTCAAAAGTCAATTTATAAGACAAAGCTTTAAATTCTCTGACTGGGGATATAATCCAAACACCTGCCCTAGCTCCATTTTTACTTAAAGATCCATCAAAGTACATAGTCCAGAACCCTTCTTCATTTTGTTTCTTCTCCAAGGCCTCTTGTCTTTTTGCAAACTCCTCATCCTCCTTAACTTCAATCTGTATAGGAACTTCAGGATCAGTGGATGGCCCATCGTTGAAAAATATAGAAGATCCCAAATCAGTATCAACAGCATAAATGGGATAATTTTCAGGCTTATCTTGACTGATGACCACATATGCTAACCTCTTCTCTCTATATAACCTTATGTTGCCTCCGAATAAAGGTATAGTGGCATATGACATATCCATTTGCAAAGTTCCTTGCAACTTCGATGCCCAAGACCTTGATAACAGCATGCCAAACTTGGCAAGAATGTCACCTACTACAACATCCATCACAATGCTTTTCGATGGAAGTTGTGCCAGGGTTACCACCATATCCTTTATCAATCCCATACATTTGACCTTTGTAGAATCAAAAGAGTATAGGTCTTTGTAGGGCCTAGTAACCTCCAAAGCCAAACTTTCCACTATTGTCTTTGGCATTAGATTATGAGATGCACCAGAATCTATTATAGCATTGTGCAGAATCATATCATGGATATTCAGACTTAGATAAAAAGGGGGGACTTCTTCATCATTTGTATCTTCAATTTTGGGTCCAAAGACAATAGTGGGAGCATCATCTGTCACTTCTAAAATATATGGTTGACACTCACCTTGGTTCTTGACCATTTTGGTGATTTCTTCCCTGTATTCATTATTCTTCAACAACTCGTTAAAGGGGATAGAAATATTAACCTTTGACAACTCTGTCTTTAGGCTGAAGGATGAAATTGTTTTATCCACATCAATTGGTCTTGACTGTTTAATTTCCTTTGGTTGTTGTTCCTTATTTTTTGGGTTCTCTTGTACAACAGCCTCCTTGTGCTTTCCTTTTTGTTTTTCTGAACTCTGCTAGGTGTTGGAAAGTTGGTTTGGACTGGACTTTCCTCTATTTGTTAACACATCATGGTTTCTCAGCTTTAGTTTTCTCTGAAAGTTATCAATGGCATTCTGATAGACTATCTGATATTGTTTTGAGTCCAACTCTGGAATGGGACTATCATTTTCCTAGGTGAAGAAATCATGTTCTTTTCCAATCAAATATATTTCAGGATCAATGTCATCAAAGTGATGAATATGGTTATCCATTGGATCTTCTTTTCCTTCCTCATCAATCAAATTTTCTGGGAAAGGTGCTCTTATTTGTTGATCTTCAGGGTTTCTTTGGTTTCTTTGAGGAAATGGTCTTCTAAAATTTTGTCTTCTTATTTGATTTTCAGGTTGCTTTCTATTAGGTGGTCTGTTATCTAGGGCCATCATGTCCATCAATTTCTCCATAGTCTTCTTCATCATTTCAAACTTGACATCACTTGCAGAGGAGGAAGCAGAAGTGGATGGTTGGGCTTCTTGTCTCTTCTTATCTATCTCAACTCTACCTTTCAGTTTCCCTGAAGCCATCATATTTGCTTCTACTTCTAGATAGAGAATCCTTCAACATAGCTGACAGAGTAGCTGACTTCCTCTCCCTCAACATACATGAAAAATCTCCATCGAAGGCATCAGCATAATGAAGCTTGGAAGCACCTACCAAGGGTTTAATATCAACTGGGATGGAGTTGTATACCCTCATAAATCTGCTAGAAAAATCACGGACAGACTCAAAGTTTCCTTTCTTTAAATGGTCATATTGACTCATAATATTTGCAGAGGGCTATTTTTTGCCTCCCACCTGTCTAAAAATAGTGTTTGAAAAGCTTCAAAGGTACGGATAGATGCTGGTGGTAAATCTTTAAACCATCTCTTAGCTTCCCCAGACAAACTCTGTGCAAATAGCCTCATCTTTGCATCATCATGATCCACCTCCTCTAAATCAATAAAATCTTCAAATCTATCCATATGTTGTCTTGCTATAAAATTTCCATCTCCATCATATAGAGAAATTCTTTGTGAGTAATTTTGGGGGAGATCATGCAAAACAGCTAGCAAAGCTAAGGGTGAAAACCTAGTTGCCATTGGTCTAGGTGGATTCTGAGGTATAGGAGGGTTATGAGAAGGATTATGAGGAGGATTTTTCACAAGGTTTGTAATATGAAGTTGAGGGGTCTGAAAATGAGAGCTTCTTTCTTCAACTTTAACAGTGTTTGGCAAGTGATAGCATAAGGTATCTAGTAAGCATGACTCACTCCTATCTGAACTGGTTTGTGTTTGATTTAGGTCTGATTCTGATTTTGATCTTAATAAAGACTTCCCAATGCTTACTTCTAAATCCAATTCATGAAAACCATACAAATCTTTTTTAGACACAGATCTTTCAGTATTAGAAGCACTAGCTTTCTCTTTTCCAATTCTATGTCTAAGCAAACCTTCTGGTTTTCTACACTTAGTAAAATATCAGGATTAGGATTACCTCTTGTATGATCCTTCTAGGGGCCAGGATTCCTTCTGAAACCTCCTTTGGAAATCAATGTGGATTTACCGATCTCCCCAATGGAGTTACTTTCAACTGAAATCCTGATGAGTGGAGTCGCCAGGGAAAATGTACAACCTTCTTTAAATGCAGAAATCTCTGTTTGCCCACAGAAATCCTTTCTTTCTATGAAAACTTGAAATTCTTGTCGTTTCTTCCATGGACAATATAACTTTCGCTCCCCGGCAACGGCACCAATATTTTATCACTCAAAATGACCCTCAAGGTTGTGGGAAAGGGCACTTCGAGGTAAACACAAAACCAAGCTTTAGGAAAGAGAGCTGGCTTCTATCTTTCCAGAGAGGGATCTCTCAATGTTTGTTTATCAAGGCCAGAAATATGAACTAAAAATTAAGATCAGACTGTTGTTTGGTTGAAGCAAGGTGAACATTCATTGGGAAATGGAGTCAAAAATAATTAAGATGGTAAAGGGGCAATGCTTTGCATAATAATTCTTAACAAAGGCATGGTATTTACTCATTTACATCCAAAAACATGTTTGTTTGGTGATAGGGAAGAAGCTAAGAACAATCAATTAACACAGAGCATTATAAGATGAATTATGCATTAACTTTAGTAGAAAAAGATTTGTGGATGCTTGGAATCAAAGAAACAGAGCATAAACATATGAATTCTGCCTCAATATACACTTATCCAAACATGAAAAGAAAACAATATGGCATAGATAACAAGGAAACATTCACATCAAGAAAAGGAGGTACAGACTATAAAACAAATAACACAAGAATCTCTGCTTCAAATCATTTGCTCGGCTCTGCCAATTTTATTAAAGAAGTGTCTCAAATTCACACAACACAAGGACTCACGGGTTCCAACCAACAACCCTTTACTCTCCATTACATATGAATATATATAGGTATCTTCAGCCCTAAGGCTCGAATCACCCTAACAGAAAGTTGTTACTACTTGAGATGACACCTATATAGACATTTTCATCCTCTTCGAGAATCCGTTACAACAAAAACAGCAAATGCTGACAAGTAGGCTTAATAGCCTTTACAAGTTCCCTTGAGCATTTACTAGCTAGTAACAAACTCTAGTAAATAAACAAAAATCCTTGGTAACTACTTTCTTAGGCTGCAAGTCTTCATGATCCTAGAATCTTTATGGATGCAATGTCAACTTGGCCTTTCCATACTTCTCAACGGTCTTCGACTAATCTGGAGCTAGCAAGTCTGACGTGACCACCTCCTTCAACAATACTCGCATCTCTGTGTGATACCTGTATGAACAGCTCTTAAGGTGCGCACAAACTTCTTTGAAGACTAAAACTAGCTCAAATTCCTTTGCCAATTTATCTACCACAGTTTTTCCTGACAGTGATTGGTTCATGCTAGCAAACTCAGTATAATCTAACTTGCATCCTATCAACCTGCTTTGATATTCTTCGTGTGTCATCATGGTGCCATCTTCTTCCCAAAAGAGGGGAAGTCCCTTCTTGAATAGTGGATCAAACATCTCTCTGAAGAGTTTTACTTGATGTGCTAAGATGTCTATCCTTGCCTGAATTGTGTCCAGTTGGTGATGCTTTTTCACCACCTTCCTTGCCCAAATGATTGTAGACAATTTGTCCTTGATGTTAGCATCCTTCAACTCGTCCTCAGTCAACCCGTTCAGAAACTCAATGGCATTTTGAGCACATTCCATGGGATTCTTGTTCAATTTCTCTTTTACTGTTGTTATGCTTTGCTTAGCCAACTTAATTACCTTTTCTTTGTCTAAAAGAAAGTCAAGGTAAGGCCTCAATTTGTCTGCCTCAGCAATGATGTCATCCCAAATAACCTCCTTGGCTTCCTGCAATGAAGTCTGACCTGTAGCCTACTTTACCAATTCATCATGCTTAACCTGTAATTCTAGGTACTTGGCTTCCCAAGCCTTCCTCTCCTACTCCTCCTCTGTAACCCTGATTTCCGGGTCTGCTTTCTGCTTCTGCAACCTTTCTAATTCTAAATCCCTTAGACTTTCCTGTGCCATGGCTTGCACAATGGAGAAGTCATCGGATCCAATGGAGAGGGGGTGATCATGTTCTCCAATTCTTTGCTCTTCTCCTACAATTTCCTTTCAAGGTCTTCGGATTTGGCTTTCAAACCTTTCTCACTTTCCACCACGAGAGTTATATCCACCTGCCACTGCTTTTCCTTCTCATCAAACTTCAACAATCTAGCTTTGCATTCTGTCAGCTCATTCTTCAGTTCTTCCCTTTTCTCTTCCAACTCTATCAATTCAGAGGCTTCTACCAGTTGGGTGGAGGGGATCTTTAGCTTCTTTTTTAATGTCCGAATGGTATTGTCTTTGTCATTTAGCAGCTTCTGAATGCTAGCCCTTTTGTCTGCCTGGCCTTCAGTAGCCAATATGTCAGCCTGCAACTTCTTGATTTGTGCCTTATGGGCTTTGTTCTCCACTCTTTCTTGCCTGAGTTGATTTCCAACCTTGTTCTTACTGGCCTGCAGTTTGGACAATTCTAGTGCAGCCTTTAACAGTTTGGCATAGATAGCCTCCCCAGTTTCTTTGTGCCAGTGGATCATATGAGGAACAGGGATATCTTCCAACTTCATTTTCAGTTCAGTGGCTTTGTTTTTGGTATCTAAGGCTAAGTTCAAGGTGTTCTGGGCATGACTTCTGCTAGCTACCAAAGACACATCTTTATTGGAAATCTTCCTCACCTCTTCATACAGCTTAGACTCCTCTGAGGCTGCTTCTGCACTCTCTTTATACTCATCCAGCAACTCTTCTCTGCTTTTGTCTGGTGTGGAAGGTTCAGCAGATGTTCTGTTGAATACATATTCTTTGACCTTGAAGGAAGGAACCTTAATCTTCACCTGTTTCTTCTTTCCTTGACCAGCTATCACCGGTACCAACTGCTGCTCAGGTTCTTCTACTTTATGCCTTTTAGGAGATCTTTCTATGTCTTCATATATATCCATGACATCAATGGTTTCCAATTTGTTGGATCCTCCAGAGCCACTTGCAGGGAGTATGACTTCTCCAACTGCTAGAGCCAAGCTAGAGGAGCCAGGCAGTGGGGGTATGGTTGTCTTCCCCAGAGAAGTGGAATCATCTTGCGCATCCACATCCATCTGCCCTTTGTTGGGATATTCTAACCAGTTGGCAGTCTCTGCCATACCTAAAATCTCAAAATGTATAAAACCCTTTCTGTTGCTTTCCTTCCTTTTGTTTTAGATGATATGGTGGGGGTCGTAGTTGATGGTTTCCTTTGTTCGGAATCCCATCTCTCTTACCATACCCTCAATGGTTGGAATCAGCAGCCTTGCTCTTGACAATGAATGGGCCTACAGCCCATGGGAATGCAATATCTGAGGCCTTTTTAGGGTCCAAAAAATGTTCAATTTCTACTCTCAGCTTCTACCTGATGAATTCCAGTGTAAATACTCTGGTGGTTAAGAAAGCTGGTAGTACATAGGGTGAATGAGAAAACCCATAAAATATTATTGTTGTGCTATGTTCTGAGAGGAACCAGTCACCTATCTTCTTCTGAAGAGAAGGCTGCAACATCTCCTTCATTTCAATTAACACTTTAGGCAGTTTCTTCTAAAAGAAAACATAGTAAATCTCAGACATGAGGTTGTTCATGAATTTATTGTAGTCTGTGAGCATCTCCTTGGTAAGCATCAGCTTAGGAAGCTGCAAGTTCTCTTCATTAAAGGACAGGAACATTCTCAGTAGATATGACTCGAATCTGAAGCTTCTAGTTTTGTGGAAGTACACTAGCTGAGAATGGATATTCTCAACTAGGGCCTCATCAAATCTAAGGTAGGCACACTGGATGGACTGACTCGGCTCATCAGACTCAAGTGGACATGTGCTGAGGACAAACATTAGGCTCATTAGAGGCTCAGTGACATACATGTTTGTATCTAGTCCTAGGAATTGGCTTAACATAGTTATAACACATTTGGATTCTTTAGTAAAGAGATGGATTTCAACTGGGAAGGCATGGCTCTGCAATGGGACACTAGGCTTCAGGCAGGCCCTATAAAAACTCTACTTCAATTCAACTGGGGACTGTCTGATATATTGAATTAGGGCTTCCTCCTTGTATTCTTTGGATTTTTGGTAAAACTCATCTAGGATTGACAGGGCTTTCCTAACAGTGAGGGGATTGACTGGGCACAGGATCTTTGAACTGGCTGCATCCATAATTACCCTCTCAGAGGAGGAGCAATTGGTGGCGCACCAGTCGACGAACTAGGGACAGTTAAGGGTTTGGTAGACTGTAAACAAATGGAAAAATGACTGGTAAACCTTATGCACGTCTATATTTCGCTCCCTAATCACCTTCAATCTATCCTTTGTTGTCTCAATGGATCCATTTGTCAAAACTGTATCATAAACCTCAGCATCTTTATTTTCTAACAGATCGTCTACTTTCTGGAGCTCAAAACCTGGGGGCTCTACCTCTCTTAGTTCAGCCATTTAAATAGTTTTGTATGGGACAGAAGGCCTACCTGGTTACTAATAGCTGGTTTGAGCTCCTGGCTGAGTTGTCTGCTTCTACATAGTCATCTATCGTTTTCCAATGCAACTGAATCAAACAGTACTCAGATCCCCGTGCATTCCATTTTTATATTATTTATCCTTCCATATCAATCTTGCACCTCTAGCTATAAAGGAATTTTTCTAAGTTGTTCATCGTGCATGGTCATTCCTACACTGATTGATTTCTTTCCATGCTTAACCCCGCAGCTTTCCACAGTTTCCATCCTTTCAACTGATGCCTTCCTCACACCTTCAACCTGCGAATCTAATGGTAATCGTTGATCTAGGCCTACTCTGAATCTCAGCCGTCCAAAGATGTGGCCCCTATCGAGGTTCGCTGATTTGGGAAGTGTAAATAACCCGTGCATGTCAAATCTGAGAACTACACGACCACTGTCGATGCCTTTCCCTGCCATATCTGCACCGTCGAAATATGTTGTCCCTACCAAAACTTCATAGATTTGGGAAATCCACTTCCCCACGCACTTTGAAATCGTGAACAAAATAATGACCGTAGATCCTTTTTGCCAACCGTCGATTTGATTTCCAACTTGCTTGCTGGCTAGAAACACTCTGCCCATGCTTAAACCTCTCCATCTTATTTTGCGAGGTCGTCTTTCAACCGTCGATCTACTCCATCCATTTATGCCCCCATATAACCTTGAGCGGGTTTTCACATTTTATCCACCTTTGCAATGTTAAACTTAGGATTATTGAGCATTTTCATCACGAACTTAGGAATAAACGCTCTGAGTTCTTATTTGCAGCTTCTAAGTCGTATAACTTGAAAAACTGGGACCTTATTCATTATTTTCATGGATCTAACCCTCTCCAACCTTTCTACTCAAAACTGGTGCTAACACATGCATTGGGTATGGGGAATTGAGAGTGATGTGAGGGGGGGGAGGGGCCATAAGAGCTTCCACCTTCACGTGGTTGGCCCTGTTCAGTAGAGAATATTAAATTATTCTTGAAACAAAGAGGAGCTCAATGAGACCACACTATTATGATCACAAGATCAGCTAGGTTTCAACCCATCAAATCCTTCACACATGCAAGTGCTCATCTCAAGCACCCAAGGGTTTCACCATTAAATAACCACTCATAGGTTCACCAACCGAAATACTTGTCTTTCAAAACAAGAAGAAGGAAATTTCATCCCAATAAACCCCCCTAGATATAATAACCAAAGTTGGTCGCTTCTTCATTTGTATCACAGAAGTGAACATCCAAGTACATCATCACATCACGTTCCCAAGAAAGGCGTCTCTCCAAACTCCATCAATCATGACATCACATCAAGATCCAATTCCTCAAAACAAATCATCTCACCATGCTCAAGGTCTTCGCGTTAGTGCTCCTGTCAACAATAGGTCCATTTATCACCGATAAAACCTACCCTATACAATATATAGTCTTTCCAAAACCAGATAAGTTTTCCCATACTAGAGATTACATGATTATGATGGTTCAGTATTATCCAATTATGTCTAGATGGTCAATTGTAAAATGCTTTCTACTGTGTTCTTCCCCCAAGGGGTCCATTTACTTTGTGATAGTTAATTACCAATCAAATAAATGGATCTTCTAAGGATCGATTTCTCATCAAATATTACAACTATTTATCATGCTTGAGATAACAATTAAGTGTTATTAGTGTGGTTACAATACATTAGATTGGCAAAGTATAAATGTCCTTGTCAACAATGCAATATAGGGCAGTGATCAAGGTCGTATGCTTTAGTAACAAAACCAACATTATGAAGAAACGAAAATGACATTAAAAGGGACCAACTCATTGAATTGAATGACCCTAAATATTGTCATATTCGATATTGTCCTAAGTATTGGCATATCTTTCCAGTTCCCAGGTCATTCACTATGAAAAATCCTAGACTTAGCACCTCAAAATTCTTTGTTCACCTATTGGTCACTTCTTCATGATGCCTTTGCACAAGGATTCAGTCTTCTTCTTATAGGTGGGAGGTGCCTCAACTCTTTCCTTCTTCTATGTTCAATGTCAAGTGGACCCAAACCCAACTCAATGTGCAACCAACTCCTCAAAGTCCTCCAAGGCCTTAAGAATGTTCAACCCTTGGGTCCATGTTGTCAACAAAATGTGCATAACTACCCAAGGCATCCCAAGTCTTTAAAGAATTCCATATCGTCAACGAAAATGTCAAATCTTATTAAAAAACAACGTATGGATAGTGGAAAATGAATTACGGTGTTAAAATAGGTTCTCTTAGCATAACTCTTCTCAACTAATGGATCCTTTTCATGTCATCTGAACCTCTATTTATACTTCATTTTGGGTAGAAAACTATTGTAACTGTCACCCTTTATAACAAAATATTAAGAATTCTTCCATTAAGGGAAGAGTTTGAGGGATTTTATAAGAGGGAAAGTTAATTTCTTTTCCATTTATTTTTAAGAGAAAGGAGGTAAATGTAGTTTCAAAAATAATAAAAGTCAACAAGGTAAGAAGGGTCCCACCGTAATAATTCTATTGGATAATTCATAAAAGGAGTAATTATATTACATCTCATCTAATAGAAAACCAAGCATTTAAATTTGTTGAATGGATCAAATATCTCCAACAATAATAGGATTATGGCATTCTTAAGGAAATCAACACCAGTTATAAGCAACGCCACATTCAACACTAGATTCCACACCATTATAAGTTTAGTTACAAAGTGTAGGCAAAAGAGTGTCTTACAAGTTCCCACAAGAAGATCAAGCCACTTCCTTAAAGGTCTTACATTGTCACCAAGTAGTGGGTGAGAATTGACATGAACTTATCTTAATACCATTCCTTGATTCACATATGAAAAGTCATGTTTGTTTTTTTTTCAGTTGTCGTGAATATCTATAATATGGGTCTTCATCTATGTCTAGATTTGTTTCATAGAAAAACAATGACATTGTGGACTTGGGACATGATCACAGTGACAGAAGTTGACCAAGGAATACATATCAAATGTAAACTATCATATGTTCGAAACTTCATTTTCTTTTGGATTCAATCGTTGGGAGGAAACGGTGGTTGGGGTTAATAATTTGCATTTCAGATGTTTGAAACTTCATTTTCTTTTGGCTTCAATAATTGGAGGGGAACAATGGATGGGGCTAATAATTTTCATAAATATCTTGGCAAAATTGCAAGGAGAGGAGGCAACCAAATTATTGCATCTAGTTCTATGCAGGAAAACTGAACATGCTAACTCGTTTTTATCTTGAGTTGTGAATCAAGACAAGACTTATTGCTAAGGTACGGTGAAACTTTTTCCAACTTTAACCATTTTCTTTTGACAGTCAATTGGTATTCTATTAGGATCTTAAAGTTAATTTATTCATCTATAGTTTTGTTTTAAATGCACTCTAACCATGAAATGATTTCTAAACCTAGTCTATGGATGAATATTTTCAGTTCGAACTAATGTTGGTGATATTGGAATATGGAAAATGGGATCAAGTGAAAATTTAACTCACAAGTCATTCAAATATTGGGATTTCCCCAGTTGCACAATGGTTGTGCGGGTGTAAATATCACATTTAGTTTTAGCTTTAAGTGATTTTTGTGACGAAACATCCTTTATACTTTATTTTTCACCACACAAGTGCTTTCCTATTAGGTTATTCTTAGCAATATAGTGATTTTGATGACTCAAACACATTTCTTGTTATGTGTTTAGGGGGCTCTTTCAAAGCAATCAATTGTGTAAATGAACTGATGTATTTGGAGCCCAGATAGAGCATTCGTTGGTATGCATATTTCCCTTCTTGGTGTATAGTGTTGGAATTTATATCTTATGTCATGACAATTTCTTCATATGGTAGACTGAAAAACCCATTATTACCTTAACAACAACTATATGGGAATCATTATTTTGATATAAACTAACTTGTGGGAGTGGCATTTTTTTTAGTATATAGTTCACATATATTCTTATAATGATACTTGTGAAATTGCTTGGTGGTTGTGTCTCTATTTCAGGTATCACAACTACTATAGCGGGTCAATCAGTTAATAAGGGATGTGGATGAATGGAAATCAAAGTTAGAAGAGAGTGATATAAAGGTTGTGTCAATAGAAAAACATACATAGAAAAGGATAGAAAAGCATATTAATCAAGGGAATAAGCTTGATGAAATATAAAATAAGTGGCATGAAGAGAATAAATAGGTGTCGGTGTTGAAAGAGGAGATGGAAACATGGAATAGAAGGCACGAGGAGGCCTTAACTGAAGCAAGAATGGTGAAAACCTTAAGAGAAGTCAAATACATAGAGTGGGATATGTATGCAGGGATCTTCCATCAATAAGAGTCCACCTCCAATGTTATGTATAATTTGATTCCCTATACAAACAAGTCTTGAAGTACCTCAGTAATATAGAGAAAGGTGTACATCCCAAGAATATGGTGGGAAACATAAAACAAGGATTGATTAATAAATACACTATGTATATAAGCCCTGGAATTATTTGGAATCAAATATAAGACCTTTGTATACATGGAAATAGAGATACGTATAAACAAGTGCAAAAGTTGGAGGATTACCAATCAGAGGGAAATGGGAACAGATAAGCCAATTAAAGCTTTCTTGAAAGGCATTGGTATAATGATGTCACGTCCCCTCCCATCGACCCAATGCAAGGAAGGGAACATGATACCAAATTCTGGGCTTTTACAAAACTTATCCCCATTCATCATGAACAAATTCATGACATTACAAATAAAATGCATATGTGTGCAAATGCAAATCAAAGCAAACATGCACAACGGAATAAAACATCATCCACACACATTTCATGTGCATTCATCATATCAATAACAATCATCAAGTAATTAAAACATTGCAGAAGTAAAACACATGGATAGAAAAATACTTATCTTCATTGTGAAATTGTCCCAAGCAACTAGCGATGTCGTTGCAATGTTCCACCCAACCATAGGTCTTTGCCCAGCCTGTATTCTTTCAGCACTCAAAGACCACCCCCTATCTAGGCATGATTTCTACAAGGAAAAGGGGACTCTCAAGCTTAGTACAGCCCAAGCAAAAATCACATCTAAGCCAATCCAGTATGCAGCTGGGTTTATCAGGCTAAATTTGAACCCTCTTCATTTATGGATGCTTGCACTCAAGCTCAAGCCAAAACAATGGATACCCATAACCCATACCCCAACATACTCTATCTACACACAACAAACATAATCATTGGGCATGGATACACATTTTTAACAATGGGATTTAGAAACAAGATGGCCATGCGTTTTCCCCAAATTGTGGGCACACCAAAAACGAATTGTGAGAGAGAAAATTGACCATAGGGAAGAAAAACAATTTCTCCCACAGGTTATGAGCATTTCAAATTGTCAAATCGGCCTCAATGAAACCCCAAATCGATCTCCCTTCCTCCCAGCAACTCTGCAACACCAAAAACGCCCTCTTCCCAGCTAGAGAACAAGGAAACACAGGAAACACGTAGAGGAAAAGCGCTCAGGAAGGTTAGACTGCGTGAGAGAGCAAAGGCAAGCGTGGATAATGGCTTGGGGAGCAATTTTGTGGCTCTCTTCTTGCCTAAGAATTCAAAAACGAATTTCCATGAAGGGTGGCTTGCCCATACTCGAATTTGGACAACCATACCTCCCCATTCCCCAAGGCATTAACTACCTCAACCAACTCTTGGAAGAAATGAATGATTGGGCACAAAATTCAACATGGGTAGTTGAGGGTTCATGGGTTCTCTCATTGACACTTGGCTTGACTTGATTGGTTCAAGGGTTTGAATATTTCCCTCCCAATTCCTTGTAAAAATCATGTCCCCGTCTCTTGTTGCATGGCATAGCTAGTTGTGGATATTTCATTAAAATGCATAATTACATGATATTTGCAACTCCATTGTGTCTGGCTAGCACGTAAACCATATACATCACTAAATCGATGGCAGGGCCTTGGCCTTGAGCTCCTCACCACAATTTTATAACAATATTACATCATTTACATTTTCATGCAATGGGGTCAAAATCGGGATATTACAAATGATTAACCATGGTTCGCCCTATCCTCAGAATGATCAGTTCAACCCGCACCCTGTTGATATTTACCAAAGAATGGTAAAGGATTCCATCCCCCATTTGATAGATGTGCCAAATAAAAAAACAATCCCATATTCCATTGAAATATGTAATCAATTACCTCCTTCAATTTCCACTAGGGACTTGATGTTGAGGTTGACTCAATCCCTAGGGAATATTGACTACACCCCTCTCATATAGTTAGACAAGTATTTATGAATTTTGAAGGGAGGAAGGAGAATTGATGAGTTTTGTTAGAGCTTGATAAGCATAAGTACATGACTATGCTACCAAAGGATAGCATGTATAGGTACCTAATGTAGTTATTGAACTAGCACAAAGACTTATAGATCATTCAAGGACCTCGCATCCTCCTTCTCCTAATGTGGAAGGTGCAAGAAGAACAAGGAACCAATAATTCATATAGGAGGATCTTTGAGTATGTAATAGAGAATGATGGAATAAAAGTGGTGCATGTATTTTGAGTACTATCTGTTTTTATTTATAACCATTGTAGATGAGAGAATCAAAAGAGTGAAGAAAGAAAGTGGCTATCAACCTATTTTGGAATTCTCGCATCATGATTCATCATATTTCCCAATGAGGTAATATACTAGGATCACTAGTACAAAATGAGAGATAAGTGACTAGGCGACCAAACAATTTGGTCACCACGGCTTTTTCAAGGGATAAATGACCAAAATTGGGAAATTTTAAGTGAACTGACCAATTTGGTCACGGGATAAGAACTAAACTAAAAATGACCAAGATAAATGACCAATTTGGTCACGGGATAAGAACTAAACTAAAAATGACAAAGATAAATGACCAATTTGGTCACGAGATAAGAACTAAACTAAAAATGACCACATAACAATTGGTCATTTATGTAGACATTTTTAGTTGTGTCATTCCAACAATGAAAAATTATAATTTTGATAATGAATTTATACAATTTACTAAATTTTAACATTGCAGATGGATTCGGATCCATCTGCAGTGTTAAAATTTAGTAAATTGTAACATTGATAGTATACAACTTGGATTATTTTTCAATACATGTCTTCTAAGGGATCATTTCTTTGAGGCCATCCAGATACCTATTGTGTTAGATGATAGGAGAATCATTGAGATGCTCATTTAGGGGTTTCTCTACTAATTAGTGCCTTGGGTGTGGTGAGTTGATATCTAGATAATACATCATGTCTTGTATATAGTTTATCAAGTGATAAATGAGTTCTTCTACATGTGTTTGAGTTGAGTCTTAGATATTTGTCGTCTCTCCCTTTTGGAATTTTCATGTCTTGAAGTTAGTGTCACTCTGTTCAGCTTGTTGTATTGGTTGTGTTCATATTTTGTTTGAACAAAAGATCGTTGTTTGACCATATCGGCAGTCTGTTAAAGTTTTGACAAGTTCATATATTTTGTGTCATGTACATGATTTTATTTTATTTCTTAATAAAATGAACTATCACCATTAACATATAAAACATTAATATATAAATATAAAAATTCATATATAAACAAAACATTAATATATAAATTCAAAAATATAAATTAAAACCAAAGTCAATGTTATTAAAATACATTTATGATATAATATTGTAAATATAAAAACAAAAACATTAATATATAAATATAAAAATTCATATATAAACAAAACATTAATATATAAATTCAAACCAAAGTTTATGTTATTAAAACACATTTATGACATAATATTGTAAATAAAAAGTAAAAAACATTAAAAAATGTTAAGACACGTGTTCAAGCTGTATTGGAAACCCCAATAATTTGGTCGATCGCCACAATTCTAGAGTATGTGACCGCACGATGGTTTGATGATGGCCGTGAAACCTATAACAATATGGCCCGTTCTACTCCACTACACAAATATTTGGCTCCATTGACACCAATTTGTTTTATGATGGTTGTGAAACCCATAACAATATGGCTCAATCTACTCTACTACACAGAGATTTAGATCCATTGGCGCCAATATTTTTCCCATCGCTCGATTTTCTCACCAATTAAAAGTCTAAATTTTCTTTGGGGTTTCCTCTGTTCTTGCTGTTCCACAACATAGATTGCTCAATTTCATATTTCTTTCAGGAAAAGAGGGCGCCATGCAAATTGTGTGATGCATAGGGCGTGAAGAGGGTGTGAAGCATCTAGATGCGCATCATGAGAGTCAAGAGCAATTCCAACACCAGATGCAAATGTTGAATTAGCAATTTCCATACATGTACTAGTCATTTCCTGGCTTAATCTCACCCTACTCGGCTTCGAGCTTCCTTTTGAATGCTAAGCATTGGTACAATAGAGTTCAAATCTCATCCTTAACCAAATTTCTATCAACATCAAGAGTTTGAGCTATCGAATTCGGCCAAAATTAAAGGAAATTGTCTTATGACTTCTTAAGCCATGTTAAGGCTGAAAATCTGTGCGCTTGATAATGGCTTAGTATTGCTTTAGGCAGTTATAACTCCTAAAAAGACTACTCGATATTGTCATCTACTAGGGTTGTTGATTTCCATATTCATCTCTCTAACAGTTCGGGTAGGGTTTGGTAGGGAGGCTCTGAATAGTTGTAATGTGGGATTTTGGGGTTTGAGTTGTGAAAATTGTGTGCATGAGATGATACATAAAAATAATTGCATAGGTTATGGAGAGGATTTTGTGGGTTATGGCATGAAAACTTAAAAATTTGTTGAAACTAAATGCATAGTTTTGAGATTTGGATATTCAATTTAGGGTTTTAAGCTATGTTTCCCCCTTCTCCACCAAAATATTTTGAACATGGATTGGAAGTCGGGAAAATTATTGTATAGTCATTCGTTAAATGTTATATTTTTTAAACCTCGGGGAAACCTGTTTTGGAGTTTGGATATTTGAGTTTTGTCGGCCTTAGGAGTCTCTTGAGCTTTGAAATCCAATGGTATTTGAATTCATGGAGCCTGTGAGTGGGCACAAGAAAATTTCTATGGGGTTTTAACTGATGAGAAATGAAGAAAGACGAAATATGTGGGGGTTTTGATTTCATGGGTTTCAGATGAAGTGGGGTATTTGGGGTATCTTTGAGATATGTTTTTAATTTTGTTAAAAGGCCTGACTCCATTAGCTTATTTTGATATATTTAAAATGAGCATCTTTGGGGTATTTATTTTTACATGTTATTTTGCATCCTTGATATGCCTGGTTTCAGCTTGGTTGTGGGGGGAGTTCCAACACTACCCTAAATGGGAGGTGTTGAGTATTCATCTGCCGGAAATGTCACATTTCACCCCGTTGGGATTTCTGTTGTGACAACGAGCGTGAACTTGAGTGCCCCATATGATGATCTCCATCTTCAACAAAATGGGCAATCACTTCTTTAAAGTCAACAACCCTAGGTACCATTATGTCTGTCCTCATTTTTTGTTGTATTTGAGCCAAAGATTTGTTGTTTTCTAATTCTAGTAGTTCATATAGTCATTTTGGTAGAGATTCATCATTTGACACACAAGTTGCATCGGCTACGAGAAAGCTCAAGAATTGGAATTTTGTAGGTACCACTACCTCTTTGTCATACACCAAATTTAAATAAGTATGCTTGGTGAGATTCTTAATGTTAGTTTGGTATTCCCATAGTAGTGATGGTATATGCTGATCTAATTCTTCCTTGTCAACAACACAAATCTTAATAAACCCATGCTTCAACATCTTATTGTGGCGCCCATTGTGTTGTTGTTTATTAGATGAGAAGAATCACTAATAAGGTTTTTTATTAGGAATTCATTGGTGATCATATCATTTAAGGTTGCATGTCCATAACTAAGGACAGTGCCATAAGGAGAAAATAACTCCACAAAAGTCTATTTCGATAGACTCTCTCATGATTCTACAAGAGATCTTTTCTCTTTATGTTACTTCTAGCTACTAGCATGACATATTGAACTTGTTATTGTTTCGTGCCTTACAAATAGATCTATCATATGTTTTAAAACAATTATTTCTTGATATATTCTTGGTTGGATTTATTATCTCTCTTCGTATTGAAATCATATGAGCTAAATTTTCTATGGTGGTATGCCTTACAAAGTTACTTACTTAATTGGCATCACAATTAGATAACCGAGGATATTAGCATAATGAGAAATGGTCTATGGTGTTAGATTTTCTCTATATGCTCTCCCTAAGTTTGACAAGTCAATACAGTGGTTAAGGTACTACTTGGGGAAAACCTACAAGAACCTTTCTAATCCTTTTAAATATTGAACTCTGATTGCTACCTCTACCAACCATATGAAATGTTGATAAGAGAAAGGGATTTGAACCCTTAACCTATGTCTTTTTAGACCCATATTCTACCATTGAAACTATTCTCCTCATGAAAAAATGATTACTTGAGTGACCAACCATCTCAATATGATGTGACCCCTATGTCCTTATAAATATAATTGTTAACCCACAATGTCAACCCTCGATCTCCTTATCATTAACAAATGAAGAGGTTTCTACCTAGGTTTATGTATTAATTCTTTTCCCTTATTTTCTTTCCCTCCATCCTAATTTGAGTTTCTAAAATTGTTTAATATTATAATATAATATATTATAAACATGTATTATATATTATATATAATCCTAAAAACATATATAAAATTGGTTAATATTATAATTTATAATATATTAAAAACATATTATATAATATACATAATCCTAAAGTATTATAAAATTGGTTAATAGATTATAATATAATATATTAAAAACATATTATATAATATAATCCTAAAGTATTATAGTATATAATATGTTTTTAATATATTTATAATATATTATATTATTATATTAACCAATTTTAAAAACTCGGATGGAGGGAAAGAAAATTGGGGAAAAGAAAATTATGGTTTTGGCCGGAAGGGAATGGTTTTCTGTGTGTTTGAGAGGCATTGTATAGCAGTTTCCTTCTAATATACATTAAATCCATATAATTCTTTTCGTTCTATTTATTTTTTGGATCTTCACATTAGTTTCTTTAGATATTCTATAGGGTTTTCATATATTATCAAACCCTACGAGTTAATGTCAATGCCCTAAATTTTGCAGGTACTCGCTTAAGGGAATCTGCAAAGAAGAAACTCGCAAGAAAAATTGAGGAGCTCAGAAGCATTTCCTACGACCGCCAGAGATCATGAATTGATTAATCAACAATATAAGTAAGGATTTCAGGATTTGTATTTTTATCCTTCCAAACCCTAAAATCTCCAGAACATATTTTTATTTCCAAGATGGTTGCCGCCAGGCAGTTCGAGGGAGTCAAGTACCCTAGCCAATTTCGCACAATAGATGACATGGAGGAGCTTGATGCTCTTGAAGGCGAAGATCAAAAGAAGATCAAGAAATATTTTGAGGGTCTTCTTCTGGTTGGGGACCGTCAACTGCAGATTGCCATTGTGTAAGTCTTAAGCCTGTATTACATGACTTCCCTTACTGTCACTTCCCTCTCGCGGAGCGCTTAAGCATGCCCTTGCAGGAGAACCTTTGCTTTTCTTTCTATAGATAGGATATGGTTAGTGAAAGCGTTTCTAATAGACGTTAATACGAAGGAGGCAGGAGCAACACCCTACTATCCCGCCCAATATCTCACTCCAATTTGATTTTTCAATTGTTTTGAGCTTGATATTCCTGTCATTATCTTTTCAAAATCTTTTCAAACGTTGTCTGCAATCTTTATTACTTTTTTTTTGTTTTTTTATTATTAAATCTAAGGTTTATCCCTTATATGTCAGCACATAGTATATGGTGGATGTCCAGTTTCCTAATGGACGCAATTCCTTTTGTATGCATTTTGTATGTAAATTCATGCAACTGATATGATGACCTAGTTCATATTTAGTCAAGTATGAAATATAAATTTTCAAAACTTAAATCGATCATATTAAATATAAACATGCTATATTGTTAAAATCTGAAAATTGTGAAGCTTTGATGTTAGCTGAGACATCAATTTAAAGATAGCACTGTGGTTGCAGACATAAGCATGCTCCAACCAATGCATACAACCTTGTGGAGGGTCTCGATGAATCTGCCATTGAAAAATCCAAGGGTTCTTGTGCAACTTGTAAAACTGCAATCAAAAGATAGCCAATGGAGAGGTGAGATTTCATTGGTTCTGTGGTGCTTTCACATCATAATAATTGTCCCAATGCCAAAATTTTGCTGCACATATTTAGATACTGGAGATATATTTGATTATTTAGCAGACTTTCCTTTCAATTTGTCTTTTGCTTTCCTATCTTCTCCAGGTAAACAATCTAAAAAGGCCATGTTCATAAGGAAGATAATCCAATTTGAGCACCTTGACGACTAGAAGATTATTTACTCGGTCCCCCTTAAAGGGAGAATTATATAAATGAAAACATTAAATGATAATATTCTTTAAGATCTGGGCCAACGTGGATGTACAACTGGGTATCCAAGCGAAATTTTTATAAGGCAAAGATAGCATTTCCTGAAGCCCTACTCCACAACTAAGCGCATTGAAACCTAATATTTCTACTTTACATGTATTACCATATCTAGTGGATCAAAACCTACCAGGTTTTACTACCTGGCATAAACCTCTACCTGGATCGACGACTAGCAGCATCGAGTATCATCATTGGGTATTGGCATCTTATACACTTACCTCCTGTATTTACTAGAGGCATCGAAACCTGACATCAGCTCTTGGCAATCCAGGATCGAGTCCCGGCATCGAGCACCTGGACTACTGGGCACGAAAAACTGGGTATGGAAAACACCTGGTCCTTCCTCTTTTTTCAAACTTTCGAGATCTTTTCCTCTTTCATCTGATTTTCTTTCATTGTTTTAGTTCATTAAAATTTGTGGGGTATGGTTGATGGCTAGATTCTTTGCGGTCATGATAAAATGTAGGTGTCCCGATTTTGTTAAACCATTGTCTCACCTTTTTGCTAAACTTTTGGCAGATCTGAAATCCTTTATCGCAACAGCCTAACCATTTTAGCTATGACACCTTACAACTATATAAAAGTTAAAATATATTTTGCCATGAAATACCATAATCGTATAAAAGTTAAAACTAGTATATAAAACTGAAACAAACAAACAAACAAACAAAAAAGGCACTTTCATGTGTTGTATTGGTTTGGTTAGAAGCTTGTTTTATTTTCACTTTCCATTCTTCTGTACTGTAGCTAAGTTTAAATGGTATTTGATCTTAAATTAAATAATGCTAAACATCTAATCTTTTCCATTGAGATCTTTCTCGGCTCATCAATACTATGATTGGACTTAATTTTGTATTTAGATTGTTCAGGTTTTTATTTGTGATAGTTAGAAGCCTTCAATGAATCTTGAGAGGTATTAGTTATTGGTAAGAAACCAGGAACTTAGGAACTTATGGTTATAGTAGAAATTAGTAGATGGGCGGTGGTCAATGGTGTCTCATAGTTCATCTTAGTTCATCTTCTGTTTCAAGTTTTCTGGAGAGTAAAACTACATCAAGTAATACATATTTTGAACGTCTACATCAATATTTTGTCGCTTATCCTATTGGTACTTCTATGGAATTAGAATAGACATTCTCTTGATCTTCATAGTTGCTTTTTGTGTTATGTTGCTGTAGAGCATATCAGTTTTTGGTTTCTTTTTAGAAATGCAAAAGTTGATACAAACAATTTTCTGCTCATCAATTTGTAATTGTAATTGTGAATGATAAGGTTCGTAAGCGGAGACCATTACCTCTAAAAGTGAGCACTTGGAAAACATGATTCTTTTTGGCATCAAACTTCACAGTTGCTTCATGCTCATTGGCATCAAACCTGACAGTAGCTACATGGTTGTTATTGCCATCAAACATGACAACAACTTCCGTTAGAAATGCATTAGCAGCCAACCCACTTCCCTGGTTGTCTACAAAATAATCTCAAACTGTCCTTCTGGCTACCAAAGAGCTGGAGAATCCATCCACTGTAAACCAGAAAGTTAATACAAGGCTTATTATTATTTCTGAAAGCCTTGGCCATATGAAAGGAAAGAGCCAATGTTGTAATGTACTCAATCTGTTGATACTCTATGCCCGGCGTTTCCATCCAAGTAGCCTTCCAAAGCTTCCGAAGCCTTGACTCTGTGACTCTATGCTTTCCTCATCTTTAGACCTCAAAGTTGTTACCATTTTCTCTGTCCACTTATCACTTTCGGCATCATGCAATGGAATGCATATGCAAGCACGCCGCTCTGCGCTGTGGATTGATCTGGTACTGAATTCGTCAAGAATACCTGGTACCACTCTCTGCCCTTCGTCAAACTGGTCATCCCCAGGAAACAGGGTTTCCTGGTTGCACCCATGGCAACGATTTCTCGGGCACTGGCGACAAGGGAGTAGGCACAGGGAGTAGCCGTAGGCATCCGAGCACGCTGACAACGATTTCAATGTTCGAGGCATCCAACGAGCAAGCACGCTAGTGATCTCTTTCCATGTCCAGAATGTAATCCAATTGCACACCTCGCATTGACACCTATCTCCATTAAAAGGAACCAATTAAAAAATGGCAGAATCAATGTTTCTTAAAAAAAGGCTTGGTCTCTCCTGGTTTTGCTAAGTGTAATTTGCCATATGTTACTTATAATTTTTCATTCCTGTGAATACACATTTGCCTTGAGAAAAATTTTGAGCACACAAATGGAGTTATGTATTACTTGAGCTTTCGACTTTAAGAAGGTAAGAGGGTCAACGATGAAGTGAAGGTCCTTATAATAGATTTTTATTTTATTTTATGTGCTTACCGTGTTTGAACTCAATGACATGGCAATGCTCGAAATAGTTACGACAATAATGCTGAGGGAGGGGTAAGATGACAGATTGAGTGGATGATTTGGTTAAATAGTTAGGACAATAATGCTGAGTGAGGGGTAAGATTACATATTGAGTGGATGATTTCGTTAATAGAAAACGATGCTGATTATTTATTTAGCCATTAAAGAATGGACTTCTATTAAAATTTGTGAAGTGAAATACAGGAAATAGAAGGTGAATTTGGCACTTGAAGAAGTAATCGATCGTGTAGTGCACATGATCGATTCTCCAAATGCACATCATCAATATCATCGTATATTGCTTCAAAGACATCAGCAAGTTAAAATAATGTTATAGAAGATCTAGTGCAATTTTTGGTAGTGTTCTAGAAACAAACTATTTTTATAAGTCGTTTGAAAAAATTGCTTTGTTTCTATGGCCAAAGTTTCCCTGGCAATTGGACTAGAGCACTCAATCAGTAAGATCTAGTGTCTAAATTGAGCTAGTCAAAACATCAAGTAAATATTTTTAAGGAAACAAGCGTATTATTATTTTTTGGAACATGTTAATAGGTTACCTTTCTTAATGTTATGTCATCATCATACAGTAATTGGTATTGGATTTTACTATCATGTGATCCTACATAGACACTTTCATTTCAATTCAAATGTCAATCATACAAGAATGTGATCACCAAGCCTCTTCTAAGAATATATATGACTTAGATATTGAATAAGACCATGTTTCCTTCATCTCATAATTTCTCACCTTTTCTCATTATAAAATACAGGTTAGTTCCTTCTACAATTTATCCACCTCATGTCTTGATTTTTTACCCATAATTTACATTCTTTATATCAAATAAAAAATCTCATGAAAGTGTACCTTGGAATAATTTTATGCAATGGATGATAAACTAGGCCAATCACACCCATACAATGGATTTTCTTAATGGCCCGGAAGTAGATTACTTGTATAGATAACTATGGATTCCACAAGAGAAACAACCTTTGTATAAGGATTATTTATCAAATATAATAAATATATTTGTGTCTAAATTTTGCTCCCAGGGTTAGCTCTATCGGTTGAACCATCCACGAATGGTGTGTTTCCAATTGCAAGGAAATAGGTCAGAGGTTCAAATCAAATTGAATACCTCAAGGTTACCAACCACTTTTGTGGCTAGCGGTTGAAAATATCCTCTATCTAGATATATAGAGGAAGAGGGGGAATCCCGCGAAGTGTTTTATATGTGGCTGTGTATATCCAATGCAAGTGGAGCTTGAGCTTGGGGTGGCACTTTATGTTTTTTTCCCATTGGTTTCAGTGCTCGTTGCATAGATAGCAACAAGAACTTTCTTGAAACAAAGCCAAGTAAGGATAATGGGAGCAAATGCAAATGACCAAAGATCACGAACATACAATTGTGATTCTTGATTTGGTACCACTCGGAGAAAAAATTGACAATACAACTGCATTCTTGATTTTTGAAAGATTTTGGCAAAAGAAGGTTATCATTAACGTTACCCTTTTTGGTGACTATTGGGTAATCTTTGTTTCTTATCTAGGTATGTGACCCTTTTCTATAATTTGGCAAGATGATGTTAATTGTTGAAAATTTTATTCTCATATCAATCCATAAGGAATTCTATTTAAGGGTGCTAGCTCAATGGTAGAGCACCTGCCTTATAGGTAGGAGGTTGGTGGTTCGATTCCACCGTGCCCTATTTATATTATGAAACCACTAAAAAGAGATAAATGACTAAAAAAATGACCAAAATTTGCATATTAACGACCACCAGTACAACATGAGAGATAAGTGACCAAACAAATGACCAAAATATGCATATAAATGACCACTTTTGAGTTGGCAATCGCTGGTAGCAAATTAACTGTCATTTATCACGTGACAAAAAATGTGGTCATAAATTTGGTCATTAATTGTGACAATTAATGACCAAATATATGACCACAATATAAGCTATAAATGACCAAGCTAAATATGACCACATTTTTGGTCGCGTGATATATGACCGTTAATTTGCTACCAGTGGTCACCAACTCAAAAGTGGTCATTTATATGCGGATTTTGGTCTTTTTTTTGTCACTTATCTCTCATTTTGTACTAGTGGATGCACCAGTTGTAGATCACACTCATGCCATATCAAGTATGGACCATCTACCACATAGAGAGAATAAAATCTATAAATAGAATCCTCGACTACAAAGAAAACTATTAGGAAAATTCATACCATCAGGTTACCCAAAAAAATTATGAGCTGAGTGCAATGGGATCTACAACATCGAGGTCATCTCTTTTTTAAGTCTCATCCTCCTTTCTCTCTATAAACACTATCTGAGGGCCATTTTTGGGGGAGGAAATACAATAGGCCTAGAACTAATATTAAAGAGTTATTCCTAGTTCCTTTTATTGTAATCTAAAGAACAAATTTGTATTATATTGTGTAATTAGGACCAAGGAAAATTTGTCACTAGATGAATCAATAAAATAACATGCATGTTATTATGGTTTCCTTCCATCTTAATTATGTCTTTCATATTGTTAATGGGAAATATGAATCTATGTACATCTTTCCCATTTTATTTTCTATATGTCATGAATGTAATTTAGAAATATTGCATGTCTAGCTCTGTTCTTCATTATATATTCATGATCTTACATGTATGTTCTTCATTATATAGTCATGATCTTACATATTTATCTTGATGGTTCATAGAAATGTTGACTAGGAACACTATGACCTGCCATTATAAATGACACACAAATGCAATTCCAACCAAAGGTTTATTACACAAGCATACAACCCTCAAGGTATAGTCGTGTGTATGCAACCTGATATATAAATGATGTAAATCAACCAAGGCTTGGGTTGTTATGAGGAATGAATGAGAATAGAGAGAAGATAGTTGCAGTTGTTATTCACAAAAATGATATGATTATTTTATATTGTTACCTTTTGAGGTTATTTGGAGTTCTTTCTTAATTCTTTGGGGTTGTTGTCCAATCCTTCATCTGTATTATATTTTTAATTTTAGCTATGTGCTCACCTATTTATGACATATTCAATGCTTCTCTAGATATTTTGGGTAATTTGGTTCATACCATAAAGCTTCAAGTGCCCTTATCTTGTGGGTTGCTTGGATTGTTTGGATCTTTAAGGACCTTGAATACATTATGACATCTTTATGCATGTGGATAAGCAATTTAATAAGGTCTGTTTACTAAGGTTGGTTCTTATTTATGATTCCTTAAACGAGGATATAACCTCCTTATTTTTCCATTTTTCCAAGCAATACCAAAGTTCAACTATTAGGGACTTTTTCACCCAGTAGTTTGATGAAACATCATGGAACTCATTACTAGAAATAATTGAGTTGACTGCTTTTTCCTCTGAAATGTTTTGGAGGTTATTTTGTGCTTTGGTATTCACAAAACATATATGAGTACAATATGTTTATGAGTACATGATTTGGAGATAATGTTGTATTCTAAGGTTCATTAAATCCTTAGATTCATAAGAATAGAAGTCCTTTATTTAAAAAGGAATGCATCAGACCTAGCAATAAAATTGGAAGATGTGAAGTCCGTTTGGAACTACTATTTTTTTTTTAAATTCCCCTATGTCGTCGCATATCTGACGGAACCAGAAGTAAATCCAACGACGTTACCATACCTCCGACGGCAAATGTCGACGGACTTTGTTATGTGTTTGTGGTTACATCTATCGGAACTTCGACGCCTCCTTCGTCAGATATCCGACTTAGGAGTATGTAAGATTTGTAGGATATCCGACGTATTCTTAGTCGGATATCCGAGCCTTTCCTATCTAAGTTAGGTCGGATATGAAACAAAAATTATAACTTTTTCTTTGTTGGATATTCCACCCTTCCCTATGTAAGTTATGTCGGATATGCGATGGGGCGTCAAACGTCTTCTTGGTCGGATATCCGACCCGTCCCTATGTAAGCTATGTCGGATATGCGACGGAAATTCCGATGTCTTATTGGTCGGATATCCGACCCGTCCCTATGTAAGCTATGTCGGATATGCGACGAAAAGTCCGACGTATTATGGTGTCAATTAATCGACATTTTAGTTTCAGATATCCGACGAGAGCTTGTTGCTGTCGGATATCCGTCAAAGTTGAACTTACGTTTAAAAAAAGAGAGGTTTGTTAGATTGTCGACAACTTGATGTCGAATATCAAACATATATGTCGTCGGATTTTGGGTACAAATTTTCATGTGCAAGTTTAGATCTCATGATTATTGGCTATAATTCTTCATTGTCATATCAGTCTCCAACAAGTTCCAACTCAAAAACAAAAGTATCTGAATTGGATATGTGTAATAGGATTTCTTTCAACATTGAAATTTTCATGAAGGCACTAGCAAACTTATTTTCAAAGTCTTTGGGAATGACCCATGCATAGGAACATGCATGTGCCTTATCATAAACATTTAATATGATTAAAAACATACACTTTGTATTCAATGTTCTTTATTGAAAAGGTTGTATTGATATCAATCTTCATGTCCTGCAGCTAAAAAGGGACTTGAAAGAATGTATGAAATTACTACTTTTTGTAAGGATGGGTGTACTTGTAACAGTTTTTGGAAGAATGGTTGTATAACGGTTCCAATTGAACAACAATCAGATTTTTTCAAAGATTGTAATTTCTTGAAATTTTTCAATGAAACCGATCCGGTGCTTATTCTAGATTCTCTATACAATGACATGTCATTTCTACATGCCATTCTTTGCATGCAAGCTTTAGTTTTGCAGGTCATCTAAGCCATTGGATACTCCAAAAATATGTTCAGTATGCATTGTTGCAGTTGTATCCGTTGAAGAAGCTAGACTTGTTGAATCGGTTCCACATTTCAACAACTCCTACTACAAAGTAAGTTTGTGTGTTAATTATTCACGTGAAAGATGAATCCACGGTCACAGTTGCAGATGTGCAATTTTAGACATTGAAAGAAATTTCTCAAGGATTTGGATTTATTTTATTTAAGCTACCTAAGAAAATTTGCTTAGAAATCCGTCATGTGCTTTCTGTAATATTTCTTAAGTCAATGTCAACAACAAAGGTCAAAGAAGACCAAGAGCTCTGGAGTTGGGATCACTTGGCCTTTTAGTTGTTTCCAGTAAAAATGAACTGGAATAGATGTACAAAAATGAATTGGAATAGATGTACAAATGAACTGGAATAAATATACCATCTAGACGAAGGAATTATTGGAAGTAGTACTGCTTCTTTCTCTTGGTGGTTCTTTTCCACTTACCCCTTGTATAGCATTCATGTCTGTGGATTTTTAGTTCTTTCTTATTTGTCATGTCGCTTCCTACTACAACATCCCAATATTTTAGCCACATTTTACATTGAAGATCCAATGTATTCTTTTTATTTTTATTTTTTAAAGGCATCCAACGTATCAATCTTTTTTTACAATGTTTGACCTAGTTTTAGCTTTTGACAACTGCCCTGAACCAAATTTTGGACTTGTAAGGATGGAACTCAGGAGGTATAGTAGGTAATTGAGCAACTTGACCTATTGACCAAAGATGACAATTGTACATATTTTAAAGATTCATGCAGCCTTGAAAATAATACAATTATACAACATCAGACCACCTCTAATTGTTGCAACGAGCTAGGACATATAATTGCACTAGCCATTATAATAAAAAATGTGAACAATGAACACTTTTACCCCAAGAAAGGCATAATCAAATAGGCTAATGTTATTCATGAACAATACAAAATGTGACACTTAACATAAATTTTGGAAATGTTGTCATTACAATTAGATTAATAATATCCATCTTAATATACATTCAAGAGACATGTTGAGTAAGTCACCCAAAAAAAACTACATATATTTCATCACAAGTTATTTGTTCTCATATCAGTCTAATTTGAGATGAGCCAAGCAAAATGGACTATCTCAAGTAAATGCTTGTTTACAAAGAATGACTTTTATTGGTGGACACTGTAAGAATAGGGACATTGTTAACGCCTAAATCTCGCACATATGCGACATTCTGGCTATTCTTGCAGTAAGGCATCATCAATATATAGAATGTAGCTCACCAAAGGCATCCTCAACAAATCCAAAATGAAACATGAGTCCAAAAGTGCCCAAAAATAGTCAAAAGAAGTGGTTGTGCGGCTGAACCATTATTAACCTGCGCTACAATGCATGTTACCAATTTAGTTCATGCGCGATACTCGCGTGGATTTTCCTTCGATAGCCACAAAACTTACGAAATGATGGGACCACCTACTTTCTACAGTGAAATGAAGGCTCTTCAAAGCCCCATCACCTCCAATAATCCGAATTTGGCTCCTCTAACACTTGGTAGCATTAAATAGCCCCCTTGGTGTACCTTGGAACTAGTTTATGGAGTGTATGGGTTCACATTTGGATATAGTTGTTTCTTGACCACCTCTTAGCCTATAAAAGGAATCCATTGACATTCATATTGTAGAGAGAAAAAAGAGCAAATTTATGCTGCAGGATTTGTGCTAGAGCTTCCTCATAGCTCACCTCTTCCCACCTTTGAAGGCATTCCAAAGCTCCCTTGATTCCTTCCTCTAAGGAGCAAGAGTTTCTCTCCATTCTTCTCTCACCCACTTAGCATTTAGATTGGACAAGAAGGACCTCTGTAAGGGAGATTGTTGGCTTCACTTGAAGCCTACACCTCCTAGGTGTTGTACGTGCTTGACCATTTGGAAATACAGAGTGGTTTTGCATACATTTGGTTGTTTGAGTTTGCATTCTTCACCCATTATATTTGTTATATTTTGTTTAATTTTCTTTCTTTTATTTGAATTTCACTAACAACCACTTGCAGGATCATTTGTAGAACTCACTCACCCCCAAGGGGCTCCAGGGACTGAGGATTTGTTGCAACCTACATGGCTTATCCCTTTACCAAGTGGAGGGATTCACCCTTGTGCGATGATGATTCGGGTGCAAGATTGGGTATGAGAGGTGCTTTCAACTTAGGTTGTCTCATGCCCCCATTGGTGGGTTTAGTGACTATCAGTATTGGTTTAGTTGTGGATGTCATAGGATGGAATCAACGTTTATTCAATGCCATGGCTCAGCGAAGGTGATGATGACGATGCCGAGGGGGAGGTGGGCACATTTTCAGCGGTGAAAATTGTGCACATGAGTCCATCGGTTGATGCGGGGAACTCTGGTGGTGGATCAAAATAAACCTCAAGCAAGTTAGAGTCTTTGTACACTCTGATGCCAATATCAATGTAAGGGGATTGAATTGTCCTGACGATAATGGGAAGGACATTGCCAGGATTGGAGTTGATATCAGGGTCGTAGTAGTTGAGTTGGTCAAGGATGACTATATTCCCATTAAAGGGGAACATCATGATGTAGAAAACCGAAGAGGCTACTACCTTTATGGCATACATGTAACTGTGACCCAAGAGGATGTTGTAGTCAAGTTGTGCATCGACTAATTTTATTTCAATCATGACCATCTTGCCGCCCAGCTCGATAGGGACATTCTAGTAAAATCCCCTAGGTTGACGTGGTCTCTCGTCATATGTACGGAGAGCGATATACAGGGGGACAAAATCAGGTGGTCCCAATCACTTCCAAACATTAGAGGACATGATGCATGTGGATGCGCCTTCATCAATGATACAACGATGAATCATAACTTTTTTTAATGTAACGGGGACACGGAATGCAACTAACGAGGGTAGTCGCGATTCACCTTTGTCGAGATCAAAATTCATGAGGCGTGATTCAGAAGGGTCAACAGCACCAAGTGCATTAAGTAATGCATTTCATTGAGTTGGGCAAGATTGTAGCACCTCTAATGCGGATATCGTGGCGGGTGATTGGGCCAAGTCATCCACAATATTGTAATTGTGGGCGGATTTCATATGGGGGTTATTGAGGGTGTGCCTAAGTGGGACCTTGGGGATTCGTGATATATATTCACCACTTGGGAATGGTATCTGCAAAGGGCCCCCCAAGGGGATAGGAATGTCTTCCACTTGGGGGGGCTTCAGGCCTATCATAACCTTTGGTTGTAGTATGCAAGTTAACATCCAATGTGTAGATGTTTTGGAAGGAGCCATTATCGGAAGGGCGGGGTTCTATTGTTGAGTAACGACCCCTTGATTAGAAAGGGGTTGTTGTAATACATCAATTTGGGGTTGTGTAGGGTTAGGGACCTGAGGAGGATTTACTGATGTCTTCTTCTTGGCTTCCACCAACTATTGGCAGTCATGGATAAGAGGACAATGGTGAGTGTAGTGATCATATTCTCTGCAAATGGAGAAGGAGTAATTGGTACTCAGGTTAGCATTCTTCACTTGTTTAGGGGGTTTATTTTCCCTCGCAGTATGGTTGTACCTAAGTTATAGTTCTATTGGGGAGCACGATTTCCCCCTTGCCCCTATTGTTGGTTTTGTTTGTTTTTCCCTTCTTCTTCCCCTGATTTTGAGGGTTTTGGGGATTCGTTGCATTCAACTGCTCAAACTGTTGAGTTTGTTGTGCAAAATAAGGTTGAACTAGATTTACCCCCATTTAATGTGTGGGGGTTTAACCAGTAGGACATGGAAACATGCAGTAAGGGTTATACCCCGGCGGTGGGATACATCCAGTTTGTGATCCATAGGATGTGGATGTAGGAGCGGCTTGTGCTATTAGAAGTGGAGGTACCATCGTGCTTGGATTGCATTGGGATAAATAGGACTACAGGGTCCAAACTGTAACTAACCAAGTGGAGGAGTAGGTACAGGAGCAGGGGGTGTTGATACAAGAGGGATGGGTGGGTACTGCGGTGCCATGTTGAATGGCATGGATGTAGGAGGGGGAGGAACCTTTCCTTGTTGGAAAATGGACCCTATAATCCCATCTGCTGAGTGTGACAAACCTATAGGTGTAGGATCCAACGACCGATGCCGAGGGGAAACAAGAAGGATAGTGTATAAATAGTTGGATTGTGTATAGATAAGATCGAAATGTTAGGCCTTCAAGATGGCCTCTTTCTCATTCTGTGGTAGGATGTGGCTACATATTTGGAAATGGTTGGTTGGAGTGATTTGATGAACCAATACAACAAAAATGGGGGTTGTATTTTGATTTTACACATTTGTCGGCATCTATGCCACTCATGCATATGGTCTGCGATGAGTGTAGATTTGTTTTGTCAAAATTCTATGAGAATTTCGAGGCCAAGGTCATGGTGAATAGGAAGCTATAAGTATGTGATAAATGCGGTGGCCAATGTTGCAAAGGTGGCATGGGTCAATCCTAGTAAGTTCACATACCATTTGGTTGTCATCCTGGTGAGGGTTCACTGAAAGAGGTGAAGCCTCACTAAGTCTTCCACTATGTTGTTAGAGGAGCACCATAAGTGAAAGGACATGACATGGTTGGAGGGGTCGTCTCCTTGTTTCCCTTCGATTTTAGGACTATCGAAGGGGATCCTATCTAGCATAGATGGCCATGTTAGATCATGCGCGATAGGGTCATTGATCAGCTTGGCCAAATCAGGCAGATTTAGGCTAGCCATGAAATGTAAGTTAGGAGTAGGTCCTTCCATTGTATGCTACGTGTGGTTTCGGAGAGGTGGAGATCGAAGTGGTTTTGAAAATAAAGAGTGACCTCCTACTAGAGAGGAGGGATCAAAATGGTCCAAAGGATATCCAAGGGGAGAAAACAATGGAGAGCCTCTTATGAGAGAGGGAGAAGAGGGAGGATTTCCTTTTCTAAGAGAGGAGGAAGCAAGAGGGTCTACACCTTCTCTGAGAGGAGAAAATGAATCAAGCAAGGAGCAGCCTCACCCTGATGATCCTATCAAAGTGTCTTGGGAGTGGCCCCGGCTAAAGTATCTCTCGTGTGAATGACAAGGAGAAAGTGGGTATACACCGCTCTAGAGAGGGGAAAGGCCTTGCAGTCTTCAGGACTACCTTAAGTGTTTGTTTTGTTTCTCCATGTTGAAATCTTAGTGTCAAGTGCGAGTAATGGAAAAAATAAACACAATTGAACAAATGCAAAAATATGCCAACCACAATAGACGCAATATGGTGCAAAAGTGAGTGATATGTGCTATGTCGATTTAGTGCAAGAGTTCCCACATGTAGGTTCTTTTTAATTATGAGTTGGTGAACTTGTATTTAAAAATAAAATAAGTGTAAATTCCCTAAAAGATCTAATTTCCTTCCTCTCAAATATAACTGGGCCTTCCAAAATCACAATTGATGATGACAATGGGATCCACACACATATTGACTGGTGAAGGTAACAAAGAGTCAGTTCACTAGTACAAAATGGGAGATAAATGACCAAAAAAAAACCAAAATCCGCATATAAATGACCACTTTTGAGTTGGAGACCACTGGTGGCAAATTAGCGGTCATTGATCACGCAACCAAAAAAGTGCTCATATTTAACTTGGTCATTTATAGCTTATCTTGTGGTCATATATTTGGTTGTTAATTTGGTTGTTAATTTGGTCATTAATTGTCATTGATCATGCGACAAAAAAAGTGCTCATAGTTAACTTGGTCATTTATAGCTTATCTTGTGGTCATATATTTGGTTGTTAATTTGGTCATTAATTGACACAATTAATGACCAAATATATGACCACAAGACAAGCTATAAACGACCAAGCTAAATATGACCACATTTTTTGTCGCATGATAAATGACTGCTAATTTGCCACCAATGGTCGCCAACTCAAAAATTGTCGTTTATATGTAGATTTTGGTCGTTTTTCTGGTCATTTATATCTCATTTTGTACTGGAATTATTCACTAATTGTTGTAGATAGGGCATGGAGGAATCGAAGCACCAACCTCCTTCCTGTAAGGCAAGTGCTCTTCCATTGAGCTACTACCCTTGAAGTTCCATTAATTATTAAACTATTTGTGATCCATTCCTTAGATATTAAACTATTTGTGATCCATTACACTATTTGTCCTATATTAGTCCTTCAAATGCATTTTAATGTTTTAGGTCTTTTAGAATTACAACATACCCTAAAGTTGAGATAGTTAACATAGATGTTAGATATTAAAATCACACTAGATGAGGCACACTAGTCTCTTCCAACAAGGGTACTAGGGACCTACCCATAAGACAAAGAAAGGTTGGTACAAGTTGAGGCCTCTGTATGTAGTTTTCCCATTATATAGACGTATCATACAAGATTGGTAGAATTCCAATCATGATCAAGTGAAATACTTGCCCACACCATTAAAAAAAGGAATTTGAAAGGATTGGATGAAGTTGTTCAAAGCAGGTGCAAACATTCCCAATAAAATATATTTGGTTGCTCAATTAATCCTTAGTGCAAAACAAGGATGCTTCGCTTTGAGTGTGCATTGATTTTCAAGCAACGACTAAAGAAAGTCACTACTAAAATCATTATCCAATTCCAAATATTGTTGAGCTTCTCTACAAACTACATGGAGCTCCTTCACCAATAATTATCAATGATCCAGATAACATCAAATAAAAATTTAGAAATAAGATATCAAAAAACAAACACGTCAACATTATAAGTTGAATGCCAATTCATTTAGTTTGACCAATGCTTTAAAAACATCACAAGCAAACCTGGAACAAACTCTTAACACCATTCTTACCAAAATTGGTGTTATTTTTCCTGGATGTTGTTATACTCTATAGTGGAAATGGGGAAGAACACCTTAAAAAATTAGATAAACTACTCTAAATTTGTTCAATTTTCCACCAAAAGGGTCCAATAGTTCTTTTTGCAAAAAACTAGAATACTAGGGGCAAATAATTTTGAAGGAATGAGTACAATCTTAATATACTAGGAAATTTCTAGACACTGAATATGTGGCACCACTAAATCTAAAAATTTATGTTGATTCTCCATACTCACAAATGCCTTGTTACTTTTCATTGAGGATCATAATTTATAACACATTTGCATGAATGAAAATTACCTGGTCAAGGCCATTAACTACTTTGATAAGGATAGAATAATAAACCTTGTGAGCTTTCCCCTCCTTCCTCTCTTCTACCTCATCAATGTAGGCCACACTTAGAGATGGGTATTTGCAAAAAACACCATGTATTTTAACTGAACAGTGATTCAACTTAAATACACTTACGCAAATGGTGTCTTAAAACCAAATAGAATCTAAAGAATGGAAATATTATGATTTATGTCACCATAAGGTTTAAAATGCCAATTGCACGTTGCTCACCTTCTTTCTTTTGTTGGCCACTCTTTTGTCGACCATACATTTGGCAAGAGACAAGGTACGTAAATTTCATTTCAACAAGTTCCTGCAATTGTGCCAGCAATGATTGTTGGCTCTTGTTTTGCTCATGAGTCATCGATTCAACCACTGACTTGTAGCCTCCCAAAACTACAAGTAGATTCCAATCATTTCATCAATACTCTGTTTCCCATCAAATTTCTTAATAATACATTCAAGAGTAAAACCTGAAGTTGAATTCTTTCAAGTACTGCTACAATAAATCTTGGAACCAATGATGCTAAAACACTTAGCAAAATGTGGCTAGCTCAGAAATAATAGAATCTTCTCACTCTAGCAGACTTAATTGTTATGAAAACTCAAAGTAGTTATGGATGCACAATTACACACCTCACATTCTAATCCCATCTCTAAAACTAGGAATCAACCACCATCGTTGGAATCAATAAAAATAGAATTCAAATTGAAACTACCATCAACACTCTGAGAATTCCAAGTTAAAAATGATAGGAAATCAACTTCTATAGCAAACTCTGCAAATTAAAAGTGTCATGACATGTTTTGAAACTAAATCACAACTTCTATTAACTTCTAGATCAACAACCACACTCCAATTACCATGCCTAACAATGCATTGCAATCCTGACCAGGGGGGCCTTACTATCCCAGGTCGCATTAGCAAATTTATTAACTAATCAACACATACAAAGAAAATATTCACTATCTGATCAATCACATATATGATAACCAAATGAAGAAGTAATTTGTTGTGTTATTCAACAAGGAGCCAAGGAGCCAATCCATTACATTCTATGTCCATATCATGCCATGTTCCTTCACTACCTACACATATCCCCTAGCATTCCCTTCCCTTTACATATATATCCATCAACTCGTGCTTCTACAACAAATGTGTTCCAGAAAAATAGAATTAGTTACCATGCACATTTACTATATGGTTGTTACAACATATTTAAATCAGGAACTTATGTTGGTGGTTACAACTAATTTGCTATATTTGGAAAATATGATCATTTGACCCTTTTTTAGCTATCGTATCCTCATGACACTTTGTGTCATGAGGATAAGATGCTTAATTCAATATGCATCATTAAATTGAAGAGCTTTGATTGTAAGTGCCCTCTTCACAATTACTAAATCTTAATTTAGGCTAAATGGCCCCCCAAGTGCATCATAAGCATAGTAGGTTGGTTCAATGGCTCAAAACGCATCATAAGGATAGTAGGTTAGAATGATAACCTTACTTATGCTTGCACTGTAGGCTCGATGACCTCAAGCATGTTTATATCACATGTGTGCTCTAAGATTTATGGCCCAAAGCTTTTTCCTTGTATTCATGCACATGTAATCTACAAAAATGGAAGCATAATGTGTCACAACGTGTGTACTAATAGTTTTCTCCATAATGTATAACTTCACTAGTTGAACGATATATTCAAAATTAAACAATAATAAACATAACAATTATTTGATTACATAGGATTGTACACAAATTATACTGATAAAAATAGAAAGTGTGACTGCACAAGTTAGTAGAAAATCCAATACTTCGTTTTTAAGGAAGCTTGTAGATAATAATTGTGCGCCAGATTTGTTGTTCAAATAATATAGAAAAGTCTCATGAACATCACTCAAGGTTTAGGAACAACGGCCTCGAGATCATGTGAAGCCTAGCATAATGATTATGAATTTACAATCTAGAAAGTAATCGTAAACCCAAGTAATGGTTCCCCTTGCAAGGTCCCAATGCATGCACATAAAATAATGCAACTATCAGAAGCTTTATTCTTAAAGTTGCATTCAACAATCTTGTTGTGGCTTGTACTGAATACTAGAGTCAAGGACCTTTTGCAAAAATAACTCTTAAAAATCCTCGACCTCTTGGGTTGGTCTCCCACATAAAGGAATTCATCTTTCGCAACTAGAGTGATGTGAATAGGACTAAAAGTTTAGAAATGCAATGATCCACTATTTCTATCTCATTGATGACCATTAATTTTTTTGGGTATAAGTGTTATTCCCCACTTATTTGCATCTCATCAATAAAACCTTGCAATGTACTTCACCTTGATTGTCAAGGTATATAGTAACAGGTTGGACAAATGGGACTTCTTGTGCATTCCATTTTTTAAGGTGTTTTTTATTCATTGACCATGTGAACACATTCATTACCCATCACAGTTGCAAAATATGTTAAGAAATCCAAGCTTAGTGAAACAACAAATTTTATTTTGCAATAGTGTTTGTCACTTCCTACACGATGTGCAAGGAAGGTACAGTGGGAAATGGGAGTAATAGGAATATGCATGAACAAGTTCGTAATGACTTGGGTTATGCCACCAATGGGTTCCATGCCACTGTCACGTACCCACCCATCCATCTAAGGCAAGGGAGGGAACATGATGCCAATCTCTGGGGCTTTCACATAATCTCAACCAATTTATTAGAATCATATGAATAAATCATTTGTGTGCAGATGTAAAACAAATCAATTATGCACAGCGGAATTAAACTATCCACACACATTACTCATGCATACAGCATATCAACAGTCATCAAATTAATACAGTGCAAAAGTAAATACATAGATAGAAAAACACTTATCTCCATTTTGCAATTGTCCCAAACAACTAGCTATGTCGCTGCAACGTTCCACCCAACCATAGGCCAGTTGTGTTCATCAATCTCTCAATACAACTACCACCCCCAAGCTGGGCATGATTCCTACAAGGAAAAGGGGACATTCAGCTCATAGGCAGCCAATTAAGCATTTCATTTGAGCCAAGCCGGTCCATAGCTGGGTTTATCAATCTACATCAGAACCCTGGATGCTTACATTCAAGCTCAAGCCAAAACAATGGAGACCCATAACCCATAATCCAACATACTCTTTTCTCACACAGCAAGCACAATCATTGGGTAGGGATACACATTTAACAATGGGATTTACAACAGGATGGTCATGGGTTTTCCCCAATTCGTTTTCAGCCAAAAACGGATTATGGGATGGGGAGAAACAATCACAGGGAGGAAAATGATTTCTTCCCCAACTAACTGAGCATTCAGCAACCAAACGATCTCTATGGAGCCCCAATTCCATTCCCCTTCTTCCCGACTGGTATATAACACAAAAACGCCCTTCTCCCAGCTAATAATGAAGGGAAACACAAGAAAACATGGCTGGAAAACACCCAGGTAGCTCCAAACTCGTGAGGAAGAGCAACTGGTTGATGAATAATGGCTTGGGGAGCAATTCATGACTCTTTTCTTGCCCAAGAAGAAAAACGCGATTTTCCATGCAGGGTGGCTTTCCCATACCCGAAATTGGACAACCATACCTCTCATTCCCCAAGGCATTAACTACCTCAACCAACTCTTGGGAGAAATCAATGATTGGGTACAAAAGTCAACATGGGTAGTTGAGGGTTTGATGGGTTCTTTCATTGACACTTGGCTTGACTTGATTGGCTCCAAGGGTTTGAATGTTTTCCCTCCCAATTCCTTGAAAAATCATGCCCCCATCTCTTGTTGCATTGCATAGCTAGTTGTGGGTATTTTATTAAATGCATATTTACATGATATTTACAATTCCATTGTGTCAGGCTAGCACGTAAACCATATGCATCAATAAATTGATGGCAGGGCCTTGGACTTGAGCTCCTCACCACGATTATATAACAAGATTACATCATTTACAATTTTAATGTGATAGGGTCAAGATGGAGACGTGACAGCCACTATCAAATATATCCTTCACATTTGCTTGCAACTCCTTGTATATTTTAAGACAAGTCAAAATCTTGAATATTACTATTATTTAAAGTAAGTCTTTTTAAAGGCTTAATTAAATAATAATTTGATTTAAAATCTAAAAATTCTATGGAAAAGTGCACTCATAGGTTTTGTCTTAAAAGAAATTTCAAAGACTTATTTTATGTCATATATTCAAACACCAAAACCATAAGCCAAACATTGTATTTAAAATCCATGCTATATGTTGAAATATGGATAGCACGTATCCAAGTGTCAGTTATATTGAAGGTCAGTGCCTATGAATGTGCCAAGAAAGCCTCTACGCTTATTGACTGTCAATTAAAATCAATATGAAAGCAATCCACAAGCGTAATGGCCAAACATCAAAGTTATCACTAAACTGGAAGTCACATACGTACTCGAATCTCTAGTTTTGTCTTTTGTAAAAAATGTTTTGGCATCGAACCCAAACCTCCAAGTAACCATTCAATCACGCAATGAACACGCAATGAACACACCAGTCCAAGTGTCATCAACAAATAGCACTTAAGTGATTAAGCACCCAAGATCGAAACCATTAACCACTGGTTTTGTCATTTTTTGCAAAAGATTATTTGGGCAGTAATCGTCTAGCCCAATTTCCAATTAACCCTCCAATCTCAAGACCAACACACTATTTCAATTTTTAATCCATTGTGTAAGTAAACATTCACACCCCCACTTATGGAATTCCAAGGGCGAGTTCATTGCCAAAAGTTATATAAAGCACTCAATGTGTCGAGAGCTACTGAATGCGCTCTATTATATATAGACATTTAAACATAGTTTCTTATTGCGTGTGGGATATACGCGAGTCAAAGCACTCCTATCTACCAAGTGCCACAGTTTTACAACAAGAGACAAATATGCACAAGTGACAAAGGAACATTCCGTCAAATCTTTACACTATTCAACAAGCTACTGCAGTCATCGAGCATTGAATGCCAAGCATCAGAGCAACCAAGTGTCATAGAAAACATCCAAATGTCGACGTCCCCATTTGAATAGATTATTAAACGCTGGGCGAAAAGAGTAATTTGGTAAATACGCTTCCCAAAAGATCTGAGAGGAAGCAGTAATGCAAAATATTCACCTTCTAGGTCTTATCAGTTAGGGGTTCATAAGTCGCTATTGGTTATTAGTTGCCAGCTTTCATTTTTGTTCTTCGCTATCTAGAGCATTTTTGCAGACCAGGTGGAGCATTTTTGCAGACCAAGTGCTAAGACTCTTCACACTCCATTAGATCACCATGATATTCCAGTTTTTTGGGCTCTCTTTTGTGACCATTGTGGGAGGATTCCTGAAATTTTGGCTTCTCTAGACTAACTTCTGAATAATCCCCTGAAGAATTTGGTGAACCCCTATCCATTCCTCTGTAGTAACTCTCAGCTCTATATTTTGACTTTCTGCTAGTAACAAAACTAGCCTCAACAGTCATATCACTCTTACTTGACGATTTAGTCTAATGCCCAAAGTAAAACATTGATACTTTGTCAGCAAATACAGAAGGCTAGCCAGGTACATTTGGAGTTGAAATGTTATGATCACCATCTCCAGGAAGGATTTTAGAAGAAGGCATTGTATTTTGTTATGCAATTGGTGTAAATTCCAGACTTGGAACTGGGGAATCAGAAAAAATAACACTGCAAAGACTAGAATTGCATTTAACCATTGAGGATGGAGTATGGAGGGTTGCCTTGGTATCAGCAATCGTTGTTTCAATTCCATCTGATTTTGACAAGTTAGCCTTAGAAAAATCAACTTAAGACCGATCCAAACTCATTCCTTTTGAATTGATGCAGGTATGAGGTGGTGAATCTACAAGGCACTGCTTATCATATTTTTGGTTGCATGAATTATTGGCATGACTATCCTTTCTTGCTACTGCATTTGCTTTCCCTGCTTTGGGAAGTTCTAAAAATTATGTGAGCTTACCCATACTCCTTAAGTGTCAACATTTTCGATTGTCTTCACCTCCATCTCCAAAGAGGCATCACTTAAACTCTCCTTTTGGAAGACTATTGGATGAATTGCTACAGATTTCTGATTTTGCAAACTTCATTCACCATAGAAGAGTTGGTATTTGTTTCTTTGCTACTCCTGGTTTTCCTTTTAGTGGTTGATGGACTAGAAGGGCTATTCTTGTCATGCTCAACACTTTCAATGTTTCTCTTCAAAAGGGTTCTCCCACTTGCCACCATGTTTGAATTTCCAGGATCTTCGTTGACTGCCTTGTAGATGGACCATGTAGTTTACCCTTCGTCGTTAAAGGTTTGAGTTATTGAAATAGGAAGGCCAATGGCTCAATTATATTTGTAATAATATCCAAGTAAGAAAAGACACCATAGAACAATCCACGGATTAACAAGTGCAATGGCTCTTATAATACAACTCCAACAAAACTGTGCAAGTTGCGCAGGCCCCGGCAACAAAAGTTAATAAGCTCAATAAAGGTGCATCAAAAACCCCAGAACATGTAGCACTCTATCTAATAACAACATGTAGTAGGTGAATATATAGGATTGGATTTGGTGATCAAGTGAATTACATGGCAGGCTATTTAAATTGCATTGGATATTTCAGAGCCTTTTCTGTAATGATTATCTTCACCTAATTCACCTAGTCTAATACTTAATAAAGCAAATAACAACAAAATAATGTATTAGAAATTTTACTGCAACATCGTTCATACTATCAACAAGAAAGCATGTCTTGCAACATTACATATTGACATATAGGACCTATTATAACCTTATTTAATTATCTCTTCATATTTAATAAAATAACAGTTCCACAGATCATAACTGCTTTTGTGTTCATTTGATCTCAGATTAATCGATGATCCATCTCTGATTAACCAATTTGAGCGATATTTCTCATATTTAGTTGTGTATTGGTGTTTGATTACAACAAGGGTTTTATGCTCCAAGAACTCAATTTTCCTTGTTTTTCCCCAAAATTGATATTCGTTCTTCTTTATAATAGGCATCAAATCGTTGTTAAGGGAAATATGAAGACCACAGATCTGTAAGGGAAGGTACCATTCGCATTGTGGCTTGATCGCGAGCTTCAAGTGCCTGGAAGGAAGAGATAGAATGCAGAGGTATGGGAGCGACGATTTATTTTAGGCCAAAATTTATAAACCTGAGAATTTAATGAGGAATCAAAATTTCCTAGAGTAAGATTATCAATGTGAGATTGGATTGAATGTGGACCTATAACGATCAACAAAATGTTATAATCGTTGCCTATAGCGTGTACGATTCAAGGGATTGGCAATCAGAGATAGAGATTGTGATCAATACAAAGAAGCTGTGATTCAAAAAAAATCCCAGAGCGTAATTACAAAAATATGGTATTGTATTTGTCCTCCTAGGGATCGAACTAGATCAAAGGTAAATTCAGATCGAAGAAGTTTTACATCAAATCTCTTGATTGCAAGGTATAATGGAATGTCAGCCTGTAGGGGTAATTTTTGTTTTCCATAATTAAAATAAACAATATAGAATGACATGAAAACCATCAATGCTAACAATCTTTGTGTTCAAATGATGGATCATGTTTAGTGAAGGAAATGGAGTCCTGTAGATCACTATGCTTCTGCAATTTGTGGGTTCCAATTAACATAGAAAACAACATCCCTTGTCAGAAGTCGATCCGCCAGCAGAGGTAAAGGTTAAAGGAGCGGATCGAGATCTAGTCAGTCGTTTACCTTGATTCAGTTGATTGAGTTTTTTATTTATCTCCTGTTGCTTGGCCTTTTTCCAATTTCGGATCCCATTGAGTTTGATTCCCCGCCATAAATAGGAGTTTCGTGATTACTTTATTGTTGCTTACTCGACATCCAGATCACAATCGTGCCCTTAAATGCATGCCCCTCGCAAATCTAGTAGATTTTTCCCACAAAAAGAGAATTATTTCAATTTATTATCAAATGTGAACACCAATCATTAGACACAGCAGAGCGAGCAAAACAGTTGATGGTTGATAATTTTGAGAGTTCAGATTCAGACATCCAAAGCTAAGGATTGACTACAACGAAAACCCAAAATAAGAAATCCTTCTTCTCGAAGTTAATGATATCATGGTTCAACTCAATACTTACCAATTTACAATTTAATTCAGGCTATCAATCACATCAGTCCGGAACCGAGCGAACTCAACTACCTGTGGAACTAATCACTTCACAATAAGACAAGTTTCTTGATTCAGAACGGGAGCACCCTTAAACCAGGAATTTGAAGAAAAAAAACCAGATCCCTTTCAAATTAATTAAACCCTAATAAGGATGACTTCAGTATAATAAAGAACAGAAAGCTCGAGGGCATGGGAGAAAGTAACCCAGCGACCGCTAGACTTTTGAATGCATCATCTTCCTTTTCGCCATTTTCAGTGCTCTCCACACCGGAGAAAGTATGTTCAGTTCTAGTAGACAGAGAAAGTATGTATGGTGGGATTGGGCTGGGCGGGGAGGAACAAGGTCAGGAGGAACGCCCATAGTTTTGAGTTTCATATAATGTTTTGTTTTGCTTTTAGTTTGTTTTTTATTTTTTATTTTTTTAATACATGTGTGTGTGTTTTGTTTCATTTTTACTAATTTTTATTGTGAAATGGGAAATTGGTTTTATAAATCATAGTGTTTGTCTAAATTATAATGTTAAATTAAAAAATATTGTTATTATGGGGGAGGAAATTAACTATAATAATAATAAAAATTCAAAATAATATTTACAATAAAATTAACAACATAAATTATTTTTTTTCAAAGTTGATGTAGACATGGAGATAAGATTGTGTTGTTGGGGAACTTTCGTTGGCACATGGAATAGAGTGGTTTAAATTTTCTCTACAAATTAGATTTGAAGAATATAGAGTGGTGTGGTTTAAAAACCCTACTGATGGAAGCTACATATTGTGTTTCAGGCACACTACCATGTTTTTAAATAAATAGTTGAGAGATTGAGGGAGGGTGACTATATTAATATTATATTTTGACCATAGTTATTTTGAATGCATTAATTCAGTTAATTTATTTTGATTATTTAATCCAAGATTCGACTCAACCACATTATGTCGAAGGAGGGAGATATTTTTTCTTGAAATAGGGGTCATTGGCGCTTTCAAATGTAGGGAGATAGCTAGGGGGTATTTTCAACTTTCTAAGCTTAGATGAAGTGACAATCATGGTGGATGGCCGCGGCTTGTAAATTAATGGAGGACGAGAAATTAACAATTTTTTGTGACCATGACTCAAAATACATGCACTTGCCGAAACTTTGGCAGACTACCGAATGGGTCAAATGGTGACGACTTTCATCAAATGAAACATGGACGTGACTGGCATGAAAAATTGCACCCAATGATATAACAATCATGTCATGATGATTCTTATAGCGAGAAACGACTAACTCCATCTCACAACTCAACATGACACATGCTGACACATAAGATGAAACTTGACAAGTGTGCCAAAGGGGGCATATAGAAGCAAAACTAGCGAAACAAGGTATGAAACAACAAACACATCTACCTAGATACGAAAGTACATGCAGATATTCTAAAGTTGAGATGAAATAATGAAGGGAAACATGGATTTAATACTACATGAAAGGAGACTACACGCTAGACGAATCATCAATTTGGTGTCTCGCTAGGACGTCGTGATTACTAGCACTAAATTGATCTATATATATTTAATAAATTGTATAAATTCATTGTCAAAATTGTAATTTTCCATTGTCAGAGTGACATGATAAGAACATTGAACTAGATATTATATGAATCCATATACAATGTAACAATTTACTAAATTTTAACACCGCAAATTAAAGGGGTCTCTAAAAAATTTAGTAAATTGTACAAATTCATTATCAAAATTGCAATTTTCCATTGTCGAAGTGGCACAACTAACAATGACCAAATAAATGGCCAATTCATATTCTTAATGTTTTTGTTATGTGGAAATTTTTAGTTTAGTTACTTGTTATCTAGTTATATATTTTATCCTGTGACCCAATTGGTCATTCCTCCGGTCATTTTTAGTTGGCTCACTCAAGTTTGGTTATTTATACCTCGAAAAAACTGTGGTGACCAAATTTTTTAGTCGCCTGGTCATTTATCTCTCATTTTCTACTAGTGGTTATATCAGCGGTGGGGCTATGTTCTGAAAGGACTGGCAACACTTCCCAATGGAAATATCTAAGTTCAGGAGTCAATTGCACTCACAATTGCTCATTGGTGATGTCCTAAGTTTGGCCACTAAGATACCTTGTGTCAAGTGTGGATAAGTGGTTATGCCTAGGCGGTATAGTGTCACCTCCACAAAAAGCTGAGTGGCTCTTTGAAGAGGGCAGGGCAACTATACCTCGACTTTGACCTCCTTGGACATGACACACTTCTTATCCGAGTTTTCTTTTAACACTTGTTGATAGCAGGATTTTGATAGTACCATATAAGTCAACAATACTATGTTTCAAAAACTGAATGAAACTAGATTGGTGGGAATTAATGGATGCCTATCCCAATCAATCCTACCTAACTAAAATGTTGTTTTGTGACCTCCTACGAAAGATTTTAGTTGGTTGGCAATGTACAAATGTTGATTTTAAGGGTCTTAATTCACTTAATGAGTGTAAAGGAGGTATTTCACAATTCCCTTCCTTTCTAATTCACTAGACTCACAAGAAGTGCGAGGTGAAGAGCATACTTGGAATGAAAGAGCTTTTAGGTCCCTTAGTGTGTGATAGTGATGCAAACACATGTGAAGTAAGCAAATTGATTGTTGCAATTAACTACAAGAGCATAAAGTAAATACCAATGGAGATTAAACTTTTTAACTCTAAAAGATGTCAATGGTGCTTGCAAAAACAAAGTACTAATGAAGTAAAGTGTGCAATGGAGGTATTTCACACTTCTCACCCCTTTCTGATTCACAAAGCTCACAAGAAGTCTGAGGTAAAGAGCATACTTGGGGAGACTAGAGCCTTTAGGTCCTTGCTTGTGTGCAAAAGGTGGATTTTACACCGCTTTAACCTAAAAACATGTAAAGTAAACAAAGACCAGGAGATGTCTTGAATACTAGTGACAATAGTGAGGCTCGTTGAAAGCCTCAAGGTTGGTTACTTGATTAGATTTGAAGAGAGAAGAACTCTTCAATCCCTAATCTTAGTCCAGGTGGGCTAATTACTATAGAAACATGTAACTATAACAAGTTAATTATTTATAGTTCATTAGTGAGCAGCCAATGGGGTTGTAAGATTGTGAAAAACTGCTAAAAAGTAAATAAAATGAGCAGCGGAGCACAAAAAGCAGATACATGTGCACAGTAGAGCGGAAAAAACACTCATTGGTGCACAGTGGCGCAATTACAATGTGAAGAGGTCGCACGTCCAATAAAAGACGAACCGCGTAGGCAAAAAACTGTTAAAATGCATTGACAACGCGACTGCTGAAGGTTTCAACGTGTAGGTTGTGCAGTCGGGGTGTCAGGATCCATGCATCTATGTAAACAAATTAATTGGCCCAAAGGAGGCCGAATTCTTGGGATGAAGGGTATGGACCTCTTCACCTGCTAAGGACAATAAACCATAAATTACCTATCTAACAATTAACAACCTAGTTAAGAGAAAATGGACAAAAGTGAAGTGATATTGCCATAAATATCATTGTGGAAAATTATGCACAAAGGTGTGCAACATATCCCACGTTGGATGAAAGCCCTTGAGGTTGTTGACTAGGCCCAATATTTAGAAACATAAAGCAAATGTGATAACCCTAAAGTAGATCGTGGAAGACTTTGTTAGTGAAAGAAAACAAAATAAAAGCTAAAAATAACTTGAAATGGGAAAATAGAACAAGAGGATGCAAACCATAACAAAGAACCAATGCATGAACCGCTTTAGTTTTCCCAATAGTCAAGCAAATACATGTAGTGTCACCTAAGAGGTGAAGGCTTCTGATGGGCCCCTAAAATTGCCATTTCTTTTACTTTATTCTACTATTTTATCATCATATTTGACCATCAATTATTACACTTACCTTTAAAAGCATATCATTTATTTGAAATACATTGATTAAAAGTATTAAAACTAAATGATGTGAGTTTATGCTCTATTTATATATTTTACATGGTTTAAATTAATTTGTTGATGATAAATTAATTCCCGCATTTTTTAAGACAGGTGCTTCTACACTGTGGATCATGATCAAATGGCTCGGGATTCCTGCATTAAGCTCGTTCCACATTTAGGTATTGCAAGGATTTCAATGTGGGCCATAAATCAAGACCTATATGATTTCTGATATCCCAACACTTGTTCTGACACTTGATTCGAAATTGCCAGTTCCCGTCATTAGTTCGGGAAGTTGATTTCGGGGCTGATTTCAAGACAAACCGTGAAGAATCTACCGAAACAGTTCAAAACCCACTTCGAAAATGATCTGATATAGTAATTTAGTGAGCCGTTTCGCAAATTTCAGAACATGCTGAGATATAAATTTGGCCTTTTGACACAGATCCACCGAACTGCATATGGTAGTTTTTGTAAAATTAGAATTTGTTTTGACAACTCAGGTATTGGAGGAATTCGATTCCATTGATGTTTAATAATAATGATTACTCAAACTTGAAATGATTGAGTAATCGAATGAGTCTCTTGGGTGATTGAATTTCTCAAAAGAAGATTGAGTATTGTGTTAGTTGGATAAATTGAGAGTTTTAATGTTTTGTAGGTTTGATATTTTGCTGATTTTAAGATTTGTTTGAAGGAGTAATCAAAATCCAAGACTCTGTTTTCATTTGCAGATTTGTTACTTGGTTTAATTCAAAGAATACAGCGTTAATTTGGGTACATACAAAGATAATTCATAAGCTCTCAAATCATTAGATGCTTTGTATGAAATAACAATGGAATATGTACTACAGTTGACGTGCGATTTGAAAATGTTTTAATAATCAGAGGATTGGCAAATATAATTAATGAATCATTCTTTATGCAGACATTGAATGAGGAATTCTATTACCTCTTCATATTAAAAGCTTGAATTCTGGAAGTGTGATGATTCGGTTTCTTTTCTAAGTGAATTTACTGTAGAATTCCCTTTTGATTAATTACACGATTGGCAGAGTCATACAATCTTTAATATTGCTAGACTTGTTTCACGATTTGTTTATTGCTAGACTTGATTACTTGGTTTAGTACTTTGCTTTTGCATTTAGTTTATCCTTTTAGATCATTTATGATATCTTGCTTGGGTAGTTCATTTGAAAGATTCCTGAGTAAGAGTGAGTTACATCTTTAATATTTATAAGAGATTTTGTTTGATAATTGAAAGTTGGTTTTCTTTTGAAAATTTTAGAATCAATTGATTGTGGATTGTCTCTATTGTCCATTACCAGTTAGTACCAGAATTTGAATATTAATTAGGCTAGTTTGGTATTAATTGAAATTGACGATTTTGAGTTTCTTGCACTTTAAATTTCTCATAGTATTCAATCATCGAGTGAAATATTAAGGGTCTAACTTGTAAGATATGACCTCCATGTAACAGGCTTCTTCCTAAAGTGTTGAGCTATCCCTGTTTTCTTGTTTCTTTATTGGATTTAAGTGTGTTGTCAGCTTTATATTAGGCTAGTCTAGGCCCTAGTCCTGCACATACAGTGCGGACACCTTAAAGCTTACGAGCCCTGGTTGAAAATTTAATGTCTAATTAATCATCATATATTTTTACTGACAACTTCAAAGGGGAGCCAATAAGCTCCCTTAGGGAGGCCTATTTTGTCCACACTAAATGCTAGAAAGCTTAAAGAACCAATGGAGAGAAGCACTTTCCCCTTTGAGGAAGGAGGCAAGGAAGCTTGGAGAATGCCAATGAGTGTGAAAGAGATCAGCTATGAGGAAGCTCCAATACAATTTCAACAACATAACCTTGCTCTATATTTCTCTTCTAAGATGCATGCCCATGGCTTCCTTTTATAGGCCAAGAGGTGGCCAAGGAACAACTAGATCCAAGTGTGGACCCCATCATCTCATGAACTAGCTTCAAGGTACACAATGAGGGCTATTGAATTCCAATCCATCATGTTGAGAAGAAAAGTTCGAATTTATGTTGGTGAGGGGATTTTATGAGCCTTCAATGCGCAGCTGGTGATTGAGTCACACCGTTTTTTACAGTCGTGTGGATATCAAAGGGAAATCCGTGTAGGGGTTACATGGACACATAACTAGTAATATGCAAAGTCGCGCACCTAAACAGAGGTCAAACCGCATATCCTTGTCTTTTGACATTTTTTTGGCATTTTTGGACTCATATTGCTTCTTGGATCTTATAAGGATGTCTTTGGTGAGCTACATGCTATATGTTGTTGACATCTTACTGTGTGAATTGCAAAAATGTCACATGTGTGTGAGATTTATGTGTTAACAATATGAAAGTGGGTTGAGCATCTTGTTGCCAACCCATGATCTAAATTTATCCATCACTCGAAATAAATCACTATTCACAAAAAAATGATCAAGTTTCTCAGACACACCATCCTCCCCATACTTGTTATTACTCTGTGTGGGCTTCAACTTGATAGATTCCACATCCATTAAGCGTGTCCAATCAAAAGAAGAGCGGAAATAATCAGATAAAACATCACGATAAGCACTGCAACCTCATATTTCTCGACAGGAAGTGATGACATTCATAACCCCCCCAATCAGGTTAGGAACCAAAAAAAGATTGGACATAAATAATTTATTCCAAAAATCCACGCGGCCCTCATAAGGCCCATATATATTGATCACACAAATCGAAATGTCCAAAGCCTTCCAATAAAACTCATTACAAAGCCTTGAGAAAAATGCAAATGAATTCATCAAATCCACCATCTCCCCCCAACCTGTTATCACCCCCCATACATCCCAATTGAGTCCATCACCATAAAGTCCCAACTCAGCAGTAGCTTTTTAAGAGGGGGAATAATCACATCTCCCTTACCCATTGTCTAATGTATCAAAATTATATTCGGTTTCTCTAATGCAACTAGTCTCCTTAGTACTGATTTCCAAGCCTACCCCCTAGCCCTCTAATGTTAGTCGGCATAATCTTCATAAAAAACAATCTATCATGGACAATCCTACTCTAAGGGCCCCTAGGAGTAATTTTTCTTTCCTTAACTCACTTCTTTTGCTACTTTCGCTTGTGCGATCATGATGGCGGAGGGTGTACCAGCATGAGAAACATGGACAAATTTCACCTGAATTGAACCCAACCCCTTGACACCTCGAAGGATACTGGGGCATACCCTTTTTTTTAATAGAGATTATAATGATTCTCCTTCGCTTCCTCTGAGCTAGAAATAAGTCAGTTAATGAGAAGATAGGATCCCTGGATTTCACACTCAAAACATGACACAGACACCGACTCCCCCACAATAACATTCAACTCATTTCTTAAAGAATGCATAAGTTATAAGGTCTCACTCTTAGGTGGTACACCTCTTTGAGGGGCTGACTTAGGAAGGAAAAGGGGTCCCTCCCTACCACTGGAAGGAACCTCAACCTCCATAGGATTATAAGGAAAAGGAAGAGACTTACCAATATCCATGCTTGCCAACAACCATAATTCGCTAGTGCACTCCACATGTCCATCCTTCTCCAACACTTGGCCTTGACTACCCTTAAATGACCTTCCTAGTTACCTCCCAAAGGGTATCGAGGTTCCATGATTAAGGGAATGGACACATCTCTCACTGCCAAATGTTGACTTTTGATTTCACCATTAGCTACTCCTCTCTACTGGCTCATAGACATAGGATTAATCGAAGATGAATTATGATCTTCAACACCCCCTCGACCTTTGAATCAGGGTTTACCTTGGGTGTGAGGTCAACCTTTTCCCCTTTTGGTCCCAGGACCCAACTCCATAGTTGTGAACAAAGGGTTTATCACAATATTTTTGAACATGCCCCAAGACATGGCACCTTGCACAATGAAAAGGGATATTCATATAGTCCATAGTTTGAACATAACTATGATCCCCATGCACCAATTCAATAGATTCAAAAATACCACTTGCATGCTTATTTCCACTAGAATCTGAGTCACTGACCGTCGAGAACAAGCTTCAAAAGAATCATCAACACTTAGAGTGTGACTCAATCTATCACCAATAACTGTCAATCCCTGAGGCAACCACCATTCCATTGGTAGTTCAGAGAGTTTCACTCAGACTGGTCACACTTCCAAATGCTTCTTCTTTAAATCAAACAAAGGGTTCCAAGGCTTCAGAGCTAAAAAAGCCCTATCATAAAACCAAACCCTCTTCAAAATTTTCCATGTGTCCTCTTCCAACCAAAACTAAAACCCCAACTAATCCCATGATAGAATGTGAAAAGTCGGTCTATAACCCCAAATCGGCTCCCATGAGATATTGACCCAAGATTATAGAGCCTATAGTGAAGTTTACATACCCATAAATTTACCCACTATAGAGCAACCATAGAGGTCGAAACTTTCCTCACCAAAATATCTCTCCCAACCACTAGAGATAGGCCACCCCCTTTGCTTTTAATGACCCTTCTTTTTTTCGTCTCGCCCTTAATTCTCGTGGCTCGACCAACTAGAAGTCATCCAATTTTAGCCAATCCCCAATAAAACTTGATCCACTCACCTTGACCTCGAGAATACCATTACTCTTACTGGCATTTCGAACTAGTTGTGAATGAGAAGAATTTTGAATACCCGCTTACAAGACCAGATTATGGTCCTTTGGGGATCCGAGGACTGAATGATTATACTAAAATTTATCCCCAAAACCCTCCTCTCTCAAATCTCGAGTAGTCAAAAGGATAACCTCGCCAAGGGTGGAGGATTATTAAGAGCTCGATTACTTCTTGAAAGTGAAAAAATTCCTTCATAACGGGTTGTTGCCATCTGTACCATTGCCGTGCGAGGAGGTCGTTGATACCTAACACCCGTCCCGCCTTCAGACCTGACCTCGTGAACTGAAGTCAGAGGTGACGAAATAAAAATCCATGACTCTAACAAGGGATTGCTTGAGTAATTGACCAACTGAATGTTCTCATTAACCTTCCATGAGCCTAGATCCTCCATATCACCTTAGTAAAAAAACTAACTAAACATTACAACCCTAAACCTCTCTTCATTTATTATAAAAACATTATTTCATTTTTATAATTATAAATATATATAAAAACATATTTACGCCGTAGGCGTTCACCAAGGAGAAGCATTACTTCCACATCAGCAAGATTCCTCGCTCATGGAGCGAATGGAATTTTGCCGTGTGGATGGCAATGCTTCTCCGCGACTTGCCTTCTGCGACGCGATGTTGTCTCGTTGAATGAACAATTTCACCCTTTATTTTCAACTTTATCGTGTCGCAGCTCGCCGACGACCAGTGCAAGCGGTTCGCAATTTCTCTTTTATTTTTTTTTGCCTTGCACAGAGACCACTGACCCACGACACAGTCAGGCGCAGATCATTTTGTTCTTCCATCTCGTCAGCGACCGCCAACCAACGTGATTACTCGATTGGTCCTTTGTTTTCAACTTTGTCATGTCGCAGGTCGCCAGCGACCATTGCAAGCGGTTCACATATTTTGTTTTAGTTTTTTTAGGCCTTGCATGGCAATCGCCGACCAGCGAGACAGCCAGGCGCAAATAGATTTTCCTTCCAACTCGTCAGCAATTCATATTTTCATCAATCTCATACCTTAATCTGAGGAACAGTAAAGCGCATTCCTGGTGTCTTAGCTAAACCAGTCAGATCATGATCCATGTATTCAAATACCATGTATCTTTGAATTTATTCTATCAGTATCTCCTATGTTGCTCCGATGGCATTAATATCGACTATGGATTCATTTATTTTAACAATTTATGGATTAAAACAAACTGATGCAACTCTGCATGAACAAATATTATGAGATATAGATTTTTTTTCCTACAGTTGAGCATTCAATTACGGATTGGACATGGAACAACTTTCCATCGGGTTTGCCACGGAAAAATTTATTTCTTTGGGTCTACTCGATTACGAATTTATGAATCTTGATTCAATAGTACTCATTTCTGCCTATGGACGTATTTGTGAATTTGATGGATTGGACCTTCTGCACATTCTATCTTCTGCAGATACGAGAACAGATTTCAATGCAACAATGGTTAAATGTGCTCAGACACCAATGCACCGCCTTTAGTTGCAATCGTTTATAAATTTGGATGGATGAAGCTTATGTGATTGTATTCTTGTTTGTTGTTGTTATTGTGTCTCAGTTCTTTCTTCAGCTCAACAACCCTCTTCAAGAGATCAAGTTTCGTGTTTTCTATTGAAAATCAAGGTTCTTTACTGAAACCAAAGTTATATTTGTTGTTATAATAACTCATATTTCTTGTTTAGTGTCTCAACTGCGATTTATTTACTCGTTTTACTTGTATGTTCAACCTTTAAAGTTATAATTTAATCATACATCTTATTTATTTACTACTTTAAGATGAAACGATGCTTCACTGACATTTGTGCTACAACAGATATTTTCTCCTATATAAAATGCCCGTTCCAGAAGAAAAAAAATGATTTTTTACTCACAATTGTGTTTTTCCCTCCTCTGAACTAATTTTCTCTGGTCTAAGATGTTTTTCCCTTTTCACAATTGTGTTTTAATTTGTCTATGTTCCTATTCTATTTTTTTGCTGCAACAGGTTTTGTCTCCTATTCTTAATGTATCTTTTATTGTCTAATGTATATTTTTGTCTATATATGCTTTATTGTATGCTTTCTAAGACCATGCAATTTCTTCCTTTTGATTAACCAGGTCGTCAACAACTTTGTAAAGCAATTGGTTTTAGCCCAGATGCAGTAGCTCGTACTAAGAATAGCCTTGCGTTGTCAAAATTGTCTTTGAAGTAACTTGCACCTTTAAAGTAATTTTCCCTGCTTTGAGGGTTTTTCCCTTTTCACAATTGTGTTTTTCTTTGTCTATGTTCCTATTCTGCTTTTTGTTGCAACAGGTTTTGTCTCCTAAAGAAGTTATCCATTCCAGAAATTATTTCTTTAATTTTGTCAGACTTGTGTTCTTGTTTGCTATTGTTATTGTGTCTCAGTTTTTTCTTCATCTCAATCAAGCTCTTCAGGAGATAAAGCTTCTTGATTTATACTGAAAATCAATTGTGTTTTAATTTGTCTATGTTCCTATTTTGCTTTTTTGCTGCAACAGGTTTTGTCTCTTATTCTTAATGTATCTTTTACTGTCTAATGTATATTTTTGTCTATATATGCTTTATTGTATGCTTTCTAAGACCATGCAATTTCTTCCTTTTGATTAACCAGGTCGTCAACAACTTTGTAAAGCAATTGGTTTTAGCCCAGATGCAATAGCTCGTACTGGGAATAGCCTTGCGTTGTCAGAATTATCTTTGAAGTAACTTGCACCTCTAAAGTAATTTTCCCTGCTCTAAGGTGTTTTTCCCTTTTCACAATTGTGTTTTTCTTTGTCTATGTTCCTATTCTGCTTTTTGCTGCAACAGGTTTTGTCTCCTAAAGAAGTTATCCATTCCAGAAATTATTTTTTTAATTTTGTCAGAATTGTGTTCTTGTTTGTTATTGTTATTGTGTCTCAGTTTTTTCTTCATCTCAACCAAGCTCTTCAGGAGATAAAGCTTCTTGTTTTCTACTGAAAATCAAGGTTCTTTTCTGAACCAAAGTTATATTTGTTGTTATAATAACTCATATTTTTTGTTTGGTGTCTGGACTGTAGTTTATTTACTTGTTTTACTTGTATGTTCAACGTTTAAAGTCATAATTTAATCATGCATGTCATTTATTTACTGGTTTCAAGTGTTTTCTGTTGCAATAGATATTGTCTCCTAGATAAATTGTCCGCTCCAGGAAATAACTCTTTTCCTTACTAACAATTGTATTTTTTCCTGCTCTAAAGTAACCCTATACTTCCTGTTCACTCCCTCTTCAAATTCCTTGTTCATCCCTGTTCTCAAATAACCTATACCTGTTGTTCACCCTTACTCACAATTGTGTTTTTCCTTGCTCTGAAGTAACCTATACTTCTTGTTCACTCCCTGTTAAAATTAGTTGCTCTATCTGTTCCTGTTCTGCTTTCTGCTGCAACATGTTTTGTCTCCCAAACAACTTGTCCATTTCACAAAATAATTCTTTTATTTTCTCACAATTGTGTTCATCCCTGTTCTGGAATAACCTATACATGTCATTTATTTACTGGTTTCAAATGTTTTATTTTGCAATAGATATTGTCTCCTAGATAAATTGTCCGCTCCGTGAAATAACTCTTTTCTTTACTAACAATTGTATTTTTCCCTGCTCTAAAGTAACCCTATACTTCCTGTTCACTCCCTCTTCAAATTCCTTGTTCATCCCTGTTCTCAAATAACCTATACCTGTTGTTCACCCTTACTCACAATTGTGTTTTTCCCTGCTCTGAAGTAACCTATACTTCTTGTTCACTCCCTGTTAAAATTAGTTGCTCTGTCTGTTCCTATTCTGCTTTCTGCTGCAACATGTTTTGTCTCCCAAACAACTTGTCCATTTCACAAAATAATTCGTTTATTTTCTCACAATTGTGTTTATCCCTGTTCTGGAATAACCTATATCTGCTACTGTCTCTGCTCCTTTACTGATTTTTGCTTCAATTTTCCCTTTTTCTATCATCATCTTAAAAATAGGGCTCAAAGGACTGAAAATCACCCCATAGAGTTTTAGAAATAAATAGACATGCGCAGAAAAGAAAAGAAAAATGCCCCATAAAAAACTATAGACTGAAAACCAAAATGATATTATTAACATATATGTAATCATATATTTCAGACACTATTTCTTGTTATAAATTACTAGCTTGAACACTTCAAATCAGTATCCACTTCATAGTCGCTTAACAAAACATCCTTATAGGCACTTAAACAATAAAACAAATTCTTGTTCCTACTATCTTTTGGCACTTGAAGGTCACAAGACAGCTCACAAAACAAGACCTGCAAACATTTCTAGCTACAACAGAACCAGATAGTTTTTCAACCGTTATGCACTAACCCATGTTGTTTCTATTTTCTATATACTCAACAATCCTATTGACTTCTTATCTTTCTACCAGAGTACCCTTTGTTTCGTGGTAGATATGTTTAGCCGGTTTCTTTTTTCAAAATACTTGTTCCAAGTTCACTTAAACTATGGTACTGTTATAACCAACCGTGATATCAATTTTTAAATGAGTACTCCCCGTAGGGAATATGCCCAACCTGAATCAGAATTAACAAAAAATTATTGTTCACATTCCACAAAGTTCATTGCTCTTAACTTGCTACCTAGAATCTAACAATGTAAGTTTCAAAAACAAATAAACAATCTTTGATGTTGTTTGTACATGTTTCCTTATTCCTTTAATAGGCATGTTCGTTGCTAAAAGCAAACAAGTTTGAAACCTTTCATTTGTGTATGCTTCTATGTTCTACATGTTCTCGTGCATGTTTTATATTTACACTTAATATTAATTTCATCCATTTTCCAGGTTGCTTTTGCATTGCAACTATTTTCAATACAACATTATGGACACTCTATTGACCGAAAATGCAATTTCACTTCTAATGAATGGTGCTGTTGACCTATGCCCACTTGTACAAGTTGTTGCTCTCGATCGAGTAAGCTCTCTTAATTCAACAACTACTCGCTACCGAATCACTATCTCAGATGGAATTCATAGCCACGATACATTGCTTCCAAGTAGCTACAATAACGCTGTGGAAAACCACCAACTCCAAGCAAGTTCAATCATCAAAGTCATCAAGTGTACATGCAAAACTATGCATAATGCGACGTATGGTTTGCTTATCGCATTTTATTGTAACTTGATTTCAATTGCACTCCCAACAAATGTACCAATTTTTTTACTTTTACTTACTTACCTTAATTCTTCTTGCCAGGACGATCGCACTGGACATAATCGAAATTGTCACATTGCAAACAGCGATAGTTGGAGACTCGTCACCTTTCAACTTAACCCCCAACTTTACCTCCCCCAGCAGTTCATCTATTACAAGAATCAACACTCTTGATCCCGAAAACCCATCAGGTACCATACCTTGTTCGCAAAATGCAATTGGAAACCCTACTGAACCTCCTCTTGCTTTTACATCACTCAACCCTTCCACCAAAACTTGGACCATTCAAGGTCGAGTTATTGCAAAAACAAATATGACTACCTACACCAATTAAAAAGGGCCTGGTCAACTTTTTGGCTTTGACCTTGTTAGTGCTACCAAAGATGAGCTTCATATCTCTGCTTTCAATGAACTAGCCACCTTATTATATGACAAAATAATTGTTGGCATAGTCTACACTATCTCAAATGGCACGATTAAATTGGCCAACCCAACATACAACCATTTGACAAGCCCCTTCGAGGTTTTTCTTAACCCCTCGTCAACCATTCAACCATGTTTGGAAGAATGTCCATTAATCCCTTTTCATTGCTTCCACTTTAAATCTATCCATGACATCAAAACTACACCTCTCAATTCCATGGTTGACGTTATTGGAATTGTCATTTTTGTTTCCCCTGCATCAACTATACGCAAAAGGGATGGCTCTGAAAGAATTCGACGAACAGTTGGGTTAAGGGACATGTTTGGGTATAGCATAGACATCACACTTTGGGGTGATCACTGCACAATGGAGGGTTCCCACCTTGCAAGCCTTCGAGGTTTGCCTACTCCCCCTATCCTTGCAATTAAAGGCGGGCGTGTTACTGAGTTCAATGGAAAAACCATTGGAACCATATCCAACACCAACCTCCTTATAAACCCAAATATTGAGGAAGCTCAACTTCTCCAAACATGGTTTACTGACAATGGTTTCCGTTCAACCTCGCCATCTTTGAGCAGAAAATCCACCTCACCTTCTTCTAGCTCTTGCAAACGCATTTCCATTTCTGCTCTTCAAGCTCTCCAACCCTTTGAAAAGGCAACCTGGTATTCAATTATTGCTACAATCACCCATATTAACACCGATGACTTTCATTTCCTTGCATGTCCTTTGTTTGTCGATGGCATTCAATGCATGAAAAAAATTTCCCACAAAGTTGGTAATGTATGGCATTGTGCAAAATGTGATGGGGAATTTACAGAGTGTGCTTATCGATACATACTCAAACTTGACCTAATGGATGCCACTGGATAACTATACGGTGTCATAGCTTTTGATGATTCTGCGCAGCAACTGATGGGCATCTCTGCAAAAGATTTATGCCTTCTCTCAAATGATTTGGAAATAGTTCAACGTGTCTGTGCTCGAAAATACCTTTTAACCTTATCTGTACGAACAGAGACTTTTAATTCAACATCTCGCTTGAAGGTGTTGCTCGTCATGTCAGAGGAAGCTTCCTTATCATCATCACCTACCGATTCCCTTGATGGAAATGAACCCATTTTGCGTACTACACGTCCAATAGCTCGCAGGCTTTGAACTCTGCCTTTGATAACACTTTCCCAACAAGTTTCTACTCTTCAATTCTACCTTTTTGTACTTCATACTTGCTACTTATCCACTGCAAGATTTTTTATTAACACCGGTATGTAAATGATACTTTTATGCATCATGGAGCATGCGTTAATATTATATGCTTTACTTTTTCTGTAACATTTTGTTAAAGTGCATATTCATTGCAACGTATCTTGTCACTTTCAAATTTATGCTTACATGAAGATTCATTTATCAACTTTATACTTCTTAGTTTTCTTTATAAACACTTTTCAAAATGATTCACATTTGTTTCTTGCAACAACTTACCATAAATTATGCACGGTCCATTTATCTTTAACAATCTACCTTTGTTTGCTTATTCAATGGCTTAATATATAGTATGTTTCTCCTCAAACAAATGCATTATTAAGTTCTTAACCAAAAAAACATGTTTCTTGTATCCATGTCAACAAATGAGCACAATGATCATATCAATGGACGCAAAAGAGTTCTATATACTGAGAAGAAACAACAAAACAACAAGCGCCAACACCTTCTATATAAAGTTGATCGCCAACTTGTTAGTATCCCTGCTCCATTTGACATTGTCCAACCTCCCCTCAGACACTCTACATCATCTACATCAACACCCAACAATCAAGGAAACATTCACCTACAAGGTATACAACAACAATTCCGTACAAGTTTGGACAAATTATCTCCCATGAACGTATGCTCTATATGCATGGAGTCTTAACTGGCATTAAGACAAGGCACTTTTCTAATGCATTTTCATGTTCACGATGCATTGGGGAAAAAAAAATTCATCGCTACTCCTTGGCAAACAACATGGACCTGGGGTGCAACCACCTGTGCTCGTTGTCCTTACTCAAGTTGAACAAATGCTCATTTCTCGTGTTAACCCAATTTTACAAGTCACTCATGCTCGTGGGGGTCAATATACTTATTATGGCCACACTATTAGCTTCCCCCAATACATTACAACCATTGCCACTTTACTCCCCCGCTTACTCTCAGACATTGACATCCTTATTGTTCATAAATGCAATCCTAACAAGAAGCCTTGTGAGTTCTTTGTTAGTCGAACACGTGTTCTTGCTGCTCTCCAATTCAAGTTGTCAAATGATCCCTACTACAAGGATGTTCAAGTTAACTCAATTGCATTGTCTTCTTTGCCTATTGAACCAACTGACATTTCCTCCCTTCTTCGCCATATCAGACCTGAGGAAACCCTACTTGCTAAGCATACCTCAAATGCTAATATCCAGTCACCCAACTTCTTTGAACCCCATGAAGAACAATCCTCTTCCATTATATCTACCCAGACAAATAGTAGAACTGAGGTTGATGAAATCAAACGCTTCTTAGCAACAAGCGATGCACCCACTCCGCCTTGCATTGACTGGCCACCAATAGATACTTCCCATATCAATGAATACAACACAATAGGCCTCCTCCCAATGGCCTTCCCAACCTTGTTTCCCACTGGAGTCGCAACGCTTAAACAACCACACATTGAAGAGGTTGGTATTGACAATTATGCACTGCACCTACTTCGATACCACGACAATCGATTTGGCTAACATCCTCGATTTTGTTATTACATATATAATCTCATGATGCACCACCGCAACCATTCTATTGCTTCTGTGTTTGTAAAACGTAGTATTGAAGATACACTTCCTCCAACGGTTTCAGAGCTTCTGCAACAATTACAAGAATTACCAAATGCTAAGATAGTTGAGCAAGTCATGCGGTTTGGCTCCAACCTTCGTGGGACCCGCTCCCACTGGAACAAAAGCAGAGCTGAACTAACTGCCATGATCACACAGCAAGGAACACCAACATTCTTCTTTACGCTCAGTGCAGCTGACACCAAATGGCTAGACCTACATTCTTTCATGCCTGGACACGCTCCAGCAACTTCACATCAACAGTACCAATGGAGAATTTGCAACCTTATATCAAATCCACACGTTGCATCTCAATACATGGAGAAAAGATTCAAAATATTCCTAGAAGAAGTTCTTCAAAAAGGGCTTGCAACAAAAGACTATTGGTGCAAGTTTGTAACAAACCATATTCCCATCAAATTTCAGTGTATTCAATACCTCAACTCTTAATTTCTAATCTTAATATTTTCCATGCAGATATGAATGGCAACATAGAGGATCAACACATATTCATGGCTTCTTGTGGATGGACAATGCACCCGATATGGACACATTAGACTGGGCGGATGATGCTAGGGTTGCAGACGCAAAACAGTACTTTGACAAGTTTGTTACAGCATGGAATCCTTGCATCAACCATTCTCAAACCCCATTGTTCCAATCCTCAACTATAAATGATCCATGCACCATTGGATCACATTCTATACTTGCAAGTGATCACTTACATGACTAGGAAAAACTTGTTAATTGTGTCCAACGGCATACAAAATGTTCCAAGTCTTCATGCCTCTGCAAAAAAGGGTCAACTCTTCAATGTCGTTACCGCTTTCCATTTAAACTACAACCTACCTCTTCCTTATTCATTGATGCAAATGGATGAAAAACATACAACCCTACCAGGAATGATGCCCTCCTAAATATTCACAACCCTACCATGCTCTCCATTTGGCGAGCTAACGTTGATTGCCAACCTGTTCTCTCTAGACATGATGTACTCAAATATATTTCAAAATATGCATCAAAGGCAGAGCCGAAATCAGAATCCTACCAGGCACTTCTTTATCGCATTGCACATGCAACTCCACATGATGCACCAATCCTGTAACCAATAAGACGCTTCCTATCAGAAACTGTTGCCAATCGAGACATTGGTGCACAAGAGACATGCCACATGCTCCAAAAGCTCCCTCTTTGTCTTTGTAGTCGTTCCTTTCTTTCCTTAAATGTTAGCCAAAGTGTTTTCCAACGTATTTCCAATGACTGTCTTGATACCCCACCAACACCAACCTTCATTTTTTCCTACATGCAACGACCCCCTACACTCAAACATCTTACTCTTCTTGAAGCTGCACGCTCTTGGTCATTCTCATCTCGTAGAAAGCACTCCCAATGGAAACCAAACCACCCTCCCAAAATCGTTCGTGTCTTTCCTCGCTTCACTAGCATTCCACACATTTCTGAAGATGCCTTTGTTTCCTTCTGTTGGAGTGAGCTCCTGCTATACAAACCTTTTCGCACGTTGCACAATGACATTGGAGCAACCGAATTGGACATAACTTCTAATTGGCTTCGCATTAAAGACACATACAATGCATGGCATGTTGATCGTGTACCAGAAACCCCCAACACACCTCCCTCTGATGACTCTAATTCTGCTTCTAACCACTTTCCCTTACCACCTGTTATGGATGAATGGGAATTGCTTTCCCAACTCCGCCCTGGAAACAACCTCTATGTTAACAATCTTGACATGCTTGGCCATCGTGATTTTGATAAAGAACACAATTGGACCGAAAACCATATTCCTTCCCACATGCATGCAACAGCCATATCATTCACTGACCTCACGCATTTATCCTCCCACATACACCACGAAACCTGTTCATCTTCAGGTCATGTTGCCTCCTTGTCTCCCACACAACGAATGGCCCTTGACCTTATCCTAAAACACTCAACAAGTTCTACAAACCCTCCCCCACTCAAAATGGTCATTCAAGGCACTGCTGGGATAGGCAAGTCTTTCTTAATATCTTGCATTAGAACTGCACTCCATCCTGTCTCTAGCGATACACCTTCCCCCTTGCTCCTGCTAGCTCTAACCGGTATTGCTGCATTTAACATACAAGCCCTAACAATCCATTCAACTCTTCGCATACCCATTGTTGAGATGCACCCTCTTGAAGGACAATCCCTTTCGTCCTTCCAAGAACAATTCCGCCATATTCGGTACATCATCATTGATGAAATGAGCTTCGTTGGCCCAAAAATGCTTTCTCGAATAGATGATCGCTTACGTCAAGCCTTCCCTTCCCATTCAACAACTCCCTTTGGTGGTTGTTCCATCATATTCCTTGGTGATTTTGGACAACTGCCCCCTGTAAAGGACATACCCATGTATGTTGGCACATCTCAAGGGAATAGTCTATGGCGCACATTTGACACCTTCGTTACACTTTCAACTGTCTTTCGACAACAAGGGAACAACCCTTCTCAAGTTTCCTTCCGCTAACTACTACTTAATCTCTGAAATGCAACACCGACTCTTGAAGATTGGACCCTCCTCATGTCCAGAACAACCTCAAACCTTTCACACGAAGAGAACCATACATTTGAAAACTGCACTCATTTGTACGCAACTAATAGCTCTGTTGAAATGCACAACAAACAGATGCTGAAACACCTTAACATGCCAGTTGCACATTTCTTTGCAGAGCAAAAGAAACAACATCTCCAATCCTTAGTAGATGATGAACAACTTCCATTCAAGGTTCTACTAGCAATTGGTCAACAAGTCATGTTGACAGCCAACTTGTGTGTCTCTGTAGGTCTTGTAAACGGGTCGCTTGGGAAAGTTATTGCAATTGTCTACAACTCCAACGATCAACCACCGAAATTGCCATCTTATGTTGTAATTGACTTCCTCCACTACAAAGGACCCCCATGGGATTCTTGCAATCCAACTTATGTGCCCATCCCTCTTATCACAAGGGGTACACGAAGGCAAGTACCACTTTGAATGGCATGGGCTTTAACAATTCATAAAGCACAAGGGATGACTCTGTAAAATGCAACAATTGATATTGGCAACATTAACCGACAAGGCCTTACATTCACTGCAATATCAAGAGTTAAATCTTTATCAGGCCTTCACATAGCTCCACCTTTTTCCTTTTGTAGGTATTCTCGAATTAAAGATAGCCCCTATGTCCAACGTAGAATACAAGAAGAGACCTTGCTTTCTTCAAAGTCTTTGCAGCCACATTCTCCATAGAGTTACATTCCACCTCCTTTACATGCCTACTTTGTATAGCTATCACTTTACTCCCTTCCACTTTTCCAAAATGACTTATCTGCTTTGTTCATATCTTGTATTCATACTCCTACTATCATTGAATATATTATACTTCTTGAGGTCTATTACTTAACATCAATGTATTTTATTTACATATTATGTTTAAAACAATGCGTAACGAAAACCTAGAATTTTGACATAGGTGTATTGCTGGTGTTTTCTAAAGGACAAAATACTCATACAACCAATACATACAGTTTATTCAGCTTAGAGTTTGTTAGAGAAAGTGAAGAAAACATATATAAATAAACCATCATCAAACATATATAGGTAAAGTACAATCATGGAACTAGACATATCTACCTATAAGACAACAGACACATGTTGATAATGCTTCTTGAAGCAAACATAATTATTAATCCAAGGAATAATCCAACAACTTACCATGTACCAACATTATAAAGCATAATATTGTTATCAACTATACAAGTTAATGTATCATTCAATAAGCATGCATCATAAATAGTAACACTGGAATAAATTTGTTATAGCTCTAAAGATGCAAACCTTCTACATATTTACTTGTTGCACGCTTTTATCCTCTTTATCATTATGGAGTTCAGCAATCCACTCTATATTCTATTGTACATTTGTTGTAATCAACAAAACAATGCACAACACCTATCACTTGCCAAACACATGCTAATAATGACACTTCAAGCAAACGTAATTCATAATCCAAGGAATAATCTAGCAACTCACCCTTTATCAAACGTTATAAACTATAATATTGCTATAAACTATACAAGTCGTTGTATTGTTGGTTATGGATGCATCAGAAATAGTAACCCTGGAATAAATTTGTTACAGCTCTAGAGATACAAATCTTGTACAAATTTACTTCTTGCAAGGTTGTAGTAGTAGTGAGCACTTGATAGATATAACAGAAAGTAGTAGTGATGCCTGGTGTGCTTATTTCACACTTGGGACCCAAAATATAGTTTCCAACAGTTTCTAAATATTTGCAAAATAAATTGCATCTCCCTGATTTTCCTGAACACAAAAAAAACACCCAGGCCATAAAAGTAATTACAAAATTGCAATTATTTGCACCTCAACTAACTACAAAAAAACTTGTCCCAAGCATTAGCTTGTTCAACAATAGTAGTAACTCTGCTTGGTTCTAAAACTTGCAAAGCAACTTCATGATATGACAATTGAGTCTCAACATATTCCCTTCCTTCTTCTGTTGCTGCACAACTTTCTTCTAACAAATATGCATGTATGGATACTTGGCCAACCATATGGTGTACATCTTCTTCAATGAGGGTATCCAACTTTCTAATGTATTCTAATTCTCCTTGCAACGCAGTGTTGATCTCTGTCATTTTCAACTCCTCTGCAGGAAACTCATCTATAGGTGGAAGCGGACAAAGATGACACTTCTCATAGACCTTCTGGATTCTCTTGTAGAAACCTATACATGCCTCAGTAGTCCTTGTAATGTCAGTATTCAGCTTTAGAGATGCCTTTCTGCAAAATTCTAGAAGTTGCATTTCTGACTTTAAATCCAAAACTGTTTTAGGCACTAATTTTGCAGGGTATTCAGAGTTTGTCTCTCTCCAAACCATATGCCGTTTAACCTTCTCTGCTACATCAAACTGCCTTCCTCTAGCTACTTGCGCCTCTACAGCAATTTCATCCATTTGTACCATCATTTGCTTCAAGTTGTACACTTTCTCCATAACAGTCACTTGGAAATGATATATCTGCTCTATTACTTTGCAAGCTTCATCACAAAACACAGTTATTTCTACCTTTCTGTTGTTTCCTGTTTCAAGCCGTTTTGTTAAGCCTCCGTTTTCTTTCTCTAACTCTTCAACCTTCAACTTCAACTCTTGGACTTGCTAGTCAGTAGCTAATTGTTTTGATTTTAATTGAGTGGTCGCAGCTTCAAAATCATTATTTTCTCCTTCCAAAATCATCACCTGAACCGCCAATTTATCTTTTTCATCATCCAACCTCCATAGATCTTCAACCATTTTCTCCTTTTCAGATAACAGGTCACTATATTTCCTTTTCAGCTCTTTCCCTCGATTCTCTTCTCTATGTAGATTTTCTCGTACCTTGGATAGTGTTGCCTTTGCAATTTCAAGATGGCCTACCAACTTGTCCACATTATGCGCACTTGCCTGGGCCATCGCTACATTTGCTGCAGGTGCAAACTTTGGATCATTGTTAATTCCCTTCAAGATTGGAGTTTCTATTACTGTGACATGTGACAACATCTTCATAATTGGCACACTTCATTCTTTTCTCTGATTTCCTAATGATCACTTTTCTATCAGGATAAAAAAAATTGAATCAAGATTTGCCACCTCATTCTCTTTAGAAGGACTATAAGGGACGAGTTCAAGCCCTGGTAGTGGACAATACCCTCCACTTATACTTTATAAGGGCCCAACTTCCACATTTTGTACATCAGCACTTTTTGGCTCTTCTTGTTGCTTAGATTTCAACTCTTCTTCTCTGATCCTGTCCTGTTCCGTTGATCTTAAGGGCCCTACTTCCATATTTTGTACATCAGGACTCTTTGGCTCTTCTTCTTGATTAGCTTTTACCTCTTCTTCTCTTATCCTGCCTTCTTCCGCTGATCCTAATAGCCCTACTTCCATATTTTGTACATCAGTAGTTTTTGCCTCTTCTTCTTGCTTAGATTTTACCTCTGCTTCTCTTATCCTGTCCTGTTCCACTGATTCTAGGGAACCTACTTCCATATTTTGTACATCATCACTGTTTGCCTCTTCTTGTTGATTGGATTTTCCCTCTTCTTCAGTTTCTTCTCTAAGTAGTTTGTTTGATGCTTCTTTTACCACCTTCTCATTCTCCTCCTACTGCACTTTCTGAACTTCAGCTTCCTTCTTCTTCTTCTCAACCTCTGCTACTGACCTATCTAATACTTGTTCATGATGTGTTACTACCTCAACCTCCTTATCCTTGTCAACGTTAGGACTAGAACTCGTTCCTTTTTTAAGACGATATCAGTTGTTTAGATCAATCATGTTCTTTGCGCTTCGATAAAACTCCTCATCCTTCCAAAATAAGTGGGCATACTCATAGCCAATCCTGCAAAAGCCACAGTGTGCTTGCATCTTTCCATCGGGATCATGCCTTCTAAAACTCTTCGCCCCAAAATGAAAGCCTTCCAAATCTTCAACAAATGCTTCAGCCTCCTTTGCTTTTGCAAGTTTATATGCTCCTATTACAAATGGCATTGGTGGGTAAATCAACTTCTTCTTTTCAACTAGAAAATGGCCAACTCCATTGACATAGACTTGCCTAATAGCTTCTTTGTGTACCACAAAATCAGTAGCATATTGGGGCATCATAGAAGGAGCTTTGCTTCCACCAAACATCCGGATATACAACCCTTCCATGCATAAGTAATAATCTCCATACTGTTCAATGACTTTCATAGCATTCTCAGACATGCAACATGGTTCTTCATTAAACATCAAGCGATATAGTGGTATGATGAATGATTCACATATTCTCTTATAGTGACTTTTATACCTGTCGCCCCAAAGCTTTTGATATTCTACATGCACAGGGGGGCCATTTGTGTTCCAAACACATCCTAAACCTGGAAAAGGATATCTAATCAAGATACAATCCAACAAATACCCAGACATATGAAAATTAACATTATCCTCGTTGAGTTGCAACAATGTTTGTAGATAAGCTGTCTGAGATGATTGCAGACCAATTGAATACTGTACCATGTGTCGCAACATGGAACATCACAGGTTCCCAACTGAGTTTGTAAATATTCCCATATGGCAATCCATAAATTCGGATCAACATCAAAGCTATTAGGCGAAACGGGGTTCTCAGGTGTTCAGTGTCATACTCCCCGCTCTTTTTTGTCCTTAACGGTTTTCCAGGGATTGTCATCTTCCTAGCAAATTCCAAATAATTAAAATTTGCATCTTTTACCCATTGAGTAGTTAGCATAACATCAGCATGAGGAAGGTTGTATGCTGCATCTAAGTGACCTGCCTGGAAGGATCCAAGACCTTCACTAGTAGTGTCTGAAATCATTCTAGACATTGCATCATTCCTCTGTATAATCCAACCTATCACTTATGAGCATGGAAATAGCTTAGGACGTGTTGCTGCTCTGTGGAGGTGTGACTTCCTGATATTCTTATAAACCAATAATTCCTCAATACTCACATCTGGGAAATTTGTGTCCCTAATAGCTCTATATAAATCAGTCCATGAAAACTGCGGAGATGCTCCTGTCACAGGCTTTGTGTCTCCAAACATCATGTAAAAAGTACAGAGCAACAAAACTTATATGTCAAGGTCAAACTCTACTACGCTGCCTTTGCTTCTTTCAAATCACATGTACATATCCAACCTGTCCAAACATAAAAGCACCAAATCAAAAAATAACATTGAAATCTTATTTACAGTCAATGGTTATGGTCCAACAACCATAATCTACAATCTTGCCAAGACGGAAAACATTATCATTAATTTGGGTGTCAACTTATACAGTATTTTTTACCTTTAGTCAAACACAATGCATTTGTCCAAGTATGTTAATCTGCGAAGACTATATGTTCACTCTATGGATTGTTCATGGGTTTCGCAAATAACATGGAAAACAAAATACTGTAATTTATATGTTCTATAGCTTATTGTATTTTCAAAATAGAAATTCAGCCAAATAAACCATACTCCCACAACACAAATTTTTTGACTTTCACTCAAATTTTAATAAATTATAATATTTAACTCCATTGGAACAACAAAAATTAGTCAAAATTCACTATAACCATATCTTAAAATCACATCTACGCAAATATCACTTGTAAATTCCTGCACAAATCTGCAATTTATACCCCTGGGATCTTCGCCATATGAGCCTCAATAACATGGAAAAAATGTAAGTCCTCCTAGAATGAAAACTTTCATGCTACAACTCGATATCCTACGCGGAAAAATTTAGTTTGGTGAGTGTACAACGAAATCCGCAAAGTTGCAACGTTCACCAAATCGGCTTTTGTTTAACTTAATTGTTTAAAACCCCAAACTTGCCGCAACCCCAACTTCTCGCATTTAATCTCAAACACTGCTGCCATGACCCCCAAGTTTGAATCCTCTTTCTTTAAACCCAAATTCTTTGTTTTTCAGGGCAATGCTATGAAAGTGGGGTTTCATATAAGGATCAAAGCTCCAAATACTTTTAGCAGAGATGCAGAACACCTGAGAGAATCGTTATGCAGATTACCCTATTGCTATCTAGGTATTTGACTCAACCAAATGCAAACCTTGCATATCCACGAAAATTATATTCATTCGTTGTGAATACCCAGGTTAATAAGGTTATAACCATGAATTTAGAGGTTTATGAGAATACCCAACTATATTATAATCATTGTTAGCACTTAGATTTTATCCCCGATTGTAAAAGAATAACACCTAAGGTAACCTATTTCAAACCAATCTTTAGGTAGAAAACTTAGCCATTTTTTCCACCAGACAGGGCTCTCTCACAAGATATATATAAAGGCTACAAATATATAGAACACGCTCAAATTTCTCAAAAATGATTTACTTGGTTGAAAAGGAAACAAGAAACATTGGGCATGGAGTCAATTTTCAGATACTTAATGTACCAACAAGTGATTTAATACCAAATAGATTTTCACAGAGGCAAGATAACAACCATATCATAGTCAATAAGATTTTGCAGGTGGCATAGAAAGAAATAATGATAGTCCATCAACAACAGGCATCAAACTAGGATGAATCCATTGTCAACTTTAGAGAAATAAATGGATACTTAAATGTGATAGATCAAGGCATAACCAGTATGAATCCCAATCTATTTCAAACGTTCATTTAAGCATAGAAGAAGAACATAATGGAAGATATAACAAAGAAAATAGACATGCACATGAAGAGATAAGGGAAAAGACAAACTGTAAAAATGATCAACACATGAATCTCTGGTCTTCAACAAAATAGGTAGTTTCCACCGTACGGCTTTTTTATTCAAAATTTGACTTCAAAACTTATTGTCTCTCAAGGAGTTTCCAACCCCTTTAAGAATGATTCTCATTGTCTTTTATACAAAATTCGAAAGAAGTTTGACATAACCGCTTCTTTTAACTAATAACTGAAAATGTCTTTACTCGAAAGATAACAGTCTTTAAACAATATTACAAAATTTTCTTTTAAAATAAAAACATCATTTTTGCCACTTGGCAAGAGTTTCTGAATGCATCTTCATGTATGAACAGAATATCTCTGTCTTCCATTATTATCCACATAGTTCCATTGGTCAGCCGTGGGCAGATCATAACTGGTCATTTCCTTTATCAAGACTCGCATTTCAATGTGACCTGCATAAGAAACAAGAGGAAGATTCTCACAGATTGAGATCAACATATTTAAAATTTCAAAGTCCCCCGCAATTTTCTCCATTAGAATCTTTCCAGTAAGCATATGATCCAAATGCTGAAACTTTTCATGATTCATTCTTATACCAAACAATAACCTCTTATATTCATTTGAAGAAATCAATTCATGATTTGCATCCCAAAAAACAGGGAATCCTTTGATTATCAATTTTTCAAATTGTTTCTTAAACCTGATTACTTCCTCTCGTACATCTCCAGCTTTAACTTCAATATTTTCAATATGTGAATACTTCCCTAAAATTCTTCTAGCCCATGTAATGACTGAAATTCTATTCCTTATATCCATTGTTGTCAAATCCGCTTCAGCCAAACTATTTAGGAAAGTTATTGCTCTTTGTGCTATTTTCTTTGGCTTTTTGTTCATATTCTCTCTGGCTGCTCTACAGCTTTCAAAAGCATCTTTGGCCACTTTTTCTTTAACCTTCATATAATCAAGATAGGGTCTCAATTTTTCAACTTCTTTTATAATTTGATCCCACACCATATGCTTACAACCCTGCATTGTAGCTTGTCCTGTTATATGGGCTGCCAAATTCTTGATTCTTTGCTTGCAAGGTTTCAATTTCCTTATCCTTTGTTTCATTCTCTTCTTTTAGCCTCTGTGTTCCATTTTTCAATTCTTTAATCTCAACATCCTTCAAAATTATCTGGGACATGGCTTGTAAGAGACTGTCTGCTCCAGCTTTCTCTTCACCTGTACCTGCATATGCCTGTTGCGGACCTAATTCTGTTAACTTTTTATTTACCTCTTCCAATTGCTCTTCCAAACAAATCTTCTCTTTTTCCCAATGAACTTTTTCTTCAGAGAGCTTCAATATTTTTGCAGTAATATCTTTCACTTCATCTGACAACTCTTCTTTTTCCTTCTCTAGTACAGTCAGTTCGACTCCCTGGATAAGCTGAGCGTCTGGGATTTTCAGCCTTTGCTTTAACGTTCGAATTGTGCTGTCCTTTTCTTTGAGTAAATTTGCCGCCCCATCTCCCTCTTTGTTTGCCAAATCTGATTGCAATCTTTTTATTTGTTGTTGTTGAGACTTATTTTCTGTCTTTTCTTGTCTCAACTGGTTATTTAATTTGTCTGCTAAAATCTTCAAATTGTTAACTTTTATGATCCCTTCCAAATAATCTGAGTATATAACTTCTCCGGTTTGTCTATGCAATAAGATTATATCTGGGGCATTGATTTTTGTCAAGTCAACTTTCATTTCTGAGATCTTGTCTTTGGTAACAACTGAAAATTTAAGAGAGTTTTCTTTAACATTTCTGCTAGTAAATAAACTGACTTCTGTGCTGGATATACTCCTAACCTTTGGAAATAATTGACTGGTTTGCCGGGAAGATTCTTGCTTATTTTGACCGTGCTCATTAAAAACATCCATTATATTACATGGTTTATTTACATCTTTTTCCACCAGGGCTTCCTGAATACTATATCCATTTACCATGACCTCTGGTATTTTGATTTTGTTTTTTTCTTCCTCTTCTGAAAATGCCATTAGATCTTGTTGCTCATCCATTTTTAACTTTTTCCCTTTTTCTGCTTCTTCACTCTCAATGTTAACTATGTCTTGTGCAGACCTTTTAGACCCCACCATTGCAGTGTCCACTGTGCTTTTTGCCTCTACCATCGTACCTTTCAATATCATTTCTTCACTTGAGAATCAGGAACGATTTCTTTGGTCTCCTTATAGTCGAACCAATTTGCTCTATCAGACATTCCCTCAATCACCTGATGATTCAGCGCTTTGATGCGATGATTCGTTCTCCTTTTTGAAATTATGTTTAACGGATCATATTCGATGGCCATGTCTGTCTCAAATTCCATATATTTCAATAATTTTTCTATATAAATAGCAGCATTTTTGTTCTTCACTGTGAATGGACCAAGTGTAAACGAATACTTAATATCTGTTGCTTGTTTGAAAAACAAGAAATTATTATCTTCAACAATTAGTTTTTGCCTGAGAAACTCCAAGGCGAAAACCCTTAAGGTAAGAAATGCCGGTAAAATGTAGGGTTTATGTTTAAAGCCATATAACTTGATCACTGTACTGTCTTTTGACAGGAACCAATCCCCTATAGAATATCCAGTACTTAATTGCATCCATGTCTGCATCTCCAGTAGTACTCTAGGCAACCTTTCTCCATAAATCACTATGTAAATTTCTGAGAGCATATAATTTATGTAATTAAACATATTATTCTCCAATAAATTTGTCGAAACTATCTCAGGGAATTGTAGCTCTTTGTGATTGGCCATCGTGATCATTCTCATCAAGAATGACTGAAATCCGAAGTGTCTGAGAGCAGGGAAATTAACCATCTGGTAATGGATCTTTTCAGCCAAGAATTCTTCAAAGTTAAGTCGACGAATTTGACTTTCATCAATCCCCGACGGAACTGTACTCATTCTATACAAAAGGCTTAATTGAAACTCAGTTATGTACATGTCTGTGTCGAACCCTAGGACCAAAGCTAACAAGGTTAAAACCAGCTGGGTATTTTCATCAAATAGAGTGGCCTCTATAGGGTAAGGGATATCTGAAGTGCTTGCTTCTGGTTTAAGACATGTGGACAGGAACTTTTCTCTACTATCTTGAAGGGCTTGGTGATAAAACTCAATAGCAGAGGTTTCGGAAAAACTTTTAGATTCGAGGGTTTGGGAAAAATTTATTTATAGGGCTTCAATTATGACAGCGGGCTCTATTTTACAGACGACTCTGGTTTTCCGACCGTCTAAGACAGTCGTTTCTTCTCTGGAATAATTATCAACACACCACGACACTAATTCTCGAAAAGACGGGATTTGGTCAGGGCAGAAGGTTAGCAAGGATGACTGGTGGACTCTGTGTACGTCTATACCTTCTTCTAACAACCTAGACAATTTAAGCTTGATTTCAGCGACCGGTAACCTAATTAGGGTATCATAAACGTCCCCATCTCTGTCTTCTAGGGATTCTTCGGCTTTAAAAACGTCTATATCATGCACAGTCTCCATTTAAATTGTTTTTTTTTAAACAAATTCCTTTAAAATATGCGAGATAGGTCACCAGACCCTACCTATGCAAACACATCCTTTATCCTTCTGACGTAACTGGCAATCTCCACTGGTCTTCAAAACTCCCGAGAACAACGACACAGACAAAATATCGTTTTTGAAAGCCCTTTTGTTTGATATAAGCTCTTTTTCTTATCTTTCTTGCAGCTTTCCGGACGTATTTTCTTTCCAGCCGTTGATCGCACGTATTAATGATTTGAGCCATCAGATCTTGCGCCCTTTATTCTCCATGGCGGTATCCGCAATCCTAGATAGTGGTTTTCCTTCTTGGTTTCAACTGCATGCGGATCAACCATCACGTGACACCTGTGAAGGTGGTTTGTTTACCGCAACCACCCTTTCCCTTATCGAGTGTGCATTTCCCCTGATGCGGATGGGTCTCATCCATTGATCTTTTCTTAATGCATGTCATCCGTCCGATCATCATCAATATATGGTGCATCTCCCGTGTATTTCTACATCCGCCACGTGCCATGGCCCACGCTTCCACATTTTACTCTTTGGCGGTTTCGCATGGCGCTTCAGTGGTTTGTGATACCACTATCATGTCGATGCGGGACAATAGCATTGCGCCACGTATTCCAGTGGTATTGTATCCGCAACCGCTCACCATGGTTTTCACACGAACTTTTTGGCGATGCGGGAATCCACGACAACCATCGATCTTTTCTTGAGCCATCTCCGCCGTTGGAACTTCGCCGGAATTTAATCTTCCCAAAAATTTCTTTCGGACTATAGCGCTTATGGGTTTTTTCGGACTAGCCCCTCAGCGTTCATTTTGCCCCTCCCAAAGCGAATGCTAGTTAATATTCCTTTATTAAAATACTATTCACGATTCTACCATAAACATTCTTACTTGAATGCTTCCCTTGAATTAGAGGTATGTTATCATATGCAAACAATTGGTTATGATATCACAAGTTAAAAATCTACTCATGGAGAACATCCCTTTGTGAGAAAAATAACACAAAGATGACAAGTTCATTAACACATTGTCCTCTAATCACACAAAAAGTGAGGGACGTGTGTGAGCTTCTAGCTGTCATATCATATGGCCGTTACGCATCGTTAAGATATATGTTCCTTTCTTTTTCGAGGCTACCAACTTGACATGTAACTCACACCATTTACATTCTCGGCATTTATGCTTTATAAGGAAAAATATTATTTCTATATAAAAGAAAAGGGAAAATATTATTTTAATATATAATTTTAAAATAAAAGTTATTTAAAGTTGGAAATAAAAAATTAAATTAAATTCTGAAACATGTTTTTTTAATCATAAAAGATTATATATTTTAACACTAAAAAAGTTAAGTAGGTTATGTGTTTTAACATTAAAAAAAGTTGAGTAACAATTAGAAATTTACATGTCTAGTATAATTCATAAAACTCTTACTTCTTAAGAATTTCATTACAAAATTTCTCCTTAGTATGATTCCATATAGATGTGCCTACGACTTTCACAAATTATTTAAAGTTATATAATCGAATACACTATCGTAACATAAAAGTGTGTATGTAAAATACATAAAGATATCATGAATTATAAGAAAACATGGTCACTGTGGCCTTTTTCCATTTGTTACTTTTCCTTACAAAATCCTTGAGTTATTGGTGTTTCCAAAGTTGCTATAACAAGTTGTTGTATAATGTTTTCTTCCATCATCTTTGAATCCTCATAGTGAATAATCCAAGACTGTGTACCTTGAGATAAACCCATAATGATGTTGAAGTGCATCTTTGTGTCACTAATCATCTTGTCTACTCCCCTTACTCCTTCACTTTTCTCTCTAAATCATCTTGTCTAGCATCCTTATGTGCAATATGAGATTTAATGCCATCAATTGACCCCTTCATTCCATCCATTTGGGATTTTAATTGATGCATCATCCTTTTAATCTCACAGATATCACTAAGACCATCACTCCCAACTGCTCCCAAGTTCGAGGAGATGGCCATATTAGCACATAAATATATTCTTGAAAGGTAGAGATTCCCAGGACAGTGAAGACGTTTCCCACCATACATAGAATGCAGGTCGCAACAAACATGGCTAAGCAAATGAGATTGAACAACTTCTTCTCCACATCCCCCACTTAACATTATAATTCTGATCCTATCTCGACAAAATGAAACACACATAATACTATTGGTGGACTTCTTACTTCTATGCAATGTCAAGGGAATCTGGTAAGCACTGCTAGCTTCAAAACCTACTGTAACTAAATGCCCTTACTTCCCAGAGTTTAACTCGCCCTTGGTATTGCTCACCAGAGATATCCCACCGTCAAAAGAGAAACACAAATGAAGAGCCATGAAGGATACATAATACATGGAGAGGAAAACCAAGAACAAGAGGGAGTGTTATGGCTCCCTCACTTGCCACAAGTGTCGATTGAAACCTCGCATGGAGTTTGTATTGCCAGATGCAATTCATGCCGTGGAGTCCACTATTTAATGATTTAGAAAATGATAAATTTTGTATATGATTCATCATATTAATAATTCTAGCGGTGCCACCTATGCTTTGAAAGACCCCCATTTCGCACAAAGATCCCTTGTCCAATTTGACTACTACACTAGCAAGCTTGTCTACAACAATGTTAGTTGCCCTGCCAATAAACAAAGCATACAATTCAACTTGACTATTTGTCACCCTGCCAATGCCCCAATAGAAAGTCATTTCTCTCTTTCCATCAAAGTCCAAGAAAACACCCTTTACACCTGCCACGCTAAGTATATTGCTAACATGATATAATAATATTTTTATAATATTGATTGAAACCTTATAAAAAAGCTATACAATAATACGTCTAAAGGTTACATGAACAACATTAAATATAACTAGTAACCACTTCCTAACAATTGCTCCAAATTGTTGTTAAGCTACAACACAACAAGGATTTGAGTGTTGTCGTGATATGAAGTTTCTTATATATTAGTGGACAATCGTTTTTTATTATGGGTTCTGTTCATGATGGGCGATCTTTTTGTATCCATGTTTTTGACGAATCTTATACTATTTGCTGCGCATCCATGATATAAGTGCACATTCTCGGTGAACGACCTTGGCGTATTCAACTAGCTTGTTGAATATGGTTTCAGTCTCTTTGTGGTCAGTGGCGTAGTTGTTTTTGGATCCTGGTGTTGCCGAGGGTTTGTTTTCACCCGATGCATTATCGGGTGATAAATATTGGATTCAGACATCACATTGTAGATCTTAGAGTTTTGAACAAGGCCTTGAGTCATAACATGGCTATTTTTGGATGTTGGTTGCCATTTTTGGTAGATTTCTTCGATTTGTATAATGCAGCACTGTTGTTTTTTGTATTTATTTGTCTATCTAAACCATATATATAGTGGTGTACATTATTGATTACTCTCTCTATTTATCTGCTCTACCTGGTGGACTATATTTTTGTAAATAGTGAATTAATTTGATGTGACTAACTCTCTGGTCTATGGATGTAATGACTACCTTTACAGATACTTAATAAAAATCGATTTTTTTCTTTGTGAAAAAAAAAACTACAACACAACAAATAGAACATTATTTCAAAATATATATAACATGGCATCCTTGTCAAATAAAAGTTCACAACAGATTTAAGTAGCGAATTGATCGATAATTTTTTGTTTGTTTGTTTGTTTGTTCGATTGCCTGTCACTCGGGGCCGGTAGCAATTGGTTAAGAACTGCAACCCAGGGGCATCTAAGCCGTCAAAGTCACCCAGGGATCACACCCGACCTGGGCCACACCAACCCTTGAGATGGTTGGATTTTTTGGTGTCTCCTCCCAACTAGCTCCTTCCTAAAGAGAATTGAACCCGGGTTGCCTTGCTGACGAGACCCACACCTTAATCGAATGAGCTAGCAAGAATTGACGATCAATAATTTCTCATTATATCCAAAAAAATAAATTATTAAATACCATACCCCCACTTTAAAACCTTTTTTTTTTAACAAAAACAGAGGAGTTTATATATATATATATATATATATATATATATATATATATATATATATATATATATATATATATATATATATATATAAAAGGCTGTGCACAGCCATTCATTACAAAAATTGAGCCAACATTCTGCTTCATAAAGAGGGAAAATGCAGAATATAAGAAAATTTGGGCCCTTAAAGTCTTTGCTTCGTGTCTTCCTGAAGACTCTGTCCATTCTATTGGGATATACCCTTACAAATTGTTTACATAATAAGAGGCAAAACAACATTTAGATAGTGGAGTTCAAAGGAAACCTATGAAGATGACATTCACCAAAATTTCTAAGAGAAGTTATCTGTAATTCTGCTGCAGGAAAGAAGCGGCCTCCATCATTCCTTGATTGACTGATGGTGCTTCCTGGACTTGACTAAACTGGGTTTTGCTAATGAAAACAGAAAGATCTTCTTTGATGCTGTCAACCTTCCCCAGAAGATCAATGGTGTTCATGTCGATATCGTCCAAACGAGACTCTACACAAGAAAGACGAGAATGAATATACTTGAATTCCATGTTCTGCTCTTTGTTTTGGTCCAGAATGGAGCAAACGACCGAGTACGTTCTGCACAAGTAAACCTTAATCTCCGAGGTTAGCTGACTGAGTGTGGCAATAGCTTGCCTAAACCCATCCATATTGCTGAAAGACGAACTGTTGTAGAAGGATTCTTCTTGAGGAAGCTGTATGGGATCGAGAACAGAGACCGAGAGGCTCAATTGCTTGAGCTCCGGGTCGAGGGCGAAGTAATTAGGGCACTCCATACTTTGAAACGAAACCCAAATACAAACCTGTTTCATTAAATGCTTGTGCATGGGAGCTTTAATGCCCATGGTGGAGGCACATGGGCGATGACATGTCGACCAAGGGAGGACGCGGGCAGGAGTAGCCAGGTGCCCACAACGAGTGAATCGTCCCCCATAAACCTTAGGAAATGGGTTTTTTCTCATTGTCCAACAACCCCTCAAGGAATGAACCGATACTCCAAGACTTCATTGTGTAATATTTGCCCTTTTCCCAATGTGGCTCCAATGTTGGCTAAATTATCAGTTGTGGAATTAAGATCTCTGAGGACGTGGGAAAAAAGAGTGTCGGTAGGAAGAGGAAGGAGCTCGATTCTTTTTCGAAATCTTTGGCTCTTAGATCTTCTAATAAGAGAACCATTCCTCATAGCTTGAATTACATGCCTGGAGTCTCCCAAGACCTGAAGCTTTTCCATGGTTAAGGTGGAGGCTATCTCAAGAGAATGATACATCGCCAACCATTCTGCTTCATTATTAGTTCTTGAGCCTAATCCCCAGGAAAAGTCAGCAACCTTATTTCCTCTGGGATCGAAAATAATCCCCCCTGCACCTGCCTCCCCTGGGTTTCCTTTGGAAGCCCCATCGAAAAAGATTGTGTATCTTGCTTGGCTTTTCCACCACTTTTCGAAGGTCTGTTTATCTTTTCTTATCTCCCATTCATGATGGATAGGTAAACTTTTGGATTGAAGAGAACTCTCTTTTGTAAAGATTTGGCACCACTGAAATTCGTGTCAACTTAATGCTTCTTGATGCTGAATTGCTATCCCCTTTGCTCTTAGAGATTCAAAGGTGAGAGATATGACTTTATTAGCTATTTTGTTCTCTGACTTCCTTTTTTCTTCAAAAACTCTTTGATTTCTTTCCAACCATAACTGCTAGCATATGTTCATCGGGAGGAGCTTTAGAATTCTAGTCAAAGTTGGTTTGTTCTTTCTTCCTCCCTGAAGACTATTGATCCAATTGTCCATCATTTGCTGTATTTGCTTGGGAATTGAGATGACATTTGAGAGAGGGCCGAGAACCAAGTTCCAAACTTGTTTGGCATAACTGCATTCAAGAAATAAATGCTGAGAGCTTTCTTCTGCATTTTGACACAGATGGCATCTAGAGGGGCCTTCGATTCCACGAAGCTTTAGGTTGTCTGCAGTCAGTTGTTTGTTATGAGCCAATAGACAATAAAAGTAATTGATTTTTGGAATGTTGTGAGGGCTCCAAACTTTCTACCAAATTTTTTGAACTGGAGGATGAATTGAAGTGAGAAGATCGTATCCAGCTTTGACTGTGTATCTTCCAGCTTTCCCCCATCCTCTAACATCCTTTTCCCTGATGCTGATTGGGGCTTCCCCATGCAGTAAATGAAGATATACTTTATAACTTTCAGCTATATTATCTGGTGGCTCCAAGAGTTTCCATTCCTTCCACCTCCCTGTAGACGTCTAGCTTGCCATATCTGCCAATTTCTGAATTCCTAAATCCTGAAGCTAGATCTTAACATTTTGAATTTCTTGGATTTCCCCTAAGGGACGATCTCCATTAATGTTGTCCTTCCATATGTTGATTTTATTCCCATTGCTGGGAATCCAATACAAATTATCTTTTATCAGTCCTGCTGAAGAATGTATTAACCTCCATATAGCAGTTCCTTTTTTCTCTTTCAGGTTGTTTAGGCATCTTTGTCTGGATCCCCTAATATACTTTTTCCTTATGGCCTCCTTCCACCATTCTTTTTTACCTGTTACCATTCTCCAATCTATTTTTGCTCCCAAAGCCTTTCTCATTATGGCTGGGTCTCAAATTCCCAATCCCCCTCTTTGGCGTTTTCCCTTGACTATTTTCCAATTGACTAGATGAAATTTCTTGCCCTGAGTTTTCCCACCTTGCCAAAGAAACTTTCTGATTTCCAAACAAATTGAATTAGTAACAGAGGATGGGGCCAATAGAATGGCACCAATGAAGGTTGGGATAGAGGAGAGAATGACTTTGACTATAATAACTTTGCTTGACAAATTTAACCAGCGAGACCCCGAGGAGTTTATTTTGCTTTTAATTTTTTCGAGAATGGGGAGCCATGAGGATGAAGTTGCTTTTTTGTGGGATATTGGAATGCCCAAATACTTAAAGGAAGTCCAGTCAAAGCAAGGTTTACAATCTAGGATATTGGCTAAATTTCTGAGATGGAGGTTGCTACAATTCCAGCTGTAGATATTGCATTTTTGACTGTTTGTTTTACCCCCGGACACCCCCAGGAAGAGGTCTAAGGTGAGTTTAAATCTGGAAGCGATAATGGGTGAGGCGCTGCCAAGCAAGATGGTATCATCTGCAAACTGAGCATGATTGATAGGAGGGACATCTTTGGCGATTACAATTCCAGGGAGTGAGCCAATGGCTTGAAGACTGTTTAATTTTCTGCTAAGAGAGTCTGCCATGATAACAAAAAGACAAGGAGAGAGAGGACAACCTTGCCTCACTCCACGGGACATGCGGAGAAAAGAGGAGGGTCTGCCATTAACAAGGGGGGCAATCCAGGGAGATCCTATGCAAGCTTTAATCTAGCTTATAAACTCTCTCTCAAAACCAAATTTTTCCATGACTATGAAAAGAAAATCATGTCTAACTCTGTCAAAATCATTTTCCATGTCAAGCTTTATGACCATACCTGGATCTTTCCTTTGAATGCTTGAGTGGATAGCTTCTTGAACTAGAAGAATGTTGTCGTAAATTTGGCGCCCAACAATGAAACCTCCTTGATTTGGAGAGATGATTCGAGGGAGAAGACCCTTGATTCTGTTAGCAATGATTTTTGTGAGGATTTTATAGGAAGAATTACACAAAGAGATTGGCCGATATCTTCCTATGGAAAAAGGATTTTTTTCCTTGGGAATTAAAGCAATGAAGGTGGAATTGGTAGCTCCCCCAATTCTTTCTCTTTTCCTGGTCCAATTTAGCATTCTGATGAGGTCTTTTTTTAACCAGTGCCAACACTTTCTGTAGAAGTGGATTGTGAAGCCATACGGACCGGGAGCTTTATCCGGGTGAAGAGACCATATTGCCTTTTTAACTTCACTTTCAGAGATCCGTTCCATTAATCTTCTATTATCAGCCTAAAAAATGAGATTGGGAATTTCCTTACTCATTTGATCCATATCTTCTTTGAGGACAATGTCATTGTCACTGTATAATTTTTCAAAATGAGCTTTGGCTTCCCTTAGAATAAGATCCCGTCCTTCTATTTTCACTCCATCCTCCTTTGTGAGACTCTCGACGTTATTCTTCCTGTATCTCTCCTTACATTGAGCATGAAAAAAATTGGTATTTCTGTCTCCTGCTTTTAACCAAAGGCTCCTAGACTTTAGTCTCCATTCTTCCTCATCCTTTCTGGCTGCTTTTTGAAATTTTTCTTCAAGATCTTTTTCGTCCCTGAGCATATCTTCAGTGACATAATTGTGCTCCATTTTGAATTGATGTTTTTCTAAGTCCTTATGTAAATTTTCAAGTTCCTCTCCAGGTCTAATGTAATTCTGCTTCACCCAGTTTTTTAACGTGCTTTTCACTAACTTTAGCTTTGATTCCCAAATATAACCCGAGGATCCAAGGATGAATTGCCCCCAAGCAACTTTCATCTCTTCCATACAACTCTCATTTTCGAGCCAGGCTGGATTGAATCTAAAAGGGAGGGGACCTAGATTCTCGGGGGAGGAAAAAAATAAAGATATGGGTTTATGATCGGAGACTGCAGAGGCAAGAATATTTTAGTTTGGAAGCTTAGATCCGGAGAGGAAAGATGTACTTATTAGAAACCGGTCTAGTCTGGCTGCTATATGATTTGGTCCTATTCTTTTATTATTCCAAGTATAGGTGCTTTGCTTTGGTTTGATGTTGATAAGGCTCCAAGCGGTCATTAAATCTTCCATTCTTTCCCCATAAGGGTCTTTGACTTTGGACTCCCCTTTTCTCTCAGCCACTGAAATAGTGACATTGAAATCTCCAGCAAGAATACAAGGGAGATCAGCAAAACTGTGTTTTAAATCTGTTAGCTAGTTCCAAAATAACTCCTTCTGCCCATAGATGGTAGGGCCATATATGTTTCCGACCCAAAATTTTTTGTTGTTTGATATCTCTTCGAATTCAATGAAAATCCAATGACGATTTGAAAAAGATGCATTACATTTATACATACCCTTGTCCCACCAGGTGATGAGTCCTCTGGAAGCTCCTGAGGCACTCACAGCAATCCCTTCCTCGCTGGGCCAAACTTGTTTCATGAGATTGATACCATCCTCATCTTGCATTTTAGTCTCCTGGATCATAAGGATTGTTAGCTTTTCCATTTTTTAAATTCTTTTTATTGCTTCTGCTTTTTGCTTTCCACCTAATCCTCTGCAATTCCAGGAGACTATTTTCATTATTTTTTCGATGGTTGGGGACCTTCTCTATCCTTCCTTTCCTCCTGAACTCCTTGCTGCTGCTTCACATTAGAGATTATTCTTACGTGCTGATCCAGACTGGTTTGCTTACCCGCCACCTTTTCTCTGGCTGCTTCTTGTTCTCTTATTGTTTTATTGAATCTTCTTTCTCTTTTTACCATAGGTTCCTGCTCTTCATCTTTGCTTTCTGAAGTTTCTTCCTGGAAGAGTTTTGCTTTGGCTCTTGTTATTGATCCTCCTGAGTTTAAGGATGACTCTATTTCTACTGTTGCGTGCTGATGTGCAAGATTGATGAGATCCTCTTTTCTATTGTTAGCTTGGTCCTCATTTTCTTGCTGCTCCTCTGTTTGCTTCTCTTTCTCCTGCTCCTCATCGCCTTCTTCTATGGTCAGAACTTGAAATTTGTTTGTATTTTCTTTACTCTTCACGTGAGATTTGGAAGCTACATTTGCATTAGACTTTCCCCCTTTTTTCCTTGTGACTTCATTCCATTCCCCTCCTTGGGTCTCCTCGTCTTTTGGAGTTTTTCTTTTTGGGCATAACCTTGCAAAATGGCCGTATTCATGACAAGCCTTACATTTGAATGGTATTTGCTCATAGTCAACTGTTTGCCTATGACACCACCCGTCCATTGACAGATCTATAGCTTTTGGTAAACCCTTTTCTAGATCTACTTCGACACATATTCTCGTGCATGAGAACATTGGGGGTTTTGGCTCAGATTTGTCTATGTATTTCCCTAACGAGTTCTCGATGGCTCGGAGGTCTTCATCATTCCAACAATGCAAAGGAAGGTGAGGCAGTTTAACCCAAACTGGGACTGTTGTTGGGATGTCTTTCTCTGGGTTGAAGGAAAGGTCCCATTTGTTGAGATACATTCCTCTTGGCCCCATGGAGTAGGGGCCGTTCCTGAAAATCAGATCTCGGTCCTCCTTTTTTTCAAAGTAGAAAACAAAGAACCCCTTACTGCAGAAAATTCGCTGAACTTCCCCTTGGATTAAAGGTCGCTAGTTTTTATTGAGCCATGTTTCTATTGAGCAGGGCGATGGCCATAGACCTGTGAAGTGGCCGACCAGACCCTTTTCAGCTAACGCCACGGCCTTGCATTTTGAAGCTGTTGATGATAATTTGACTTCTGGGACATCCGTTTTTTTCACAAACTTGGAATCGTTCGAGGCAGAAGACTTTGGAATAACTGGTTGAGAAGCAACCAATGACCTGAAGAGGTCTGAGATGGGGGGGCGAGCTCCGTCTGAAACTTCTTGCCCAGGATCCAGGGGCGGATCCATGCCATAAATTGTGAAACCCTACCAACGACCCTAGCCTTGTTCTTTAGTTTATTATTAAAGATATTTACCTCCACTTTAAAACATTTATACTAATAAATAAATTATTAAATACCATACAAAAGGCCCTCTACGCAACAATAAAAATACCATACATAAGGCCCTCTACGCAACAATAGAACTCGATAGTCTTTAAAAAAGAATTGTAAAATATTTGAACACTAATCGATGGTAAATAAAATTAATAAAAAATAATCTTGATTTGTGCGTATCAAATATAATCAAAAGTGAAAGCGGTTTGCCAATTCAATCCTGTTCCCGCCTTTGTTTTTAAAAATTAAAATATTTATAATACTCTAATTATTATTTTTTTCAACGAAAAAAAAACTACTATGGTAATAGTCTTTAAAAAAGAATTGTAAAATATTTGAACACTAATCGATGGTAAATAAAATTAATAAAAATAAATCTTGATTTGTGCGTATCAAATATAATCAAAAGTGAAAGCGGTTTGCCAATTCAATCCTGTTCCCGCCTTTGTTTTTAAAAATTAAAATATTTATAATACTCTAATTATTATTTTTTTCAACGAAAAAAAACTACTATGGTAAATTATTTATTTATTTACATCCTGGTAAATTTTTTCAATCCGTCCGTTAAAATCCCTTTGACTCATTTGAAAATAATTTTTCCAATCCATTTAAATTCAAGAGGGTATGGTCATGGAGGATTGGCGGGCAAACAATACACAGCTTACAATCCGTTCCCAGCACTGTAGAGCGCAGCAGCAGCAGGGGAGCCTTAACTCTCTCATATCGATACTGATAGTGCATTGGAGAATTCGACTCAGGCAAAGATGATTAAGCGATTATTCAGTTTCAAGAAGAAGAAGGCGGTCCCTCCGTCTCCATCTGTGGAGGAGGCCTCTGAGAAGGTAAGCATTATAGCTATTAATTACATCTATAATGTAGCCATGGATGATCAGAGATGGTAGCTACGATGGAATATACTGTGTAATTTGTAATTTCTTTTTTTGTTGGGGCAGTTGAGCCAGAGAGGCGATGTGATTAACGAAAAGGTCAAGAAATTGGACGCGGAGCTCAGCATATACAAAGAACAGCTCAAGAAAACCCGACCCGGTCACTCTCAGGACGCCATCAAAGCACGGGCCATGCGCGTCCTCAAACAGAAAAAAATGTATGTATTATGCTCCGCATTTTGATTATTTTTGTGTGCGGGTTTTAAATTTATCAAAAGTAATGTGTTTTAATCACGGAAAACGAACTAATGCACAACTGAATGGGTTCAAATCCTGTTGGCAAAAAAATACTCATAAGCAAAGGTGGTTGTCCCCGGCTTCTGTTAGCTTTTAATATAACAGGGACAAAATCACCGGGGACTTACATTCAACATCTCATAAGCCAGGATTTTTGTCCCAGGCTTCTGTTAGCTTTGAACATACAGGGGCAAAATCACCGGGTACTTACATTCAACATCATACCTTTTTGAGATATTCCATTAGGGCGGGGCAGACCATAGCGAGAATGGAACTCTGGTGGATGAGTTAATACTCCAGCAACCTCGCGAGTGAACCAGTGCCTCATTCACATTGGAACTCTGGTGGATAGGTTCGAATACCGTTGGCAGAGAAAACACATTCTCAGAACTTAAGGTGGTTGTCCCAAGATTCTGTTACCTATTAAAATAACAAGGACACAATCACTGGTGACTTGCACTCGACCTCATACCCTTTTGAGACATTCCATTAGGGCGGGACAGACCAGATCACAGTGAGAATTGAACCCTGGGTAGCTAGGTTAATACGCCAGCAACCTCACCAGTGAACCAAGGCCCCATTTAAATTGCCTTGCTCAGGTCATAATAAATTTTGAGATCTCTAGGCAGCTCCTGACAAACATATATTCCAGCAGGAGAAACCTTGCTCCTAATACAGCATTTTTAACAGCTACTAAACCAAGCTACACGTTAAAAGTGACACCCCATATAAATCTGGCAATACATTACACCACACATCCTTACAGCTAACAAGTATACAATGATGCCGAGAGACGGGACAGAACATTCTGCTTATCTGCTTGATTATTCTACTCCGGCTTTGGCTCTTGCTCAGCCTTGGCTCTGGTTTTGGGTCCAGTCTTTCATCTTCAGCCCTTCATGCTTAAAAAATTGTTCAATACATAAATGAATCTGGGAAGCTTTTCCAAGATCGAAATGCTCTGATACCAAAACAATTAGTCCAGGCAGCTCCTCCCAATTGCCAAACAGATTTTACAGCAGGAAACCACACTGCCAATGCAGAGTTTGTAACAGCAAAGTTGCAAACAAACGAATCCACTAGATATGATAAAGATGACGCCCAGCTGAATCTATTAATGCAGATTTCAGCACAAATACCCAAACAGGAAAACAAGACTACAAAGGATGCTCAGGAACAGGGCATATAAGTTTGTTTATACATCTCAATATTCAACTATATTATGCTACAGCGGCAGTACAGCCATAAGGAACAGTGGTCAAACATTAACAGCAAGAGATCAGTTCTACAACATAGACTCTCTGAAGGAAACATAAGAATTTATTTATTAAATGAGACTTTTACAGATATTACACGGCATCTTGTTCCCTAGCATTAGCAATTTAGCAGCAATGATTTGATGCTCTGTTCTTATTTCTAAATTGGCTCTGTCCTGCAATGACAGCAGCCTGCCTTCCTTTTTGGTCTGCCTCTTGCAGCCCATTTTGCATCCTCCTGACTGTAGCCTCCTCATCTCTCACTGCCCATCTGCCTTTTAACAAACTCAGCAAACCGTAACAACAGAAAGTTCCCCAAAACTGTCTTCCTTCAACCGTTTGTGGTTGACTATGCTGCTATCGTGGCATGAATGCTCACATCACCATGGTCTTTTTTCCACTTTTTAATAATTATTTCCTTTTATATTGCAGATCTGACTACAGATCAAGTTTCATAAAAGTTTAAGCTGACACAGCAAGTTTTTTATTTTTATTTTTGGTGGGGGGTTTTTAACTTTTTAACCATCCCAAACATATTAGAAGCATGGGAGATAAAAATCAGGTTTAGAAATGAAATTGAGAAGACATCAAAAGTGGGGGAAAAGAATGACAAAGGGAAGAACATGAAAATTACTTAAGTGGCGATGCTGAAGTTCAGAACTTCAGATGCATATTTCAAATCAAATGTGTGCCACCTAGAGCCTTGATTCTTCACTTCTGCATGGTGGCAGGCTTTTAAGTCTCAACTATCAAAGGTGTTTGATAAATTTTGAGTGTCACAAACATCTCTGTGCATCTAGCAGATTATTGTTAGTATTTTTTGGAAGTACTTCAAGAAACATGTCCCAAAGGCCTGCAGCACAAAGAGTGGACTTTCTTTGAATTGCCAGATCTGAGGGTAGCAATTTTGTCAAGTGTCCAACATTATTCCTTTGAAACTCATGCCATGCAGGTGGGATAGTCCACAGAAATAATGGAACCCTGGTGGACAAATTAACACTCTGTGAATCTTCCCAGTGAACTAATGCCTTATTGGCAAACAACAGCTTATTAACATGTCTGACAGTGATGAACTAAATTCCAACTAATGTGAAAACAACTTAATGCTGAAGCAAACTAGTTTTTATCTCAGCCTTATGTATGCTAATAGTCCCGGAAAACAGTAACAGAATTGCATTGCATTCAGTCAGTAATCTATCAATACAGATAACAATTCTCAAATCTGACGCAAAATCTGGGATAGCCATTCAAGGCGTTTGAACTGAGAGATTTATTCACAATAGAAATTTAATAAAGAAGAGCCTTATTGCTGCACTAAGATTAAACATCTTCAAGCACAGGCTTTCTGTATAATACAGCCCTTGCAAATAATTGATCTCCAATAGTTTTTATTGCGTTGAAGAGGCACATTCTACATCCCAGTAGGGGGATGTGTAACTCATTCTGTGCTAATCCTAGAGCTATCATGTGTCCTTTTTAAAAAATAATAAAATATTATAAAAAATTATGTTGACTAAAATTAGATTTAATATACAAATTTAAACAAATTAGATAAATTGAAACGCTTCCTCAACATTTGTGCTCTAAAAAGGGGTTTGCACCTCAAGAGATTTGATCCCTCTCGGTGCTTGGTAGATCCCCTTTAAGATGGGTCTATGCTGTTCTGTAAAGGCATTTGATGCATATGATGTTTAAGGAGGGTTGATAGAAATAACAAGATTGTATCAATGTCCATTGATGACCAAGTGAAAACTCTCTAGTCTCTAGGGTAAATATAAACACAATGACTATAGTATAGAACAATGAACTTTAATATAACTGTAAGATAGAGCATTCCCAAGGATTCTCTATGGAGAATGGTATGTGGCTATGAGGATATCCTTAGAAGCATGGGATGGGAGTCAAGTAGCTGTATCTTTGTTATTTTCATTGCTAGCAGTGTATTTTTGGTTATAGTTTTTTGTTGCAAGGAAATTTTCTTAGCAGAATATAAATAACAAAGGTACAGCAGCACTATTCTCTAGGCTAAATTTAAACACAATGACTACAGTATAGAACAAAGAACATTAATACGACTGTAAGATAGATGCCATGAAATGAGATACAGCCACAAAGTTTAACTATTCAAGGATGCTCTATGGAGAAGGATATGTGGCTTTGAGGGTATCCTCAGAAGCCTGGGATGGGAGTCAAGTAGCTTCTTGTATGGAAGATGTGACTATCTTCTTATATGATGTCTGAATCCTATCTGCAGGTGTAAAGAAAATTTTGAAGTGGTCTCCTGTAGGATCCTTGAAGTGTGTCACGACTCACAATGGCCCTATAAATTTACCAATGAATGTATCGTCTGGGTTAACTGTCTGATGGAAACCTGTTGGTCAGTTTCTTTAACAGTTCTACTAGTGCAGTTTTTTATTGCTAGCTGTGTTTTTTTTGGTTATAATTTTTTGTTGTAAGGCAATTTTCTTAGCAGAATATAAATAACAATGATACACCAGCACAAGGATCACTTTCATACATGAGTCAACATAAGAATTTGTTTTCCTTAGAGTTTACATCCTTTTGGCTTTTCTCCACAGAAAGGAACAGAATTTAGCTATTCAAGGATGTGCTATGGAGGGTATGTGGATATGGGGGTATCATTAGAAGCCTGTGGTGGGAGTCAAGTACCTTATTGTAGGGAAGATGCGACTCTCCTAAAATCTGATGTCAGAATCCTATCTGCAGGTGCAAAGAAACTTTTAAATTGGTCTCCTGTAGGATCCCTGAAATGTGTCACAATAGCCCTAGAAATTCACCAATGAATCTGTCATCTGGGTCAATTGTCTGATGGAAACCTTTTGGTTGGTTTCTTTAACAGTTCTACTAGCTCAGTTTATTTTATTGCTAGCAGAGTTTTTTTGGTTATAATTTTTTGTTGTAAGTCAATTTTCTTAGCAGAATATAAAAAAATAAAGATGCACCAGCACAATGATCAATTTCAAACAAGAGTCAACATAAGAATTTGTTTTCCTCAGTGTACATCATTTTTGGCTTTCCTCCACAGAAAGGAACAGAGCTTAAAATTTAACTACTGAAGGATGCTCTATGGGGAAGGGTATGTGTCTATGAGGGTATCCTTAGAAGCCTGGAATGCGAGTCAATTAGCTTCTTGTAGGGATGTGAGTCTCTGAAAATCTGATGTTAAGGTCCTATCTTCAGGTGCAAAGAAACTTTTAAAGTGGTCTACTGTAGGATCCCTGAAGCATGTCATAATGGCCCTAGAAATTCACCAATGAATGTCTCATGTGGGTGAATTGTCTGATGGAAACCTTTTGGTTGGTTTTTTTAAAAGTTCTACTAATTCAGTTTATTTTTATTGCTAGCAGTGATTTCTTTTTTGTTTATAATTTATTGTTGCAAGGCAATTTTCTTAGCACAATATAAATAACAAAGATACACCAACAGAAGGATGAATTTTGAATAAATGCCAACATAAGAATTTGACTAACATGCCAATGTAGAGCCAACAGTGTTCATTACTAGCAGGCTCAATCCTAGTCCCATCACAGTCCTATCACAGTAACATGGTCACTGTTATTTCCATTGCAAACTCAATGGAAATAAAATAGGAGCAAAAAGAGGAAAAATATTTATTCACATTCAGGATCAAAATGTTCAAATTACATTTTCTGATACTACCTATGGTGAGATGCTCCAACTCCTGGTCTGCAATGTTTTTTAGGATGACACAGCATTTTTGTGATCTGTAAACAATTTTGATCGATATGACTTTTAAAGGGGGTCATAGAAAGAACAATATTATATTGCTGTCCACAAGCAATCAAGTAAAATCTCTCTAGACCAAAGACAAGACACAGCGACTATAGTATAAAATTTAAATCGACAATGTGGAGTATGACAGCAAGATATAAGATGTCATTAAATGAGATGCAACCATAAAACTTAACTGCTCGAGGATATCATTTGCAGAAGAGTATTTAGCTACAAGGATATCATCAGCAATCTGGGATGGGATTCAGGAGTCAAGTAGCCTCTTGTAAAAAAGATATAGCTCACGTAAAATCTGATGTTGGCCTCCCATCTCCAGGTTCAAATAAGCTTGTAAGGTGGTCTCACGTAGAGTCCCTGGAGTCTGTCAAAATGATCCTAGAAATTCACCAGTTAATATTTTTCATCTGTGTTTATTGTCTGATAGAAACCTTAGATTTGTTTCTTTAACAGTTCTACTAGCCCAGTTTGCTTTCACTGCTATCAGTCTTTTATAGTTTTTTTGAAGACAATTCTACTGGAAGAATATAAACAGCAACGACACACCAGCAAATGGATCAATTTGAAATAGAGCCAATGAAAGTGTTTGTCTTCTTCAAAGCTTACATGATTTACAAAAACAGAATTCACAGAACAATAAAACAATAACTTAATAAGCAACTTGGAAAACAAAGAGTAGTAAGTCAATCTAGAGCCAGCAGTGTTGACCTGTTGCAGGCTCAGTCCTATTCCCACAACAGTATCACAGCTACAGTTGATTGCAAGGCAACCTCAAGGGAGATAAAATAATTAAAATAAATTAGAAGCAAAAAGAGTAAAAACTATTTCTTCAAAATCAGAATCATAAGTTCAAAAAACATGTGTTGATATTGGCTATAGTCAGATGTTTGACCTCCACTTTCAGCCTTCTTCTCCCATTCATTTGCAGTTATGTAAATCCCTGTAATGTATCGCACATCCAGATTGGATAGTGGGGTATTTCAATCCTCATTAATTTTCAACCTCACGGGATCCCTTCAGCCTCTTGACAGCCAAGTACTTGTTCAGATATCAGATTGTAATGTGCCTGACTTTGTTTCCTTAGGAATGGGGCAGAATATAATCTCAACATTTCCACTCTTCTAGTACTAAAAAGAGTTCACCTGTCCTCTCAAATCACCTGGTTTAGGTCCTGTTTTGAAGGTAGGAGACGACTTTGAGTGCATAAAAAGTACATGTAAATGGGAGGGTGATCAAGAGAGATTGCAATTGATTGAAGTGATCGAGATTCGAGAGGCCTCCGAAAACCAACAACGTATTTTTCAAGGGGGCTTGCAGAGGCAGTAGCCTCAAAAGACCAGAGAGACACTGAAAGAAAGAGACGAGTCTGGAAATGGCCTTGAGGTGCAAGGATCGGACTTGAACTCCATCACTTGGACATTGGGTCGTGGAACTCTCTGTTTGCTATGGATGACACATGGTAGTAGTAGGGTCTGCACTCTTTCAATCCTAGCCCAATTGACTTACTAGGTCCAAAATCCATAAAGGACAGTGGGTCTGACCGACTCTGATCATTTTGTCCAAGAGGTGCATCTTGAGTGTGATATCATGGAAGTGACTTTGAAGCACAAGTTACTACCTAAAGAGGCATTGTCTCTTGTTACTAACTAAAGAAGCACAAGTTCTTGATTTATGATCAGTGCCTATGCTAAGAGGAATGTGATGTGTTGTGAATCTTACCTTTGGGTGGTAATTCAACATATTTTTATTCATTTCTCCATTTAAGAGTGCTTATCAGATTCTCCAAGGAAGGTTTGCATATTTGGAGGCATGACTCAATGTCTAGTGGGCTTTGGGCATGATTTACAAACAATTGAGGAGGTTTCTAGGAGGATGCCCTTCATGGAAGAATGACACATAGCATGTAGAACCTTTCCTTTAAGGTGAAATGTGCATTCTAAGAAAAACATTGTGGTCTAGGAGATGCCACATGGCATGTGTGGACCATTTTCATACTTTTTTTGTAAGACTTGTATCCACGGAGTTTCGAACTGGTGACCTTATGCAAGGAGTCATGAGTGCCTTAACAGTACACCCATTCACCATCTATTCTATACCCCGTGGGCTTGGGCCATTTTCATACTCGAGAATAATGAAGAAATGCTATTTTGAGAGGCACCCCACATGGATGCTTCTAGGACAACCTACTTTTCATTAATGTGTAGAGTGCTTGGAGTAATTGATCATGACATTTGGCATTGTGGACAATTCTATGCATCTCAAGAAGCCAAGTGATGGAGGATGCTTTTATAAAGGAGTTCCCTTTCCATACTTTATGGGGTTTGAAATGGCATAGAAGATAGTGCTCAGCCTAGGATGAAGACATGTGGCATTTTGACATATTCAAAGGATGTTTTCCAACCAAATGTAACCCTAGAAGGGCAGTGGTCTACTTTTGTGGGTTTCTAACAATTTCAATGAATATTTTATTCAAGCGGTAGTTTTGGGGGAAGCTTATAAAAGAGGCCTAACTTCATTCGCTAAAGGTGGTTCATGTGGTGGAAAATACCTTAAACTATTGTCTTGCTGTTACGGTTCTTTGGGTCAGATTTGGAGCTTCATTGACAGGTTTTCTAAGGGCTAAGGTATCTTTGTAAGGCTGTCATTTTATATTTGTGTTGACTTCTTTTGGCAGAGGATTAGGTTTACTTTTTTATGGTGGATTTTTGCTAGCAAAGGATAGCTGTTAATATAAATCTGTTAATCCTCTCACAGCTGCCTGTGATATCAGATCTGTTACGTACTGTTTTGTTATACCTACTATTTAACAGAAGGCTGTTCATTTCACCGAGATTAACGAGGTGCTCACAGCCCAGTATGGGGGAGATGTTGTCACATTTTTCACGTTACGTAATGTAGTGTTCCCAAAAATAAAAAGTAATTAAAAAAATTCATGTCGGCTCATAAAATAAAAAATTAAAACCAGCATAGATCTACCTTAAACCCAGATCTATTAAAGATTGAGAGGGATCCAATTTCTTGAGTTGTAAATTTTTTTTATCTTAAATGTTTTACACATCAAGAAAAAAATTACACCTAAAGAAATTGGATCCCTCTCGGTGTTTAATAGATCCAAGTTTAAGATGGATCTATGCTGGTGCATTCCATACTTTCATATTTGATGTTGCATTAATACAAATGTTTAATGAAGTGCTGGTGTATCTTTTTGAGCACTAGTGCCTTGCTGCTACACATATTTCAGAACTGTTAATGACTGGTAATCATTGTTGGTAGTAAATTTACTAAGTGCTCTTTCATTCCGTAATCGAGATCTAAGTCTTTCTTGCTATTCCTGACTCCAAAGCTCTCGGATAAGGCACTCAACTACTGAAATCCACCACTAAATGTTTTGAAAATCTCGAAATATCTCTGTTTTTCCAATCTGGCAATTATTACAGGGCTTGAAGGACAGATTGGCAATCCTATCAGGAAGCCCCCCTTTTGTTGGAAAAGAACCAGTCTAAAGAGAGGGCATAGTGGGTGGTGCTTCTGTGGTGCCTGAAGTTTGCATCTTTGATCGACTTGAATATTTTGGAGTGCAGATTTTAAAGGTAAATGTCTCTAAATTAGGGCAAGGGACAATGAGATGCAAACCGAGATGTCTGGCTATCACTGAGCTCAAACTGAATTGAGGTTGTATGTTGCAAGGGACAATGAGGGGACAATGAGATGTACTTGGGACGATTATGAGATGTTTGGCTATCACCAAGGATGTCGGGGATGTCCCCCAACTATACCTAATTTATTGAGAAACATCTCTAGGATGTTGGGGGCTCCACTACATTGTCGAGGAAGTTTTGTGGAAAATAGGAAATATCTCTTGTAGTCTCCTTGTCCCTTGATGGGGAATTGCTAGGAAGATGTCATAATTGCAACTATGATATACCCCTAGGTTGGTGAGCACACTTTTTCTATTAAGTTAGTCTAATTGGACCCCTATTGTTGTCCTCTTTTTACAGAAGTAAGGCCAAACTTTTTCTTGAATTGGGAATCCCTTGGTTATTTAGGGATTAGGCAAAGACATTTTTTAGGCTCCATAGTAGTAGTTGAAAACCTTTATCGTGCTTTATGTTTGGATGTAGTATAACTCCATCTCTCGTTATGTCTATTGACAAAGGTTACATCTTGTGGAATCTCTTATTAACTTGTAAATGTGTAAAGCACAGTGCCACAATATAGGTTCAGGTATGTTCCTGTTGTTTAGATGGTATCTTTTGTGGACAGGTAAGTTTTTGGATTAGTTGTAACTCCATTCCTCCACTGATAATCTTAATTCACAAAAGATAAGTTCAGAGAACAAGGAGTCAACACTTTATCTTGGACATTAAAAGCGATGGGGTTGTCAAAGATCTATAGTATATACAATGAAAGATTACTTAAACACTTACTAGACATCCAACTATATCCATGTTTTATTTTACTTTTTAATCTTATGAATACTAGTCATTCTTAGTTTATCAACATTATATGAGCTGTCAAATAAATTGAGTGAGATTGTTTAATGGTCCTAAATGGCAATTTTTGGACAAGTTCATCCATGAATACCCCTTTTGAGGTGCTTGTGTGTAGATTACTAGATAGTACAGCCTAGCATGTAAGGTATTCCAATGTTATACTTTTTGTAATGATTCTTCACGATGGGATGCTCCACGTCACGTCATCTATAAGTGGAGTGGTAACATGTTTTACTCCACTTCACATTGATTGTAAGTACATAAAATTATGTAGGTGATGTGGCTTGTTGTGGGGATATGGTAAGTTGTCTGTAATATATATGTTATTAACACATGTCGATTTTTCCTCGTTGTAATGACTTATCTTTTCGAGGTATTTTACAAGAGATTAATTTGGGATCGATTATGTAGCCAGTGATGGTGTTTCCAAATTGAAGCAAAAATTTATGTGCATCTTCATGATACCGTTAATACCAAAAAAACCAACCTATGAACAAACATTGGCTCTAATGAGGCATCCCTTTCCCTGAATGTGTAAGCTGACTTGATAACTGGGATAGCATTCACAGGTTCAATAGTGGACTAGAGCTCATGGATTGCAATTTCCTCATTGTAATGACTTATATTTTCGAGGTATTTTACAAGAGATTAATTTAGGATCGATTATGTAGCTAGTTGATGGTGTTCCCAAATTGAAGCAAAAATTTGTGCATTTTCATGATACCGTTAATACCAAAAAACCAACCTATGAACAAACATTGGATAGCATTCATGTCTAATGAGGCATCCCTTTCCCTGAATGTGTAAGCTGACTTAATAGCTAGGATAGCATTCATGTATTTTCATTCACAGGTTCAATAGTGGAATTAGAGTTCATGGATTGCAATTTTAAGTCATTTTAACTAGGAGCCATATATTAGAATTTGAAAATAAACTTTTCCAGCCTACTACAAAATGACATGAACTGCATTTGATTTCTTGAATTATTTTTACTTGGTGAAGAAATACTAATATTTTGTGTATTTGTTCCATATGTCTGTGGATATGTATCTGCAATAGGTATGAAGGGCAGAGGGATATGCTTTATAATCAAGCTTTTAGCCTTGATCAAGTTTCATTTGCATCAGAGGGTATAAAAGATGCTCAACATACAGTAAGAAATACTACTTTGTACTTTGTTAGACTTCTTTCTTCGTGACTGCAATGCTGTTCTTTGTCTTACTCTGCTTCATACAAAATGTTATGGCAATATATCAATCAATGGGTATCATGAAGGATATGAAAACCAATATGACATATATGTAAAAAAATTAAACAGCATGCGAGTAATGGAATTGTATAGCATATCATAAAAAATCTTTATTTATGAGAAATCATTTGTGCTATGCTATCCAATTTCATTAGATAGCCAAATGAGGTACACTTATCTTAATTTTTATTATTATCTAAGATAGCATACCATAGAATCATTTTGTGGTATCTCATTTTGCAGAATTTTACCTTTTCTTCTATACAAAAAGTTGTTATTGTTTGTACAAAATTTTAAATCGCATGTCTTAAAGTTTGTTATTAAAATAAAATCTTTCTTCCTTGATTGACTACAGTTTCACACTTCATTACATATTATGTGCTTATCATATTTGTATATGGTTTAATTTTAAATTGTGTTTTGAATATTTTTCCTAAATATTTCTTGTGGCTAAGAGGTTCATGCGGGGGCTAGGTGGAGTGTTGTGGAATCTAAATTAGAATTAAGAAGTTGTATGCAACAAAGGAATTAATGGGCCATTTAACATTCATAGCAAAATTGATCAAGTTTGTACTTTGTGCATTAGATTCTACAACATCATTACAATTAAATTTTACTTTTAATGTTTGTTGATTGATAATAGATGAAAATAGAGTTACAAGAATTGACCCCCTGCTAAGATTTCGTATTAGAATCTTGTCGGAATCGGGGTTGGAATCTTGTCGGAATTGGAATCGGAATCGCATGTTAACTAGCGATCCCTATCAATAGTATCTTATTTGATTCTTTTGTCAAAAACTACTAGTTTTTTCATCTACTATGGACTTAATCCCAAAGGTTTTATTGATAATGTTTTATAGGCCCTACAATGTAAAATATAAATATAAAATATATATTCATAAAAAAGTTACGGTTAGGGTTTCGAAAACCCGATTCCTATTTTTGGGATGAATGTTGAATCCGCACCTGATTCTTTAGCAAATTTCGACCACACCCACGATTCTGTAACCTTGAATGAAAACTAACTGAGAAGGTTAAGTGGCTTAATGTTTCAGTGATAATTACCTGAAAAGTTTCTTTGTTGTCTCTTTAGATAATATCTTTAACATAGACATGCCTATTTTATTCTTGTTGAATTTTATACACAAAATATAAAATTGTAGAGGCACACAATTTTTAATTTTATGCCATTGGCATTAACACTTTTAATTTGTCATTGTTATTTGGGGAGTTTGGAGGGGATGTTGTATAAGGATCCTTTTTAGTTTGTTCAAAATTTGCTAAACTATTTACTTGTTATTGTTGCAGCATTGAGTCTATATCCACCATTGACGTTCTCATAAGCCTTGGTGTTGTGACAATGAACATTTGCTATATTTTCCCTCTAGATTTGATATGATATTATCTATTTTTGTGATTCTTGGATTCAATATCACTTTATTGTTGGATTCACTACCTATACCTTACAAGTGTGCACTATCTCATCTTGGTCCCATGCTCTTTCATATTTAAGATTCAACTAGTGCTAGTGAATTGCTTAAGTACTCTACACCACAGTTATAAAAATTGGTGAAATCGGTTTCAAAATCGATCGATTCATCGAGTAGAAAAATCGATCTGAATCGGTTTGGAAATTGGTTCGATCGATCGGTTCGGTACCGAATCAGTTGATTTGGACAGCAAATCGACCGGTTCGGACACCGAATCGTTTGGTTCGGACACCGAATCGTTTGGTTCGGTACCAAACTGGTTAGATCGACCAATTTATGTAAAAAATTGGTCGATTTTTTACTCTCATCCATGTGGGGTTTGCAACCTTGAAAAAACCATATAAATTTCGTTTTTTGCTTTGTTTTCTCCTAACCTAACCTAACCCTAGGGCCTAAATCTACTTAATGAACCCCCCCTCTATTTCCCTACACCTATTTCCTATTCTCATTGTGGAGCAGTGCTATAGTAGTAGCAATTTACAAACAATTTGACTGTAAGAGTGAGGGATAGCCATGGGGACAATGGACTATGTAGTATGTAGTTGATGATGTATGACAATTGACTATGTAGCATGTTGTTTTTTTGGACTCTACAGGCCATATAGCCTATAGGCCTCATAGATTATGTATTTTGTTCTAGTCCCAGTCTCCTAGATATGTATTGCACAATACACTTTGTGCAATTTTGATATATTCACACTTATATGGCATATACATGAGCAAACTTTGGATATTTTCTCTCTAATGCTTTGGAGTCATGGATTAAAATCTTGAAAATGTTGTTTTTCTTTAAAATGTAAATATTTTATGTATTTCTAGTAATTTGAGTCATTAAATTCAAATTGACTGATTTATGACCGATTCATTACCGATTTCGATTCTGAGTCCGAGTTGACCCTCGATCGATTTTGAGTCTGATTCCAATTTTTAAAACTATGGTCTACACATGCATGTATTATTGGAACCTTCCTTCTTAAAGTACTTGCATATGTCCTAATAATTGTGACAAACCCATCATAATCCAAATGAACCCAAATGTGTCTATGAAATGGTCTATGCAGTTGACAATATCAACTTAGAAGCTTGTCCATATGGGCACATTTGGTTCCTAATTAATCATGATGGCTTATGATATCCTTGTTAAAAATCAAAAACTGATAGCAGTAACAGACTGTAAAATAAAAATTGCAGAGATAACTAACTGCAGATAAAAAATTAGAGCAACATGCAACAGCAGTTTACCCTGGGGAAAACCTTTTAAGGTATAAAAACCCCAGCAAAATATCTTCCTTAAATATGAGATGTTTGAGTTTTACAACAGCAGGCTAAACAAGCCTTTTCAACAATTTGAATTGTTACAATGACCAAGAAGAACCCTGTTGAACTGTAGCTGAAACAGTCTCAACTTGTTTCACCAAACCTGCACCTGTCACTGTCTGTTGTGGCCTTTTTCAGGGACTGTAATGTCTGTCAAGAAGTTAGGGACAGACCCTGAAAACTCAGCTAACATAAACCAATGATAGAACCCAGCTGTAACAGCAGTATACCCAGCAGTAAGAAACCACCCTTGACAGGGGTTGAGTATCAACAGTAACCAGCAGTAAGAACACCCTTAACAGGGCTCGGGTGGCAGCCAATATGAGAAGATATATAACCTAGTATTACCATGTAGAGAACCCAGCAAATCGTGGAGATAACCAGCACTTTTGAATGCACAGCAGGCTCAGGTATGCACACTAATAATAATAACCAGAAATATATATAACCCAGCAAACACCACCGAATTGTTATGAGCTGATCTTTAAACTCCCACGAATTATTTCAGAGCTGTTTACCAACACCACCGAACTGTTTACTGAACTAGCTTAAAATCCACGAGCTGTTCCCTTTTTATACTCATACGAATTTCTAATGTAATGATGAGTTTACTTTTTATTTATAGTGGAATTCCACACAAAATAATGATGAGGCCGACTTGCATTGCTGGGTCATTAAATCATGAGCCGACTTGCTTATTTCAGCCAATAACTATTGTTTAATTGATGAGGCCGACCAGCATATTATATAGATGTTTGCTTTCCATTTAATAAAATAATTTGAGGCTGTCCCATATGTATTTTCACAACATTCATCATTTTTTTTTTTTTAATATTTTTTAATATTTTTTATATTTTTTCATTATTGAGTTGACTCAAAAAATAAATAAATAAATACATATTTATTTTTCCTTCTCCTTCTTCTAGCTGGTGGGTTCACGGACCAAGCCAAGTGGAGCTTGGGTTCTATAAATCATCCAGGTGTCCTTCAGGGTCTTCATGTCCACTCCAAGTACATCATCATAGGAAGATATTTAATTGCTTTACTTCACCCATCTGTGGTCAACAAGTCCAAGTGGAGAAGTACACCACTTGCCCAGACCCGGTCTGGGGCTTACAGTGAAATCCTGGTAACTGACCAGGTGCCTCCATTCTCCCAGAGAATGGCTCTCAGCCCCAGGCTGAGCTTCTAGTCCTAGACTGGATTAATATCCTGGTTACTGACCAGGTGCCTCCATTCTCCCAGAGAATGGCACACTCAGCCCCAGGCTGAGTTCCCAGTCCCAGACTGGGTCAATATCCTGGTAACTGATCAGGTGCCTCCATTCTCCCAGAGAATGGCACTTAGCCCTAGGCTAAGTTCCCAGTCCCAGATTGGGTCAATATCTTGGTAACTGACCAGGTGCCTCCATTCTCCCAAAGAATGGCACTCGATGTTGCTCAGAAAAATCAACAATCCTTTGTGATAGTATCACTTGAGGTGACCGCTATATATGTTGACATAGCCACTTGAAATATAGTGTTATATAAAAACTTTCATGGGTTCTAATTGTGAGGGATATTTGGAAGTGATCTCATTATTTATATTCTCTTTTCAAACCATATGTTTTGTTTAAAGTAGAGGAGAGAGGAGATGAGGTTTTATAGTTGTAAAAATGATTCGAAGTTGTGATAAGATAGGTTTATCCCATTGTTGTTTCCCACACGCCCCCACACAATGCATCCGACAAAGGAGGGGAAGGTTGAGCAAACAAACAAACTCACCTTGTCACCAATTAACCATCAATACATAAACTTTAAAGCTAGTAGAACATGAAGGATATTTCCTTGAAGATTGGGGATGTATTTTTTGTATTTTGGGGACAAGGGATAACTAGGGATGTCTCCTACTATCCTTAAAACATAGGGGATGATTGTCATCCCCAAAATGTCATGGGTGTTTCATGTTGATGTCCTCCAAATATCCAAATACCCATGGGGGGTGCCTAGGTGTCCCCTAGAGTGTAGGAGGCAAGGCACTTCATTGACTTATATAATTATATTCAAAGACTTGTACTTAGTTACTTTATATATACAAGGTAAGGGATTTAGAAATCAATGTTTTATTGAGGCCTCAATTAAACCTAGGTCCTAGACCTTGGGGGCCCCCAATTTTTTTTAAGCCTCATTGATTGTGGCTTATGTTAAAGTTTCTAAACCCTAGGTGACTAATTCCTTATGTTCTCAACTAAACACAAATTTATTATTTAATTGCAAAAATTAAGTTCTTTCTCATAGAAGTAGTCACACGTAGTTGGAAATTAAATTGCAGAAGCAAAACACAATACACAAATAATTTACTCCTTCATAACAACCTTTCATTAATAATTCAAAGCTTACAAAGAAACCTCCACAGATTGTCAAACTAACAGTTGTACGATACATTCACTTGAAACAAATTTGCACACTTATTGAGGAAAATTGCCTGTTGTTATCGGATGAACTAGCAGGGCTAGTGTTCGATAGACAAATGTATGGAGAAAGTGACCACTGTCACCTTAGCCACTCCAATTGCTTTGGAGAGTCGGAACCTCGAAGGGGAGAGCCCTTCAATGACCTGCAAACACTTATGACAAAAACTACACCTCCTAGACAACCAAATTAGAGACCAGTGCAAGAAGACATACTAGTTAAGAAAGGTGTTTGTAGATGCGAGGTAATATAACAAGGGAATGTATTAAGTATAATGATTAGCAATGTAGCAAGTCAATAGCACTTTAGCATATATGAAGTACCATCCATCAACGATTAGCACTAACATAGTAGCATAGACTATCCAATGACAAAGAATGCTAATAACATATGTAATACTGTATAGCAATAGGATAGCAGTCCAAAACACTTGCATATAACAATGAGGCAAGTGCAAATGTGAGTAGTGAATGTGTTTCAAATATCCAATGTATATATCCAACAATAAACCACTTCTTTGACCATCAAGTGAGAGTACTTCTCAGACTGTGTATGAAGGTATTTGCGGCATTTTAGCAGTTACTTCAGTAGTAGCTTACAATAGCAGTAAAGATATCTTGAGATAGGTAAATGATGTGAACAATGTGACCTCAAATTTTAATCACTTTATTTATTCAAGTAAGACAAACTTTTAGACTGTATGAAGGTTGTTTCAGACCTCTTTTATTAGGTAAGACAGTCCCCAAACACTTGCAAATTAGGTCAATAACTAACCCCTTTTTGTGGTTGGTGTCTTGTAGGTGTGATGGCCAAATGGAGATGGCTATCCAAGACTAGACAATCTGCAATTCGCAGATTTGTTCAGCAAGGAACAAGTTTGATTAGGGCTTTTTTCAGCCTTTCGAAAAGGCCCAAAAGGAGGACCGAGGCCTTATAGGCCGAGGTTAAGGGTTAGGGTAGCGAAATGGAGGAGACTGAGGCTCTTAAAGGGAAGGTCAAGCCTTTCTTAGGCTAGTTGAGGGTTTCAGCAGGAGAAGACAAGAAGGAAGAAAGAAGGGAAAGGGGGGTGGAAAGGAAAAGGAGAGGAGCAGAAGAAGAGGGAGATGGAGGAAGGGAGGTAGAAGGGAGAAGGAGGAAAAGAAAAGGAGAAGGAGAAGGAAGAGAGAAAGAAGGAGAAAGGAAGGAAGAGGGTCGAAGGAAAAGAGGGCAACGAAGAACGAAAAAGGTAGAGCGAAGGTCTTAGGAGGGAGAGGGAAGGAGGGTGAAGCCCTAGGAAGGGAGAGCGAACCTCAAAAAGAAGGGAAGAGGAAATCACTAGGGTAGGTTAGGACTAGGTTATGACTGTTTAGGGTTAGGTTTTCAAAATTAGGGTTTTAAAAAAATGTACAAAATTAGAAAATGAAACCTAATTACAAAGAAATACAAAAATTAACCTAACAATAATATTTACAAATGTACAAACTAGGGTTTTAGGTGAAAAGATATACCAACTTAGGGTTTTAATGGATGTTATCCTGAACCTTAGCCTTAGAGGAAGGTGACCAACCTTCCTCTTGGAGGTCATTTTCCTTGTCAACTAGGTTAGGGCTTCTTGAAACAATTTCTAGGGTTGGTTTCAAGACCCTAAACTAGGCCAAAGTTGGAGCTCTGAGGCCAAAATTTGTAAAATCCTCCTCATGGGAGTGTTTTTACTATGCAATGAAGACATAACAGCAAGCAAAAGCCCTATTCAAAGAGAATGTAGCCCTAGGGCTACCATTCAATCATTCAAGATGCAAAATTTACCTACCATTCATCAAACAAACCTTAAAAATGTAAAAGACTTACTTAAGCATGAGTTATTTCAATCATTCTAGCATTCACAAAGCATTGGCAAGACAAAGAAAGCATCCAACTTCATCCAAGAGTAAGAAAAATCATCCCTCCAAGAGGTGTGCATCACTTCATAAGGCCCTTCTAGGGTAAAAGAGTAGCATAATGAATTTTATTCCATAAGTTGTGTTTTAAAAATGAAGTGAGGAGATGTTATTTATATGATTCTCAACTCATTTTTAAAATAAAACCACGATGACATGCCTTTAAAATGTCAATTTGAAATTATAACATGTCAACTTAAAATTATAACATAAAATAATATAAAAATGTCAAATAGGTGGGTAACTTTGGGGCATTTTCCTCGAAGTTTACCCAAAAGTGACTAAAATAGCTAAAAAATGAGCAAAACACTCAAAATTGAAGGTTGGAGTAGGTAGGGGGGAGGTCATATCCCATCTAACCCCAATAGTGTTGATAATCCCTCAACGCTCCCCCCAGAACAAGTAGTATGGCTTGGTGAGGATGATGTCATGTTTGGAAGAGGCCCAAGGAGAGAGGGCGTTAGGCTGCAGAGGGGCCAAGAGGGTGTTTGAGGTGACCTGGAAAAGAGACAAAAGCCTCATAGCTGAGAGAAATGTCACCGAAGTAATGAAACAGGTGGAGGGTCATGTGACCTAGTGACCCACCCCTAGGAGCCCCGGACACCAACCTTAGGGCTACAAGCCCTTTAATGAGGCAGTTAGCAGTGCCACTAAGCCATAGTACTCCTAAGAGAAGGGCCAAAGGGTCGGGTCATGACCACCAATGAAAGAATGTTGAATAACACCCCTCATGGTCTGAAAAAATATGACCCTCTCCCCCTGGGCACATATTTGAAGGTGCGTTGGTATTGGTACCACGTAACACCTGTCAAAATTGAGAAAACAACTCGTTGGTCGCTACTTGCTATACAAGTTGTGTGTACGACTATATGAATTTGTTTCGTACGACTATATGAACTTGTCCATATGATTGTACATATATGTCCCGACTCCCTATGATTGTACGGATTTGTCCTATATGGACATGCACACTGCCCTCTACCTAGTTGATGAAATGGCTCATCTTTGGTGCTCTAAATCTGCACAACCAAACTATCTTTGGGTTAATAATGAATGTGTCTTAACCCTCCACCTTGACTTGTCTTTATACTTTAGTTGAAATCCTAATCTCTCAGTGAGATGTATGATTGAGATTAGTCTAAATCACTAATGTATTAAAAATACACTTTATTAAACTCAAAAACTAAATATAAAACTTCCATTTGATTACTAAAGTGAATTACAAAATAGAATTGACTCGAACAACTTTCGACATGTTTGACACTAAACTTGTGCAGAGGTTCCTCTTTGAGCTACAATTTTCAACACTCCTCTTAGCGAGGAAGGAATTTGCACCAATCCAAGTTTGTCTCTGAATGTTTCAATCTCCCCTTTCGTTAAGGGTTTGGTCAAAATAATAGCAACTTACTGATCTGTGGGTTACATGCTGGAGCTTTACTACTCCCTTTTGATCTCAATGTGGTTGGACTTGTTATGAAAGTTGGATTCTCAAAGAGTTTGATACAACTTTGATTGTCATAGTAAATCACTGTTGGATTCAACTCTTAATCAAATAAACTTGTAAGTAACTTTCAAAGCCAAATGGCCTTACAACTCATTGTACTAGTTGCCATATACTTTGCCTCTGTTGAACTGAGTGCCACAGAAGTCTACTTTTGGTTGAACTAGGATATCGTTGTTGATCCCAAGCTAAAGTAGCACCTTGAGGTGATCTTCCTGTCTGATGCATTGCCTGCCCAATTTGAGTTTGTATAACCTTGCAACTTCACATCACCATCTCCTAGATATCTCAAACCATACTCCATTGTGCCCCTCAGGTATCTGAGCACATATTTTGTTGCTACCCAATGTTCCTACCTCGACTCCACCATGAACTTACTCAAGGTGTTCATTGCAAAACATATATTTGGCCTAGCGTTGACTAGATACATAAGGAACCTATCAGTTGCCTGTACAATGTGGGATCCACCAAATTTGAAGTTGAAATTGTTACTTTCTTCAAATTAACAATCATAAGCATGGTCATAAGTTTGTAGTCCTCCATTTTATGTTTCTTCAAGATCTTGATTGCATACTTACCTTGCCCAAGGAAAATCTCCTTTGGTTTTTGCCAAACCTCCAACCCCAAGAAGTAATGCATCATGCCAATGTCCTTCATGTTGAACTCAATTGGCATGTTTGTCTTGCAACTTGCGATGAGCTTCTTTGAACTTGTAAGAAATAGGTCATCTACATACAACACCAAAATAAGAAGATTCGCCTCAACAAATATGGAATATAAGTTGGGATCTGCTTTACTTTTGGTGAAGTTTGTACTCTGCAAGTATTCATTGATCTTGGAGTACCATGCTTTGTGTTTGTTTGAGTCCATACAAGGCCTTTCTTAGCTTGCACACATGGGACTCCTTCCCACTAATATCAAATCCTTGGGGCTACTTTATGTACACTTCTTTCTCATTTATGCCAATGATGAAAGTTGTCTTCACATTCATCCAATGTATCCTCATCCCTTAAATGAGACTAAAGACATCATTGCTCTAATGGAAGTGCACCTAGTGATTGGAGCAAAAGTCTCCTCATAGTCCACTGCCTCTTTTTGTGAGAACCCTTTTGGCACAAACGTCGCTTTGTACTTCTATATGTTGCCATTTGCCTCATGCTTGATCTTGTAGAGCCATTTGGAAGTCACTATTGATTTCCCTTCCCGTTTAGGCACAATGCTCCATACATCTTGATGGAGGTGTACTCCTCCACCATAGAAACCCTCCAAACTTGTTGGTTTGCTACCATGTAGTTTTGAAACTTCTTGGGAGGCTTGCTCTCCTTAAATGAACTCCTAGGACCCTCAACGTGCTCTTGAGCATCCCTCAATTTCTACATGAATCATCAAGATCTCTTGATAGAATTGGTAGGAATTGATGGCTCCTCCTTTGCACCTGAAGGTTGTTGTACTAAATTGGAAGTTGTTGGTGATCTTGCTTCAACCTTTAGATCTTCTTGCTCCTCATCCTCTTTTACTAGAATAGGCTCATGAGATTTCCTTGCTTACAATTGTATTTCACTTCCCTAGAATATAGATCTTGTAGGCCTTTAAAGTTGCACTATAACCTACAAACAAGCCCTTCCTACTAGAGGGCTCTAACTTGGTTTTATTCTTGATTGGTATATGGATATAAACTGGACAACCAAAGATGCAGGAATGACCCACCTTTGGCTTCACACCTATGAATGCCTCCTTTGGTTTCTTATCCTCCAAAATATTGTGAAGATATCTATTATGGATGTAGATTGTTGCATTGCATGCTTTTTCCCATAGAAACATCGACAATTCTTGGTTATGTATCATGGCCTTAGCAACCCCCATGATGTTGCTAAGGCCACGATGTTGCTACTTGATGTTGTTGTTTCCCTTTACTCTTCTTCTTTGGACACTATGGTGCATAATGGTCATGCTTATGCACCATTATGCACCATTATGGTCCCTCGTTAATCTAAGTTTCAATTGAGGTTGCTACTTGATGTTGTTGTTGCTTCCCTTTACCCTTCTTCTCTGGACACTATGGTGCATAATGGTCATGCTTATGACATATGAAGCACTTGATTTTACTTGAGTCCTTCCTTGGTTGTGAGGATGACTCCTCACTCTTTACCTTGCCCTTGTTGGGTCCATTACCTTTGCCCTTCTTTGTTTGACCAATTAGGACATGGTCATCGTCACCTCCTTGCTTGTTGGCTTTTGACTCCATTAGAGCCTCCTCCTAGATAAATTGTCCCACAGTCTTTTCCAAGAGGGAAGATTATCTCGAGCACAAACACTTTGGACAAATGTTTGCCAGTGACTCGTTAATCTAAGTTTCAATTGAGGTTGCTACTTGATGTTGTTGTTGCTTCCCTTTACCCTTCTTCTCTGGACACTATGGTGCATAATGGTCATGCTTATGACATATGAAGCACTTGATTTTACTTGAGTCCTTCCTTGGTTGTGAGGATGACTCCTCACTCTTTGCCTTGCCCTTGTTGGGTCCATTACCTTTGCCCTTCTTTGTTTGACCAATTAGGACATGGTCATCGTCACCTCCTTGCTTGTTGGCTTTTGACTCCATTAGAGCCTCCTCCTAGATAAATTGTCCCACAGTCTTTTCCAAGAGGGAAGATTATCTCGAGCACAAACACTTTGGACAAATGTTTGCCAGTGAGATGGGAACCCATTTAGTGCTCAGTTCATTAGTTCTTTGTCTTCAACCTTCTCCCCATCTGTTGCAAGTTGATCATGAATTTGCGTGACTTAATTGGTGATGGTGTTTGATTTGTGTTTATTGTGCAATATCATCTTTCTCGCTTTGGTAAGGGCAAACCAAGGCATCAAACATCTCCTTTGTCGTCTTCTTCTTGGATATATGAGGGATCAAATGATCCTTTATAGCACCCATGATCATCCACTTGGCCTTCTTCTTTCTTCTTGTGAGATGCCAAAAGTTGCGGATCTATTGACGAAGTCACTACATCCTTAATGATATCCAAGAGATCATTCTCTTCTAATAGAAGAGTTACCTTGACTTTCCATGATGGGAAATTGTTGAGATATTGTAACTTCAAAGAATATTATATTTGTACTTTATTATTCCGGAGATGTTTCATTCCTCCGTGAAGATCTTATTGTATATCCGGAGATGTTTATTCCTCCGTCGGAATGTGGTAACTCGGGTTATTAGACTTCCCTAGTGGGGGTCGGCCCTGTATGTGTTATGTGGGTCAAAGGGTTATTAGACCACCCTAGAGGGGTCGGCCCAGTCAGTTGTAGTGGGGTATTTAACTCATTGGTTAAATACAAGCCTACGTGTACTTGTGTAAAATACATATCAGAGTAGTGTATAAATAGAGGAGGTGTGTTCCTCATTATACACACTCACTCACTTGAGGATAGCGCACTTGTGGAGGAGAGGTCTGCTACTGTGGAGGAGGAGATCATGTCTCAGGGTTTCATCTTTGTATATTGCTGGTCATCTATATTGAGGAAGCTTTGCTGGGTTTTCTACCCCATGAGGGTTTCCCAGGATAAATCTCTGTCTCTTGTGTTTATGCTGTGCTTGTTGTTTCTTCAGTGATCCTGTATATGCTATTATTGTGAAATGGAATGTAATGCTGCTATTTTCTGTCTTAGCATATTAAATCTTAACATGGTATCAGAGCTAACCTGAAGGAAGACAAGGTATGGCACTTACGACACTTGCTTTACTTACGACAATTTGAAGGTTAGGGTTTTACATAGCAAAAACCAGTCATCGTGGAACTTTCGCTATAACTCCATTTTGGCGAAGGTTCAGGGTCTGAAAAGTTTACAGGTCGAAGATAACATCCCCAGGTACCTTGTGTCCAAAGGGCATCTTCAGATTCATTGTACTTTGTAAGTTATGATCAGTACAAGTTAGGGTTTCTGCCTCTTCCAGATCCCAGTCAAAATCAGGTGACCTTGGCAAAAAGGTCATAACTTGGGATAGGAAGCTCCAAATGAAATTTCGTAAAAAGTGACAGGTAGTACACAGACTGCACTATCTCAGGAAACTTTTTCAGAGGCCGAAGATGAACCAGTGACACGTGGCACTCCGTACAAGTTCGCTCTCCTGTTTTATCCCATAAACAGGTCACGTTGCGACACTTGGCATAATTTGGGCTAGGAAGCTCCAAATGAAATTTCGTAAAAAGTGACAGGTAGTACACAGACTGTACTATCTCAGGAAACTTTTTCAGAGGCCGAAGATGAACTAGTGACACGTGTCACGCCGTACAAGTTCGCTCTCCTGTTTTATCCCATAAACAGGTCATGTTGCGACACTTGGCATAACTCTCTCTTAGAAAATCCAATTGAGGTCAGACCTGTCAGGATGGAAAGATGACAGGTCAGGCTACTGCAGAAAAAGGGTTTCAGACCCTGTGGAGCAAAAATTTCAGAGTTATAGCAGAAACAATCAGGTGCATATTTCTGTCAAAACAGAATTATTTTTCGAGCACCTTTATTCATGGCTTCTGGAATTTAGGGTTTCGGAGAAAGTTAGAATTTTTGGAATTGGAGTCCACGGCTGAATGCTACTCAGGAAAATTGAAATTTAGAGACCAAGATCGAATTTTTTGGTTGGGTGGAAGACCGGGCTTGATCAAACCCCAGTTTGGGATTTTGATCGGAAAGATGGAAAATTAGGGCTTCAACAAAAGTTGGAATTTTTGAAGTCTGTAACCACAGCTGGAAACTCCTAAGAAAAATAAGAGTGTAGAGCCTTGGATCGAACCTTTTGTTTGGGCAGAAGGGTGGGCTTCATCAAACCCTAGTTCGGGATCCTGTCCAGAAGATCCAGAAGTTTCAAAGGCAATTTTGAGGGGTCAAATTTTGGAAATTCCAAAATTGAAGTATGCTAGTTTGATCAGCTCAGCAAGACATATTCTTTCATCCATTCAGAAGTGTGAAAGTCAAAGATTGAATTTTTAGGGTTTCTCTAGAAAACCCTAATCAAGCTCCAGATCAAGTTTCAGGGGGAGTTGAGGCTAAGGCCTTACATAAGAAGACTACAAGAAGTCTCGACAGGTATGACTTAAGGAGGCTCAGGTATGTCTTGAAATCTAATTCTTGATTAAGTTCATGATGTGTTTGTCTTCATATTATTTATTAGTACAATCTTGATTAATGTTAGAATTGTCTTATCACCCTAGTAACAGTATGAATGCATGTGAATGATCAAATACATTATTTGATTAGGGCTATATGATTGTACTAATGCATTATGATGTTGTGTGAGGTTGATGTTGTTTGCTAACAAGATACAGGTACATCACAAAAGATAAATCAGGTTCCATGACCATGAAAACATGAAGACAAAGACTCATCCATAATCTTTGTTCTACTTATGAGGTATGTATGACTTTGTTATATTATGCTTAACCTATGAGACATGCAGGTTCTACCTCAGGATCTCTAAATCATTGAAGAGATTGTTTAGGTATGTTGTACATAACTAAGTAGGTATACTAATCCAGGTATGTTTCCCATGAATCTTACCTTGTGTTAGGATCCCTCATATAAGTATACTTGGTATGATTGGTTATGCTTATTCATAAAGTTAGTAATCAAGGGATTATGCATATTATGTCTTTTATCTTGATTGATGATATGCATGAGTAAAAGAAGACTTCCCTGAAATCTTGAATACTAATGTTTACTAACTATAATCATGACTTTACATTCTCAAGATTATTTAGAACTATAATGTTTTGATAACATTTAGAACATACTAATGGGTGTATGTTTGTGTATGAGATCATGAGGATGACACTTGAACATGCACAATGGTACAGAATGAATAGAAGTTCGAAAGACATACAGAAGATCAAGCAGAAGGCAACCACACAAACATAAAAGATAAGTATTTGAGTTTTTATTTGAAATAGTAAATGATATTGCCTATAATAGGTTGTATGCATATTTGTATTCCTATAATATATCATGCTAAGTGTAAATATTCATAGAACATTGAACAGTATACGACTAATATGCATATGATTGGTAAGTTGGACAAACATTCCATTGTTGCTTGTCTAGAATGAAACCTCTTTGCTGACATGCTGAGAGTTGTGCACACTCTCGATAGTATGTTCTGGTAGAGATGGAAGGCATCTAGATAGCCACTGTATGCATACAGGATATGGGAAAGTGTTGTGCCAAAGTATTGGTCAAGATAATTGCATAACTATGTAAATGATATCTGTATGCATAATAGGTTATCATGTCAATATGATTTGATGATTATGAAGTATTACTAATCATGTACCTAATTTTGATTTGTAGGAAAAATCATGATGAATGATGAACAAGCGATGGATGTTCAACAAAAGGATTTACAATTCAAACACACTATAGAAGGCTTGTGGTCAGAAGATTCTCTTAGAAAAGAGAAAGAGAATCATGATGAGATGTTTGTTCCAAGTGGATAAATAAAACCATTCTCTTAATGGTGTAATTAAAGAAGAAGTGTGATTCAGGTTTTGTATGGGTACCCAGGATCGATAATCAATTGATGAGCTTAATGATCACCACGGGTGATGTGGATCTCAACCTTTGCTACAAGATTGAATATGGTTTTCATACACAGATGACATGGATGCAAGAAGGAACTCACCACAAAGTTTGAATAATATTGAGGCCCATATCAGTAGACCCATCTATCGAGAGATGGCACAGATAGATATGCAGAAAATCATTCAATGCAGAGTGTGAATGATGTTCAGTCACAAAGGGAGAATTGATAGTTTCTTGATAAGCTTGGGCTTTACCAAAAATTAAAGTTGTTCCTATCCTTTACCTCAAGGCTATGGATCATACTATTATTATGATATCTTTCTTATAGGGAATGAGAAACAGATCATGAAAAGAAAGAAGAAGATGGCTGCAGAAATGAAAAAAAATGAAAGATCTCAGATTGATGCATTACTTCCTAAGTCTCGAAGTATGGCAAGGCTTAGAAGGAATCTTTCTCAACCAAGGTAAGTATGCTGTGAAGTTTCTAAAAAGCTTTGATATGTTGGAGTATAAAGCCATGGCCACTCCCATGGACTCCAACTTGAAGTTGTTAGTTAATGACTCATCGTATTTAGTGGACCTAACCCTATATAGACAAATCATTGGGTCATTAATGTATATAACAAATACTAGGCTAGATATATGCTTTGCTGCAAATACCCTAAGTCAGTGTCTAGTGGAACCTAGAAAGGTTCACTTAATAACTACAAAGCATGTAGTGAGGTACCTAAAAGGTACAATAGATTTTGGTCTATATTATCTTGGAGGTCATGAACTCCGTTTACATGGCTACTCAGATTCTGATTGGGCAGGAAGTGCCTCAGACAGAAAGAGTACATCAGGTGGATGTTATAGTCTTGAATCTGCCATGATCTCATGGTTCAGCAAGGAACAATCTAGTGTGGCTCTCAGTATTGCTGAAGCAGAATATATATATAGTTGTCTGCTCTGCCAGCTGTGAAGTAGTGTGGCTTCAGAAGCTATTATATGGAGTGTCTGACTTAGAAATGAATTCCACTATGATTATGTGTGACATTCAAATCTGCATCAAGATAGAAAATCTTGTATTCCACGATAAGTCAATAACACATAGAGATCCGATACTTCTATATACGAGATATGGTGCAGAGAGGATCCATCAAGCTCGAGTATATAAGCACTGAGGATCAGATTGCTAATATCTTGACTAAACCTCTGTCTCGAGTAAAGTTTAAATACTTTCGAGACAAGCTTGGTATAGTCCAGAAGGACCCTCCTCGAAAGGGGGAGTAGCATAGTATCTGATAACAAGTCTGTCTCATCAATGATGAGGTTACCTATTTACTGCACCTAGTTACTTAGAATTATTTAGATTTAGGAATCTTATATTTTTTCTTTTGATGATAGATGTATACATGCTTTTGATGATAGTTGTATTAGTGAGAATACATGCTTTTGATGATAGATGTATACATGCTTTTGATGATAGATGTATTAGTGAGAATACATGCTTTTGATGATAGATGTATACATGCTTTTGATGTCAGATGTATTACTGAGAATACATGCTTTTGATGTATGATGTATACATGCTGTTGATGCTAGATGATGATACATGTATTGATTAATGTACTTGTATAGATGAGGATACTTGTACTTGTATTGATGAGAATACATGTGGGGATTGTATCATCCTTGAACACTTGTTCTAAAAAGAGCCGTAGACGTGAGGTCTCCGAGAAAGAAGTCCTTAGTGGACAATTGAGGGGATTGGATCATCCCTAGACTTTCAGTCCTAAAGAGAGCCGTAGACGTGAGGTCTCCGAGAATGAAGTCCTTGGTGGACTTGAGGGGATTGGATCATCCCTGGACTTTCAGTCCTAAAGAGAGCCGTAGACGTGAGGTCTCCGAGAATGAAGTCCTTGGTGGACTTGAGGGGATTGGATCATCCCTGGACTTTCAGTCCTAAAGAGAGCCGTAGACGTGAGGTCTCCGAGAATGAAGTCCTTGGTGGACTTGAGGGGATTGGATCATCCCTGGACTTTCAGTCCTAAAGAGAGCCGTAGACGTGAGGTCTCCGAGAATGAAGTCCTTGGTGGACTTGAGGGGATTGGATCATCCCTGGACTTTCAGTCCTAAAGAGAGCCGTAGACGTGAGGTCTCCGAGAATGAAGTCCTTGGTGGACTTGAGGGGATTGGATCATCCCTGGACTTTCAGTCCTAAAGAGAGCCGTAGACGTGAGGTCTCCGAGAATGAAGTCCTTGGTGGACTTGAGGGGATTGGATCATCCCTGGACTTTCAGTCCTAAAGAGAGCCGTAGACGTGAGGTCTCCGATAATAAAGTCTTGAATGAACAAGCAGGGGATTGCATCGTCCCCGGACTAAGGTCCCAGAATAGAGCCGTAGACTGGGTCTCCGATAATGAAGTCCTGAATGAACAGGCAGGGGATTGCATCGTCCCCGGACTAAGGTCCCAGAATAGAGCCGTAGACTGGGTCTCCGATAATGAAGTCCTGAATGAACAGGCAGGGGATTGCATCGTCCCCGGACTAAGGTCCCAGAATAGAGCCGTAGACTGGGTCTTCGATAATGAAGTCCTGAATGAACATGCAGGGGATTGCATCGTCCCCGGACTGAGGTCCCAGAATAGAGCCGTAGACTGGGTCTCCGATAATGAAGTCCTGAATGAACAGGCAGGGGATTGCATCGTCCCCGGACTGAGGTCCCAGAATAGAGCCGTAGACTGGGTCTCCGATAATGAAGTCCTGAATGAACAGGCAGGGGATTGCATCGTCCCCAGACTGAGGTCCCAGAATAGAGCCGTAGACTGGGTCTCCGATAATGAAGTCCTGAATGAACAGGTAGGGGATTGCATCGTCCCCAGACTGAGGTCCCAGAATAGAGCCGTAGACTGGGTCTCCAATAATGAAGTCCTGAATGAACAGGCAGGGGATTGCATCGTCCCCGGACTGAGGTCCCAGAATAGATCCGTAGACTGATGTCTTCGAGAACTGAAGATCGGATTGTATCATCCATGGACCTATGTCCTAAAGGGAGCAGGATTGATCATCCTAGGAACATGATCGTATGATGATGATGTTGATGATCGTGTGATGACGATGCTGACAATGCTGATGATCGTGTGATGACGATGTTGATGATCGTGTGATGACGATGCTGATGATCGTGTGATGACGATGTTGATGATCGTGTGATGACGATGCTGATGATCGTGTGATGACGATGTTGATGATCGTGTGATGATGATGCTGATGATCGTGTGATGACGATGCTGATAATCGTGTGATGACGATGCTGATGATCGTGAGATGACGATGCTGATGATCGTGTGATGACGATAATCGTGAGGATCCAGATGATGATATTGTTGTAGCTGTTCAAGTGTTACAGAAGATAAAGACTCAATACTAAAGATGTCGATGTTCCAGTATTGAAGATGTTCCAGTAACTGCTTGAGTTACTGATGATGTTGAGAAAGCTTCCAATGATTTATAGATGTATCATGTATGATGTTGATGACTCCTTGCTCGTGCAGATGTTGTTATAATATCCTTCTCGTTAAGGGGGAGTGTTGAGATATTGTAACTTCAAAGAATATTATATTTGTACTTTATTATTCCGGAGATGTTTCATTCCTCCGTGAAGATCTTATTGTATATCCGGAGATGTTTATTCCTCCGTCGGAATGTGGTAACTCGGGTTATTAGACTTCCCTAGTGGGGGTCGGCCCTGTATGTGTTATGTGGGTCAAAGGGTTATTAGACCACCCTAGAGGGGTCGGCCCAGTCAGTTGTAGTGGGGTATTTAACCCATTGGTTAAATACGAGCCTATGTGTACTTGTGTAAAATACATATCAGAGTAGTGTATAAATAGAGGAGGTGTGTTCCTCATTATACACACTCACTCACTTGAGGATAGCGCACTTGTGGAGGAGAGGTCTGCTACTGTGGAGGAGGAGATCATGTCTCAGGGTTTCATCTTTGTATATTGCTGGTCATCTATATTGAGGAAGCTTTGCTGGGTTTTCTACCCCATGAGGGTTTCCCAGGATAAATCTCTGTCTCTTGTGTTTATGCTGTGCTTGTTGTTTCTTCAGTGATCCTGTATATGCTATTATTGTGAAATGGAATGTAATGCTGTTATTTTCTGTCTTAGCATATTAAATCTTAACAGAAATTTAAGGCACCATCTAATCTATTCTCAAATTTGAGGTTAGTTGATGCCATCTTTGATCTACATACAAACTCCCAACTTTGTTAAGCACTACCTCTAAAATAGTCTTGTTGGTCTTGGCTCATGGCAGTTGATCTTTTGCTATAAACTCTTTAGATCCTCTTAATTAGAGAAGCTTTGGTACCATGTTAATGTTTCTAAACCCTAGGTGATTAATGCCCTTATGTTCTAAACTAAACACAAACTTGTTATTTAATTGCAGAAATTGAATTCTTTCACATAGCAGTAGTTAAACATGTAGTTGGAAATTAACAACAGAAGCAAAAAAACAATACATAGACAATTTACTCCTTCAAATCAGCCTTTCATTAATAATTCAAAGCTTACAAGGAAACCTCCATAGATTGTCAACCTAACAATTGTACGGTACACTCAAATGGAACAAATTTGCACACTTAATGAGGAAAATTGCTTGCTAAAATTGAGGAAACATCTTGTTGGTCATTGGTTGCTGTATAGGTCGTTTGTATGGTTGTACGGACATGTATCATATGGTTGTATAGACTTGTCTCTACAACTAAGTCGATATGTCCATATAGATCCATATGACCATAAGTATTTGTCTTGTATAGACCTGCACATTGCCCTTTGCCTAATTGCTGAATTGGCTCATGTCTTATGCTCTAAATTTGCCTGACCGAACTGTCTTTGAGTGAATAGTGATTTTGTCTTAACCCTTGACCTTGACTTGCCTTTATAATTTAGTTGAAACCCCGATCTATAAAAACCCTAATCTTAGTAAGAGGCATGGTTGAGATTAGTTTACATCACTAATGTATTAAAAATACACTATTAGACTCAATGACTAAATATAAGATTTTAACTTTAATACTAAAGTGAATTACAAAATAGAATTGACTTGAATGACTTTTTTCATGTTTGACAATAAACCTGTGCAAAAGTTTGGCTTGAAGAGCTTATTACCCTTGCAACTCAAGCTTTGGACATAATCAATGCTCCTAGATGAATTTAAGTCCTTTGATTGGTAGCTAATGGTATTTCCTTTTCCTTAATGTATTTGCATGAATGACTCAATCTTGGTATTTGCTTTGTGTTGGTAATGAATGATCTTTCAGACTATCCAAATTTGCATCGTTAGTCCATTATGTTTGCTTATGTTTTTGATTGCTCATTGGGTTTTTTGATGTTAGGGTCCTACCCTAACCCCCTGAAGTAGATAGATAGGATTATATGTATTGAGGCCATCTCTAGTAAATGAGGCCCATGAAGTAGATGTAGTATGAAAAACAATAATTGTAACAAAGCTTACTAGAAGGTTTTGCCTACTAGAAACTTCCTAGGAGGTTAGATAGAAATTATATAAAGAAGTAGAAACATCGTAATGAGATGTATTGTGAGAAATATTGTAATTGGAGCTATGCTTAGTTGGAAGTTGCCCCCTTGAAGAGGCAAGTAAACAAGAGTGGATTCCTCTTGTAAAGGGACAAAATGTAAGGTGTTTGCCTACCTTATGGGTGTTTTGATATTAATAAGTGTGGAGCTTTTTTGAATATTATTATTTGTGATGTAATAAAGTCTTGGTTATCTTGTGTGTGATACGTTTAGATTTAAGGTACATAACAAGTGGCATTGAAGCACTTTCTAGGGCACAAAAGATAATATTTTTCCTTCTATTTTGTAGGTTTTCTAAGGGAAAAAAGGGTTGTGACACTCAAATCATTTTTTGAGTAAAATTTCTAGAAACAAATGTACATATGTATTCTTCTCACAAAAATACACGATTTCAAAAAATTTCCGCTCAAATTGGAGTCTAGAAGAAGGAAATATTGCATTTTGAAATTTGTTTTTAGGGCTTTTCGGTGATGGTTGTGGGTCTTGCAGAGGACATAACTTTTGACAGGGTGATCGGATTGTAACTAGATCAATGCTATTATATGATATATTTTCAATTGATATTGAGTTTGCTACAATTGTTGCATCAAGAGTAGCAAGGTGCGCTACAACCCAGTATGGGGGAGATGTTGTCACGTAACGTAACATAATGTTACGTTACATTACACAAAATAAAAAAGTACATAGAAAATTCATGTCGGCTCATAAACTAAAAAATTAGAACCAAATGAAAAGTAATTAAAAAATTTGTGTTGGCTTATAAAATAAAAAAATTAAAACCAACATAGATCCATCTTAAACCCATATTTACCAAGCACCAAAGGGATCCGAATTCTTGAGGTGTAAATTTTTTTGAACATGTAAAAACTTCAAGATAAATAAATTTACACCTAAAAAGTTGGATCCCTCGGTGCTTGGTAGATTCGGGTTTAAGATGGATCTATGCTGGTTATAAAATTTTGTCCTAAGATTTTGTTTGAATTGAAAAATGGCAATGTGGTGGAAAAGACCATGGGAGAATTGAGTGTTGGTGATAGAAACTTTCTAGGACATGTATGCACTTTGTGAAGAGATGAAGGGAGCTCGTCAATTCAAGGGGAGTTGTATCCTTTGTGAAATGCATCCCATCATCTAGAGAGAATATATGGGTGAAATAGATGCTTGGTATGATTTAGAGGTTGAATGTGATGATTGATACATGGATAGTTAGTTTTGGGAAAACAAGTACTTTCACCTTCTATTTGATGAATCTACTCCCCCTTATGTAGAGAATATCATGGAATGAAGTCTAGAGAAGTATACGACTACTAGTTTTCAACTTGCATATCCTCCATTGGTAGTAATCCTTTCAAATCCCCATTTGAATTTTTACAGTAACATGGTTGATACTTTGGATACAGATGAATATATATATTTGGATCCACATAACTATGTTAGGGAACACCATTATGTGACAGGTATTGAGCTCTCGCATCTTTAGTGGGGACTCAACTTGAGCATTTCAACATGGGACTTGGGGTTTATGGATGAGCTCCTCAGATCACATCAGTATGGCACCTAGTATTTGCACATGGGACATTGCCTTCTTCAACATTGTGATTAATGCTCGTATATGGGACCCACGTTTATGGTGGAGCTTCTTGGATTACTTCAACATGGTGGCTAGTAGTTGTACATGGGACCCTAGTTCCTTGGCTTACTTCAACATTGTAGTCAACAATTGTCCACGAGACCTTGGTTTTTGGTTGTACCTCCTCACATCAAGTGTTCAGGGAAACCCTTTTTTAAGGGAGGTGGAGTGTCAGGGTCCTAACCTAATCCCCTTAAGTAGATAGATATGATGTTATGTATCGAGGCCATCTCTATTAGATAAAGCCCATGAAATAGATGTAGTGTGAAAAAAATAATTGTAAGAAGGCTTATTAGAAGGTTTTACCTATTAGACAGTTCCTATGAGGTTAGATAGAAATTATATAAAGAAGTAGAAGCAATGTAATGAGATGTATTGTGAAGAATATTGTAATTGGAGCTATGCTCTGTTGGAGGTTGACCCCTTGAAGAGACAAGTGAACAAGAGTGGATTCCTTCCATAAAAGGATAAAATGTAAAGTGTTTCCCTACCTTAAGGGTTTTCATATTAATAAAGTACGAAGGTTTTTTTTATCTTACTCTTGGATATCTTGTGTTTGCTTGCATATTCAGAGCAAAGGTACATAATATTTGGTTCATGATTGGCTTGATCTTTGCGTGTTGTTATGCCTTGTCTTGATAGTTGAATAGTCCCTTTTGTTTGACTGTGTATTTTTGCATGACCTTGAATTCTTGCATTATCTCTTGGGTGATTGACATAATGCTTTGGTTGTGAGAGTTTTTTTCTTAGGTCACAATGCTTGTGCAAAACCCCTGGGTACTTACCCCCATTTGAGAATGGTACCTTGGGTAAATCCTAGATTCTTCAGGGCACAACGTGGGTCAACAATAGGGCTTTGAGCCATTACAGCAATATACTCATTATGAAATCAATATGTCACTTAAAGGATTTGAACTTGGTAGGGGAGGATAACACTCCATCTCACAACCACTCGAACTAGACCTAATTGACAAGGTTGTGATAAAATTTTAATGCATTGTCTTTTGAAGGATTAATTTTCATCGAAAGAGTAGATAGGCTAATACTTGCCCCTTATTCAGGCTTGCTTTTTTCATGAAAATGGCCTTGTTTGATTGAGCAATGAATGACTAGTTAACTTCTTTCCTTTGGGTATTGATTATTTGCATGTGAACGTTGATGAAGGTGGAATATATTGCAGATGTTTGTATGCTCTTGCCTAGTATTGTTATATGCTTGGATGTTTGCTATTCATGTAGACTCTAAAGTGCATTCTTATTAAGTTTAGGAAATTATGTTAATCTGCTTACAGTATTGAACACTAATGTGATGTGTTGCACATAAATGCTTATGACCAAGTGATTCTTTGAACTCGCTTTGAGTTCAATTAGATGAGTCAATTGTGTTGATATATAAATCCTTTGGATCACTTGTGTACGGATAGATGTGATGCTTTTAGACGTCCTCTTGCAAGGAAATTACTGAAATCTCCTGGCCTATATTATAATGCTTTGATGGCACTATTGCCTCTTTGCTCATTATGGATGGTCCATGAATTGTTTCTCTTAATGACATGATCCTCATATTCTTAGAACTCAAATAAATAGTTAGTCTTTTTAATTGGTTCATTGGACTAACCCAATTGCATGGATTATTCTCATATGCTTAGAACTCAAATAAATAGTGAGTCTTTTTAATTGGTTCATTGGACTAACCCAATTGCATGGATTGTGTTTAATGCTTATAGTCATAAATAATCTTTTGTCCAATTTTTGAACATATTGAGGTGGTTATTTCAAGGTTTTTCATCCTCAATAAGGCCTTGCCAAAATGCCCTTGTTTAGATTATGATGGCTTGATTGAATGTGTTTTTTTGCTCATTTATGAAAGAGCCTTGGAGGTTTTATAACTCAAATAAATAGTGAGTCTTTTTAATTGGTTCATTGGACTAACCCAATTGCATGGATTATCCTCATATGCTTAGAACTCAAATAAATAGTGAGTCTTTTTAATTGGTTCATTGGACTAACCCAATTGCATGGATTGTGTTTAATGCTTATAGTCATAACTCATAAATAATCTTTTGTCTACTTTTTGAACATATTGAGGTAGTTATTTCAAGGTTTTCCGTCCTCAATAAGGCCTTGCCAAATGCCCTTGTTTAGATTATGAGGTTTTATTGATATCGCATGCTTATGGTGACCAAGAATGGTAGGGGTCTCATGATCACAATTTACATACGCATGCATCATAGTCATAAACTTTGCCTCGACTATGATACATAAGTTGCTATCCTATCGACTATGATACATAAATTGCTATTTGAACGCTTCATCACTCAAGCTTGACACAACACATCATTAAGCAATTTGTTGCTCATAAGAAAATAACATGAACGGAAAGCCTCATATTTCATTACTAGGTCAAATTTTTTAAGTTGTTTGGTCCAACCACTCTTGTATTATAGTGAAGCTTGTGCATTTGCAATAATTAATAACATGAAAAGGGACAAGAATTAGGAGGCTTAGAAAAAGTCCATGCAATGAAAGGGTACGATACTAGATTGCTGTAGTTGAGTGTATGTTGTCTTCCAGACCAAAGAGATGGATTGCTGAAGGAAGGACAATAGAGCAATCAATGGTGTTACATTTTTCACAAAAATGATGAGCAAGTATCAAAATGATTTAGTATGGAGAGCCGTTCATGAATACAAGTGGTTGCTTTAAGCACTATGTGGAGGAGAGAGTATTTTCCATCTAAGTAAAGCATCCATTAGAAGACAAATCATAACCTTGGGATGTGTTTTTGCACAACTTAGCAGTCTAAGGATTGGCAAGTTAATCCACTGCTAAATTGGCATAACTATGGATTTCCAACCCAGCGTGTCACTGCCAGAAGGAAATCCTCTTTTAGGTTTCCTAGGTCCAATATTAAATGAACCTAGACTAACCAAAGGAGAGACCCTAGCCAAATTTTTTCTAGGGCTAACCAAGATAACCTTAGCTTGTCAGTAGGGGGAGCTCATTGACTTGAAGAGATGCCAGTCATGGAAGTCCTGTGAGCTTCCACTAAATAATTGCTGGAGTGGCATAGCATCCACACAAAGTGTTAGGGTGTTCAGCGGTCCATACCAGTCAAGTGTCTATAGCCTCGACAATGCCTAGTCCCCATACCTCCAAACCAAAGATACACCTAAAAGCTATCATAAAGATACAGTATACCATAAAACTTAAAGCTGAATGTTGTATCTGATAGTATAATTAATTTTGAAACTGAATTTGTGGAAGAATCCATCATACAACAGATTCCTGCTTAGAATGCCATCAATAGTTTGCCTTTCGTAATTATCCAAGATATAGACTCTGTATCTAGTAAAATTACAGTCTAATAAGATGAGAAAAATAATTATCTTGAAGGCACGAATATATATTTCTAATTTCATGAACGACACTTTATTTTCTAGCTGAAGATACATGCCAATTTGCTTGCAAAGCTAACTTGGGAATGTGTGGAATCTGGATGCATAGATTATTATCTCCGATCCTTCTTCATAAGCAGGATCTTGTTTGATGTTGTCAGTGATTGTTTAAGATCTCAATCATTCTAGTTCACACAGTATCTTTTCTGCGTCATCTGTGCCAGTGTAAAAGGAGTTTCACAAGTGGTAAGTGTTGGCATGAGGTGGAGAACTACGTAATATTTTGCTTGGCTTATCCATTAATTTAATATTAGGGATTGTCATGGCGCGAAAAATCAATAAATCTATACACATTATAAACAGAACTTGGTAATACATTGCTATCAATATAAAGCATAAGAAACTGCTCGCATCTGTTTGTTTTGCAGATTAGTAAATAAAATTAGAAGTAAATATGAAATGATTTATGCACCTGATTATAGAAAAAAGCATTTCACAAAAGTATCCTGATGAGATTAGAAGTAAATATGAAATGATTTATGTACCTAATTATAGATAAAGGTGATTTATGCACCTGATTATAGAAAAAAGCATTTCACAAAAGTATCCTGATGAGATTAGAAGTAAATATGAAATGATTTACGTACCTAATTATAGATAAAGGAATTTCACAAAAGTATCCCTTTCAGTCTGCATTTATAAAATTCTTCACTGCTTTTGAAGATTTTCAATAACCCACTCCAGAACATGAGGAGATAGTAATAAGGATCTTGCGTCATTGGAGCAAAACCCACGGGGTGGCTCTTTGCATTTGATATTTTAGCAGTCTGCTTTCTTTCTTTTATAGTTGAGCATTGCAGAGTGACTCCAGTTGATAGTGTCTGTGATATAGTACAAATATAAGTTGCCTGTATGCTCTTCTCGTAAGACACTTGTTTTAAACAGTTGAGTTTATGTTCCACGATCTTGCTGAAAGCATAGATTATGGACTTCATATTCGTTTTAAATATCAATTATTTTCTAGCTCTCTGCTGTATCAGTATGCATACACGTCATATTTTTGGAGTGAAGATGCTCCTAAACTGAGCACTGAAGATTGTGTCAGGATTTTCTTTTTTGCTTTTTTAACATAATTCTTGTTTCTAAAATTCCTCTGGGATGGTATATCAATAGTTTATCTGCATATGTGAAATGAGATGAGATTATCTTTTGGGCCTGAAATGTATAATTCTTCTTTAGTTTTGGTTTTCTTTGATTGCAATTATCCTTAAATCTTTATGAACTAATACTTATATTCCCATGCAGATAGCAGCCGTGACAGTAGGAAATAAGGAGCTTACTGGGACATTGAAGCGATTGACGATAGATGATGTTGATGTATGCATTCGCTCTTTGGCAGCTAGTGTCGCATTAAAGACAGTCATACTTGTGTCGTCTTCCCTGTATTGGTCATGCGTTTTCTGCAAGTTACCTTTTCTTCTGCATTAAATCGATTATCCCATACTGTTTCACTACGCATATTATGGGATTAGAAATTATTCCCCTAGAGGAAGCTCTGATAAAATTCAATACCCAAAAGGCAAAAAGTTGTTCTGCTATTCTTTTTCAAATACATCCAAATTTCAGTATTTTTAGTAATTATTGCAACAGAGGACTAATATTTCAAGACCACAATAAGCTTAGTAAAGAGCTTAGATTTGTTAACAGGAACTGAAAGCTTAGTTAGAGGCTTTACAATCCAAACAATGGCTTTATATGCTTCGCTAGGCTCTGACATCCTTCTGGCTTTGCTTTAACAGAAAGTTCAAGATGATATACAGGATCTCGCTGGTTATAGTTCAGAGATGCAGGATTCTTTGGTTGGAAGTTACACGGTGCCCGATCATTTGGATGAAGAAGAGCTAATGGGAGGTAACACGTTTTTTGGTGTTTGGAATGCATTACTGTGTTACTGTAGATAGTTGAAACTAGTGGAAGCTGTAAATATTTGTATTAGTTTTATCTTCCTTTCCTATTAGCAGTTTTATAACTCTAACAGAAAGGTTTCGTTTTCTGTCATGGAGTAATTTATTTATCTGGCTTGTAATACCATTGAAACAGAGCTGGGTGGTTTGGAGGATGACATGTTATCCGAAATTCACGAGGATCAAATCCCTGCATATATGCAACCTGAGAAAGCAGCTGAGTCTCAAGCAGATTTGGAGTTACCGTCTGCACCTTTTAGACATGGAACTCCAACATCTCAGAATGGCACCCAGGTATGTTAAATCTCTGAAGTATCTCCGGTCCCTTGTTATTATCATTATCAATAGCACTTCAATACAGGATTTATGATTCCTACGTTACTAGGAAACTCAAATTGCATATATCTAATATATCTAAATATCCAAGATGTACATTAAATGGAGCACAGATATCTGTGCGTGTATGAAGGGAGGCATTGCATATAGGAAATATGGGTCAAAAAAGGGAGAGAAGTTAATCGTTTAGAGAGCCATGGCAGCTGACATCCCTCACACTAGTGGATTCAGGATTCCTTGGAGGCCAAACAACCTCTGTTTGAATTTAATTTAGGATTTTAGGTGTATAGAAATTTCAAATAGTTATTTGTAATACAGATTGCCTCAGACATCTATCCAAGTGTTGTATCCATATCTAATGGTCTGCATGTATTGCTCGCTGGTATATCATGGATCAGTGTGTGTGTGGATCAGACATTTTTCCTGAAAGGTGTATTTGAGTTGAGTATCCCTAAGCCCACTCCCTTTTGTATCTCGGCCTCATTGACCCTTTATTGAGTTGGGTATCTATAAAGTATAAACCCATTCCCTCTTTTTGTATTGATCATTTTTTTAATACTTCTTGCTTAGCTTCAAGGGGAATGTTAAAATGTTGAGAACGGCGTAAGCTTCACTCTGGCCATGATTGACCCTATTGTAATCATTATTATATTCCATTTACTAGGTTTGGGTAAGTCAACCTATTTAATACTCATTTATTATGTATCTCTAGGTGGTTAAGGCCATCCTAATCATAGAGGGCCCATATCCCTCTTACGAGATGTCACCCTTTTCTTGAGTTGTGTATATATACATATACAACTCTCATTTGTAATACATTTCATTCATTTGATCTCTTATACAAGTGATTCATTATTTCGTCTACATGCACCATATCGAGTGTTTGACTCTTTTATGGTAAAGAATGGGTGTCTTTTTCTATAGCACAATTATGCTCTTTATCTTGCACATTAGTGTTCTTGTATCTCCTATTTGTGTAAGTTTAGGGTTTGTTGGATCATGGTTTTGCTGGTTGGTTGCATTCTATCTTTTTTTCCATATAAAGAAGAGAATCTCTTTTCCAACAAGTTTCCACCTTGCATGAAATTTAATGCCCACGAGAGTTTATCACCAAAGAGGTCTAACTTCCAAGAAACATACCTAATGAAGAATTGGCCACACATGTTCGAGATTCATCCCTATGCAGATGTAACATATCCACAGTACCAAACAAGATGTTTGACAGTCTTATGTTTGTGATTGACGATGCACTTGGGCTATGGAACTCCCATATTTCTGGAGTTGGCCAAGAGGAATGCCACCCAAAGTTAGACTAGACAAAAATAGCCTTTTAGGCTCAATAAAAGCTTTCCACAGTGAATGTAGCTGAACTAGGCATGTAGATTGCATAAATCCAGGTCTTTAAAGCTTGTTCAACTATCTAGCTTAGGTTTATAGAGCCATTTATAGCCATTTTTGTTGGTTCATACGTTTTGAAGGGTATAGATCCATTCCAGTTTAATAAACAACTCATATGTGATTAAATCTTGAACCCTCTTGAGAATGTCCTTATTGGGACTAGAGCGAAGAGTTTTGGCCTTCAGAGATGCCCAAGTTTTCCAGGGATGGGAGCTGCCATGATAAAGGTCAATGGCTAGCAGGATACCGTTACAAAAAGTTGCTTAGCTGAAAACAAAGGAGATTCCACCAAAGGTTTCACTTGAATGAGAACCAAATGCACCAAATGCACCAAATGCAGAGCACCAAATGCAGTGGTCATTAAAGGATGAGCCATCTAGAAGGGAATCCCCTTGCCAGCTCAAACCCGGCTTGATAACTTTACAGGCTCTCCAAATGCTTTGAGCCACCCGACTTGTTGGGTTATACGTTTTGAAGGGTATAGACCCATTCCAGTTTAATAAACAACTCGTATGTAATTAAATCTTGGACCCTGTTAATAATGTCCTTATTGGGACTAGAGAGAAGAATTTTGGCCTTCAGAGATGCCCAAATTTTCCAGGGATGGGAGCTGAAATGATAAAGTTCCATGGCTAGCAGGATACCCTTACAAAAAGTTGCTTAGCTGAAAACAAAGGAGATTCCACCAAAGGTTTCATTTGAATGTGAACCAGAGCACCAAATGCAGTGATCATTAAAGGGTGATCCATCTAGAAGGGAATCCCCTTTCTAGCTCAAATCCGGCTTGATAACTTTACAGGCTCTCCAAATGCTTTGAGCCACAAATGTGCCTTGAATATGAACCTTTGCCTGAGTTAATAGTAAAGTTTGAAAGTTGAGATTCTACTAACTTTTTTTTTCCCAGTGGGGCTCCACTTAATGTACACTCGTGTAGGAGGACCTTCTAGTTTTCTTGCCCTTCTATAGCTCTAAAAACCCGCTTGGTACATGTGGCATGGGCTTGACAGGTTGGGTCAATCATCTGTGGACTTACCCAATCCTTTGGACTACAAAGCGCTTCTTCCTTTGTAGACTGACCTAGAGTTCAATGATCCTTTAAGCCTTGGATCTTAACTCCTTTCATTAAGACATGCCAACATGTGTCAATGGTCATTGTGTTAATGTTAACGACTTCAAACTATATAAGCCATCATACTTGGAAGAGGAGCTCCCAATGCTCTGTTCTAACTGTAGTATGCCACAAAATCCCAATCTCTACTCTTCAAGGACATGTTTGAAATCAAAATGAAAACCACAAGGTGCAAGGGAGAAGAGGGGGTTCACATAAGGTTTAACACTAAAAGGGTAATTTGACCTAAGTTCTCAAGAGGAAGGTGCCTAGTGTAGCATGGTTGAAGCTGTCCTCATGTGCGTGCCATGATTCAACAATCAAATAGATGCCGCTTGTTGGGCAAACGTGTGCCAAATCTAGGGTACGCATTCATCTGAGGATGGATTGAATTTCTTGCCCCAGGGAACACACGGGATGCTTTTTCAGATTGTGTTGCAGAGACAAAAATGTAGATTGCACCACGCAAGATCCAACGCAAGAAAAATTACAGATCTGAGCTAGGATACGGGTCTGTTCTTTTTCAGAGAGGCTGCTCAACATAAAGAATATGCCCAGGCTCTCATGCTCGCAGTAGCTAATCCCAACTAACAGATATGTCATACAGAATTAGCCTTAGGGCACGTTGAAACACAGGGCAATGTTTTACCCCTCACGTAACATTGATTTGATACCGTGTTGGGATTTTACATAGATAAACACATCACTTCATAAAATCCATCAGATATTCACTTCACAATAAGGCAAACAAAATAGAGAGCGATATCATGTATACTAAAACATTTGATATTAGAACAATAGCTCGATTACAAAATGATACTTGAGTGTGTATTTATACACACTCTACAAGAGGAGTTATGTAGTTATAGTGTCACATAAAGATGACTGGGTTGGCCTTAAAAAGCATAACCTAGATTTACAATATAAAACCCCAAATAATGTTGGCTGGAATTCCCAACATCGTATTAAGCTGCCAGAAATGCCTAAGATAGATCAACCTTTGGTGAAGGAGACCGAACAACAAATTGAAGAGAAACAAACTAGGAACAATGTTGGAAAAATGCACCAAGTGGTCAAGAAAGCCAATTACCTCAAAACAACGGATGGTTGTCTAAAAAATAAGTCCAAATATTAACACACATGAACATCTAGCAGAGTGTACGTGTATGAGCCAGTAGATTCAAAAGATTGGCTCGAAACTCAATTCTGTACCCAAGTCAATTCATCATGACATGGTGAATCATCATCAAAGAAGACAATCACGGAGACCATCATTCCCAAAGTGGGAGGACTAATCTGTACCCAAGGGATTGGAGTAACAGTGAAAATAGACCCAATCTTTAGAGCGCTTTGCATTCAGGAATGAAGGTGTTCGACTTTAGTGAAGAGATTCAAAGATCGAATAGAAGGTACAAGCTGATTCGATTTGAATCAAAATCAAATTTTCATTCAAATACAAAACATGTAATTGACAATAGTGGAAAAAACAGAAAATGATCGCCGGACAATGTGATCGATATTTGAATCAATTACTCGTTGAACCAAGAGAAGTACTTGAATCCTAGAGGGAAACCTTCTAAGAATTAGCTGGCATGAGGGCAGCACAAGCGTGTAAAGCAAACTGAGTTAACCAACATAGTCTTAGAAGCAGTGGTAGATTAAGTCCACTTGGAGTTATTTGTAACCATGTAATCACTGAAATGTAGAAACAAGAGACAAAGAGGGGAGATCATTGAGTAATGCTTGAACTTGTGATTGAGTTCATCGTGGGAATCACATTGCTGACAAATTTGTATGCATAAGAATAACGGCGAAAGGAATTTCCCGGGGGAACCGATTTCTCGGGAATAGATCTAAGTTGTTCATTAAGTCGACTCTCGTAGCACAAGAAGTCTTCAGTGATTGATCTATTGCCAATTATTAGCATAACTAATGCCAAGTCTATAATACTCTTGAGTGAAGCTTTTAGAATATTTTAGATAAGAAATAGAGTTAGTGTTTAGTGTTAGGGATCTTGTTAGGAGTGTCTTACAACTTTGGTCCCTATACTCGAAAGATTCCAACAAGCTTTCGAAGTTGAGAAATTTAACTATGCAAGTTAAAACGTGTGAACGAATTCAAATTTAATTGAATCTTGATTTATAATCAACGTTTGTATTATGAAAGTCTATGTTGAATATGAAATCTACCAATCCTGAGCTATAACCAGTTTTGACAGTCAAGTTATATCATTTTGCAGAAGTTGGAGTCACCAATAGTGAGTAGATTGAGAGTGTTTGAGTCACTTGCAAATCTGCAGTTGAATTGAATCTTAGTATGCATCAGTTGATTCTAAACGAGGGATCGAGGAAGGTTAAAAGCAGTAGATGAATCTAGTAAGTTGGAGTCATAAACAGTGAGTACATTGAGAGTGTTTGAGTGATTTGCAAATCTGCAGTTGAATTGAATCTAGTATGCATCAGTTGATTCTAAACGAGTGATTGAGGAAGGTTTAAAGCAGTAGAAGAATCTAGTAAGGTTCAACATCATTTTCATTTGGTGCCTGAGCGTCAACAAGGTCTTAGTGTGGATCATATTGGCATGGGAGCTTGAAAGGGTATTTAATTATGTTAGTAAACAAGTTATCATTTTAATACTAGCATAGATCCATTTTAACTCCGGAAAGTATTAAGGGAGAAAAAATAATCCATGTGCAAACCTTTTGGCTTTTAAAATCTCTGCAGTGAAGATGGATGTTGCATGATTGATTTATTTCTATATATGGTGTTTTTTTTTCAATTATTATTATTATTAGACAACAACTTTTTTATATTTTAGTTTATATAGATTATCCACATTACACATCTCATCTCATGCACACTGGATTGTAGAAACACCTCACTTCTCTCGATGCAATTAAACTTGTTACATAATTCAATTATGAACTTTCATAGAGGCAAAATCGTATGTGATCAGGAAAACATAAACATGTTCATTTTAATTATCAACATGTTCATTTTAATTATCAATTTCTATTGTTGGAATTTAACATTACAATTATATATATATTTCTTTAAACCAAACCCTGAAATCATCATGAAGGTTGACATCCGGATATATATTTATGGCAGTATCATGTGGCAGTATCATGTGTTGAGGAGTCCTCTCAACCTAGTTTTCTAATAAATTTTCTTGGTGATCTAAGTATATACCTTTAGCTACCATTGCTTTTTTCCTTTACAAAAATCGGGACGGAAAGAAATTAATTTGATTCCAATTTTATTTGTTTTTGGCTCTCAGTAAACTGACTACTCATGTTTTTATTGACAAAACGTGTGTTTTGTGCAGGATATAAATGAGCACGATCTTCCTACAACGGCCAAAGCTTCCTCTGTAAAGTTCTAATTCACGTGGATAGTTCGTAATGTTGTATATCAGTATATTCATAATGTTTAATGTACCGGTATTAAATTAAATTAGAAAGAAGTGTATGCATGCATTAATTTCTTTTTAAATGAATTGAATTAGAAAGGAATGTCATGATACAGTATTTCTTTGAACAGTGTTAATTATATTGTGTATCGAAAAAGGAAAAAGGAAATTAAATTTACAGTTTTTTAATAATTTTAATTATATTGAAATTAAATTTACAGCTTTTTAATAATTTTAATTATATTGTGTATTTGATAGATTCATTTTTATAAAAAGATGTCATATTACATTATTTTTTTAATGGTTTTACTTATTTAATTCGAAGTATTCATTTTTATGACATTAAAGTTAAAGGATGTTGCAAAATTAATTCATAAATGCACAAGAATAAATACTTCATTTGGGTTGACTTAATCAATTGCGTGTTTCACATATTTAAAAAAATAATATAATAAGTTTGCTATCTATTGTTTAACTTTAATCATGATTATAATACATACTTAATCTTAAAAACAAGTTTTGATAATCTTTATAATACATACTTAATCTTAAAACTAGTTTTGATAATATTTATAATATATATTTAACCTTAAAGTAACAATAACATGTAAAAATGGAACAAGCATGAATGCAATTAAATTATTTACCGTGGATCCTTGAAGCCTTGTACCTCAATTATTTTCTTTAAGACTTGTCAACATGTGTCAATAGGTGATCATATAAGAGGAGGTGGCATTACACATGGTACATGTATTGACTACCTTTTTGACCATGGAGTTTTACATAATATGCCCTCTTTGATTGATTTACCAAGCCCAATGACAATGTGTAAAATTCATTAGGTCATTTGATAACATGATTAGCCTCCTTACGTTGATTGAGTGTTGCATGGATGAATTTGACTATTGCCCATGCACCAGAGAATAATCGATGTGGACCATGTGGTGCAAGTATTTAGTATGTGTGGCATAAGTGAAGCACATGTTTGGTCCATCTAGTGCATGTGGCAAAAGGGATTAGTTTTTATGGTGCAAGCGTTTGGTCCACATTGTGCAAGTATTTGGTTTATGTATAAAATATAGCACAGGCATTTGGTTTATCTGACATAATGGTTTTGTAAATAATAATGTATTTTATTTTTGATATGGACAAATCTGTGTATTAACATGTGTAGTGTTATGGAAGAACACAAATAAATATCTAGAAAATAATAGTGGTTTGTAGGACATTTTTTTTCAAGGGAAACCTTATGAGATACCCCCTCTTCCCCCAAGTATATGGATGGAGGGAGACACAATTGCTAGTTGCAATAGCATCTAGTAACTTTGCAACACTCAAGTGGACTTGAACCTTATATAGACTAGAACCTAACACCACACATTGAACTCCACCTTGAAATGATTTCCTCGAATTGATTGAGCTAACCCATTGGAATAGATCTTCAAAACAATTTATATTTGTATGAACAATAATGGTTGTTTGAAAATTATGCAAAACTTTGTAAAACTCATATTTTTGAGGGAAATTAGGTAGTCCTAGAAAGAAAAGCACTCTTTCCTCGGTGAATGGGTTATATTCACCGATAGAGATACAAATGACAATTCCAACAACTTTTCCCTAGATTCAACATGCATAATCATAAAATGAAGTTTAGAGAAGGAAAGTGAATGTACCTTTTAATTGAAGTTCATCCAATGGCCTTGTCAAGTGTGGGTCCTTGAATTTAGGCTCCTTGCTCTTAAGCCTTGTGGATGCACCTACACAAACATACAACACAACTTTCTCATTATTGTGATAAATAATTAATCAACAATGCATTAATGAAACAAAGCTATACATTACTCAATAAAAACTCATATAACATGGATCCTTGGGGGCGAAAGAGAATTGATTTGTATTAAATATGGAGGAACTAGTACTTGAAATCCTTTCCGTTGTTGCTCACAATACTCCCCTCTAAAATTTGAGTTCCCTCCCTTGCCCTTAACCTCAATCATTAAAGCTCCGAACAATGAAGGTGCTTCACTCTATTTTTCTGCAGCCTAACGTCTTTCAATCTATTCAACCTCTTAATCATCACCTTGTAGGTCTCTTTAATAACTTTTTATTAGGTCTAGACTATGATGATCCCAAGGTGCATGCTTTGCATGCTTCACAAGTCCTTTCCATGCATGATTGATATTTTGTTTAATTGTTTGCACACTTTTTAGTGCTTGTTTACTTCACTTGGAGCCTTGGTTGCTCATGTAGGCATCAATGTAGTGACCAAACAAGCTTGATAATGTCTTTAGGCCAAGTCTAGATCACCCCTCTTCTAAAGGAAAGTAGTGACCAGTTCCTCACAAAGTGCATTTTTCATCATTTCCAAGTCAATCTCTCATGTAGAAAGGGTCATGTTGTTCACTTTTAGTCTTTGTAATTGACGGTATTAAGTCTCATTATAACAAATGCCCCCCAATGTGCAAGGTTAGAAGTGAAGCTGACGGAGAATGGTGTGAAGAACCCGCAACAATTAATTAATGAGAATACGCGAGATAACAAAAATAACATAACCCATAATCGCTTTTATTGATTGCAGGCCACTTCGAGGGGGCAACCTCCTTTGAGTAAGCTCAATACAAATAACTTCACGATACTTTCATTGGTTTCAACACAAACTTATATATTAAGTCTAGGCGCCAATACCATGTGTCAATACAAACCATGGGCCAATACAAACTATGGATCAATAATTACTACGGGACGACTTACAAAGCATATGCGTCCAACAACAATAATACAAACTATGGATCAACAAATACTACGGGACGACTTACAAAGCATATGCGTCCAACAACAATATACAAACAAAGTAAATAGAAGGGTTCACATGTGTTCCTAACATCCCCTCTCCCTTAGAAAAAGCTTTGTCCTCAAAGCTCTAGATGTGGAAATTGATGCAGAATCTGAAGGAGTGGTTCCCCTGTAGCCTCGGGTTGCATTTCGGGCCATTGACGCCTTTTGAGTTTTAGGGAAGGTTGCTTGGAAGGCTGTAGACGAAGAAGAACCATATCAATTGCGTGAAAAGTGCACTCATAACGGTGTTGATCGGCTTGTTGTTTCAGTCGAATTCTTGCTATGTGAAGATTGTCCCGCAGAATGAGAAGAATCTGATCGTGGTTTTGAAGAACCGAGTCAATTGCCTGAACTGGGGAGCTGCCGAGGGTGTATGGAAGAAGAACTGGCGGTGCCTGTCCATAGATTGCTTCATATGGTGTTCTTTTAGATGTGGTATTGTACCACTGGAGCGCTTCTAGGAAATCCATAGAAATAGTTGTCCAAATCTGTGTTGGGATTGGCAAGGGTTCGAGCAGTCCTAAAAGGAATGTCGTTTCACCCTTGTTGACCTGGCAAGTATCACAGTCAACCCCCATTTGTTGAATTGTCATTTTCAGTCCCTGTCAAAAGAAGTTACATTGTTCTCGGTCATATGTTTTGAGGAACCCAGAGTGCCCTGCCGATGAAGAAGCATGGAGTTCATAGAAGAGATAGCCCTGTTGAACAGATTGCAACCAATTTGGAACAAGCATAGAAATAGCTGTAAGAGGAACTGGGTCATCAAATGTGTGAGAATGAGCATTTTCCATCATATTGTCCTTACCCTTCTTGTAAGTGATCGCATAGGCATAACCCATGAGTTGGATAACCCATTTCAGGTGTGCTAGGGAGGAGATCGGTTGTTCCAGGAAATTTTCCAGACTCTGGAGATCAGTCTTGATGCAGAAATGATTCCCTAATAGGTATAGCTGCCACTTCTGTACTGCATGCAAAATAGCCAGCATTTCCTACTGAGTTGTAGATGCGGCTAAAGTCTTACCAGAAAGGTCTCTTGAAGGCAACAAGCCCACTGGTTCAGTAAAGACACCTGCATATCTATCCAAGGAAGTAGGCGAGATCGTTGATGGGTGTATCTGAATGGAATGGAGTTGAGCGATGACACCATGTGAATTCTTCTTAAGGATCTTTTCCAGGCTATGTGAACTGATGATGCAGAGAGACCCTTGTTGTAAGTCCGTAAATTTGTGTTGTTTCCCATTGACTGAAAACTGCATCCAAAGTTCAGCAAAATCCCATAAGATGGGGCCAAGTGTGCGTAACCATTGAATGCCCAAAACCACATCACATCCGCCTAGGGACAAGGCAAACATGTCAAAGTGCAGGTTACAATCTTCCAGAGAGATACGCACATTGTGACACTTCCCCTTGCAAGGTAAGGTGCTCCCATTGGCAACCATGACTTCAAAGTTGGAGCAAGGATGGACAAAACAATCAGCCTGTTTGGCGATCCGAGGGTCAATGAAGTTATGAGTGCTACCAGAATCAATGAGTATTGTAAGAGGAAGCTTCTTGAAGTAACCCCTGACTCGCATTGTTTGGGGGGTGGTGACTCCGGATAAAGCATGGAGAGATATCTCTGGTTGGTCATCCTGAGATGGGGGGTCAATATGTGGCTCTTGAATGCCGACCTGATCATCCATTGTATCTAGAGCTTCTTCACCAATTTTAGAGGCAGGCGGAGAACCCATATCCAAGAGATAGAGCTTTTGTTGAACACATCTATGTCCCCGAGTGAATTTCTCATCACAATTATAACAAAGCCCTTTTTCTTTGCATGCCTCCATCTCTGTTTCAGACAAATGCTTGATATGAGTTGGCGGGATGGGAGGTCGTTGAGAACCCATATTTCGGAAGGGAACAACAGTGGGTTTGGAGTGCTGTAGGGCTGCAATCTTGTCTTCTGCCAACTTAGCCAACCCCAAGGCTTCCGTCATTGTGTTGGGACAGAACATTTTGACCTCTGAGTGGATTTCATCCTTAAGACCACTGATAAAACAACTCCTGTAGAATTCATCAGACAATCCTTCTGTGTGATTGGCTAGTTTCTTAAATTTTGTTTGATATTCTCTCACAATGCCAATTTGACGAAGTTTAGTGAGTGCTCCGGTGAAGTCATCAAAAGCATTAGCACCAAATCGTTGCAAAAGGAGTTGGAAAAAATCTGTCCATTTTGGATCGTCATGAGCCTTGATGTACCAACGGTACCATTGAAGGAAGGGATTCCTATTCCAAATGAAAGGATGCAAGTGGAACTTTTTGGACATCAAAAGTATTATGCAGACTGAAATACTGTTCTGCACGATAGATCCATCCAATCGGATCAGTACCATTGAAGCGAGGAAATTCAAGCTTCGGACCACGAAAATTGCTGGAAGAAGAGAACCCATTGTCTGATGAAGACTTGGACTGTCGTTTGTTGTTCATGGCTGAATGCTCAAGATGGAGGCCGAGAAATTTTTCATCAAGATCTTGGAGTTTGGTTTGGATGGATGCAAGTGCTTCCTCCATGGTTTTTGCTCCTGCGCGAGTGACAACCATAACAAGGAGTTTTTTTTTTTTGGGAATGGATAGAAAAACACAAACAAAAGCTTATTTAGTAAAGGGAAATTTGGATTTGGGAAAAACTCAGATGGGTAATTGGGGTTTGACTAGGTTTTGGACACTTTTGAATGGATAGGGAAACAAAAAATGAGGATTTCAGAAGCGGGGTGAATGAATGGGAAAATTTGTCATAGAGGGACAAAGAAGCAAAAATAGGGAATGGACACAGTGGCAAAATTTGAGGGCGATTGGGTGAAAATCGAAGGAGTTATGACAAACCCTAAAAATAGACAAATGTGGGATTTTTGGCTTTGGGATAGGGTCCTCAGGAATGAAATATGCAGAATGGAATTGCAGGGTTGTCAGTGAAGTTTCGGAATGGATCAGAAATGGCGGGATCTGAAACGGCTCAGAATGGATAAAAAACGATTGGATCTGAAACGACTTTTAGAATGGATCTAAAATGGATGGATTAGAACCAAATTTCGGAATGGATCTGCAACGTCGCGGAAGTGATCGGCAACAGATGGATCTGCAATGGCGCGGAAGTGATCAACAACAATTCAGCTGAAAATAAATATGGACCCCAGGTATGTTCGGCTTCCTATCGGTTCAGGAGATTCACTTGGTCACTAATGCTGTCTGACGGCTTGCGTACTGGGGAAGTATCCCTCACTCCACGGCTCAGGTAAAACTGATAACTGCTTTGCCACAAACGACATCTCTTGGTTTACCTCACGGGTGGGAACTAGTTAATCAGGTAGGGGTCGTTGCCCTTTTCGCTTGCAGGTCCTCTCAATGGGCTAGCTACTTTGGGTTTCCTGTGGTACTCCTCACAATGAGTTTTATGGCTTATGCCCAAGTACTTCCCACAATTAAGCGGATAGGGATTATTCCCAGATTCGAAGCTGCAACAGATGCGCAAAATTTTTTTTTGGCATAAATTTCACCTAGCAAGCCCAAGAAAGTGCTCTGATACCAAATGTGAAGAACCTGCAACAATTAATTAATGAGAATACGCGAGATAGCAGAAATAACAGAACTCAAAATCGCTTTTATTGATCGTAGGCCACTTCGAGGGGGCAACCTCATTTGAGCAAGCTCAATACAAATAACTTCACGGTACCTTCATTGGTCTCAACACAAACTTATATATTAAGTCTAAGTGCCAATACCATGGGTCAATACCATGTGTCAATACAAACCATGGGCCAATACAAACTATGGATCAACAATTACAACGAGATGACTTACAAAGCATATGCATCCAACAACAATAATACAAACTATGGATCAACAAATACTATGGGACGACTTACAAAGCATATGCGTCCAACAGCAATATACTAACAAAGTAAATAGAAGGGTTGACATGGGTTCCTAACAAATGGGTCCCTAAGTTGATGGGTTCCCATTCCATGAATGCAGAAAGTGTTAGATAATTGCAAAAGTTCTAAGAAAAAATACTCCAAGCATGCCAATATCACCAAGAGGAGAGCATATCATGATCAAAACATAACAAAGAGATCACATCAAATAGCTGCTGTATATAATATAGAATCTAATGAGAGGAACAACCTTAGGCCAATGTTCACATGTACCCCCAATCTTTCCAATAAATTATCCTGCAAACTCGATCTTTGTGATTAGGATCACAAGTGTAACCCTCATACCATATGAGGGGTAACTAGCCCCATTTTATGGGTATGTCCCACTTTGGTGATTCAGGATCCAAAATCTTTTGAAGCTTGTTCGAGGCCTTGAATGGTTGTTTTTGGTGCCAAAAGTTTGCAAGCCTAGCTCCTAGCCTCTCAATTGTGTCCTACACATTAAGAGCTTTTCGATGATGCACAAAATCATCTCAATTAGAGTTCATATAAGAAAGTTATACCCCCTGCAAGTTGACCTATATTGTTGATGACCATGGTATTGAGTGGATACAATGTGAGCTTTCATTACTCACACATGTGGAGCTATTCATGTGTAAACTTTCACCAAGATTCTAGAGGGTCCAAAATCTGAACATTAATTGGGGATTGACGCATGCAAAAATATTTACCCTAGTTGGTTTTCAGGCTATGTTAAATACTAGGCCACTAGGAAAAGAAGGGGTTCCATTCTATTTGTATTGTTATTATTCCATAGCTGAGTAGAGCATTTAGGAGTGGGATATTGAAGTATAATATAGGAAGCAGAAGATATTGAGACAACCATTGAGGCCACTATGTCCATGGCAACTCCATAGTGTGTGAACTTTCTTTGTACTTGTATTTCATAACTGAGAAGAAAAGAGGAAGAGGCGCATAAGGCCTCACGTTATTGCACCGAGAGTAGCGAGGTGCTTACAACCTAGTATGGGGGAGACGTTGTCACGTTTGTCACGTTACATAAAGAAACGTTCCCATGTCGGTTCATCACTTATCAAATAAAAAATTTCATGTTGGCTCATAATACAAAAAATTAAGATCCTTCTTAAACCCAAATCTATTAAGCAGTGAGAGGGATCCAATTTCTTTAGGGGTAAAATTTTTGTTGATGTGTAAAATATTTAGGATTAAAAAAATTACAGCTCAAGAAATTGGATCCCTCTAGGTGCTTAATAGATTTGGGTTGAAGATGGACCTATGTTGGTAGCTAGGGTTTTCCCAAGTTACATCTTTTGTTCATTGTGTGGATGTTGTGTTATTTGCTTGTTTCTTTCATTTTAGGTTTAATTTATTCGACAATAAGCTAGTATTCAATCTAAATAAAACTCCATAATAAGAGGTTGCAGAATAGTAAAAGATTTGTTGTGATGAATTGTTCTAGTGAAATATCCAAGGCAGTTTACAGATCTCTAGTTAACCACTAAGTTGTCTCTCCTAGTTGACTATCGATGGGCTGTCTTTTGAAGATCTAGAGGTGTGATGAACTTGTTTAGTTTGTTGTTCCAATATCAAAATGTATCATGGCATAATATGATATGGTTGTGGTCACATGTGAAGATTACACAATTCTCAACATTTATGAGGATAAGGTCAACCCATGTTCACCCTATACTAATGTTGTCTTTGGAGCTGTTTTTGAGGCTACTTTTTGCGGCACCTTTGTGTTATTCTTATCCAAATAGGGCGTTGCTTTGAAATCCTAATGTGTTTCTTGGTACTATTTTTTTTTGACATAGTTGATGTTTTAGGGTTGTTTTATACTATTTATAGTCAAGGAGGGTGTTTCCTTGGGGATTTTCTTGTTGATAAATCTTCAATGCATCTTATTGAGGCAATTTTTCAGGAAGGAGCCATCTTCTTCACTTATTCTTCCACACTGGATTTAAATATTTAGGTTGGTGGCATCACTATTGTTTTGTAACTATGGAACTATGGTTTCAAACCATTTCTCTTTACCATGTTTTAGTAGCCAATCTATGGCCTTTTGCTGGTGGAATCATTGAAAGTTGTGATTGCAAAATCAGGGTGTTAGATCACCTCTTTTCTAGGGTTTAAAACCCTTCCTTATATCAACTCTTTTCCTTGGTGTTTTCGATGGAATCTTTTGAAGAATTTACAAGGAATTTTTCTTACACTATTGGTGGACTTGATAGAGTCTTTTTATGATGCACATCTACTAATGTTGATTACATATTTGGCCTTACTTATTTTAGGATGTGATGGAATTATTATCGACCTTACCTTGTTTGGAGATGCTCATTATGTTCCATGAGTTGGTATTTCAATAGTTGATGCTGATCATGGTTCTCAGGCATTGGAATTGGTTCATAGTGACATTTGTGGGCATACCACTTATTTTCAAGGGAAGCTAAGTGATTTATCACCTTTTTTGATGCAATTTCTAGTCATAAGTCTATAGGATCTTTCCACTATTTTTTATAGATGATTCTATGTTATGTACCTTAATTATGAATATGAAATCATATACAACATATCAAACATGATACAACTTTATTAATATCAAAACCCTTAAGGTACGACAATACTTTATAATAGTAAACTCAACACACCATCAACATATTCAACAAAATTTCAATACATAACTCAACAAAACTTGTAGAACGAAAACATAGATTTTATTTCATAATGCGAGAGAGTACTTTCATCATACTCTTAATCCATCCCTTGAGAAAAGGTGGTGTTGATGCCTAGAAAAATCCTTGCGTCGATAGTAGGGGTTCTCCCTGGTTAGAAATCCCAATTAGACTTCTTACCATATAGAATAGGGAACTTGTTCGGATTCTGGCTAGACTACCTTTCACTGGTTGGGGATTTTACCGGTTGTGGCCCGGTATATTGTTTAGGGTTTTATTATTATGTTTAAATGAGATGCATAATGCTCTAATATACGGTGCAAGCTAAACTAACCTAATCTATCATTGCAAGGAGCGAAAGTTATAGAGAATGAGCCGTGAATGAAGCAGGATGCATTCTGATAGCAGATAACCACTGAACATAAAATATATCACAGTTATAAAATAAATTCAGATACTAAGATAGATACAACATAAAACCAATTTACATTCACAGCTCGTAGATAGCAAGAGGAAACTGTGTTCATCACATACACAATAAGTAGCAAAGAGACATAAGAGTAGTGCAATGGGTATACATAACAATCTTACTGCATACACAACACATGAAAGCATGAAATCAGTTCCAAAGCATCCATCCATACAATAAACACAACTGCCAATGCCAATTTTGAGTCCAGTAATTGTCTATTCATCTTCTAAAATAGTTCATACATAACGAGTAACCAAAACTCTTTAGGCCCAAAAGTCCATTTTTCTTCGCTCATTCTCATATAGGTTTTTACAAAAATAACGCATCCCTAAGTGACTCTTCGACTTCTGTCAAGGTAGTTACAACTCTTGATTTATCAATCCACATGACACTTACATATTTACATTTGCTTCAAAGAAAATCAATTTAAATTACAATTAAGATGTAGCATTTCCTTGGGATCGAATACATTCATCCCAAAGTTCACAATCATAAAATATAACATTCAATTGATGAGGCATTAATAACCATAATGCAAATTCATGGTGAACATATTCGTTGGCCAATGTGGCTAGCCCTTTGGAAACTGAGTTGTGTCCTACAACCATATACCGAAGGCTGAGAGTGGAGGTACCAATCCGTTCCTTGAGATATTTCTTGGTGACTTGAGTAACGTCCTTGATTGCCACTAAATCTTCTTCTTTGATGGTCTTTAGTTATGCTAAGCGTTGCTCTCGTGGGATGGGGTCTTCGAAGGTGCCTGGGGGAGGCAAGTGACATTGCTCAAAGGCCCTTACTATCGTCTGATGTACATTTTTGTACTTTTCTAGTGACATATCAAATTCCTTTTGCAACTTCGCCCTTTCCCTTTGGAAACTTTCCAGCGTTGAGTAATCAAGTTGCATGTCCTCCAGTGTTCTTTTGGGAAAATTGGGTGGTATTTTTGTATTCTTTTTATGCCAGGCCGCCACACCTTGAAACTTGTCTTTAGTGGTTGTTACCTTGAGTTTGCTTTCTCGAGTAAATTCTGACAATGAATTGAGCTTAATTACAATTTTTTGTACTTCATATAATTGCTCCGTTGACCAAATCCCGTGAATGAAACAGTTGTTCCCGCAGAGTGGTCGCGGAGATGTAAAACTCAACTAGACTCTTTTTCTCTTTTCTGGATGTGTCCAGTTCTGTTCTTAACACATTCTTTTCTCATTGCAGAGTTGCTACTTGAGTCTCAAAATCCCGATTTCCTGTTGTCAAGAGCTCGATCCGCTCCAACTGTTCCTTTTCCTTTTCTTGTAGTCCACTTATCTGCATACTCATGGTTGTTTTTTTTGCTTCAAGTGATTCAACTTGGTAGGTTAGAGCATCCTTTTCTTGTTGTAAGATCCAAGCCAGGTTTGCTGCATTCCACTTTTCAACCTCCATGGTGTCTCGCTGATGTTTAAAATCAACTCCTTCATTTCTAGCATATAGGAGGAGATCCTTCAATTTGTTGATCTTAATTTTTCTATTTTTGACATATTGTAGTAGCTTTCAGACATTATCTCTACTTGCCATAGCGGTATATACACCTGCATACGCAATCAATTCTGGTTCTTTATATGTTCCTTTGAGTATCAAGACTTCTTGGGTGGTGATGAGATCTGATCGCTTAGACATCTTGAGTTTTTCAGTCCTTTTGACAATCTTCTTTCCTTTGGGATCATAGATTATAATCTCTAGTTTGGCTTCAACATGTTCTTTGGATGGTGTGTACGGGGGGTAAGGCCTAATTCCTTAAAGGGAAAATGACCTCTAGTATGCATGATCTCTATGCTTGTAGTAGTTTGGTCAATGTACATATCCTGGGGACTACCACCTTGAGTCTCCTCCACCTGTCCTTTCTACTGTCCCATGTCATTCTTCAACGCTTCTTCTTGTTCTTTTCTCTTGAGTTCTTCCTACAACATTTTTTCTTCTCTTACATGAGTTGTCTCTTGTTGCTTGAGCAATTATATTTTCCTCCTTTCTTCTTCCGTATCCTTCCTCGCTTGTTCTTCCTTCTAAGCATATTTATCTCTCTCTTCATCTTGTATTTTCTTGTTTATTTCCTTTAGCAAAGATGCTATTTCTACTTTCTTTCGAGCAACCTCTTGTAGCATTTTTTGTTGTTCCTCCTCAACCGTCCCTCCCGTTTGTTTGTTGGTGCCTGCTTCTTTAGCACTCTTCCCTTTTCTTCTCCTTTTATCCAATTATGTGAAGTTGTGTGCTCTACGATACAATTCTTCATCAGCATAGAATTGATCGACGTAAGCGTAAGGTATCTTGACATCTGCATAGTGATTAACTACCTTTCCATGACTGTCATTCCTGATAAAGAATTGTTCACCAAAGCGAAAGGATTCAAAGCCTTCATACCACTCATCTGCTCCGATTAGAGCAAATTTGGGGTCTAAAATGGGCCTCATAAGAATATGAGCCACCTCATAAGAAAAAGAGCCATTGAATTCAAGAACCAATAGAATTTCAAGAAAAGAGTAAACCATAATGGTTGACATGGGGGTGATTCCACAAAGGTGGTTCACGATTTTGGGCGCGAGGAACCCAAAAAACTTGTTTTTCCAACCCTCGATTGAGGTTTAAAATCCTCAATCGAGGGTTTTAAAATACCTCGATCGAGGGCTTGAAAATACCTCGATCGAGGGCTTGGTTAAACCCTCGATCGAGGAATTTCTCAATCGAGGGTTTTCCAAACTCTTGATCGAGCTGTTAAGATCGACAAAAATAAAAATAGTTCCTGGCCAACCGACCGACCCTGTTTGAAAACAAGTTCTCGACCGAGCGTCTACAGGAGACAGCGACCCCTCGATCGAGCGTCTACAGGAGACAATGACCCCTCGACTGAGTGTCTGCAGAACACACGCCACGCCACACCCACGCCCACACCTACGCCCCACGCTAGCTCCCATCCATGTCTGCTACTCCACTAGGTAAGTGGGGTTCCAACCTTCTATTTGTCTTTTTTATACAATTTTTTTTTTTTATAAATTTATGTGAATGTTGCAATTTTTTTTTCCAATTTGAAACCAATAACCATTTTTTTGTTTAGAAAAACCATTGAAACCAATAACCATTTTTTTGTGCAGAAAAATCATTGAAACCAAAAACTATTTGAAAAAAAAACCAAAACAAAAAACCATTTCAAAATAAAAACAAAAAACCATTTGAAAACCAAAACCCATTTCAAAACAAAAACAAAAAACCATTTGAAATATGTTTTAAATTTTAAATTTTAAATTTATGTTGTATTTATTTTTTTAAATTATTAATATTTTTGTTTATATCAACAGGTAGCATTTTATGCACAGTAGCATTTGATTGCATAAAATGCTATCGGTTTTATTTTAAAATGTGTTTTGACAAGCAGAAATGTTGCCCTTTTTTTTCAATCCTCTGAGAACACCAAGAGGATTGAAAAAAAAAATCATATTATGTTGCCGGTTTAACAAAAACCATTAACATTAAAAAAAACATTTGAAAACCTTGTAAATTGACATTGAAACTTTAATTCAAATTGGAATTGAAATTTTAAATTAAATTAAATTAAAATTGAACTTTTAAATTAAGTTAAATTGAAATTGAATTTTTTTTTTCAATCCTCGTGAATGCCAAGAGGATTGAAATTTTTTTATACATTTTGGGTTCCCTGTTTTTTTCCAATATAAGCTCATATAAGCATGTTACAAAAACTATTAACATTAAAAAAAGCAATTGAAATCCTTTGAAATTGACTAATCAATAAGGTGTAGATTTCTATCATGCCAGAGATAGTTAATCAGGTCTTATTTTGGAACCAAAAACTAATTTTAGTCTGAATTGTATCTACAAGAAAATCAACATTTTTAGACATCTTAAAACTACTTTTCAAATGTGGTCATATCAATTTTAGTAATATCCAACCTTAGTTCTCTACATAAAACTACTTAATAGCAATTTAACCATACACTAAACATCAATATTAATGTCAAAATTTAGATTTATGTGAAATTTAATATAAAAATTAAATATCAAGTTTTAAAGACTTTTTACTAAATATATAAATAATATATAGATACAATCACACTCTCCATGCCCAAACCCAAATCTTATTATTGGCACAACATCCCTAGGTGGCATCAAATGTTGATTAATATAATGTACTTGCAAGTTTTTAAAAGTGGGAAGAATTCACCATCCCTAGGTGGCATCACATGTTGATGATAATATCATGTGCATGTGCATGTTCTTAAAAATGAGAAGAGTTCATTGTAGAGTACACACCAAAGTTGTTCATTGTACATAACCCATGATACACAGTTAAGTTGGTTTTGTAGAGTACATACCTAGTGGTTCATTGTAAAACCCATACATAGTGCATTAAGTTAGTTTTGTAGAGTATATATTTAGTGGTTCATTGTAGAACCCATAGGCAGTACATTAAGTTAGTTGATTAATTATAGATAAGTAAATTCGTGACATAATATAATCTTTTCAATTTAAGGTGTTTTTAGTTTTATATGATTTAAATTCAATTTGATAGGTTATGAGCAATGGGAGATTGAGAAGAGTTGAATCCATTCAATGCATGTTTATTAATTCCTATATTCTATAACCAAGTAAAGGATGCCTTCAATGTCATTATCAGAAGAAGATAACTCCCAATACAGAAGATCCCTCCCAATACAAAGGACACAAGTAGGAAGGGTTTGATCATACTCTTTGATCATTTTAAGATTGGATACAAAGAGACACCAAATATAAGAAGAAAACTATAGAGTTGAGCTCCATAGTTATTTTACCCTAACTCTATTAGCATAATTTGCAATTTTTCCATTGAAGTGGAGAAGAAGACTTGTAACAAAAACAAATAGAGTACCTTGTCCATTACATTCAACATGGTTCTTTTTGGCCCAATGCCCACTAATTACAATCATCTTCAACATTGAGTTATTTCCTTAGAGACCTTCTCTACCACCCAACTCTCATTTGCTTACTCACACTAGTTCCTTGGAGATCCACTATCCCACCTAGGTTTCATTCTCTTGATTTTGTTGGTCCCTTGGGGATCCATTCTTTTACCCAACTACCATTTTCTATTGATTTAGGTAATTGGAGGTCACCCTCCCTCCCAAAAAATTTGGCATTAAACACTAGGCCGCTGGAGCTCTACCTCTCTACACCAACTACTCTTAGTAGTCATTCTAGTTCTCTTTTGGTTCAATATCCACCCATTGACACTCTTCATCAGTATCAACCTAGTTCCTTCGACATTTCCCTCCCACCCAAATCATTTGCAATGTACTTGTTTGGTTCCTTTTATGGTCCACACCTCCACTTCAACAATAATTTTAACAATTGTAGCTCCATCTAGGTTTCTTTAGCAATCCACACTATCACTACAGTACAGTGTCCACTAGTAGTAGTACATTTAGTATCAAGTCTCTTCTTAAATTGAGTTATATTAAGGCCATATGCTCCACCCCAAGAACAATTATTTGCATATTTGGTTCATTTTTAGCACCTTATAGTTTGCACTTGTTTTGATGGCATTATTCCTCTAGTGATATCATTAACTTTTCTTGAGAAGTTTTCTTATTCTAGAAGGCCAACTCACACCTTTGATCCACCTATTTATGAAAATGGCGACAACCAACAAATTCCCATTGGTAGATTATCATGACCGCAATACCTAGCACCGATATTATAGCAACAACACAACTCTCAACCATGATCTTTTCACAAATCAAACTCATCTTATTGATCACCACTCAACATTTTTAGAGTACAACATTGTGTGCATATTTTCATGACATTCCCTCTTCTTCTAAGTTGAATTGTGCAACATTTTTCACATTATCTAGAGCCATTCCTAAACTAAAAGGAAAGTGGGATTGAATTATTGAAATATAATTTGAATTTGAATTTTTCACATTATTGAAATTGAAATTGAATTTTGAAATGAAATTGGAATTGAAACTCGAAAATTGAAACTGAAATGGGAAATTAAAATTGAGAAGTGGAAATGTAATTAGAATTCAAATCGAAATTGACATTGGAATTGAATGTGAAATTGGAATTTGATTGACATTGGAATTGAATGTGAAATTGGAATTCGATGTGAAATTGGAATTCGATGTGAAATTGAAATTTGAAATACAAATTTGAAATTGAACATGAAATTAAAATTTGAAATTTGAAATTGAAATTGAATTTGGAATTGAATTTGAAATTGAATTTGAAATTGAAATTGAATTTGGAATTGAATTTGGAATTGAATTTGAAATTGAAATTGAATTTGGAATTGAATCTGAAATTGAAATCGAAATTTGAAATTGAAATCGAAATTTGAAATTGAATTTGAATTTGAAATGAATTTGAATTTGAAATGTGAAATTTGAAATAGAATTTGAAATTTGAATTTGAATTTTAAATGTGAAATTTGAATTTTAAATGTGAAATTTGAAATAGAATTAGAATTAGAAATTGAAACGTGATGCAGAGAGTTCTCAAGAGAGAACTTCATTGCTTTGTGCTCCACGAAGCACGAGAGGATCCGGTGTCGCCTTACAGGGCGACCATTGACAATGCTCCCGTTCACCGAGGAGTGAGGCCACGCTGGGGACGACTTCCACTGGTGGCAGCAGGAGAGATAGTGTGTCGGTTCATCCCAACAACATACATCATGATCCCCAGGTGGGGTATGTGCAATAAGACACGAGTGCATCAGGTGCATATTTTTTGTTAGATACATTTTCAGTAAATTTTAAGTATATAATGCATTGAATTTCAATTTCAAGTTATAATATATATTTTTAGTAACATTTGTGTTTGGTTTGGATCGTAGGTCCATCAGGGGGATTGTACGACGATGAGGTCGCACGCATCACTCTCGTTGATATCACTACCTAGCGAGAGTGGGTGCATTCATGTGTCTGCACATTGAGGGAGGATTCTCCCACATGACGATCGTTATTCATGATGTTATCAGTAGTGGATGACATGTTGGCCCTCTACAAGAGGGTGGGACCTATTAGTGAAATTTGGCGTTTTGCATGCCAGAGGAGGAGACAGGATGTTATTGGGATCCACAAATGGGAGGATGTTAAAGTCGCCATAAAAGGGCATGACATCAAGGGTACTTTGCTTGACATCCCTCATGACCGCTCTTCCGGTCAACCGCTTAGAATCAAGGAGTTTAAGTTGGAGGCCGTTGCACCATTTTTGTATGATAGGTTCGTCGGAGCGTGGAGCATGTTCCCCCACCATGACCAGGTCCCATTGTACTTTGCAAAACATATTTATGCAGAGTTTGTTTTGGGTATGCACCCAGATTACACCAACACATGGTCTGAGTTCTTTGGGGCTGGTAGGGGATGCTCCTACCAACGTCTTAGAGCTCGTAAAGACCCTGCCTTTGTGCCACCCCCTCCGAGGTTGGTATTGATTCCAGACAGGATGGTTATCAGGTCGGCGGATGTGCCACAGTCATCCCAGGTTGCTCCAGAGGCTAGACATGACATTGCAGAGTCGTTGTTCACTGCCGTGGGAAGTGCTGTTGTTGCTGTGCATGGAGAGGCATCTAGACCACCCCCTGCACCTACACAACCAGAGTAGAGTGGGTCGATAATGACCTACTCAGGCGTTTGGATGGCGAGGCCATACAGGGGTATGTTCAGTCATCTCGAGATGCATACTTTCGGTTGTATCGTAGATACGTCGCTCTAGGACATGTATACTTTTGTACAATTATGTATATATGTTTTCATGTTATATCATATTATATGTCGTAAATTGAATGGTCAATAATACTTAAGGGAGCTGTATTCTATTGCTCCATGCAGGGGACCACATTCATGGATACACTCTTTGGTAGTGAGCCATCGGTTTTTCCATCCGCTCGTCCCAACTCGCGGATGACAGTAGTTGAGGTAAGTTATAATTTATGTTCCAATTTAATTTGTGTTTATTGTTTCTAAGTTTAAATAATTTATGTTTTATTTCTTAATTTTCGAGATTTTATGTTTCAGATCTTAAATTCAAATGAATTTCAAATTGTACAGGGAAAAGGAAAGGGCATTGCTCATAATGATAGACATGAGGATCACGAAGGTCCTGACCAGCCGGGTCTAGACATAGAGGTGAGTTTTAATTTATGTTCCAATTCATTATTTAATCACATTTAGTAATTTATTTTTGTACTTTATGTTTCAATTTTTGATTTATAACTTAAATTATGTTTTAGTTTTAATTTTTAATAAATCTAACTTATTACATGTAATGGCATCTTACACAGGAATCACTACAAGCGGGTGTCGGTGCTGCAATGAATTTATCAGATTATTGGGATGCAGCTCAACCATGTGGTCCTAATGAAGGGCCATCTACCCATATTCATACCCAGATGCCATATATCACTATTGGCTCGAAGGAGATCGATGAATTTTTTCATAGTTTACTGTCTCATGGCCAGCATCAGTCTACTACACATGCAGGTAGTCACAGGGACGATCAAGGGCCTCGTGGGGGTAGTGGCCAATGAGTTGATGATCTATACATTTCCATGTTTTGGATATTTTCATATTTTACATATTTTCATGTTTTGGATGATCTATGTATACGTTTTTCATGTTTTGGATATGGATTTGTATCATTTATACATGGACTTTTATCATATATGGACTTTTGGATATTTTGTTACATATTTTGTATATTTTATCATATTGATGTCTTCATGTGTAAATTGTATCTGATATGAAATCGATTGTTTTTTATATTACATCTGGATATAGTTATTACCGTTACAAATTTATGTTTTGTCGTTTCAAATGCAAATTTAATGTACAGTGATTACAATATAAAAGTTCAATCTCGATGTGTAGTTACAATTTAGTTCAATTTAAAATTTCAATTTTGACTACATTACAGTTGCAAATCCAAAATTTAGAATTGAATACATACATTACAATTTAAAATTGAAATTACAATTCCAATTCAATTTCAATATAAAATTTCGAATTTAATGTGTAATTTCAATTCCAATTCAATTACAATTTAAAAGCTCATTTTCAACTACATTACAATTGCATAAATGAAATCAAAATTTAAAATTAGAATACATTTGAAATAAAAAATTGAAATTACAATTACATTATGTTGTCTACACATTACAATTCAATTACAATTTACACATTCCAATTCAATTACAATTTAAAATTAAAATTTTAAATTTAATGTGTAATTTCAATTGAAAATTCAATGTGTTGTTCCAATTTAAAAGTTCAATTTCAATTACATTACAATTGCATTTGAAATAAAAATTTAAAATTAGAATACATTGTACAATTTAAAATTTAAATTTTACAATTTTACATTGTATAGATGTATTTTAAATTCTCAATTACATTACAATTGTATTTGAAATCAAAATTTAAAATTAGAATAAATTTGAAATTAAAAATTGAAAATATAATTGCATTATGTTGTCTACACATTACAATTCAATTACAATTTAAAATTAAAATTTCAAATTTAATGTGTAATTTCAATTGAAAATTCAATGTGTTGTTCCAATTTAAAAGTTCAGTTTCAATTACATTACAATTGCATTTGAAATCAAAATTTAAAATTAGAATACATTGTACAATTTAAAATTTAAATTTTACAATTTTACAATTTTACATTGTATAGATGTATTTTAAATTCTCAATCACATTACAATTGTATTTGAAATCAAAATTTAAAATTAGAATACATTTGAAATTATAATTGCATTATGTTGTCTACATATTACAATTCAATTACAATTTCCACATTCCAATTCAATTACAATTTAAAATTTAATGTGCAATTTCAATTTCAATTTCAATTGAATGTGTTGTTGCAATTTAAAAGTTCAATTTCAATTACATTACAATTGCATTTGAAATCAAAATTTAAAATTAGAATGATTGTACAATTTAAAATTTAAATTTTACAATTTTACATTGTATAGATGTATTTTAAATTCTCAATTACATTATAATTGTATTTGAAGTCAAAATTTAAAATTAGAATGTACATTATAATTTAAAATTGAAATTTTACAATTACATTATATTGTCTACACATTACAATTCAATTACATTACAATTCAACTATCTAGTCGATCTTTAATATTGTTTTTAAAGTATCTAAACAAATATCTATAAAACTATTATGGAGGAAGTTCATGGAGCACTGACCATATACGTTCAAGTGTATTCACATTGGAGTACCATGACCCAATTTTCACAAAAGCCTCCCATCTAGTATTTTTAATCTTGGCATTAAAGCATCTACAAAAATACATTTATAAAACAACCTCCACAAAAATCTCCAAAAAAAATTCAACAAGACAACATGACAATTATGTCAATGATGCAAGTGGCATACATGTAACTCATTCATCTGGCCAATGGGTTATATGAATGCAAGTCTCCATAATACAATCATGGTCAGCTTCTGTCATCTTCCATCTCTTTGGCTCACCTCTCTTCACTTTGATTTCTATTAGATGTATCTGAGCTGCCACCACCAAATGACTGTATTGGAATGATATATATATTCAGGCATAAAATCTTTGTAAATAATATGAGCACCCTGTTTTTTCACTCTTTCAAAAAAGTGTCCCATTAGAACCGTGTCTCCAATTTGGTATGTGAAGTCTCCATCTTGATAGGGTTGCACCAACTTGCTTTTTATTTGTGTGCATCGCATCAAATAATATGCCACATTTTCTTGGTTGTGGGGGGGGGTGCAATGACAACGAATACATCACCTGCAAAATACATTACAAATATCATTCAAATGTCACACGTGCATTTCTACAACATTTGTATATGTGTAATTTATATAGTGAACTAATTAACTTAATGAAGTCTCTTGTACCTTCCCTAACCATATCAGAAACTCGATCATGATCTAATGAGACCATTGCCTCAACAGTGTGCATCTCTTGCCATGTTGGAATTGGATGTGGGCCCTTTGGATTAAGAGGGACATATTTCCATGGTTTCAAATATACATCATTTTCACAGTGATGAAGCCCGCATCCATTTGCATCAATGCAAAAATCGCAAAAACAAGCACTTCCTCGTTTCAATGGAAAATATGTCACCCATGTCTTTACTTCGAACATAATGTAATTCCCTTGTACCAGGTATGGTCTCACAATACCATGGCATGGATCTATTCACATCACCAAGGGAAACATCCCAAAAGAACTTGCATGGAATTCAATTTGTCATATATAAATTCCTATCGAGTATGTGTTCTTTTGGAAATGATGATATTGAATGTTATTAGCTTATTAATTGAGTTTGAAGTTTATTACCTGCACACTGGCCTTGCTTGTTCGTGACCTTGATGTCCCAAATGACGTGTGCACCAATCAACTACTTCCATGGAGCATTTGAGTCAGGTTGCACCATGACTCATCTGGTACCTCCGAAGTGCTCGTTTCACACATGCACCTACACCATCATGTTCACCCTTTCCACGCCTTGTTTCAAAAAATCTCTAGGTGTGTTGGATTCCTGTCTCTTTGTGAAGAAGACTCAACCAATAAAATGAGCGTGCTGATTTGAATTTCCCTGCACACACATCTGACCAAATCCAGTGTTCAACAAATGATACGCCTCTCTGCCTGAATGAATCATAAATCGACCCAAATCAGTGTTAAACGAACAATGTGTCATGCTCACGATCATCACTGACATAAAAATGGTACTCCTTGATCACTTCACGTGACTGAGGAGTGCCATCCCTACCATCAATGCTTTCCTAAGCATGTATGTACAATACATGTACAAAGATAAACACCTGGTCGGAGTGATAGTACTCACTCTGTATCTCTCTCTGAGGAGCAAATGTGTAGTTCTCAGCAAAGTCTACCACTGATAAGATTGTGCCCGGCTCAAATACCTCACATGTATGTTTGAATTCTGAAGCTTTCCACCTGGACCTATGGGAGTGCTTTATGTATTTATAAATCTGACTTTGAAACTTCTCCATGAAATATGAAACATGAATCTCATCCTCGAGCAAGTCGATCCTCTTAGATGGCACATATGAAGAAGGTGATGGATTCATGGAGACATACTTGTACCTCTTCCACTTAACTGTGATATCTGGCAATACATGGTGTGTTGGATTGATAGGAAATTTCCCATGGAACAATGTCAAATCACCGCATTCAGGGCATATTCTCCCACATACACACCTCTTATTGAAAAACACATGTTCAGGATTCCTGTTGCATAGTATCATACAAATAAAATCTCGCACTGTGTGAGGAGATAGTTCACCGTGGGCCAGTGCCTTTTGCGAAAATCCAGAAATGTGTCACAGTATAGTTGAAATTCAATGTGGTACCAGCAGCAACAAGTGTCGCGAATCGTATTCAACCTAATATACCATGGTTTCAATTTGTTGAACATGTTAAATGATATTTGAACACCAGGATTGGTTTCTTGGAATTCCTCATAAAGTGCAACTCCCTTCATCTCCATCACATGCTTACAGTTCTCCTGATAAATTCCTCTGGATAAACATTGTCGCAGGACATGATTTCGATGTGGAATAGCACGAGAATGGCTATCCCAAAACACTATCACCTTCTCTCTAATGCCTGCTGCCATCCTGCATTGATAGGGTTCCCTACAAATAAGAGCCCAACAAGCAGCTTTATCATTTTCATCTATCCAGACCCTGAATTTAGTATATTTGAACAATGTTCTTTCTGAAACATTGAGCAATGATGCCATTGTTGATAACATTCGATTTCTTGAGGTGCTTTGTGCCGCAACAACCATTGTAATTTCCCTACGAGCAGCTCAGATATCATTATTTCTTGATTTTCCAAATGAAGATAATGCAGTTCTTACATTTTCTATTGCATTCTCGCATGTCTTTTTGTTTTAACATCTTGAAAACCCAACAACTTTGTGGCATGTTTCAATTTTTTGTGTTTTATCAATCCATGTAGGATTTGAGCTTGTGCCATCGTTGAATGTTGTTCAAAATATGACTCAATTATCTTACTGACATGCTCTCTAACTCTCCGACTAGGGATCGAGTTCCCAATCTCTTCTTACATTTTCTATTGCATTCTCTCATGTCTTTTTTGTTTTAACATCTTGAAAACCCAACAACTTTGTGGCATGTTTCAATTTTTTGTGTTTTATCAACCCATGTAAGATTTGAGCCTTTGCCATCATTGAATGTTGTTCAAAATATGACTCAATTATCTTACTGACAAGCTCTCTAACTTTCCGACTAGGGATCGAGTTCCCAATCTCTTCTCATGCAGAAAAAACTGCACAATCCTCAAGAAAATTCCCACCTCTTCCAACCCCACTGCAGCACCCAATTATACTAGAAATGTGAGAGGGCAAGGTGTCATGTGATGGCTGATCAAGATCATGAGGGGGCACGGGGTCATGTGATTCTTGATCACCATGATGTGATGGCCGACCACAATATCTCCCTACATAATCAAAATTCATGTGAAGAGAATTTCAATAAAAATGCACTATGCAAGGATCGATTAATTTTAAAGTACCAAATTGAAGTGTTTTGAAATACATAATTGGTACAATAATTGAAAATACTTTTAAAACAAGATTTAATTGTTTGGAACTTGAATTCAAAATAAATAAATATGTACATTTAACTTGAAAAATTTGGTACAAGTATTGAAAATAAATTAAAAACAAGAAAATCGTTTGTGACTTAAATTCAAAATAACAAAATATGTATGTAACTCTAAATTGTACATTTAGATTGAGAAAATTGTTAGTAAAGTTTGAAATACAATTATGTATAATTTAACTTGATAATTATTAATAACCTAATAGTTGTACATTGAACTTTAAAATTGTTAGTAACTTGATATTTGATGTGGAAATTAACAAATTGAAAATTGCGTGTGAATTTAATATTCCAACTATTGCATAACTATCCATTTAACTTGAAAATTGTTACAAATTTTGAAATATAAATAAAATATATACTTATTATAAGAAAAAGATATTTAAAACTTATCCCTACATTCATGTATAGAAAAAATTGGTGTACATGAATTGAAAATACATTAAAAAAAACATAATTGAATTTTCCAACTATTACATAATTATCACAATGTTCACTTTATTTGTTGCCATTGAATTTTACATGTATTACATAACTATTCATTTCATTTGTTTTCAATTTGAATTTTCTAACTTTAATACATGTAACTATCACAATGTTCATTTCAAATAAAATGAGGACAAAGTTAAAATTAGACATTGATAGTTATTTCAATCAACACATGTTGAGGCTTGGAGCTCAAATTAAATTTAACTTAAAATTGTTAATAACTTGGAAATTTGAAAATAGTTAAATATGTACATTTTAAGTTGAAAATATGGTCCAAGTGTACATTTAATTTGAAAATTGTTCCAATAACATTGAAAATTGTTAGCAACTTAGAAATTTGAAAATAATTAAATATGTACATGTTTTAACTTGAAAATAGAATTTCCACGTGTACATTTCATTTGAAAATTGTTTCAATAACATTTGTTTTTTTTTTTTTGACAAGAACGGTTAGGTTGTATTAATCTGCATTCTGGCAAGCCAGAACCAAAAAGTTACAAATCGGAAGAAGGTTGGTGACCTCTAACAGTGCTGCCAACCTTCTTGTGAAAGTCTTGGGAGACAAATCCCATCTGTTTCTTGAGCTAATTCGAGATACTGACAAAAGGAGCTTACAAGGGTAAATTCTCACAAACTGTGAGCAAAGTAGAAGACAAAAGCAAAGCATTTAGACTCAGGGGGATGAAATTTGCCCCTTAAAGTAGGGATCCAGCTTTTTCTGAGATCCAAAAGAGATGTTGGAAGCCGTCTCCTTTTCTCTGCGTGCCTTGTTGGTCCTTCGCCCTCTGGTAAGGGGTGGAGACGGGACTGAATTGTCTTCAGGTTCAATAATTCCCACAGAGCCGCTGGAGGGGACTGAAACAGCCGGACCTGCAGGGGCAGGTTGTTCAGGATCTGAAGCCCTGGCTTCCTTCGCATCCACTGAGCCAGGTAGGGCAGGATCCGGAAGTCTTTCGTCTACCGGAGGGTCTTCCATAGCTGTTGTTGCTTCAGGGTCAAGGGCTTCTTCTTCTTGCAGTGCTTCAAAGCTGTTTTTATTTTCAAGAGTTGCTTCCGCTGAAGGAGTGACCTTCGGAACCAGGGCTAGTGATTCCTTTCTCCTTGGCTGCCTTCGCCGGTTAGTTACTGGCTGAAAATCATCTCCTTTAGCTGGTTCTGCCACTTCTGAGGCTTTGGGGCAGCATTTTGCGAAGTGACCATAAGTATGGCATCGAAGGCACTTAAAAGGGATCTGCTCGTAGTCCAGCTCTTGGATATGGCGCCATTCCCCCAGGGAGAGCTGAATGGCTTCCGGGAGTCCTTTCTCGAGGTTAACCTCAACACAAACACGAGCACAGGTAAATTGATCCCCTTTCGGCTCCACACACACCAGGAAACGCCCAAGCTTATTTCCAATGTCCTCCAGAGAACTTTTCCCCCATAGATGCAGGGGGAGATGAGGCAGCCTAACCCAAACAGGGGCTGCAGTGATCTCAGCTCCGGGATTAAAATCAAGAGTCCAGGGGGCTAAGAACAGCCCCCTCGGCCCCATGAAATAGGGACCAGATCTGAAAACTAGATCTCGATCCACTTTGCTTGAGAAGCTGAAAACAAAAAAGCCCCTGCCTACTGCACATAGAGAAACGTTTCCATGTATCAGCGATTTCCAGCGTTCTTCCATCCAAGCCTCCACCGATTTGGGGCTAGGCCATAACCCCGTGAACTTTCCGATGAGGGCTTTTTCTGCTAGAAGGAGGGCAAGATTGCATGGCTCTTCTGGAGATAGTTCCAGAGAGGGGATCTCCTCCATCTTCTTAACAAACTTGGACGAGAGAGAAGGCTTGGCTTTAGGTCCTGCCGAACGGACTAATGCTGTGAAAGCTTCCAAAGTTTCTTTTTCCATCTCGGCAAACCTGTCTGGGGCCATCCTGGAGGCGGCGACCACCAGCAATGAGGCGGCGAGCAACAAAACGCAGGCAAACTTCTGGCCCTGCAAGCATAGGGGACGAGGCGACCCTGCAAACGAAAACGTAAACAGCTGCGACGAAAACGTAAACGAGGCGGCTAGGGTTTAAGCCCTAGCCGCAGAGATTCGCCGGGAACGCGAGCTCTCATTCCGTCGATTTGTTTCAATAACATTTGTTAGCCACTTGAAAATTATTCATTTAACATAAAAATTGTTACAAATTATGAAATATAAATAACAAAGTTATGAAATAAATAAGAATATTCATTACAAATAAATAGTAAATAAATTAGATTATGAAATAGTTAATTTTTTTGGAAAATTGTTACTAATTTTACATAGTCTAAATAACAAATTGTACAAATATTTTTTTAACAAATAACAAAACAAGAATTGAAATTAAATTTAACTTGAAATTGTTAGTAATTTAAAAATTTGAAAATAGTTAAATATATACATTTTAAGTTGAAAATAGGGTCCAAGTGTATATTTAATTTGAAAATTGTTCCAATAACATTGAAAATTGTTAGCAACTTAGAAATTTGAAAATAGTTAAAAATATGTACATTTTAACATGAAAATAGAATCCAAATGTACATTTCATTTGAAAATTGTTCCAATAACATTTGTTAGCCACTTGAAAATTATTCATTTAACATGAAAATTGTTGCAAACTTTGAAATATAAATAACAAATGGATGAAATAGATAATAATATCATTACAAATAAATAGTAAATAAATTAAATTATGAAATAGTTAATTTTTTTGGAAAATTGTTACTAATTTTGTAGTCTATATAACAATTTGTTAAAAATATTATTATAAACAAAATATAATAAGACTAAAATGAAAAAAAAATAGTTAGTATATAACAAATTATTAGAGAAAGATAAATATGATATTTAAATTATGTAGCATATAATTCAAAAGTTTACCTTGGTTATCCTCAATTGGAATTTGTTGCACCAAATGTGCATCTTCTTTTTCTCTCAAGCTTGCTCTTTGTTGTCTCATCTTATCTCTATTCCTCTCACGCTCTTCATTGTCATTTTTTTGACGAGCATGCTTCCTTTGTCGTTTTCTTTTACTCCCCACCAAACTACAATGAAAACAAACAAAGATTTCTTCAAATTGTTATAGCAAACAACAATATGTTAATATGAAAATTTGAAATATGTCTACAAAGAAATCTTACATGTCTAATGAACTCTAATTGAACAACAACAAAATCACTAAGCTCTAATTGAACAACATCAAATTCACATAGCTCTAATTGAAAATAAACTAGCAATGAGTTAAATTAGTGTTGTTGATCAATTGTTTAGTGATTATATAAAGGTTGCTTGTTATTTTTACGAGGGAATGGTGGTTGGGAACATTAATTGTCCAACTCCTTTCCCGGGTTCCTTTTTTATATTTTCTTTACACAGACAAATCCTCGATCGAGCTAATTTTACAAACCCTCGATCGAGAAAATACCTTGATTGAGGGCTTAAACATACCTCAATCGAGGTCTAGGTAAAATCGTTGATTGAGGTCCTATTTAAACCTCGATCGAGAGCCTAAAAAACAGGTCGAGAGCCCTTTTGACTGCAGAAAGAAAGTTTTGTTTGCCTTTCAGAGGCTTAAACCATGTCATTAAATGCACAATAATGGGTGTACTTGATACCATTGGATTCGTCAACGAATCCTCTATCCATATACATAAAATTTATGAATTTTTATCTTCGTATGTCTTGTTTTTAAATTTCTACTAAAAATTGCCCTAAAAAATCCTGCCGACAACTTTGATTGAGCTCAAAGATAAATCAACAACATTCAAAATACACATCCAAAAAATTTGAAAAAATACACAAGCACTAGATAAGCGCGTCCTCTTCAAAAGGGTATTTTTAGTTTTGCAAATTATGTAAACAATCAAAATATTTGGTGCACACACACATGTGTGTGCAAAATGCGACTGAAATATTCATTGGTCAGTTTCGAAAATATAATTGTTCGAGAAAAATTAAAAGAAAAATATGAAAGCACTAGTGCATTCTGTCTAGATCATGTTCACATATTTCATTTTTTAAAATTATTACTTTAACATTAAATTATTGTGCACACACACTAACTACTTGTCAATTGCTCTTCAAATTTTTAAGTACACACGTTTCATTAAATGAAAATTTGACACAATAAATTACATTGATATATTTCAAAAAAAATATCACCGTAAAGCCAACATAATTCTCTACATTTCATTTTTTAACCGCATGTCAAAATTCATGTGGCAAATATGAGTTTTGAGGGCTTCAATTTAATACATGGGTAAAATTTCCATTTTTCATCGTCATATTTGGCAAAAAATAGTTATCCATTTTGTTTTTAATGGCATATTTGACATTTAAAAAACTACTTTTTTAAATTCATATTTGAAACATATCCCCCTGTAAAATTTACTCAAATTTAGAGCGGGAGCACTTGTTGGATGCGGAATTAAATTCCGCATCCGACAAGTACCCACATTCCATACTTTTAAGGTACCCCATTTCACAAAAAATGAGAAATACATAAAAAAATAGGTTACTTTGAAAGTAACACGTTTTTTTTAAAGATGTATTTCTCATTTTTTGTGGGGTGGGTTACCTCAAAAGTATTTAGTGTGGGTACTCGTTGGATGCAGAATTTAATTCCGCATCCAATGAGTGATCCTGCTCGAAATTTGAGTAAAACGACATGAAGATATTTAAAATACGAAGAAAAAATGTAGGTTTTTTTTTTTTTTTTTTTTTTTTTTTTTTTTTTTTTTTTTTTTTTTTTTTTTCTCCAAAATTCATAAATATTATTTTATTATTTTAACTATTATTTTCCTTAGGAGGTCCATTTTAGACCTCGAATTTTCTCCAATGCTTTAATTTAGACATTTTGTATGCCCCAACCATTATAGGCAAGGTAGGCCTCGATGCTTTCTTATTGATATTCAAGAAGTTCCCAATATCGTTTATGCAAATCTGTCGCATGATTTCCGTAAGAACCATATAGTTAGTGATGTACTTAGGGTACATGTGTGGAGGTTTGGATCCACCGTATATGTGAAAATACGTACCCTCATCTATTAGGTAATAATCTCCTAGCTGGGTCACCATCCGAATAACGTCATCTGACATACAACTCGGTGACTTATTGTATATGATATTGTATAGGGGAATGATAAAATCCTTGCAAATCTATTAGTAGTGACTAACATGTTTCTGCGCCCACAACACTTGGAAGCACACATGTATAAGCATTTCACTTGGGTTCCACTGCCACCCCATGCCAAGAAAGTGATGGAGGATGCAGATGCAGTTTATCAAATAAGAAGATAGACATGTGAAACTTTGCTTTGTTTGCAAGGATTCCAATTTGTGCCTTCTTAATGGCTTCTTCCACATTTTCAGAAACTATATCTGCCCAATTGAATTGAGCATCACACATTGTGACATGGTGTATCAATGGGGTCCAACCGAGTTTAAAGTGAGTTTCCTTAGCCACTCCATATATCCTGCACATAAGAGCTACAATGAATCTACAAGGAGATCTTAGTAGCTTAGATTCATACTCTCCACTCTCCTTACAGAATTTATTTCTGACCAACCAAACCTTATTGATGAATTCAAGACAATCGAGTTGCATGCTGCCAATCCATTCCTCTGTTAGGTAAAATTCTACCATTAGAAGTCGGTAGGCATTCGCTAAATGTGCTGGTTGAAATGAGTCGATGCCTTTTCATGAAGCATCTTTCACCATATGAGTTGTAGCATCAATATGAGGTAGAATCCATCCTATTACCTTTGCACAGGGGAACAATTAGGCTCTTGTTGCTATTATGTGGAGTCCAAACCTTTTGATGTTATGGTAAATGAGTACCTCTTCAATACCGATGCTCTGGTAATCTTCATGGTTGAACAATTAGTAAATTTCACCCCACTTGTATTCCGGATAAGCTCCAGTGGTACTCTGAGTATCATCATATTGGATATGCAACGAAAATTTCTTGGCTTGTTCATCATCTAAAGGTATCTCCAACATTTCGATGGAGCTTGATGAATTTTACTGAAACGTTTCGATGGAACTTGATGAGTTTTTTCGAAAGTCAGACTTGACATTGTTTCAGTGCAACTTCCCGAAATTGGCCGGACCATTTTGGCGAACAATTTTAAGTTGGACGACATTTCGGGGTGTAAAGATTAAACAAGTCAAACGTCGATGAGTTTCACGAAATGGTCTGACACATTGGTGAACTCATCAAAACTTGTCGAAACAAGAAAACTCATGAAATTTGGCCGAAATGCAAAAAACTCAGAAAAATACACCGAAACAAGGAAACTTGGAAAAAATCTAACTCCCTTCTCTGTAAGTGGGGGTCAAGTTTTCAAACAATACTTTGCTAAATCCCGAAGAAAACCAAACTTCTCCCAAGGTGAAATAAATTCAAGGAGGGGGGGGAGAAATCATTTCAAAAGAAAGGATGGGGAAGGAGGTTGCAGCTGTAACAAGTGGAGGTCTTTTTTTATACATTATCTACATTTACAAACTTAATAAAAACATTTTAATACAAATATGATTGAGAATAGTATATTCTCAATTTGTTTCAAAACAAATTAAGACAAAACAAATGTTGGAATTTAGCTAGGAAAATAGGTAGATGAAATCCTAGACTTGCACATTAGTGAATACATTGTAATTTGTTATAATTGTATAATTTTTTTGGAAAAGAGAGTTAAAACACAATTATATGATATTCATAGCATTTATGTAGCATCGTTCATATTTTGAACCATGCTACTCTATTTCCATCAATCTCTAGCAATCCTTTCGATATGAGATATAGCTAATAAGGCTATCCTTGAAACATGTGAACCTGTAGCATACATACATATAGCACATGGGTCCATAGTAGATGGATCTGTAACAACTCCCAATTTATTCATTAAACAAAAAAATACAAATCACAGTATCATTTGTTAATTTTCAATCACAAAAATAAACCAAAACCTAAAATTCACAAGGAAGATTACCTTGATCCTTAATTATTGGATTTAATTATCAAAATTGTGGCAACAAGGTATTAAAGAACAAGAGAACGAATGATTATCTAGACAAAATGATGATCAAAAGATGGAAAAAGAAGAGCCCATCACTTTCTTCACAATAATATACAACATTAACGTCTTCCTCCTTAAGACCAATGATTTCCTTTACAGATCAGGTGCTACAATAGTGGCATTTCTTGCTATAAAAAAATCTAAATCAATCATCCATATATTTCCCATGTAACTAGTTTAAGTGATAGAATGGTCCCTTAATCTAGTGATAAAATTTGCCAATGGTTTTGGTGTCATGTAGGTCATATTTGGCTTGTGATTGTTATATATGTGATGTTACTAGATATAGAAGGACATCAAAACCAATATAAATATTATAATCAAACTAATTAATAAATTTTACCCACTAACTCCATATCCCACTACCCCTTGGTCTCTAACCCATTCACTAACACAACTAACATTGTATTGAATCACTGAATTGACCATTGTCTCTCATGTATCAAGGGTACAAATTTCCAACTTACTATAGGGTAATGATTTCTTACATGTAAGGATAGTATAATCACGAGTTAACCTTCAATGATGCATTCCTTTCTCTAAGGGCTCCATTAATCGTCAGTGGTATTCCTTCCATAATTTTCTTTTGTGATCTCTTTTTGGTTAAAGGCATAAAGGACTTCCTATCCAAAGAGGGATTGAAAAAAAAATAAAGCCAAAATCCCCTCTATACCTTAATATTCCTTTTTTTGGTTCTATTTTACGGGTATAAACTTATATCTTGGAGGATTTTTCCTATAGATTTTACTTCTAAAAAAATATGAAGGGGTTGAATATAAACTAACTAGATTAATTGCACTAGTCCCTTGAGGCTTGAATTCCTCTTTCTCATAAATCCTTTGAATTGAAATTTATTTTATAATTGGTAGTGGAATTCTTACTATTGAGGGATTAATGGGGGAGGTTTGGATTTACCTCATATTCTTATGGATTGGGGAACCGATATGGACCTCTTCAATGGAATCCCTTAAGCCCATATTATTATTATATAAAGATAGAGAAGGATTATTATTATTATATTGAAGCTTTATCTGAACTACATCCTAATTCTACTTAGAATAATATCCCCTCCCCTAAAGATAGAAATTTGGTAGACCCCCCACTAATTCTACCAATGATAGTTCATGAGTCAAATCCCCTATCTTGTTATTTTTTATCTCTAGACTTTTTGTGCCTTATTTTCCTTCTTCGTAAGTGAAACCCACAACCTCATATACTTAAGTACTCTTTTTTAATTGATTTTCCTTGGAAGGAATTGCTACTAGTATCTATTTCCACCTTATCTATAGGAACGCATTGTATTTAAGTGCATGTCCATGACCATGACAATTTTTGTACCTAAAGGGAATCTTTTAGTTATCCAACATCTAGGTAAATACTTTCTTCACCACTCAATTTCTATATCTTCTAGGAGGCCTTATCAAAGGTTTGATTCCAATAGGATTTTGGTTACTTTCCTATTTACTTCAGAGAGTGTATTATATTCCATATTGATGAATGAACCCATAATATTTCCAATAGCCTCCAAGGCCACTTTTTTCCATAGTTCCATGTGTAGGATTGGTAACTTGACCAAACTATGTTGATAATACTTTAATTCCCTTATGGGTTCAAAACAAGGTGAAAATACCTTTAGGGATAGGATTAAAGGTCCCTATTACCAATTTACAGATAGGATTTTACCATCATATACCCTTGAATAGAATTCAAAGGATAGTTATTCCCTTGTACACATATGAAAGTTAACTATAGCAAATATTCTATCTATCCCCACCATCATCTGTCTCCATATAATTTCATAGAGGATTTTTAGAGACAATGTTTCATTGAACCTCCCTATTAGCAAATTTTCCCTTAGAATAAGGACCTCATCCATGGAAATATCTCTTTCGAAGACCATCTTAACCCTCTCCTTTCTAACACAAACATAATTAATTTTTCTCTTCCCTAACCTAATATCTAACTACTCGTTCCTTATCTATTTTACTCCAACTTCTAAAATACTTCTTCGAAGTTATTCCAACCTTAAGGTTCCAATCCTAACCCAATTTTGGACCTTATAGCTATTCATAAATTCCCCAAAAGTTAAAAGAAACTAATACCAACCAACTTTAGGTATTCAAATGAAGCTCTTCTCCCTTGCCTCTAATTGTGGAAATGAGATCTAAAATCCCTTGATTGGGATAACATTAATCATTGACAATCTCATTCCACTACCTTCATAGATTCTATCTAACTCCTTTAATGACAATGTATTAATTTGCTCATATAAACCATTCATGGAATGTTCCCATACCCTCATACTTTCTAGAGAGTTAATTTGTTTTATGATCTTTTCCATTGAAATATCCATTGCGTCTTTATTTAGGATTCCTAAGGTTTGGGTAGGAAATGAATCCTTGGGTTTGTCTCCCTTGTTACATAGAGTTTCTTTGTGGCTAGGAATTGGTAAAGGAAATTTAGAACTCAAATTCATTCCCTAGAAATAATACCCTTGTAACTTTCCAATGATTAACATGCTCGTTTCTAGACCTGAAAACATATTTGATAGGTTCCTCTTCTCCCTCATATGAATAATCCACCCAACCTTTATCATATACAATCCTCTCTAGAAATTGTAATTAGTGATAACTGTGAAATTCTATGTCACAACATATCTAAAGAGCTAAGGATACCTCACAAAGAAAGAAAGAGTTGAAAATTTGAAGAAGAGTGAAAACTGCAGTAAAAAAGAGCAAAAGAATAATAATGCAACAGAACTCAGATAGGATCATAATAATGTCACATGTTCCAATAATAAATATAATAAACAATGATGTTACAATGGAGAGAATTCGAATCATGCAGGAGAATTCGAACCTCATTTGGTCTAGCATAGGGATTATCACCACTGGAGTGCTCCGGAAGACTCAAAGCCAACTGAAATGAACCTAAACTCAACTAACTGAAGTCACAATCAGTTAACTAACCAATGAGGGTGCAATAGTGAGTCTGTCATGCATTCCATTCACAAAAGGGTGCGTGAGGCCACAATAGGTGGCACCCGGAGCTCTAACACCCCCACAAGAGTCAGATAACTCAGGTGGAATGCACTGGAACACTCAGTAGGTTACTATAAAATAGGGAATTGACTGAAGTGGTCCTAAAATGATGCATGTAGGACTCAGAAGGTGGTAGATGGATCCTGGATGACATCTGCACACCACTAGGGGGGAAATGACATCATTAACAACTAGGAAAAATAAATAGTGCGAGGAAGGACAAGGATGGAGTATTGAAATATCCTAACACCCCCCATTAATCCATACTTTGCATCTTGGGCCGTGGTTACTAAGACCAAAGGTCACCCATACAATCAAATAAATGATAAAAAATAAAGAACTGTCCATGAACCAAGGAAATGGGGAAAAAACTCATGGTAAAAATACCCCCCCAAAAAAGAACAATAGTAGGAACTCAAATAACCTTCATGCTAAGCAAATAAGGAAAACACTTTCCTCAGTGAAAGCCTTTGCAAAAATATTGGCAACCTTCTCCTCTGTAGGATAGCAATGTAGGTTCTAGATATGGATCCGCTCCTCTGATGTGCCTCCCACTGTGTAGAAGTTGTATTTTCCAAAACAAGTCTTTCAGGAACCCTTCTTGCTACTTGAGCAAATGGCTCATTGTGGTCCAAATCATGAACCTTTGAGTACCTTTTGTCAGACAACCGATATTGTTTCCTGGTTGTATATCCCCCATGGAAAGTCTCTCCAAGAGATTGTGGATCAAACCCCACCATCATGCAACACCTCTTTGAGAGAAGTGGATCTGCATGACATAGTGCAAGTTTTGCATGATACTGAGATCTGGTGGTTCTATGGTCAGATGGATCCCCAACTGTGTTCCTAGGAATCTCCTTGAACTTTATTCTCAACATCAAGATCTTGATCCTCATCTTCATTAGAAGACGTATCACTTTGATCTTCATCAGATTTAGATGCGGTAGGCAGAGAGTATGGAAAAAAATGTGAGAATTCATATGCCTTGGAGGCATGGTTTGCAAACCCTTTCGCTATAATCTTTCCAGTGGATATCGATGCAATATCAACTATGTCAAGACCAAATACCACTTTATTCGGTGAACCTGTGTGAGTCATTTGATATACAAACAACAAATTTTCCGACAAAGAAGGCACAAATAGAACATTCTTGAACTTGCCATGCTCCATATGTATTATGCCCTTCCCTTCAGCATAGATCTGAGAGTTGTCTCCCATGTGAATAATTGGACCATATTTGATATATAGAGAAGAAAATGATTCCTTGGAGGCAACCATGTGGTTGGAGGCTCCTGAATCTATGAGGAGGGTTTTGATTTTTAAAATCCAGCTTTCAGTGCATCGAAACTCTCATGACCATCAGACTCACTTCCAGAATCAATCTCTCTTGCACCTTTTGGGAGGGCAATGTTGTGCTGTTCAAGAAGCTTGGTTATATGATCTATCTTCTTCTGCATGCAATATCTCTCTGGGTGGTTTCCTTACTTACAATAGGAACACTTGGATTTCTCAAATCCCTTCTGTTTTTCCTTCTTAGAGATGGAGGCTCCTTTTGATGGACTTGACTTGGAATTCTACTTGGGTTCAAATTGCCTCTTATCCTTACCTTTGTGCTTCCCCGTCCCATTTTCACTTTTTGGTTCTCCATCCAGAAGAGATTGATATTTGGAGGCATTCAAGGCACCCATTTGGATCAACTTATCTTGTTCTTGGATGAGAGATTTAGCGAAAACATCTAAGGAGGGCATCTTCCAACTAGGGATTGACATTCACTCAAAATGGAAGGTAGAGACAAAGATGGAGAAATCAGGACCTAGCTTGCTCAGAATGGATAGCACCAGCTGCTCATCCTTCTTCTCAATGCCACACTGCTTTCATTTCATAACTAGACATTTGAATTTTGAAAAGAATTGCTGAATGGTCTCGAAACTGCTCGGTTGTAGAGCAATCAACTCATTTTCCATAATATGGCCTCTTAGCTCATCTTGTTTGCCGAAGAGGGTCTCAAACTTCAACCATAACTCTTTTGGAGCCTTCAATCCTTCTATGTGGAAGAGCAGATCTCTGGAAATATGAATACACATGAAACCAAATGCTTCATCCAATCTATTCATATACTTGGTTTTCTCCATAGCTAAATGTAGTTTGGGATCCTTTCCTATTGTCACCCTGTACAGTGATTTGTTGCGCAATACCATCTGCATATCAACCCTCCAATCAAGATAATTGAAGGGTGTTGGGATCCTGGGAGAGATAGGAGAGTTTGAATTGTCCATTACAACTGCTGGAGCGAATACAAGGTGAAACTGCTGCTACAGCAGAAAAAACTGCTGCAACTGCATGAAATTGCTGTAACTGCTGCTGCACTCAAAAAATTGAATAACCTGCAAAAAAATATCAATAATGGAGGTAGAATACTATTGAGCACTGCTTTAGGACAGTAGGAACTTTTATCCGGATCCTTCACACCTGGATAGACCTCATTGGATTTCTCCAATGAATTCAATGCAATGGCACCAAGATTTGTTGTGGAAATCCAGAGGCTTTTGCTGCACTACCGAAAGCAGCTTCTCAACCTATTCTCTCAAATGGATATGTTACCATGTGAAATTCTATGTCACAACATATCTAAAGAGTTGAGGATACATCACAAAGAAAGAATGAGCAAAAAATTTGAATAAGAGTGAAAACTACAGTAAAAAAGAGCAGAAGAATAATAATGCAACATAACTCAGATAGGAGCAGAATAATGTCACATGTTCCAATAATCAGTATAATAAACAATAATGTTACAATGGAGAGAATTTGAATTATGCAGGAGAATTCGAACCTTGGTTGGTCTAGCATAGGGATTATCACCACTGGAGTGCTCCAGAAGACTCAAAGTCAATTGAACTGAACCTAAACTCAACTAACTGAAGTCACAATCAGTTAACTGACCAAGGATGGCACAATAGTGAGTCTGTCATGCATGCTAGTCAGAAAAGGGCACATGAGGCCACAATTAGTGGCATCCAAAGCTCTAACCCCCCACAAGAGTTAGATAACTCAGTGGACTGCATTAGAACACTCATTAGGTTCCTATAAAATAGGGAACTGATTGAAGTGGTCCTAAAATGATGCATGCAGGTCTTAGAAGGTGGTAGATGTATCCTGTATGACATATGCACACCACTAGGGGGAAAATGACATCATCAACAACTAGGAAAAATAAATAATGCTAGGTAGGACAAGGATGGAGTATTGAAATATCCTAACAATAAATAGGGGTTAATTCGGGGTCCATTAAAGGTTTAGTGAAGGGTTAATAAGGCATCAAGTATAGGGTAATTAGGGAGAAATAATTGTTAATTAGGGGAAATTATAGGTAATTAGAGTTAATTATTTGTAATAAGTTCTCATATAGGGGCGATTAGAGGTAATTAGAGGTATTCTAGTTGTAATGAGGGGTTAACTACAAGGAATTATTGGGTAATTAGGAGTTAATGAGGGGTGATTTATGGGATAATTAGTGGCAATTAAGGATCAATTATAGGGTGATTAATGATTAATTACTGTTAATAAGTAATCATTTAGGGTTAAATAGTGGTAATTATGGGTAAGTAAAGGTTAATAAGGGTTCATGTTTGAATAATTAGGGGTTGATTATGGGTATTTCATGGTAACTTAGGTGTAATTAGGTATAATTAGGGGTCAATTACTTAGGTGTAATTAGGTTTAATACGGGGTATTAATTAGGGATTGATTAGATGTAATAAGGGTAAATCAAAGTCAATTAGAGGTCAGTTAGGGTGTAGGACCCATGTCCTAGTTTAAATAAGTTTATAAATAAATCTATTTTTCCTTTGTTTACATAGTGTTTCAAGTCTCTGTTTTGGTTTCTAGCTTATGTCTATCCTGAGATTCCTTTAACTGCTGTCTAATCTGAACAACCTGTTCTTCCATCTCCTAAATCAACTCAGGTCCTATAATTACTCTATCCTCTAACCTTTCCCAAATCAATGGTGTTCTCCATGGCCTTCCATATAACACTTCATATGAAGGCATCCCAATTGAGATATGGTATCTGTTTTTGTAAGAAAACTCTACCAAAGGTAAGTGCTTTTCCCAATGATTTTGCTGATCCATGGCATACATCATAAGCATGTGCTCCATCACCTGATCCACTCTTTCTGTTTTTCATTGGTCTCTCGATGGTAAGCGATGCTTAGGTTCAAATGAGTACCTAAAGTCAACAGTAAACTTGTGCAAAACCTGGACGTAAACTTGGAATCTCTGTCCGAGATAATATTCTTGGGAAACCCATGGAGACGAACTACTTCATTTATGAACACACGAGTTACATCTGTGACATCATAGGTCTCCTTAACTGGAATGAAGTGAGCAATTGTGGTTAGTTTGTCAACAATGACCATAATGGTGTCATGCCTATGAGAGGTAAGAGGCAATCCCACCACGAATTCCATGGAGATAAACTCCCATTTCGACATAGGAATGTCATGCGGTTGCAATAGTCCTACCGGGTGGTGATAGTCGGATTTTACCTGCTGACACTCAAGGCACCTAGTGACGAATTTGACCACGTTGTGTTTCATCCCTGCCCAAAATAAGAGTTGCTTCATGTATGCATACATCTTATTTACACCCATGTGCGTGCAATATACTGCTCTGTGGGATTCCTTAAGGATAGTCTCTCTAATATCTCCCTCCTCGAGAATATACATCCTCCCTTGATATTGTAACAACTCATTGGCTTCCAACTCATAGCCTTCAAACTTAGGTCCCATTGGTTTCCCATTCTGGAGTGCCGACGTGACCTTTAGGTACCAACTATCCCCGACTAGCTGTCCTATCACTCTTTCCCTCAAATCATTCCTAAAAGGTATGAGTGAGAAAAATCTTGGTTTTTTGTTTAAGGCATCAACTACCACATTTTCCTTCCCTTTGATGTATGAAATCCAAAAATCATACTCGCTCATGAATTCACTCCATTGCCTTTGCCTAGAATTTAGGTATCTTTGAGTAAATATATACCTCAAGCTTTGGTGATTAGACTTGAGCTCAAAGCTTCGTCCAACATGTTAATGTCTCCAAAGCTTCAAATCTAACATCACGGCATCCAAATCTAGATCATGGGTAGGGTAATTCTCTTCATGTGTTTTTAACTTTCTCGACGCATAAGCTATTACACCACCTTCCTGCATCAATACTGCACCCAAAGCCTGCCTTGAGGCATCTGTGCAACTGTGAATTCCTTCTCCATATCTGGCACTCGTAGAATCAGTGCACTCATCAATAGTCTTTTAAGCTCAGCGAATGCGACATCGCATTCATCCGTCCATTCATACCTAGTGCCTTTACGCTGTAGGGTAGTTATGGGTTTTGAGATTTTCGAGAAACCCTCAACAAACCTTCTATAATACCCAGCTAACCCCATGAATCTTCTCACTTCATGCGCATTTATTGGCATGGGCCAATCCATTATGGCCTTCACCTTCTCAGGGTCAACTAAAATTCCCTCATCGGAAATTATATTCCTTAGATAAAGGATCTCCTTCTGATAAAATGAGCATTTGGACAACTTATCGTACAACTTGTGCTCTCTTAAGAATGAAAACACTATTCACAAGTGTTCCTCGTGCTCCCTTTCATTCTTAGAGTAGATGAGGATGTCATCCAAGAAGACTTGCACAAACCGATCTAAGTACTTTCGAAACACGCCATTCATGAGGCTCATGAATACAACTGGGGCATTGGTTAAACGAAAAGGTACCATTAAAAACTCATAGTTCCCAAACCTTGTTCGAAAATCAGTCTTAGGTATATCACCTTCCTTAATTCCTAGTTGGTGGTAACCTGATCGCAAGTCGATCTTTGAGAAGACTGTCGCCCCTTTCATTTGATCAAAGAGGTCATCAATTCAAGGTATCGGGTACCTATTCTTCACTGTGGCTCTGTTCAAATCTTGGTAATCGATGCAAAGATGCAAGGAACCATCCTTCTTCTTCACAAAAATTACTGGTTCACCCCACGGTGAAATACTTGGTCTGATGAAAACTAGGTCTAGCAGTTCCTTCAACTGCATTTGCAACTCACAAAGTTCTGGGGCCGTCATCCTATATGGTGTCTTTTATGTTATCTCCAAACCGGGTTTCACCTCAATGGTAAAATCAAGTTCCCTCTTAAGAAGTAACCCAGGCAATTCCCTTGGAAAGACGTCGCTGAATTCGGCTAACACTAGGTACTCATCAAAGGAGGGTCCCTTCTCATTGTTTACTGCTTCAACAATATACAACTGAAATCCTTGTTGCATACATCACTTTACATTCATCGTGGATATGAAACATAGGGACACCTTTCGTTTGATACCTTGGATCTCGATGGCCTTTCCTTTGTCATCAAAGCAAATAAATTTCTTCCCATAACAGTCCAAGAAAGCTTGATGTTCCTCAAGATAGTTCAGACCTATGATAAGATCATAAGTTCCGAGGGTGGTGACGTACACCTTGACTTGTGTAACACACACCCCGAGATCCACTATGCACTTGTCGACACTAGGTCCAACTTCTTTCTTTACCCCTGAATCCATTTCAAGTAAGTTGAAATCGTCATGCTCGTAGGATGCCAACCCACATTTGTCTAATGCATATGGAGAAATAAAACTATCTGTAGCACCAGGATCAAACAATATTCTAAGTTTAACATTATTGACCATACCTGATGATTCCACTATAGTGGATTGGTGCTCTTCCTGATGCTTATTCACTACTGCTAAGATCTAATGCTTACTACCCCCACTCCCCATTGGAGCCATTCCTTCTCGATACACTGTACCAGATCAAAATTTGGGACAATCATGTTGGTAATGTGGACATCCACATCCCCAACAAGCAACCTGTAATGGAGTAGGTGAGATAACCTGTTCAAACCTCTGAGAGGGGTTCCTCCCCCTGGGACCCATTCCCCTGTCGACTGATGCTCTAAAATTTCTCACACTCTGGCGAGTTCTTGTGGCCGATTGGGATGCTTCCCTTGTTGACACGAACCTGTCTACCACTGCAACCCTTGGTTTACACCTGTTTCCGTAGGGAGGTGGCCTCGCATATCCTCCTTGAGGGTAGCTTCGAGGGGTCTTCCCCATAAAACTTGATTGCTGAGAGTTGAATGATCTGATGGGATTCGTACACAACATCTCCTCTATGTAACGAGCACAATCAACTACCTCGGCAACCAAATTCGGTTTCAACATCCGTACTTGGGCCCTGATCTTGGTATTGAGCCCATACATGAAGTGCTCAACCTGGCATTTGTCGTTGTCCAAGTAAGGGACATACTTGACTAATTCCATGAAACTTTATTCATAATCCTCTAGGGATAGATGTCTTTGTACTAGGGCATGAAGGGCCTCTACTTGTTCTTCCTGGTAGGATGCGGGTAAGTATTTCCCCTTGAACTTTTCCACAAATAGTTCCCATGGAACCGTGTCTGGGGTAAGGTGCAACTGCCTTTCTTGGTGCCTCCACTAATTCAAAGCGACTCCCTTTAGTTGAAAAATGGTGATCTTGGAATTGGACGTGGAAGTGTATTCCTGTAAGGTTAAGCACCTGGTCATCTGTTCCAACCATGATTCATCTCTTATCCTTGCTCGACCCCCTGAAAAATCTAGAAGCCTTATCTTTTGAAGCTCCCTTGTGATATCCTGATGTGAAGTTCTCGGTACCGTGTTCACTGCTACTTTGGGAATTTCTTCCCTTAGTGGAGGGTCCTCCACTTATACCTCTGAGGTAACACTTCCTCTATGTAGTTCCCAGAGTGTTTCATTTATTGCCTCCATGGAGCGCAATATAAGGACGGTCTCTAGAGATGGTGCCGACACATTCGGTTTAGGTAAAGCCGTCGCCCGACCTTGCCCCAGACCTGATCGCATCCTTTCCATGGTTATCCCTACAACATGACATAATACAACAATTATCATACAACGACATCTGGACTAGGTTACTATTAAACTCATACTCAGACCTACTAGAGTGTGAAAGTTTATTTCTTTCTTCACCCGTAAACGGGTTTTACCTGATACTGAGGCGAATGCCTGACCGGGTGAGGGTATGTGGTCTCTACTACATTCCCTAGCGGGAATCACCTTTCTGAGCCGTGGTTATATGACTCGATGCCTTATCTGCGTGCTGCGTCGCATCGTCCTACTACCTCCAGTAGTCGCCGACGACTGCACCCACCACCAGGGTCACTCTCGGCGCGATCCTTCAACGTGAAACGTTCTATCTTGCTTCCCTGACCTAGTCCTAGTTTACCTCGAGTTGCATTAAACCCGATAACTATGTTTGAATTTAATTTATAGTTTAATCCCGTCATAAACTCATCCTAACATGTTAAATTAATTTTCTTACATAACCAATTTCATGATTTAATAATTAAATTACATTAATTATTAAATTTCATTGTCTTATATCACATTATTAATTATTATATTTCACAATAATTAACTTAACCTTATACTTAACATTAATTAATGTACAAATAATTAATTAGGGTACATTAAATTAGCTATTTTAATAATTAACTTAAATTTAATTAATGAAAAAACTAATTAATTACTTAGCTTAATTAATTAACTAATTAGCTTAGTTTACATTAGTACTAACCTTCTTATTAATTACTCTAACCTTCTAATAATTATCATATTCTAACATTAATTAATTATTATAAGGTTAATTCCTAGTTTTAATCAACAATTAAAACCTAATTAATCCCTAATTAAGGCTTAATCGACCCTAATTTATGTGACATGCATGGGAGCCACGCGACCTCACCATGCAGTCCATCGACATGCATAAAAAAATATTAAAAATTCTATTTATAAGGTCAAACCCTAGCTGCGGGTCATTCTCCCCATCGATTTTTCTCAGTGATCTCTGCTCTGCACCTCCCATGATGAGCGAGTTCTACGACTGCAACTCTACCATAACCAGTGAGATTCACAACTGAGCTTCGAGAGGAAATAGACTCAACCAAAAACCTCTGTCCCCACGCAGGTATAGTTCTATCTGTTCGTTTATTTTTGTTTTTTGTTTTTTTAGGGTTATATATATATATATTTTTTTATAGTGTGGAGTGGAGTGGCCACAACTCAGTTGGGCGCCCTCCATCTCCCTCTACTCGCACAAACTGGGGATTTCCCCATTGTGCCAAGGCCACAATCCTGCTGGGATATGGTCCACGGTCGCGATCCTTTGGCTAGTGGTCGGGCCTCCCATGGCCACAGCCTATGCTACTGGCCGGGCTGCGCCCAGGTAGTGAGCCTTTTGGCTGCTGGCTGGGCCACGCCTTGGCCGTGAGCCCCTTGGCTGCTGGCCGGGTGACCTAGGCCTTCCATGGATGCGCCAAGCTAGTCATACATTTTTTTTAATGTATTTTATTTTTATTTTTTATTCTTCACTATGTACTTTTTGTTGTTGTTGTCTTGATTTAGCCTCCACCAGCGACAGACCAAGTTACCCAGAGAAACGCAGGTGAAGAAACAATGCCTGGTGTTGATATGAGTTAGCACGCTCCATATCCAGTGGAGTCGCTGTAACAAAGAGAGTCGTAGCCCTCGTCGAAGAATCCAAGGCCCAACACGAAGACATGATCCCATTTATTAACACTCAACACTATATTAATTAATTAATTTTCCATTGAGTTAATAATTATTATCCCTTTCCAATTATTGGGGCTAATTCCATATGTAAAAGTCAATCTAATTTATTAACGCAGTTTCACCTCCCTGTCACCATATCAAATCTGTTAGAATCAATTATTAATGTATATTAAATTCTTAATTCCAAGATAATAATAATAATAAAGTATTCCCGAATAATCGACCACATTATTACTTGATTAATAATTAATTTGTGACATGATAATATATACATGTATTTACATATTCACCTAATTAAGTTTTAACTGTGAACATTATAATTCAAGTTTCAAAATTCTAACTAATATTTTTATTAATTAGCTCAATTACAATTTAACACTTAGTCTATAAATTGCATATGGTAACTTTTACCACATTCAACAATTGCATCTTAATTATAATCAACCCTCATTAATTACCACATTCCAATTAATCATAATTAATCCTAGTTAATTATACCTAATCATGATCATAATGGATGGAACTATTATAATTCATCTTTTAATTAACATTTATTAATCTAGTTGTTAGTAACATGATTAACAATAGTCAAACTCATTAATACTTATTATATGACTTAATAACTAAGTATTTATTCAACAATTCATTAAATCAAGAATTCTTAGTAAAATTATCAACCTCATTAATCATTATTAATCAACAATAATTAATCATTAATCGACATTAGAACTTGATCATCATTCATTACCACCTAAGTCACTCAATTATCCTATTCAATTATTAAACCAAAATTTACTAACTCGACATATTAATTTAATCTCATGGTTATATAAGTAGTAATAATGTAATTAATGCCTAAACATTATAGTTCAATATTATTTCACGCAATTGACACATATGTAGACGAGTTATGTAAGTGTAGCTACAACTTACATACCTCGTGTAGGTACACTAATAGTACTAAATCAAACAACATTCTCAATCAATTATGTCACGGTTTACTGATGCATTCTTAACATAACTTGATTGTTGGATCATTCACTTAATTACATAAAATTAACCAACGGACAATAATACCAATTACTAAGTTACGACACATGACTCTGCAAGGTCCTCAACATACGCAGTTAATCCAGTCTTCCCTCCTAACATCATGGTATAACTATCTACCTACTCCGTCTATCTAGTTCACAACTAACTTCCACATCCTATCCTTCCTCTGCTGGACTACCCTGAAGTGTCAAGCCATGACTGGCTCCAGTTAGAACCTGTAAGTGGAAGTGTCGACTACATCGACCAAGCTTCCCCAGCAGGAAACCACCAGTCATCATCACACACCTTGGGGAGCGCACTGTAGAAAAACCCTCCCATGACTCCGGGTTTCGGGGATAAACGGTGGGTAAAGCCTCCACCCCCCTAATGGAACAAGGGACTATGTCTACACCGACATAATAACTGCGTTGCACTTGTACTCAGTTTGTCATCGTATAACGAATATGAGCGTTTGAGTTTCTTGAAACCCTACCCCACTCATACATCATGATAAACAACATAATAATCATGCGAAAATAAATAATGCATCACTTGCATACCATTTATCTTTCAGAGTTCATGTCCCCGAGGCACTCTCACCTCGTAGGATCTAGCTATCACTTAGCCATTTTAACATGTAAGTTAGTCTCCGACATACAATATAGATTATCGTACAAAAATCCTCGGCATGTACACATACATTCATCATTAAGAACAATAATCAATTCATTTATATTCACCATGAACCTGGTATAACATCCATTCATTCGGCATATAACTTTAACGGTATCCACGTACTCATATTTTAGTAATTTGCATATATGAAACATAATTAACACATGATATATATATCTAAACATGACCACATACCATAATACTAACATCACACACACACACATATATATCTTGGCAAAATAATAGAACCATATGTCCACAATGTCGTCAAACCAACGAAGTCTCACAATGAAGCAAATACAACATATAATAATAGTTTAGGTAGTAATGTCAAAACGGGGCGTTACATAGGGGTAATTGGGATCCATTTTAAACCAATTGAGGTCTAGTAAATTGACCAAATATATAAACATATGTCATGGTATGAAGTTAGGAAAAATATACCTTTAATGTAAATGACTATTCTTTTTTAATACCCCTTTGTTTATTCCAGTTTTAGAAATATATTCATACTGAAACATGAAAAGTACATCATAATAAAATTTTAGATCTTTGTCCTCTCTTTCTGAAAATGCAAAGAGTGCTCATAAAATAGGTTAGAGTGATACATAATGAAAAAATTACCAAAACAATTGATAAAAATATACATTTTGGTACTTGAAGACTATCTTGTTATGATCCTAGTTTGCTAACCTTGAATTGGTGATCATATCTCACAAGTAGAAAACATATTCCCGTATACATGCCCTATGTGGTGATCTAGGGATCTTTGCATGGATTGTGATCTCCATAGGAAATTTGTATTTAGTTAGATCATGAGTTTAGACCTTGGATAATGGCTTGGTCCACAAGAACCATCAATAATGTTGCAAACTTGCAAAAATGTTGTTGTGAGGAAAAAGTTCCAATGGCAGGGGTGAGGCCACCAATGTACTAGGGTTGACAGACAAAAATATAAAGTTATGCAAATACAACAAATAATAAAAATGTTTAGGGTTTAAGAGGGTGTGTACCTTACAACATAATGTTGATCGAAGCCTCTCCTTGAGTCCTCCTCTTTCTCTCCAATCAAGGAACCTGCAAAACCACTTTAAGACATTCCTCAAACCAATTTGACTACAAATAGAAGATTGATATTCAAAAGAACATAAAATATTGATCTAATAAACATCAACAAGTAATTAAAACTGAGATATACATGAACACAGTGATTTGGAAAGGGAAGAATGTCTGATATTTTATTAATGAATGGAGCAAGTACATAATACCTTCCTTCAATCAATGCACCTCATGAAACCTTTAATTTTGGATCTCCCGCTTCTCTCCTCCAAGAATCCCAACCTCCAAGCAATGCATTAGGGTTAGATGGAAATTAGGGCACAAATGAGGGGAATGAGAATCAAAATTTTTCCAGCATAACATTACAATGGGATAAGTCCCCTTTCATGGTCCCCTCTCCCTCTCTTATATAGCAAATGAAGAAGATAGGGCCGAGGAGGAAGCAGTTACAACCTAGGAGATGGTTCCAAAACCACCCAAACCACCTTTTTTTCAAAATTTATTATATTTTTTGAGTATTTTATGAGGTACATGCTGGTAAACAGTAGAGCAAGGTGTTTACAACACGCAGGTGAGTCATGTGCAACCCGCGTGTGGGTGAAAAAATGAGGAAAACCTGCCTTTTCTAGGGTTTTTTCAAGAGGTGTTTTGGTCTCCAAATTTGTTCATAAGCTTCCTAAATGTTGAATGGACCATGTATGAGGTAAGGCAATCCTACTGAGGTCCAAAATATGTCTCTTGCATCCCTAATTTCCTTTTTTGTGACTCACAGTAACCTCATGAAGTGTCGTTATGCAACCAAAAGATGCAAGTGTCGTCACAGACGGATAAGTGCCAAATTTGGTTATACCAGATGCCCCCTAATGTATGAGGTTAGAGGGGAACACGATGGATGAAATATATTATAAATAATGAATGGTTGGGTCATGGAGTTGAAGAAACTGTAGAAACCAAGAATCGTAGGCTCAAATGAAGTACTTGAAAGAGAGGAAAATGTTAGACAATCTCATCCCTGGGATAAATGTCCATGCTGAAATGGTGAAACATGACCTATAGGAGGATACAATAATGATCCAATACATATGTATAACTGATGCATATGTCATGGCCACTAGAATACAAACGTGGTTCATGAGAAACATAAGTGTGAACATAGCCACATAAATACAAAGGTGGATCTATGTCAAAACTGGAGATCATAACCATAGTGAACAAACTGGATCTATGTCTCAACAAGAGCCAAAATGAGTGTGGCTCAGTCTTGAGTAACTTGGGCAATAAAAAATATGATGATTCTAATATAGGCCCAAGGTATTCAATCCAAACCATCTCAAGGTATGAATCCCAACTATGCGAATAAATGAGTTGAAGTTGAACATGGAGGAAACCGTTTGATTACCGGTCATTAATGTGAACCGTTAACAAACGTGAGGGAACCCACTAATGATGACAATGAGCCCCAAGGTACCTAGTACATTCTAGTAGGTGTGAATAGATATTCTTGAAGTTGAACACCTGAAGAACCCATCGAGTAAGAGACATTGATGTATTCCCATAACTCAATGGTGAGAGAAATTTCCACTGATGATTGCAATCCCCAAGGTACTACCGAAAACTTGAAACTTCATTCCCAAAGCAAGATGAGTTGAATTCGATGGGAAGAAATCCGTTGGAAGGGAGGCCTTAATGCATCCTCCATCATCCAACACGAGGAACAATCAAAGGTTGATTTGATTTAAAGTAGAACTGAGTACATGATGAAACATATTGACACCAAGGAATGAACGACACATGAGGATAAGGAAACTGCAGAATGGATGACATAGGATTTATCCTTGAACAATGAGCACGACACAGGAGTGACTTAGGAAAATTTGAACAAAAAGGGACCATGATATAAATCTATAATGTAGGAGACATTAATATATTATCCATATGATTGAAAGAGTAACCAATCGAAGGAGTAAAAACTCTTAGATCAGGTTTATCCTAAGGCCAAAAATAGAACCCAACTTGTTTGATAGACTCAAGACAGGTTCTTTGTTCAGGGACATAGTTGGCTTGATGCCATTATATGGAAATACATTTGACACCCGTCCCTTCCCGTTTCTATTTTTAGGTACCTTCTTCATTTTTTAACGAGCTTGAAAAATAACTAAAGCATGCTCGATAAGGATCCAACCATGTGTAATTTTATGATTCCATGGAAGGGAAACTCAACACTTCCTTATTTGTTTTACGAGTTTGAAGATAAGATAGAATATTACTCGAAAATAAACTGATCTGTGGATTTTAATATCGATCCCGGATCTGTTCGTTCTCGCCGGTGTTTTCATATTTAAAGAGTTTGAAAAACTTAAATAAGAAATCTATACACCTGCTCATGGATTTTATAGAGAGCCCGAGTTGGTATATGCTCCCATTGGTTTTCATATTTTGAGAGTTTGAAAATCCTAAAGAAGACTCGAAGGGTTATTTTTTCGTAAAGTTAGTCCCCTTGCTCGAAAAAGGATAAAATAATGTGAGAGATAACTCTTCTATCCACGTATGACTAGAGTATTCCTTTTTCGTATATAGTCTAAACGGTCTGGAAAAGGGTTGAACTTATACTATAGAGACGAAATTTCAAGTAATTTAACGAGTATGATAGAGACAATCTGACTCGATGATCTTTTCCTATTTAAGGAGTATGATAAAATCTTAAAGAGGAATCCATAATTTATTTTTTCATGAAAGTTTAACGAGCCCGAAAAAGTAAACTCGTGACCTCCTTACTGTTTTTAATGATCTCGAAGGAGAGATGGAAGAATGCTCATAATGGGAGGAGACGAGTGTCAGGGGCATCCAAGACTAGTTCCAAGCGCATGGAACAAAATTATGCATAATGCAAGGAACATGAGCAAGATAAGGACACTTAGGGTGTGTATCCTCTGGGTAAAGGGTGTCAAATTGAAAAGGAAAAATGACACATGGCTTAATGAAAATGAGATTAGAGATGGAGGCTTATATAGCAAGCTTAAAGTGTGGAAACCGACATCAGGCTCATAAGTGCAAGCGAGATCAAGGTAAATGCATATGAAACTTAAACACCAAAATATGAGTCTTATAAGGAATGGCTAGAAACATAAGAGGAAGAAAGACATGAGGATTCTTCTCAAAGTCAAGGTAAATCTAGAAAGGATCTCGAGTCTATGATAAAAACTCAGCATGTGCACCAAAATGGCATAAGGGTGATGACTAGGGTGACCCTTGTTAGGTAGGATCTACTGCTGGACTAGTGCACAATGCATATAGAGATGGATAACACATCAATATCCAACAATTTCGACCCTATGGCGAATTCAGATGGAAAAAGGTTCAAATGCATCCTAACAATGTGGAGGCCTAAACCTATATGCAATGTTCTGAATATACCTTACACGATCGAACAATATGTTGCCAAGGATCAATAAGCAATCATGTGTCCAACTAAGAATCCTGTCTCCAAGAAACAACAGTAGCAAGATCATATCTAAAAAATGAGTAAAGAAATATCTAATATAGGTTGTTGTGGTAGAAATAATTTCAACTTCACTATCATCGAAAACATGCATAATGAAGGTAGGGCTAACCAATTAAGACTCTATAATACCAAATATCGAGGACTTATAATCAACAAGATCAACTTCAGGATGAAGATCAAAGTTGAAGGACGTGATGGAATCTGTAGGAACAAATTCATCATCACGGGAGTTGAAAAATATAGAAACAGAATCAAACTCAGCAGGACTAGGACCACATGTCTACACATTTAATTGGATCAATACGGTGGAGATCAAGCTCTGATGACCCTATTGGATGGATCCTCTGGTTAACTGCCATAACTAAGTCCCGAAAAGGTAAGCATGAACTCAGAGGATTCTCGTAATTATCAATTGAAAACAAAGGATATAAAGGTTGGTTGATTTGACTACACCCAAATTCAGAGGCTAAACATTGCCAAATGTTCTTAAAATTCGAAGACTTAAATTGAGACTCCTTATTTATGGAAGGCGTGGCAAATGTTGAAATTGTGTGCACTGGTGATGCATTAGCCTGCAAAGCAGGTGGATGAGGATTAAAAGTACCCATTAATGAAGGATACATCCCCACACCATTTTTTTCACAACTCCTCGCGAAATGGGAAACTAAAAGAATATTGGATCCATGATCCTGATTGAACTCGTTATTGTTTAATGCTAGTTGGTCAATTGTTACAATATTTCCTTCATGTGGAAATTTGATGACACGAAAGATTGAAGATACTACTTCCTTCATAGCTTGAGTCCAATTTATCCCTAGTAACAAATTGTAATCAAGTGGGGAATCAACCACTTCCACATCGACTTCGACTACATTTCCCCCTAGATCTATAGGAAAAGCCAAGATAATTCCATGAGGTTGAAAAATTTGGCCATTGAAAGCTTTTAACATGGTGATCAGAGGAACCACGTTAGGTGAACATAAATACTTCCAGCATGATAAATACATGATGCATGTGGAGGCATCCTCATCTACAACCATCCTATGAATTTTAGTGTTTCCAGATATAACTTGAATATGAAAAGAAACATGGTAGGGTAAACGGGGCTTCCAATTCTCAAAAATTGAAAGTGATCACTTGACTATCTATAGGATCGAGAGCCCCTAAAGATGAAAGTAAGGTCTTGCTTTGGGTTGGAAAACTCTGCAAGACCTCAAGAGTAGATATCGCACATGGAGCCTGTTCCAAATCTTCAACTATTCTATAATTATGTGCAGCACACACATTAGGACTAAATGCTTCTTTCTTTAGAACACCCTTTGGTATTCGAGGCATGTTATCATTGGGAGGCTTCTCTATATTCAAATAATTGTCACTATCAACATGAATAGGTTTCTTAACTGTTGATCCAGATGAATTAGACTCATAATTATTGTTCCTAGTCTGGAGATACAAATCCCTTTCACACATGAAAGCTTCTCCCGAGCCTAAACTGCACCCTTGAGAGGAGGTTCCTTGGTTTCCCCCTTGAGAGGCTACATGGTTTTGATGAGAACCAACAATCATCTGTTGCTGATGTTGACGAAATGGATTGGATAAAACAACGGGTCGAAAGGACCCTTCCTATTGAGCTAACATATTTTGTGCCATTTCCATGTTTGGGAATTTGTAAGTTAGATGATCTTCCTTGCATAACAAGAAAGGGATTTCCGTCTTAGCTTTTTCATTACTTGCACCACCAACATTATTATTGTTATTATTTGTATTTTTTGTCCCCTTATTCCCATTTTTCATTACTGACAAAACATCTGAAGGAGGGTTGAGTTTAAGGTTCTGTGTGTTAATTTGACGAGTTGTCGTCGAATTTTGACTTGAAAAGTTATTACCCGGGCTAACTGTATTGTTCTCAACTGCTCTGATCACACCATTAGCATGAGGCGTTGGGATAGTCTTCGTTGGTTCAACTTATTCTCTAGGATAAGTGGGTAGAATTGCATACAACATGTTAAGTTTAAACCAAATAGACTAGCAAGATCACTGAAAGAAGCATAATCACAATATAGACACAGAGTTTACCCTGGGAAACCCTCATGGGGTAGAAAAACAAACAAAGCTTTCCTCAATAAGATGATCAACCAAAATACAAGATGTGCTCCCTCCTTCTTTAAACTCCTTATCAGATCTCCCAGACAAGTGCGCCACTTTTCTCAAGTGAGTGAGTGTGTCTAATGAGGAGTTCACCTCCTCTATTTATACTAATCCCCGACTGACCAAAATACCTAATGGGGCCGACCTCTCCTGGAGAAGTCTAATAACCCCTAAAATATAACCTCAGGGCCGACCCCCACATGGTGGGTCTAATAACCCTAGTTAACACAAACTCCTGGAGGAATAAACATCTCCAGATACATGATAGGGTTACCTCGGAGGGATGAAACATCTCCGGAATAATAAAGTAAAAATATAATATTCTTAGAAGTTACAATATTCAACACTCCCCCTTAACGAGAAGGATATTATAACAATGTCTGCAGGAGAAAGGAGTCATCGACTACATCATACATGATACATCTATATATCATCGGAAGCTTTCTTCAATTTATCATTATCATCACACGATCGTCAGCATCGTCATTACACAATCATCAGCATCGTCATCACACGATCATCAGCATCGTCATCGCACGATCATTAGCATCGTCATCTCACGATCATCATCATCGTCATCTCACGATCATCAACATCGTCATCTCACGATCAACAACATCGTCATCTTACGATCATCAACATCGTCATCACACGATCATCAGTATCGTCATCTCACGATCATCAGCATCGTCATCACACGATCATCAGCATCGTCATCTCACGATCATCAGCATCATCATCTCACGATCATCAGCATCGTTATCACACGATCATCAGCATCATCATCTCACGATCATCAACATCGTCATCGATACAAGTATCCATAACAATACAAGTATCCACATCATTAGTACAAGTATTCATGCCAATACAAGTATACACATCATCAATACAAGTATCCATACCGATACAAGTAACCACATCATTAATACAAGTATCTATACCGATACAAGTAACCACATCATCAATGCAAGTATCCATATCGATACAAGTAACCACATCAAGTATCCATATCGATACAAGTAACCACATCATCAATACAAGTATCCATACCGATACAAGTAACCACATCATCAATACAAGTATCCATACCGATACAAGTAACCACATCATCAATACAAGTATCCATACCGATACAAGTAACCACATCATCAAAGAAACACTTTCTTGGAGACATATGTCTACGGATCAATTCAGGGACCGAAGTCCAGGGATGATACAATCCCCACTTCTCGGAGACCATCCGTCTACGAATCAATTCAGGGACCAAAGTCCAGGGATGATACAATCCCCACTTCTCGGAGACCATACGTCTACGGATCAATTCAGGGACCAAAGTCCGGGGATGATACAATCCCCACTTCTCGGAGGCCATACGTCTACGGATAAATTCAGGGACCGAAGTCTGGGGATGATACAATCCCCACTTCTGGGAGACCATATGTCTACGGATCAATTCAGGGACCGAAGTCCGAGGATGATACAATCCCCATCACGTACATTTTGAACTAGTGGTTCCGAGATGATGCAATCCCCATCACTTCATTCTCAAAGACCATACGTCTATGGATCAATTCAGGGACCAAGGTCCGGGGATGATACAATCCCCATCTGTCCACTAAGGACTTCATTTTCGAAGACCATACGTCTACGGATCAATTCAAGGAACCAATGTCCAGGGATGATACAATCCCTATCTGTCCACTAAGGACTTCATTTTCGGAGACCATACGTCTACGGATCAATTCAAGGAACCAATGTCTAGGGATGATACAATCCCTATCTGTCCACTAAGGACTTCATTTTCGGAGACCATACGTCTACGGATCAATTCAAGGAACCAATGTCCAGGGATGATACAATCCCTATCTGTCCACTAAGGACTTCATTTTCGGAGACCATACGTCTACGGATCAATTCAAGGAACCAATGTCCAGGGATGATACAATCCCTATCTGTCTTCTTATCAATACAGATGTCATCAAAACATGTATTCTCATCAATACATCAATAAAACATGTATCCTCATCAATACATCAATAAAAGCATGTATCCTCATCAATACATCAATAAATAAAAGTAAGTGAGAGAAAATAAGTATTCTAAATATAAGAGTCCTAAGTCTAAGTATCTAAAACAGGTATTCATATCATCGACCTTGCTGTCGATGAGGCAATCTCATCAATAGAGATCACACTACTCCCCCTTTCGAGAAGGGTCCTTTTGAACCACACCAAGTTTGTCTCGGAAGTATTCAAATTTCACTCGAGACAAAGGTTTGGTCAAGATATCAGCAATTTGATTCTCAGTGCTTACATACTTGAGCTTAATGGCTCCTCTCTGCACCATATCTCGTATATAAAAGTATCGGATCTCTATGTGTTTTGACTTATCGTGAAATACCGTATTTTCTGTCATCTTGATACAACTTTGATTGTCACACATAATCACAGTAGGATCCAATTCTAAGTCAAATACTCCAGATAGTAGTTTTCGAATCCATACTGCTTCACAGCTAGCAGAGCAGGCAGCTATATATTCTGCTTCAGCAGTACTGAGAGCCTGCTTCAGCAGTACTGAGAGCCACACTGGATTGTTTCTTGCTGAACCAAGAGATCATGGCGGATCCAAGTCCATAACATCCACCTGAAGTACTCTTCCTGTCTGAAACACTTCCTACCCAATCAGAATCTGAATAACCATGTAATCTAAGTTCATGATTTCTGAGGTAGTAAAGACCAAAATCTAAAGTACCTTTTAGATACCTCATTACATGCTTTGCATCTATTAGGTGAACCTTTCTTGGTTCTACTAGAAATTGACTCAGAGTATTTACAACAAAGCATATATCTGGTCTGGTATTTGTCAAATACATCAATGACCCAATGATTTGTCTATATAGAGTTACATCCACTAATTCTGATGAGTCATCAACTAATAATTTTAAGTTGGAGTCCATGGGAGTAGCCATGGCCTTACATTCCAACATGTCAAATCTTTTCAAGATCTCCATAGCATACTTACCTTGATTTAGGAAGATTCCTTTTGGTTCTTGCCATACTTCTAGACCTAAGAAGTAGTGCATTAATCCTAGATCCTTCATTTCAAATTCGGAAGAAAGCTTCTTCTTACATTCGATAATTTGGTTTTCATTTCCTGTCAGAAATAGATCATCCACATACATTAGTAATATAACAGGTTCATCATCCATAATTTTGAGATAGAGATTTGGATCAGCTTTACTCTTGGTAAAACCCATACCTGTTAAGAAACTGTCAATCCTTCCGTACCAAGCTCTGGGAGCTTGATTCAATCCATACAAAGCCTTTTTCAGCTTGCATACATGAGTTCTTCTATCTTTAACCTCAAAACCTTGTGGTTGTTCCATGTACACTTATTCTTCAATGACACCATTCAGGAAGGCTGTTTTAACATCCATCTGGTGTAATTTCCACTTCATCATAGATGCAAGTGCCATGATAGTTCTAATTGAAGTGTACCTAGCAATTGGTGCAAATGTTTCTTCATAGTCTATTCCCTCCTTTTGAGAGAACCCTCTAGCTACAAATCTTGCTTTATATTTTTCAATGCTACCATCTGCAGCATGTTTTATCTTGAAAATACATTTGGAAGAAACAACACTTTTATCCTTTGGTTTGGGAACTATGTCCCAAACATCGTTTCTCATTATTGACTGGTACTTTTCTGTCATAGCTTCTACCCACTCCTTTCTTTGAGCTGCTTCCTCATAGCTGGTGGGTTGATGATCCACAAGATCACACATTAATGCCACATAGTTGGATACAAACTTGGGTTTCTTCCTTTCTCTAGTGGAACCTTCAGGAGCTCCATATTTTTCAGCTCCTTGAATAATGTCTCTAGCCCATGCTGGTCTTCTTTTTCTAGAAATATTTGGAAGGGAGGGTTCTTGAGATTCTATCATATCATGATATTCTGGTGTATCATCTTCAGGAATGGGTACAACTTTTGTAACTCTAGGAGGTGAATCTTCTTCATAGATTTCTTCAAGTTGGCACTTCCTAGATTTCTTGATAGCTGCTTCTTCATCAAATGTTATATCTCTGCTTATTTCCATATGATGAAAACCAGGTATGTAAATTCTAAAAGCTTTGGATGTTTCACAATATCCAACAAATATTCCTTTCTTTCCAGAGGGATCCAACTTGGTTCTCTTTTCTTTTGGAATGTGAATGTACACAGGACATCCAAATATTTTGAGATGACTTACCTCAGGCTTCCTTCCTGTGAAAACTTCTTCTGGAGTCTTAAATTCAAGAGCACTATGAGAAAGTCTATTTTGAACATAGACAGCTGTCCTGGCTGCTTCAGCCCATAGATACATAGGAAGATCTTGATCATGTATCATAGTCTTTACAGCTTCCATGATAGTTCTATTCTTCCGTTCAACAACCCCATTTTGTTGGGGATTGTAGGGAGTGGTTAGTTCCCTTTTGATTCCAGCTTCTTTACAAAAGTCTTCAAATTCCTTTGAAGTATATTCTCCGCCATTATCTGTTCTGAGAATCTTGATTTTCTTTTCTGAGAGATATTCTATTAAGGCCTTAAACTCTTTGAATTTTCCAAAGACTTCATTCTTACCTTTTAGAAAGAATATCCAAGTTTTCCTTGAGTAGTCATCAATGAATGTGACATAATATTCATATCCACTCAAAGATGTGGAGGGCATTGGTCCACATACATCAGAGTGTATTAACTCCAGGGTACTTTTAGTCTTAGTTTCACTTCTGGGAAATGGGTTCTTGACATTCTTCCCTTTTGCACATCCTTTGCATGTGCCATCATGATTAGTCTTTAATTCTGGCAAACCTATAACTACCTTGCTTACATAGGGTAGTGCCTTGTAGTTAATGTGAGCAAGTATCCTATGCCATAATTCATTTGGGCTAATTGTTTCATGAACAAGAGCTGCTTCTGGAAGGCCCTTAATCTTGTATAAGCCTCCTTCTTCTTCACCAATGATAATTGCATCCTTGATAGACTTACCTTTGGACCACATTAATACTTGTCCATCAATGAATGCAATCCTGTAGCCTTTCTTATCCAATGCTGAGATGGATAACAAGTTCTTCTTTAATCCTGGTACATACAATATTTCTTTCATTTTCATGGAGGTACCAGAATCAAGCTTGTAGCTTGCTTCACCAATTCCCTTGATGGGATATTGAAAGTCATCTCCTAGAGATACCTTTTGGGGAGAAGTCTTTTCTTCAAGACTTGAGAGAGTCTTTTTCTGACCTGTCATGTGCTTTGAAGCACCACTGTCAATAAGCCATGTATCCTCTCCAGGGGTTATAGATCCAGAGAGTGCAGAGAAAAGAACATATTCTTCTGCATCTTCTTCTGTATTTCTCCTTGATCTTCTTTTGAAGAAGGTCCTTTCTTCTTCTTCCTCTTCACTTCTAGGTCTTTTATTGTGAGACCTTTATTCCTCTTCTTCTTCTTCTTCACTATCATATTCTGCAAGATGTGCTTGATGTATTTTGTAATGAGAACCCTTTTTCTTCTGTAGAGGGCAATCTCTAGCAAGGTGTCCTATTTTGTGACAAGAAAAACACTGGAAAGAAGAGTAATCTCTTCTTTGAGTAGTTCCTCTTTTCTTTTGAAATCTGAGTGGAGGATGAGACTCCTTGTGACTAATATTTTTGGAGTAGGATTGATTCCTTCTTCTCTTGGTGTGGATGGCCAAGGCTTGGTCATATTCTTTGAGAAAGGCTTCTCGGTTTGCAACCCTAGCCTCCTCTTGTACACAATCCTCCCAAACTAAATCAAACTTCATACTTTCTTTTCTGGCACACATAGTTTGAATGAATGACTCCCAAGGTCTAGTGAGACCATTTAGAGCTGTCATCACAAGTTCATCTTCATCAAGAGTATCACCAATGGAATCTAGTTTCTCCTTGATTTGGGAGACTCTTGAGAAGTAGTCTTGAATGGATTCTCCTTTGTGCATCTTGGTGCTTTTCAACTGAGTCCTTAGGTTCATCTTCCTATTGATGTTCTTTCCTTCATACATTCTTCCTAGGGCATCATACATTTCCTTTGGAGTCTTCTTGGAGGCCACTTGGGGAATCAAGTGGTCTTTAATAGAATCAACTATGATTCTCTTTTCCCTAATCAAATCCTTCCTATGCTTTTCTTTGGCTTCATCTCCTTCTGGTTCTACAACTTCATCCTTGATATAATGAGCAAGATCATTCTCTTCAAGAATGAGACCAATTCTGTATTTCCATGCCCAGAAATTCTCTATACCTTCTAGCTTGTCTTCAAGCTTAGTGTTTGGAGCCATCTTCTCTTGGGGGAGTCCAAGAGACAGAGTAGACTTACCTGGAAATGTTACCTTTTACTTTTCCGGATCCTGGGACAGAATTTTATTGCACTTTTGGTAGAATTAGGGTTTGACTTTCCCGGAGTTCTACCCAACCAAAAAGTTCGATCTAGGGCTCAAAAGATTGGTCTTGAAAAGGGCTATCCAGCCATGTAATCAGATTTCAACAATACCAACTTTCTGCTGAACCCAATTTCTGGTTTATCACACTTTTGGTAGAATTAGGGTTTGACTTTCCTGGAGTTCTACCCAACCAAAAAGTTCGATCTAGGGCTCAAAAGATTGGTCTTGAAAAGGGCTATCCAGCCATGCAATCAGAACTCAATAATGCCAACTTTTTGCTGAAACCCTAGATTCATCGGAGAGAGATTCTTACCTTGTGAAAGATGTCCTATTCAGTCCAGCTCTGATACCATGTTAAGTTTAAACCAAATAGACTAGCAAGATCACTGAAAGAAGCATAATCACAAGATAGAAACAAAGTTTACCCTGGGAAACCCTCATGGGGTAGAAAACCCAGCAAAGCTTTCCTCAATAAGATGATCAACCAAAATACAAGATGTGCTCCCTCCTTCTTTAAACTCCTTAGCAGATCTCCCAGACAAGTGCGCCACTTTTCTCAAGTGAGTGAGTGTGTCTAATGAGGAGTTCACCTCCTCTATTTATACTAACCCCCGACTGACCAAAATACCTAATGGGGCCGACCTCTCCTGGAGAAGTCTAATAACCCCTAAAATATAACCTCAGGGCCGACCCCCACATGGTGGGTCTAATAATGCTAGTTAACACAAACTCTTGGAGGAATAAACATCTCTAGATACATGATAGGGTTACCTCGGAGGGATGAAACATCTCCGGAATAATAAAGTACAAATATAATATTCTTAGAAGTTACAATATTCAACACAACATCCTATGTTAGGAATAAACCAAATCCAATTTCCAGGCCTAAATAATAGCCTGATCCTCGTGTTAAATTTTGAGCATTAATTCAATATACTCTAGGATCTTTACTGAGAGAATAACATGTACAGTATATCAATGCATATCAATCATAACAAGCATGTCAATCATCACAAGAATCAAAAGCATGAGAGACAATAGACACACAGAGTTTCCGTGGGGAAAACCCTAAGGTGAAAAACCCCACAACTTCCTCAGAGATAGATAGAGCAATAGCACAACCAAAGTACAACCAAAGTACAAGAGATAGACTCCTCTTAGCACCTTATCCTCCTCCTCACATGTGCACCACTTTCCGAGTGAAGGAAGTGTGAGTTCTGAGTGATCCAAATAGAGATCTCTCGATCTCTATTTATACTTGTCCTGTTTTCCCAATAACCTTATGGGGCCGACTTGTCTAGCTAGGTATAATAACTTCATATTACATTATATCGGGCCGACCCCTTACAAGGTGGTCTAATAACCCATCAGCAAGTTAACACACTTGCGACACTTGTTAATACAAATGACGACACTTCTGTATAGAGGAATAATACATCTCTATAGGAGTACAACAAATATATAAATGAAATACATTCCAAAGTTACAAATACATCAACACCTCGGTCTAAACCCAAGAAAGAGCCACATATTTTGCAATCATAGGTTGTAATGACTTGATGAACTAGTCAGCAAGGAATTCATCAGGAATATGAGCCTTGATTAGACTACGTCTCCTCTGACATTCATGGATGTGGTCGGAGATATGGGTGGATTTTTCTTGACGAAAGGATGTTAACAACTCAGTTCCAGTTTCATAAAGGACTAGAAGATGAAAGTGGTTAAGAAATACCATCACGACTGAGTTAAAATTTTGGAAAGACGCTCATGGTAACTCTATGTACCATTTCATCACTGCCCCAGCTAAAGTCCTTTGGAAAAGACACAAATGAATAGAATCATCCATATAAGAGTTGGATGAACACCATAGATTAAAATTCATCACATGGGTAGCTGGGTCTTCCTTGGGTTTACCTTCAAACTTCAGAACATTTGAAGGAATTTTAGTGGGTAGGCGTGACCATATTGTGTCATGTAACACTACATCATTAGTTAAATTTGTAAGATCAGGAAAATTCAAAGTAGCCAAAAATGGCAACTTCATATGAGCCATTGTGTTCTAGGTTCCGAGAGCATTAGATACCCATTGGTTGGTGTTGGCATGTGGTTGTCCTAGAATGTATGGATTTCTAGGATTAGTGAAAGGTGGAGTGGGTTGTTCAAATTTATGACCAAAGTGGTGTTTAAATCAAGGATTAGCTATGCCAAAAGTCCCTCACATCCCTCCAAAAGGTTGGCTACCTTGTAAGACAGTTTTCATAATATGTTTAGCCATATTAGAACCTCCCATCCCATATGAGGGGATATTTCCTTGAGTGGAAGGATGCCCCCCTGAACATCCAATGCTGGTACCTCCTAGTACAAAAGGATTAGTTTGTAATACATTGAATCCAAAGGGGTGACCATAACTCATACCTCCAACAAATTGGAAAGGCAAGTTTGACTGGGGTAGAGTAGCATTAGAAACAAATCCAGTGAAGGGAAGGGTAGACATAAACATTTTTCCACTGAAGGGTGGGATATTATGGAAAGGGATATATGGGCCTCTTCCTGAAGCAATGGTCAAAGTTGAATCAGGAGGAATAGTGGCAATCATAGGTTGACAACCTGAAAAGGGGAATCCAAAAGAGAAAGGGTTCAAACTAACCTGGGTTAAGGAACTAGTACCAGTAAGTACCATCGAGGTCAAGGGAAACCAACCTGATCCTATTGTTGATTCCATATTAAAACTTACTCCTCCTATAGGAAAACTGATAACTGGAGTAGACACATGTCCCCTAAAGTAAATAGTTATTCTCTGTTTTTCATATTGAACTTCCTAGACAATGGATTAGGAACATTGATACCAACTAATTGAGAAAAACTAGGACTCTATGGTAGGTTCAAAATTCCAGATGGATCTGAGAGGTACTCAATTTCAATGGGACCCAAATTATCTTCACTCCTAGGAGAATGAAATCTATGAGAGTTATGCAATTGTTCCTCAGTATCTCTAAAGTGTCCTTCGTCAGAAGGTCTCTCAGACTCACCTAACCTAGAACCGTTTTCTTCTACTAGTTGTTTTGTTTGATGTTCCTGGTTTTCCTCTTCTGCCCCCTGAGGGGGTGGATCAAGATAATCCATTCTTCTCCTTAGTGCAGGGAATTATATATGTTCAAGATATTTCCCTTGAATCCTTCTGGATATGCGTGAAGATTGATCGACCACAGTGGCTTGTAGAAGACACTATGAAGAAAGTCTACAAAAAATAAAAATCAAACAACACACACTAAAATGTTCCTAAAAGATATCAAACAAGCACATAAGGATATGATCTCCCAAATATCATCCTCGGATGATGAGGGCCCAAGTATAATAATTGAATATCTGAGAGCATTTACCAAGGTTGGGTGTGTTTTCCTTCTTGGTGCAAGTTTTTCCCAGATAAATCTACAAAACACCCTCCAAGGGTACTAATGCCTCAATCACAAGGCCTACTCAAGGTGGTTGCAGAAAATCCTCTGCTAGCACCCGTGTGTCACCCTAAATACATGATGCTATGGATACCAATACATAGATAACGTCCGGGGGAACAATCATAGGTCAGAAGCTTGCGTATGGGAATGGTACCTAAGCCCAAAACTCTACAACAACACTATGTATTGTCGAAAGTCCCCGTACACACAAAATTCCTGGTAGATGCTCGATTGAGTATTGGAGGTATCTTTATGCAACTTAACCTCACATGACCTCGTGATTGAATCCTATCGTAGAGGATCTTCCTGGCCATACCCTTACGGTGTTGGATTTCTCTCCCTAACGAAAGACACCTAAGTTTTGACAAGTCTGAGCGATCATGGAAGAGTTAACTCACAACTCCCTACCTCCACAATCCTACTTAAGATATTAGGTGTGTTTCTAAACAAGAAGAAAACCTAAGATCCTATTCAAGTTACTGATTTCCTTCTTTAAAATGTACTTTCAAACCTTTTATAAAATAAGTAAAACAAGTGCAACTAAAGAAATGTATTCTTTAACTGAAATATGAAGCACTCAATCACCACAAATATGCACTTCTCACTCTCAATTTATTTCCAATGCAAGTTCTAAAGATGTGATTTGGAATGCATATGAAAATTTTCCATATAAGATGCATTGTTTTGGTCTTTTCGAATGCAAAAGGTAAAAATTTAAATTCTAATATGTAAATTCAAACGTAAAACCTAAGCATGCAACTACTCAAAAACCTAGCTATGCAAAATAAAATTTGTCTTTGTTTTTCAATGTGAAGCAATCCCAAATCCTTCAATCTACTTGCGAAGCATTCAACCAACACTAACTTGTAAAATGAACCAACTTTTTATCCTTTTTCAAGATGAGAAACAAACTAAACTCAAATAAGCACACAACCAAATCAAATGAAAAAGCTTTCTAATCTCCTCATCAAACAGTGAAAGAAACCATAAACAATAAGCTTCCTATTCACGGTAAGCATGCCAAAACTAGGAAAAACATACAACAAATACTTTTAGACCCAATCAAAGAAAAGTGCCTACTTAAAATATGGTTTGGTAAATCTAGGTTTGCACACAAACAATGCAATCAAGGTCCTAAACCATAGAAAAGACACTGGAGCTTTCACTACAAAAGAAAGACCGAAAGCATTAGAAAGAATAAGAAATCAATATAAAGAGGTTTTTTCACGCAAAAAGGTAGAAATTGACTCAAATACCCTAATTTGGTTCCAAATCCAATCAAATAAGAGCAAATAGGATCAGTTAGACTCAAATTTGGTAAAAAAACACCAAACTAGTTTACAAAGCCCCAACTTGGGTCTAGAGGCTCCAAATTTTTCCAAACAAGACAAATTGCTTCAAAAATATCCCAAAAATAAAATTAAGAGAAATCACATGATAAGACGCCTCTTCCAAGGGGTCCTACGCAGACCTAGGATCAGCAGGTTCTCCAAAAATGCAACCAAAACCCCCCAAACAACCCTCAAAGTGAAAAATATCACCTACAGGAGGGACACGTTGGTGAACAACAGAAAAAGTTGCATGTAACACATTGGTGAGAAGACCATCCACATGTGGGTATCTAGTAGACATGCACCTGTAAGTGCTATGGCCTACATCTGGGTACTAAAAGTCCCAAAAAGTGCAAATCCAATTCCCAAATTGACAATGGAAGTGTCTAATAAAACTCAAATGACTGTTCCTAACTTGAAATCAAACACATACCTTCAAATATACTGGAAAAATGGCCTTGGAGACCCCAAAATAAATAGGCTTCTCCCCAGTGGAGTCACCAATTCTGTTGCGAGGAAAAAGTTCCTATGGTTGGGGTGAGGCTACCAACGTACTAGGGTCGACAGACAGGCATCTAAAGTTATGAAAATAAAACAAATAAGCAAAAGTTTTACTGTTTAATAAGGTGTGTACCTTACAACATAAGGTTAATCCAAGCCTCTCCCCGAGTCCTCCTTTTTCTCTCCAATCAATGAACCTGCAAAACCACTTCAAGACCTTCCTCAAACCAATTTGACTACAGATAGAAGATTGATGTTCAAAAGCATAAAATACTTATCTTATAAACATCAACAAGTAATCAAAACTGAGATATACATGAGCATATTGCTTGGAAAGGTAAGAATATCTAATATTTTATTAATGAATGAAGCAAGTACATAATACCTTCCTTCAATCAAGGCACCTCATGAAACCTTCAATTATGGATCTCCTACTTCTCCCCTCCAAGAATCCCAACCTCCAATCAATGCATTAGGGTTAGATGGAAATTAGGGAACAAATGAGGGGGATGATAATCAAAATTTATCCATCATAACATTACTATGGGCTAATTCCCCTTTCATGGTCCCCTCTCCCTCTCTTATATAGAAAATGAAGAAGATAGTGTTGAGGAGGAAGCAATTACAACCAAGGAGATGGTTCTAAAACCACCCAAACCACCATTTTTTCGAAATTTATTATATTTTTGAGTATTTTCTGAGGTACACGTTGGTGAAAAGTAGATCAAGGTGCATACAACACGTAGGTGAGCGACGTGCAACCTGTGTGTGGGTGGTTTTTCAAGAGGTGTTTTGGTCTCCAAATATGTTCATAAGATTCCTAACTATTGAATGGACCATGAATGAGGTAATTCCATCCTACCGAGGTCCCAAATATGGCTCTTACATCCCTAATGTCCTTTTGTGTGACTCACAATAACCTAATGAAGCGTTGTCATGCGACCAAAACATGTAAGTGTCGTCACAAACGAAGAAGTGCCAAATTTGGTTATAACAAATATGACATTTGCTTCATTATGCTATAATTATAAAAGAATAGAGTTGATGTTGGATTTCACAATCAAGGTTCATTTATGAGAGAACTTGAGATGATTGGAATTGAAAGAATATTATTTGATATGGGAGTGTGAAAAATATAAAGAATACCAAAATAGTCTCAAAATAATATAAAATAAGGGATCCCTAAAATTGAGCCATATAAAGGCAACAATTGACCAAAAAGTGGCCAATGATAAATGAAATTCTTAGATCACTATACACGCATCGTATAATAACAATATTGATTGAATAACATGACATGTAATTTGATAATATCTAATGACTATCATTGAAAAATTGTAACCAAGGAGTGCTCCAATGAGCCAATTTAGCAACACAACTTGGTTGAGTAGAAAGAATACAAGAGGCAAGAGTAGAAAGAATAATTGAGTGATAATTGTTGCGACTAATTGGGCTCAAATAACTAAATAAGGTTCTTCTTACATAATACTGAAATTTTGAGAAACGGCTAACTACAACATTGAAATTTGGAAAGTACTTTCATTTCCTACTTACTAAGTTAGTGAGGTCCTATGGATCTAATACCATTATTGAGAAATCATGAAATAAGGTTTCACTTTTAATTTTTAATGTTTAAAATTTAAGCTATTGAAAGTAAAATAAAAGTTATTGAAAGTAAAATAAAAGTTACAAGGTAAATATCAACACAAAAGTTACAAGGTAAATATCAACATTAAATTTAACAAATTAGTACTAAAAGTTTGACACAAATAAAAAAGAAATATATTAAGTGTATCAAAAGCCTAAAGGTGAGTCTATTGTAGTATCCATTTTGTCAGGATCTTTGGTGATGATTACTGATCATCATCATTATCTTGAGGGAGTTTGTGGTGATGATACGGAGGGGGACCATCACCAAGATTATTTACAAAACCAAGGAGTGGCAATAGGATTAGAAAGTTTGTTGCTAATTTACTCACCAAAACTTGAATTGCCTACCATCATAAAAGGCATGTCACTATTTTAGTTTCCAAAACCACTTATGGTGACAATTATTTAGTAATTGTCACCAAAGCCACTTATGGCTAAGGTCCTTGGATGTCCATCACCATACGTTCCTTCAGTGATAGTATTAAAGGCACATCACAAGCCTATCATCACTAATGCCAATTTTTGGTATAATGTTTCTTCTTAATGATGAGGATGACGAAAGTTCCCCAAGCATACAAATAACAAAATATTTAAAAAAGTAGAATTCATAGTATAATATAAGATAATATTACTTTATTAGTGTTGATAATATTAATTTATTAGTGTCAACGAATGAGCAAAAACATGGATCAATCAAGATAAAAGATAAATTTTGTGGATCATTTAAACAATCAATTTAAACATATCCAATTCACCATGGAATTAGAAGATAATAACTCCATTATGTTCATAGACGTTTTCATCTCTAAAAAACCAAATGGTTTCCTTGCTCATCAGTTTATTGTAAGAATACCAATACCGAACTTTGCCTTCATGCTATCTCTCACCATCATCCTTCCCCAAAACTTGGATTTATCAACACCCCGACCTCTCGAGCTTTAACAATCTATGACAAAGAGCACCTGGATAAAGAAAAACTCCACCTTATAAATAGTTTCAAAGAAAGAGGTTATAACAAACATCAGGTTGAAAAATCATTTCAAAGGCTAATATAACCCATAAACCTCGCGAACATATCGAGGCCTCTTCAAAAGAGCATAAGGTGCTGCTTTATTATATTCAAGCGACCTCCAAAAATATTGTCAGGATTCTAAGAAAGAATTAGATTAAGACTATTTCAACCCCCCAAAACCATCAAGAAACTTTTCAAATCAGTCAAAGATCCCGTGGGTGCACTACTACAAAAAGGTATATATCGCATCCCTTGTTCTTTTGGTCCATTATACATTGGTGAAACATGTAGATCTTTCCAAGATAGAATTAAAGAGCATAAGGCCACCATCACCCACAATCGTGTTAAGTCCTCATCCTTAGCTAACCACTCTAGTAAGATAAATCATCTTATATGTATTGAGGACACAAGAATTGTAGACAACGTGGATCATTTATCCCGATGTTGAGTGGGGGAGGCTATATAAATTGTGAAAGACAAGAATTTCCTCAATAGAGATGATGATATGAAGCTAAGCAAATCGTGACTTCCAATCCTTCAAGGTATCCCTAATTAACATTATTCCTGTGATTTGACACTGCTCTTGTTATTTGTTCCCTCTGTTTTTCCTCTCTAAACCTCCAACCTCCCCTTCTTCCTCTTTGGTTTAATGTCCCTTCTGTTTGTTTTCTTTAGTTAATTCTTGTCCTTTTTAATTCAATTTTTAATATTTTTTGATATATTTTTTTCCATTGATTTTTTTTGTTTTGTTTTGTTGTAAAGATGCAGAACTATATTAAATCCAGGAAACAAAATTTACATAAAAAATTACATGTCTGTCAGCATGTTGGGGCAGTCTAAGGTGGTGAAGCCACCATCCTTGGTGTTCAAACATGCTGAAAAAACTATTAACATGACAAAAAGAACCCCTATGGTCCATCCCTGCATAACTGTAGTTCTGGGTCGGATTCAGTTCATACATAACATACGTAATTATATTGCTAAAAAACGAACAATAAAGTAAATTAAAACAGATACACTGAGTGTCATAGAGGTAACCCGGAGCCACCGCAGTCCTCCTAGGAACTTGCTTCAGCATACGGAAGGTCAGGTGTTTCCTCCACGATATGGCATTCACCACAAAAATATTCATCCAATTAGCTTTGAGAGGAGAGTTTTGGAGACTGTGGCAGAGCGTTGCGTCCTGGGGAGGTGTTTCCTTCATCCCGCTCCCTGTTTTTTTTTGCTACAGAGGGCCCATGGTGGACAACACCGAGAAGATGGGAGGCTATGGGGAGACTCTGATCCCAGGGAGGCCACCATCAGTGGCAACGGGAGCACCGCTATCCGACTAACCGCCAATGTGCCCGGTGTTATTGCCAGCACCATATTCCTGTTGCAGACTCTCCAATTTCGTACTGTGACCTAGGGAGTAGTTCTCCCAAACAAAACTGGAGTCCATACCTTCGAGCCAGTCCCCAAGTTTGACAAGTTTTCTCCTGATGTCTCTAAGCATGGATCTGTTAGCATTCCATTTGGCTATCATTTCCTCCACGAGGGTGCTCATCATATTCTTTATCAGCCGGTACTAGTTAATTTTTCCTCCATGCCACCCTGAGGCCAAAATAACCGAAACTCTATGCGCTTCCCAACTATCGATTAGGCCACGGGTTGAAGCAGAGAGGCTTTCAGCATAGCCGTCCATGGAAACCCAGTCAAAGGTGTTTTTGGTGCTTCTTCCAGTGCCACACCTATTTCCCCCCCTTCTCGGAGTACCTCATGGTCTCGTCATGAAGAGAATCCAACAGAGAACAACGCTTGACAGAGCCAAAGCAGGAGCTTCAACACTGAGACGTGAAGCTTCCAGATCGCCGGTGCATATGCAAAAACTATTCCAAGCCATCATGCCCATCTTATCTCATATGTTGGAGTTAATGTGCATGGAAGTCACCTTGGTGGTGATGACGAGTTAATGAATTCGGTACCTCTCGACACAAACTCCATCGACGACGTGAATTCTGCAGTGCGAGGAGTAAATGCTCTAGCTTGCCCCTGCTCGGATTGCATTAAAACCTCGCCGCCACCTTGGTGTGTGTGCCGATGTGGGTCACCTTTCCGACTTGTGCTGATGTGGGTTGGATCCATGTGCTTGGCTCTGGTGGGTTGATGACACGTACTTGTCTCCGCGTCTCCCAGATCCTGGGATTTTCTTATTATTACTTCTTGATTACTTTTATACTATTTTACTTAATTGTTTTTATTTATTTATTGTTTGTTTATCATTTTGAATTAATTTATATTATTTTTTTTTTACTTGTATGTATTTATTTTAATTTGTAGTTATGTATATTTTGCATTATTTGAATTATATTATTCTTCTTATTTGTTTATTTGTATTTACTTATTTATTGTTTGTAACTATTTTATTTGTATTTATTGTAATTATTTTATTTATTGTTTGTAAGTATTTCATTTAATTGTTTGTATTTTGTTTGTTTATTTGTTTATTTGCTTGTATTTATTTATTTGTTTGTTTTTGTTTATGTATTTGTTTGGATTGAGTTATGTATATTTGTTTATTTATTTATTTGTAGTGATTCTTTTGACTATTTTAAATTATTTTTATTTAGTTATTATTTGATTTTTTTTTCTTTTTTCTTCTTATTATTTTTTTTTGTTTCCTTGTGGTATTTGTGTTTTTTTAGGTTTACAACTTCTCTCTGGTTTTTATTATTTATTATTTCTATTGTCCGATTTTTTTCATACATTTCTTTTTTTCTTTTATGTTATTTTAGGTTTAACTCGCTGGTTTATTTTCTGGATTTTTAGGGATTTTTTAGGATTTGATTTCTATTTATCTTTATAATGGTTTTCATTGTTAGTTTTTTTTCATCTATTTAGTGTCTTTTGAGATTTTATTGATTAAATATTTGTAACGTTCCCATCTATCCATTTAAGGCAAGGGAGGGAACATGAAGCCAATCTATGGGGCTTTCTAAGAAATTCAGCCATTCATTAAAATTCATATTTTTAAAAATCCATGTGTGCAAATGTAAATTCAACAAACATGCACAGCGGAGATAAATTCATCCACACACATAATTTTATGTGCATTCAATATATCAATAACAACCATTTAACTTAACACATTGTAGAATTAAATACAAGTAGAGAATATACTTATCTCAATGTAATGTTGTCCCCAACAACTAGCTATGTCGCTGCAACATTCCTCCCAACCGTAGGTCTCTGCCCAACCTGTATTATTTCAACACTCAGAGACCACCCCCAAGTTGGGCATGATATCTACAAGGAAAAGGGGACTTCAAACTCATACACAGCCAAATAATCATTTGGATCTAAGTTAAGCCAGACCACTGCTGGGTTTATTAGGCTAAGTTTGAACCCTCTTCATTTGTGGATGGTTCCACTCAAGCTCAAGCCAAAACAATGGAGACCCATTTCAACCCCAACAATATCCTACACACAGAAACTCATAAACAGGGCATGGGTACACATAACAACAAAACCCCAAGTGTTGGGTATGGATGGAAAACGTAGGCAACCCAAAAACGAAGTGAGAAATGGGGAAAACAACCCTAGGAAGGCAATTTTGTTTTCAGAAAACGTCCATGGGCATTCAAAGAGTAGCAATGGTCTTTACAAATCCCCAAATCGTGCTCTCTCTCCTTCCCAACAAGTGTGTAATACAAAACGAGTTCCCAACAATTCCAAGAGGAAGGAAAACACTGGAAATCAGTAGAGAAAAATGCCCATACATCTCCCAACAGGTCTGCAACACAAAAACGCCCTCTTCCTAGCTAGAAGACCCAGGGAAACCAGAAAAAAACGTGGCTGGAAAACGCTCAGGCAGTTCCAAAAATGCCCAACAAGTTCCAAGAACGCTCAGCAAGTTCCAAAAACACCTAGCAAGTTCCAAAAACGCCTAGCAAGTTCCCAAAACGCCCAACAAGTTCCAAAATCGTGAGAGAGTGAAGTCTGACCATGGATAATGGCTTGGGAAGGCAATTCGTGGGTGTTTTCTTGCCCAAGAAGGAGAAACATGATTTTCCATGAGGGTGGCTTGCCCATACTCGAATTTGGACAGCCATACCTCCCCAATCCCCAAGGCATTAATTACTTCACCCAACTCTTGGAAGAAATGAATGATTGGGCACCAAAGTCAACATGGGTAGTTGATGGTTCATGGGTTCTCTCATTGACACTTGGCTTGACTTGATTGGCTCAAGGGTTTGAATATTTCCCTCCCAATTCCTTGTAATATCATGCCCCCATCTCTTGTTGCATTACATAGCTAGTTGTGGGCATTTTTATATTAAAATGCATATTTACAATTCCCATGGTTCTCTAGCACATGGGCAACATAATATCTAATACTTGCCTCTTCAAGGTCGATCATTCACTAGCGGGGCCTTGGCCTTGAACTCCACGCTAGGAATCATACAAAATATGCATACAATATTTACATTATAGCCCAAATATCATAAGGGTCAAGGATGGGGACATTACAATATTTCCTCTATTCACGTATCACTGGTCTAAAACATTGATTTTAAAACCTTTTAATACATTGACTCCGAAAGCCCCTTCCAATAAAAGATAAAGTAGTTGATACCTACACGTATGAGTGCACTAAGCTATTTTGGAAGTAATTTTACACATTAAAAATATGCAATTATTAGTAAAAACATTATGATGATTAATATGTCGAATACAAAGTGGTTGGATCCAAACTTTGGATTATGAACGTATTCCATTTTGCTGCGAAAAATTCCTTAAACATAGTCACGTTTATCATGACTTCCCTCTCAACAAATCAATCCCCTCAAACATAGATCCATTGCATATAGGGGAGGATGGCTTCAAGATATTCGCATAAAAGAAAAAAGGAAATTGTAATACCATACCACAAAATCATGCTGAGCCTGTTCCCAATTCTAATAAATTCGATGCCTCAATGAAGCATCAACTGATAAGGAAGAATCCATCCCTCTACCTCAAGTTGATCCTGGACCCAATAAACAAGACCCTCCTTAGGATCCTTTTCAAAGGAAGAAATTAGAACCAAGTGATAGAAGTCCCACGGAGGTAGATGATCAAACAAGCTTTGAAGAAGAAGATAATATGGATCTTGCAGATCTAGATTTGCAAGGTCTCTTGGAAGCTTATAATTGTGGATAACATCAATATATTCCAATAAAATAACTTCAAATCCTTCGACAAGCAATTCATGAAGTTGATTCACTTCCGGTCTCGTATGCCATCTCAAAATAACCCCAGCATGGTTCACTTGGTATTAAAGCATGTTCCATGAAGACAAACACTGCTATCTCCAAAAAAGAATCCAAGCAAGGGCGTACAAAAAAAGAAAGAAAAAGCTTTAAAATCTCAGGGAAAGGCTAATTTCGTCTGAAAAATACTGCTCAATTTCGGACAAGATCTTGTTTATTCCTCCTTCTCAATAGTTTCCCCATGAAGATCCTTTCTTGTAACATCGTAGGCATGAATGGGAAGAGTAATCAATGCACTCTTCGATCAATATTTATCAAGAATCCTCGACTATTGTTATGTTACAGGAAACTAAATGATATGAATATTTTCTCATATTTGTAGCCTAGTTTTGTTGGAAAGGATGTATATCTATAGATTTGGATGCTTGAGGTTCGGTGAGAGGTATCACCATCCTTTGGAACCTGAATCTTATTGATATCTCAAACTTCCTCACAACCTATATATTGATCTCTCTCATCTAGATTCCATATCATTGGAAATGATTGATATGGCCTCATCACCAACATCTATGGTCCATCGGCACTTACAGACAAAACAATGTTCCTCGACTCAGATCGTTGCAAGTACATAAATAAGGAATTAATTGGAACCTTGATGGAGACTTCAATATGATAACCACTTCCCTAGAGAAATGACAGGGTTCTAGTCATTTTGATAGTGCCAGCAACGAATTTCGAATTTTGTGGATATCAAACCCAAAAATGGAGTGCACACTTGGAACAATAAGCAGGGCGGCTTGCACCAAGTTTCCTCGCAACTTGATAGATTTTTTCTCTCAGATCAAATTGTTAGAGAAGGACCTATATTTGAATCTTCCATCCTACCTAGCACGAGCTTTGACCATTGACCTATCAGTGTTGAAGTGGACCTGGATGACAAACCCAGTAACATACAATTTAGATTTGAAAAATTATGGCTGGAACATCCCTCATTCACGGAAGACTTCTTTCAATGGTAGCATGAAGCTCCTAATAACTATGGTTCCAAAATGTTCTAGCTTCAACAACGTCTCAATTTTTTCAACAGGTAATATTAAAACCTAGAACAAAGAATTCTTTGTCCAAACACATTTGAAACGAGGAGAAATATTGAAGCCCAAATGAATCAATTTAAGTATAATTCCATCAAGCAAGGTTACACTAAGGATATGTTACGGGCGGAAAGAAATATTCAATCCAAACTCAATCAAATACTTAAGCAGGGGGGAATCCCATGGATGGAAAATTCAAGAATTAAATGGATCAAGGAGGGAGAAAGAAACACAAAATTATTCCATGCCTCCATGATTCAACATCAACAACGAAATCAAATCACTCATATTCACACTGAGCTAGGCCAGAAACTCATTCACCATGAGGATATCGAGTGGAAACTGATTTCCTTCTATTAGCAACTTCTTTTTGACCCCACTAGAAGATGGTATGAGGCCATTGATAAAATTGTATCTAACATCCCTTCCCTTCTCTAAGTTGATTAAAATGAAAGATTACTTCACGACATATCTTTGGATGAGGTGGAAAAGACTGTAATGAATATTCCTAGCAAGAAATATCTTGGTCCCGATGGCTTCACCGCTAACTTCTACTAGCATGGTTGGGAAGTCATTCAACATGATGTTTGGAAGGATGTTTAAGAATCCATATATAGTTTAGATGTGATACCAGCTTTCATATCCACCTTCTTGATGCTTATCCCTAAAGAAAAGAATGCCACCTCCCCAGGTAAGTTTCAACCCATTTCTTTTTGAAACATTATTTTAAAGATCATTACTAAGTAATTGCCAATTGCCTCAAGCCTATTCTACCTCAGCTTATATATTTAGAACAATATGGTTATGCAGAAGGTTTTCAAATTCTTGATGGCATAATCCTGGCTCATGAAACCATTCGCACCCTAAAAACATCCAAAAATGTTTTCACACTCTTTTAGATTTTGGATTCTCCTCTCAATAGACCAATTAGGTTATGGACCTTGTATCCTTGGATTTTTTCTTGATCCTCATCAATGTATCTCCCTCGAATACCTTCTCTCCCTCTCGGGTTATTCTCCAAGGGGATCCCCTTTCCCCTTTTCTCTTCATCCTCATGGTTGAAAGCCTTGGAAGATCACTAATGGATGTTGTTCATAAGAAGCAACTCAATGGCGTTCACCCAGCTAATGAAAAACTGGTCTCCTCTTATATCCAATTTTTTGATGATACCATGCTCATGGCTACCCCATAGATCAAGGAAGACAGAACTCTCCACTCCATTCTCCAGGTTTTTTATATGCTTCTAGTATGATCATCAACTTTGATCAATATGTTTTTTTTCTTCAACACTCCCATTACCCTCCAATGAAGGATTTCTAATATTATGCATTTCAAGCGTGGCTCTTTCCTCAAAATATCTGGGACCCCCCTTATCACTAATGTTGCTCGTCATTCCTCTTAGTCCACCCTGTTAGTCAAAATAGAGAAACACTTACCTACTTGGAATTTTTTCTCTTTAAACCTTGCCAACCATATCACTATCCTCAAATCAATACTTAGGAGTATGCCCACTTATCTTCTCTCCATTCTTGTTTCTCCCAAATAAATCCTCAAATCCCTTTGACCCCTCCAACCATCCCTCCTTTAGGAGGAAACCAAGCCAACATGAAATGGGCCCTTAGGTAGTTTGGTCTAAATTCTTCCTTCCCAAGATGCATTAGGGTTTAGTAGTCCAAGACCATAAAGTTGAAAGCAATGCCCCTATGGATAAAACTTGGTGGAGGTGGCTCAATAATACATTCTCCCTCTAGGGGAAAATATTGAAAAGAAAATATGCCCCTAGATTGGAAACCATGAGATCATTTAGATGCAAGATCTCAACCCAGGATCCTTCATATAGAATGTTTCCTGGCATAATAAACATCTCATCCAACAACACTCTTTCTGGGAAATTTGGAATGGTCAATCTATGCTCTTTTGGGAGGATGCTTAGTAGCAATATCTGAAACTGTGCAATTACCCTCAAAGCAACCAATTTCGAGAGTTTTTTCAAGATGATAATAAAAGTCTAGTCTCTCAATTTTGGGAGGCTCCTAACGCTAACAATGAGTGGTGGAAATGGATTAGAATAGATCAATGGATGAATTCTACCCCGATTTCCAATGGGAGGATTTATGGGAGGATATTAAATCCCAAAAAATCATATCTATCATGGAACATATGTCATCCATTGGGGATATAAAATTTCACGAAATCTCTCAAAAAATATTGCGCTATTCTTGCTCAACACAACTCGGCTCTAGGTGATTGAATCTAAAAACAAATATGGTATTGGGATATTTGGACAAGCGGCTTCAACCTTTGTTTGGCTAGTTTCTTGGGGAAAAATCTTACTTGGGACCTCCTTTTCAAAAAAGGGTTTGACAGACCCTCCAAGTGTTTCTTATGCAATGATCACAAATTACATCTCAAACATATTTTCAACCAATGCCATTTCATATACGATCTTTGGGATCATGGTGCTCTTATCTTCATGCAACTGGACTGAGATAAGGAAAATATAAAAGTGAATACTACCAACTGGAGATCCACTGCATTTTCCAACAACATTATCAACAGAATCTGACAACTTTAAATTTTCTTCCTCCTTTGGGAAACTTGGAAAGAACGAAATTGCAGAATTTTTCAGTAGTTTAGTCAAGAGGAGTATGTAAGGATCAAAATACACTCTAACATCAAGGAAAGTATTCTTAGCAAGGCTTGGATAAATGCATATTTGTAGTTCCAAACAAAAGAGAAACACATCTAGTAGGATTGGGGTTTATATCCTCCATCATTCCTTCACCTCATTCATTTGCACTCCCCCAGAGTTACTAGCCCCAACTCTTGGTCCCCCTAGATATTGGCTTTATCAAGCTCAATTTTGATGACATCAACAAAGGTAATCTAGGACCTGTTGGGTTTGGTGCTGTGTTCTGCAAATGTAATGGGACCATTATCAAAATCTATGCTGGATATATTTGCAAAGTCAACAACAATGCGACAAAAATCCATGCCATGGACTATGGCATCAAAATTTCTAAGCAAGAGAACTACACCAAGCTTGTTGTTGAAGGATACTCCCAAATAATGATTTAGATTCTCAATCGATTAATCAATGGATCCTCCATCGAAATGTTGGAATATTCTCACCATCATTTTTTATATTTGCATGCCTAGTCCTCAGTATTTCATCCCCATGAAATTGTTTCTTCTCAGTTCTATCCCTCCTAGCCACAGATGCGCCCTTGTTTTCATCACTGGAGTGGTAAGTATGCCCTCTTCCATCTATTTAGGAGATTCTTCAGTTAGTTCCTTGATTAGTGGATTAGCTCCTTGATTTGAGGATTGATTACTAGTTTAACCAATTGAACCACTTAGATAGACCTCCAAAGAGACTAGATCAGCTATACTGACTACTGAAAGCTCCTCATGCTCCCACATTGGAGTCTCCTTCCATAGATTACTGCCCATGCACTCAGTTAGAATCAATTAGACTCATTTGACTGACTATTTGACTATTGCGATTACTGCCACTGGTTTGGATGATGTCTCCAATGCTATCTAAGCCACACATTAAGGAGAATTCGAATGACCTTAGTGGCATTTGAATCCATTTGATTGTATTCAGTTATTATTCACTTTACAGAGTGCCAGATTATAACTGATGTATGATACAACGATTTTTGTCATTTCTTGTGTATGAGTGATTATTGAATCTCCATTTCTTCTTCTTCTTTCTGCACTTCTTGAGTGAGTTTTAGTGAGGTCTTATACTATTGAGTGATCCTAATCCTAAAATATCACATGGTATCAGAGCTGACATCAGCTATTCGAATTGTAGCAGCAACAGTTGCAACAATTCCTTGAGCAACTGTCTTTCATTGAGCAACAGAAGCCTCTGGGTTTCCACAACAAATCTTGGCACTATTGCCTTGAATTCACTAGAGAAATCCAGTGAGGTCTATCCAGGTGTGAAGGACCCAGTCACATGTGCTCAGTTTCCTAAGGCAATGTTCAATTTGAATTGCAGTAGATCTCCATTTCATAATTCTCATTTGTTTTGCAGGAATCTCCCCTATTCAACTTTGAATTCTTCAGTATCATGGATCTCAAGTTGAATTCATTCAACTACTTTGAATGGAAGGAAAATATGGACATCTTCTTGAAGTCGAAGAGCCTTTCCAGAGTGGTGAATGGCTCTGCAATTGAGCCCACTGGTGCAGTAGAGAAATCCAAGTACTTAGACAAGCTTGATGAAGCAGTAGGACTGCTGCTACTTATCATTTCTGAAGACCTACACTTTCATGTTATCGATCTGAAAACTCCAAAGGAGGTTTGGGAAAAGCTCGAATATCTTCTTGGTCAGAAGGAGGACTTGAAGGGTCATAAATTAGAAAATGAGATCATCTCCTTGAGCCCAAGCAGTTTTGAAACTATCATTGAGTTTCTCAACAAATTCAAGAACTTGATTTCACAGTTGAAGAGGTATGGGATTGAGAAGGAAGAAAAAAAACTCATCCCTGCTATCCTGTCGAAGCTAGGCCCTAGTTATTCAGTGTTTGTTTCGACCTTCCAATCATCAAAGTTGTCCATTCCAAAATAGACAACTTGAGGAGGAGAAGCTAGTGCACATGGGAGTGATAAAAGCCAAATTGGATTCATCTCTTGTAGCTACTGAGTCAAGGAGAGCGAATGGTAAAGGAAAACAAAAAATTTCTGATAGAAAGTCAAATGACCAAAAGCAGAAGGAGGCTCCAAACCAGTCAGATGGAGTCTCGAATCCTAAGAAGGATAAGACATCTCAAAAGTAAAAATCCAAGTGCACATACTGTAATTGAGGATATCACCCTGAGAGCTCATGTATGAAGAAGACCATAGATCTCATGGATTCACTTCTTGAAAAAAAATATCTTCCAGTACCTGCATGTGCTGGAAAGAAAAAGAATGAACCATATGTATTTGAGAACAAAGAGAGATGCCATGCCCTCATGGCAGGTGCATCAACTCAATCCTCCTTCATCATAGATTCTGGAGCATCAAGACACATGTATTCCTCCAAGGATCTCTTCACTAGATTCAAAGCTATTTTTGGACCATCCATTATGTTGGGGAATGATTCTGAGGCCTCCTCTAAGGGGATTGGAATAATCAAAATTGATCATGGGTACTTCTCAGATGTGCTCTATGTCCCCAGTCTCACTACTAATCTACTTTCAGTATATCAGATGGCCCATATTGGAGATCCCAAGAGGGTGATATTCTCTCCAAATGAGGTCGAAATTCAAGGCATGGTATCAGTATCTACCATTGCAAAAGGTGTGGCCAACCACAAGTCGAAACTCTATGAGTTCTCCCATTTTCTACCTCTCTCTAAACAGTCTTATCTTCACACTCATGCAAATGAAGAGAGTAGGCTATGGCATGAAATATTTGGGCATCTTAACTATCAATACTTGCAAGACATGCATATTAAAGAGAAGGTTGAAGGGATAACCAAGATCAAGTTTGACAAGGGAAACTATCATGGTTGTTTGATTGGAAAGCATCCTGAAAAGAAATTTGAGAAGGGGAAGGCAAGGAGAGCCTCTCAATCTCTAGATCTGATTCATAGTGATGTCGTAGGGCCATTTCCAGATCTATATTTGAACAAGGAAAGGTATATTCTTACTTTTATTGATGATTATTCAAGATTGACATGGGTATACTTTATCAAATTAAAGTCAAAAGTATTTGGATTCTTTAAGTTTTTCAAGTCTTCCGCAGAAAAGTTTCCAGATAGAAATATCAAGGCCATTCGCACTGATAATGGAGGTGAGTACATCAAGGGTGAATTTCAAACCTTTTGTGCTGAAGAAGGAAAAGAGATGCAACATATTGTTCCCTATACACCACAACATAATGGTGTTGCTGAAAGGAAGAATAGAACATTGAAAGAGATGGCCACCTGCATGCTAAAGTCGAAAGGGTTGCACCCTAGTCTTTGGGCAGGAGCCATCAACTGTGCCACCTATATTCATAACATAGTTCCTCACAAAGGACTCAAAGACATGACCCCTTTCGAAGCATGGATGGGATATAAACCTGATGTGTCTCATCTTAGAGTATTTGGATCTAGAGCATGGGAAAGGATCACAATTGAGAAAAGGAGATCCCTAGATCCACAAAGCAGAGTGTATTATGGTGGGTTATGCATTGAATGCAAAGTCCTACTAGATTATTGATCCTTCTACTATGACAACATTCCTTGATAGGAGTGTATAGTTTGAGGAATGGCGTCTACATGATGCTCATCCTGTTGAGCAAGAGAGATTGCCTACCACACCTCCACTGCTTGATGAGCTCTAAGAGAGAATCTTCATCACATGGAAATTCAGATTCAGAGTATGAGAGTGAAGATGATGAAGAGTGAATGCTAGATCTAGAACCAAGATAACCTGAATATCTAGCACCTATTAGTGAAGATGAGCGAATGGAAGATCCAGATCCATAAGAACCTGATGATATTACACTTGATGATCCTCCTATTACTAGATGGGAAGCCACTACTCTTAGATCTGCTGGAGATCTTGTTGGAGATCCACTTGATTCGAGGAGGACCAGATCTGATTTTTTGAATGGAAGGTTTCGTCCTTCTCACATTACTGATCCATTTCTTGCCGATATATCTTTCTTCGGTGGAGAAGTCCACTTACCATTTGGGGTGAGTGATGTACATGATTGATCATCCTACCATAATCTATCTTGAGGGGGGGATTTCTTCCCACTGGGTTTTCCCTCTTTCATCACTTTATTTATTTAGATTGTTGTACGGGGTGACCTTTGGTCTTAGTTACCAGGGCCCTACCATTTCAGTTGTTCCACATAGTTTGGATTGCAGGGGGTGTTGGAATATTCTCACCATCATTTTTTATATTTGCATGCAATTTCATGCATCCAGTCATCAGTATGGTAGTCTCCCAGCACCTAGTCCTTAATATTTCATCCCCATGAGCCTGTTTCTGCTCAGTTCTAGACCTCCTAGCCAAAAATGCGCCCTTGTTTTCATCATTGGAGTACAAGTGTGCCCTCTTCCATCTATTTAGGAGATTCTTCAGTTAGTTCCTTGATTAGTGGATCCGATCCTTTCCTTGATCTGAGGACTGATTACTAGTTTAACTGATTGAACCACTTAGATAGACCTCCAGAGAGACTAGATCGACTATACTGACTACTGACAGCTCCTCATGCGCCCACATTGGAGTCTCCTTCCCTAGATTAGTTCCCATGCACTCAGTTAGACTCATTTGACTGACTATTTGACTATTGTGACTACTGCCACTGGTTTGGATGACGTCTCCAATGCTATCCAAGCCACACATTGAGGAGAATTCGAATGAACTTAGTGGCATTCGAATCCATTTGATTGTATTAAGTTATTATTCACTTTACAGAGTGCTAGCTTACATCTGATGTATGATACAACAATTTTTTTCATTTCTTGTGTATAAGTGATTATTGAATCTCCATTTTTCTTCTTATTTCGGCACTTCTTGAGTGAGTGTTAGTGTGGTCTTCTACTGTTGAGTGTTCCTAATCATAAAATATTACATGAAAAGGTTTCTCTTCATTGGTACCTTGTAGTGAAATTGGAATGGTTCATCTTTGTTCTTTCTCCCTCTGAGGCCATCATTCCTCATCATGTCAGACAAGAGGCTAATAAAATTTCTAATACTAGTGTTATGTTGACCTTTGGCACCCTAAACAATTGCTAGAAATTCGTCACTCATCCATCCCTCAAAACGGAGTGTCTCTAGCTATGTCACTGTGATATGATACCCCACATTGGGTGCCATTTTTCTCATTTCTCCTCGCCCCCTCATGCAAGAATCAATTGCACTGATAGGTGGTTAATGCATGCCTCCAAGTGGTGGTAGGACAACTCAGGTCTTAATTTGGCAAGGTGGCCTTTGGTCATCGTTATCATAGTCATTCGTGGAATCTCCATCCCTTGTGAGAGGAAGTACATAATGAAGGCACTTATGCTTGTGGAATTGAAAGACCACTTGTTTTCTTTCCATCTTGGATTGAAGGAGTATTAATCTAAGGGAGGTTTCACATGGCTATAGGGAAATATTCCATAACAGAAACTGACAACTCCATTGAGGACTCTTACCTAGTTCTTTCTATCCCTTTATCTTCTTGTTTGTTACTTGATCTCTTCAAGTTTGTGTGTTTTCTTTTGAATTCTAATATTCCCTTAGCATGATTGGGAAGTTCTCCGAGCCAGGGACCTGATCCCCTCTCGGATATGAGTAAGACTTGTCTCTTACTCTTCTTTTCTAGACTTCATCCCTCCTCTCAAAGGGGATACAAAGCGATAATACCCACTTTATCTCTCCCTGCTAGTGTATTAAGGGGATATAAAACCCATTTCATCTCTCTATGTGTAGTGTTACAGGGGTGATAATCCTCTATCTGGGTGAATTTTGACCTTTCCTTGCTTGGTTTCTCTTGGATTTTTGTCTTAGGATTTTGTATTAGAGTCTTTGTTGCTTTATGAAGGCTTTGTGTGCTCTTTGGATTGAGTGATTTCCATGTTTTTGATTCCTTTTGAATTTCCTTTTCCTATAAATCTCTAGATGTGGAAGACCACTTTAGGTTAACCTGATCCTCTTGTTGAATCCATATCACTGTTGGTATGATTCCTATCATTTGTTGGCATTCATACCTCTATCGTTCTGATTTTGAAACTTTCCAATTCTATTTATTTGTTTTTGGAATCTATTTGATTGATTTGGGAATTTGTTGTTTTAGGCTTCCTGTCATTTGAGTTCTTGTTCCTTTTTGTCTTGGGTAAACATTGATCCCTTGCAGGTTCAAGAATCCATTGGTCTTATAACATTTTTTTCATTGGAATTCGATATTTATTTGATTGAATCTTAAAGGTTTCAAAAAGGCTTTCTCTTGATTTCTATTTTCTTGGTTTTGCAAGTATTGAAAGCTTGGGTTTTCTGTTTGCAAAAACAAGGGTTGAAGACATATTTGTGATTGAATTCTCTTTTAGATCTTGTTATCTTAGTTTAATTCTTTTTTTTCTTCATCTTCTTTAGTTTTGGAACCTTTGCAAGTGTCATTGATTCCTTTCATTTTGATTGAAAGCAAAACAAAGAAGTTGATATTTTGAGTCTTTCTCGCAACTGCGTTTTTGAAAAAAAAGAAAACAAAAAAGTTGTTGCATTCTACTTTTTTAATTATAGTTTTTGGTGTGTTTAAAAATATTGTCTTGCATTAGTTTTTGGATTTCAAGGATATTCATTGCATAGTTTGGTATTGTTCATTCTCTTCATTTATCAAAGGAAGTGAAAGTTGCATAATATTGGGTGTTCATATGCATTGGGAAGAAAAAGAACTCTCCTTTTTTAGATAGAATTCATCGAAATGAAATCATTACATTCCATCTTCTTGCATAGTTTGGAGTCGGGTCATAAAATCATCAGTTTCATCTCCATGTAGCCTATTGAGTAAGAACAGATTTTAAAATTAACTAAGGTGCTTAATAAAATCAATTAGACATTTTTGTTTTATAGCACACCCACAGTAGTATAAGGATAGGTCCTTTGGACTAGGAAAACGTGAGTAAATTGTCCAAGGCCGCAAAACGAGACCGTAGAATATTAGAGAGTGAAAAATCTAGTAGTATCAATTGATGTGGTTGGGAAATCTCTTCTCACACATGATGTAATTGATTTAATACTGAGAGGGGGGGGGGTGAATCAGTATTAGCGCAATGATTAGCATATTTTACCTTCTTTAACAGATTATCCTTTACTTAATATTTATCTTATGTTATGCATTAGTAAAAAAAAATTCACACATATATGCACCACATCATCAACACATAACACACATAATTTTTACGTGGAAACCCAAACGGGAGAAAACCACAGAATGCTTCTTTATAGTGAGGAATAATACAATCAAGGAAGCAGCAACTGGAAGGAGGCACCATGCACCTGTGTTTTCTCAAGCATTGACTAGAAAAAGGCACTGACCCCCTGTCGCTTTGTTTTACTGGCACCAACATGAAGGAAGCTATGAATCCCCGTCTCCTTGTTGTTTTACAGGCACCAAACTGAAGGAAGCTTCAACTCCTTGTTTCCTTTCCCTGTCCGACTGCCCTGATATACAATATATTTTACTACCTTGCTTATCTTCAGCTCTTCACATTTCTTCAGGTCTTCTGATAATGATTCTACCATGAGATACCTTCGCATGTAGACTATAATTCTATTACTTCACTGCATACATCACTTTACTTATCATTCCTCTCAACTCACACTTCTGCTGATGAATTACTTCATGTACTGTGTGATCTGTTGATTTCACAGTCTGCGTTTCTGGTTCAACAATCTGTTCTTCGTGACTGCGATGATCAATTGATACCATGCTTTCTGAATTGATAGTTTGCTTGTTCATAAATGAAGCACTAGTAACATAAGGAGCTGTGCACTTTCTGTTGTGTCTTTTCTATTTAAGTACCGCAATATCTTAGATAATCTGCGACGTTCTGTGCATCAAATAATTGGTCTGTTCAGTTTAATGCCTTGGTATTAGATCATCTACATCATGATGTGCTTATAAAGTTCTTCTATTGTTATGTTTTTGTGCATTAGATGGACTCTTCAACATTTCACACTTTCACTTTTGTTCATATGCATCAGCTAGACATCAACACAATATCTGATAAACTTCGGTTATGTCTCTGCGCTTCTGTCTCTTCAAATTCTGTGATTATTGAAGTGCTGAATGTGATTTTGTACTTTGAGATATTCAACACTTGCACATTCTTCAGTATCTATTTCTTTCAGTGTTTGTGCAATTGTCACAGGTCTACAACATCTTTCTGCGCACCATCAAAAATTTGTTCTGTTGCATGTGCACATTTGGCTCTTCACTAGATCATTTTGTTATGTCCACAAGCCCCTTGATGCCCTGAATTTTTATTTTATTTTTTCAAACAAAACACTTATGTTCTTCACGTCAATCTTTCAACAAATATTCAACTTGTGTCTCTATTTATACATGTCCTGCACAGATTGTATGTTCTCAAGTTGGTCGTGGCATCCCTTGTTCCATACTTCATGGATTGTGCATATTCCATGTGTCATTATTTGCGCTATTGATGTGTCATCTCTGATGTATCAAGCACCCTCAAGGTCCACAAATTAGTGGGAATTTACACATTGGTGGTGTAACATAGCGCTCTTGATGTACGATTTCCTTAAGGTATGTGCAAAATATGCCACTTCATCTTGATCTTTCCATGACCTTTTCTGTATCAACCTTTGTGGGTAATGCGCCCTTGTGATATCAATACTCCGCGTAATCTGTGCATTCTCTAGTATTATGACCCATGCTTCATCATTGCATTTCGGTGATGCACCCTTGGTGTATTGATACTTGACAAATTCTGCGCATACTCCAAATTTTACTTGGTGGAAATTTGAATTATTCCTTGTCATCACTTGTGGGACTTGCGCACTTTTTATTCGTCAATTGTGGAATTTGCTCATATATGATCTTCAACCGTTGTACCATTCTAGGAGTTTGCGTGCATTCCTCGTACTGAAAGCATCTTTTGATTGGCTATGCTTGTGCGCTTTCAGGTTTGTTCGACCATCTGCTATTCCTTTCTTCCGGCGCACTTCCAACCATCAACTAAGCGATGCTTAGGTTTTCTTCCTTGCTTGTCCATTTGTATCATTGTCCAACCAACTCCTTCAATTTTCTGGCATGAGAGAGTATGACTTGGTGGACTTGATTTCTGCGCAAGAGACACATGATGTAGAATACATTACTTGTGTTCCTTCTTGAACTGGATCTTCATGAATTATCTTCTAGATCTGTATGATGTATCCTTGATACACATCTTCGGACTGGATACACTCTTAGATATAATCCAAATTTGATTGAGAGTTGTATCCTTGATATACATCTTCAGACTGAATGCACTCTTAGATATTCTTAAAAGTTGCATACATATCTGTCACCTTCACCATTTGCACATATATTTTTGATGTTCATGCTTTCTTCATCATGTGCATAGACTACCTCAAAGTGGATTCATCATGCTTCTACTGGAATGCTGTATCCACTTTGACTTCGCATAATATCAATGATTCATAGCGAATCAGTTGACATCCTCTTTGAAATTGGACGAGAATTAAACACTTGAAATCCTCTTTAGTTGACATCATTGACATCCAATGATCAACATTCTCCCATTCAAACACTTGATATCTTCTTCAGTCAAACATTTGACATCAATGACAACCAATGCTCAACAATACCCCCCTTTGGCATTGATGTCAACACCTTATGAAGCAGTACCTGATATTCTTGAGATGTATGCTTCATATGTGTTTGGTCGCAGTGCTCCCACTGATTTCTTTGGGATACTGCACTCTCTTTCAGTACTTCTGTCATATCTGATTGAACTGTGCTACTTCCTATCATATCTGCGCAGACCTTGTCTTCAAGTGTTCTTCTTCACACTCTTGGGATACTGGGATCTCTTTCAATACTTCTGTCATCTCTACTTGAACTGTGTTGCTTCCCATTGTATCTACGCAAACCCTGTCTTCAAGTGTTCTTCTTCACACTCTTTCACGTCTGCTGTCATTTCATGCTAATCCTTTGATGTCTACAATTCTTCCCTTTTCATGCTGTCCTGCTGACTTCATTCATATTTCATTCCTTAGCTTCATGTGTTTCTCGGCTTTGTCTGCCTTTGATATCTTTAGCTTCATGCATTTTTACTCAGATTCATCAGCTTCATGCATCTCTCCCCCTTTGAAATCAATGGCAAAGAGGTCCATTGCGCGATGTGGATTCTTTCTTTATGTTTTGCGGCTGAACTTGTCTTGACTATTTCTTTGGATAGATCCCACTATCTTTATACTTCAATATATTTGATTTCTTTTCTGATATAGATGTTATAATTCTCTTTCATCTTGGTCTCATGCTCTTGTCACCATACCTTGCACAATTATCCATGCTGTTATCCTTACTACACAGTGCATAAGTCGGTCTTCTATTGATTGTGCATTATTCTTTATGTGCCCGACTAGTTCACCTATCGCATTTTCTATGCTGTAATAGAGCCTTGCCACATTTAATATAGTCACATCCTCTGCTAAGATACTAAAGACATGGCATGTTTTCATTCATCAACCAACTTGTCACAAAAGCGGATATGCCACTCAATTCATGTGGCAGGAGTGATGTGTCGCTTCCATACTGGAACCTTTTGAATCAACAATCTTCATTGTAAGGTGCAATGAATCGAGCTTCTCTCTTTTTTGTACTATTTTAAAAACTCATTTAAGCTCAACATTTATTTTTGGTGACTCCACCATCCTTTTTGACTTGTGGGAAATTGAATGCCTTTTTCATTAATTAACTTCATGTGCATGAACTTCCTCTAATGGATTCTATAATATCTCTGCGAGGAATGCCTAGTTCATCACTTCTTTCATCCTTGCTCTTCCGTGTTGTATTGCTGTCTAGTCCTTTGTTGCTTAATATTCCTTTTCCTTCCAATGACATCTTATCATCACAGAGTAACTAGTTCCCTCGAGAATGTGCAACATGCCGTTCAGTCTCAGGCAAGAATAATTTTCACGCTTGAGAACGGATATGTATTCCTGGCAGCAACAAATGAAGAATAACCAAATTCTCTACTAGTATCATCATTCTGAGCAGCTGAATCTTCTAACTCGTAGGGTTGGCAATATGGAGTGCCGACAACTACACATTCTGCAAGAATTGTCTCGTCTATGGCCTCAACAAGCTGACTCATCATCATCTGCAACTATGCAACTCAGTCCTCTGTACTCTGCATCTGAATGTACTTCCATGGTTCTGGTGGATTTGGAACTATGTCTTGTGAACCAACCAGAATCTGATCTCGACCTTGAACTTTGGCTGTAGGATGCTTAAGCTCTTTCTCAATTTTGACTATTCTTCTTGTGTATTCCAGTCATGGCTTCAATATGGAGTCTTGACTCATGCAATTTTGTAATCATGCCCCAATTTTGAATATAATGAAAAAGATCTGTTTTGCGTAATTTCATTTCTTTAGCAGTGTTTTAATTCTTCATACAAGATCTTCTACTTGTAGTTGTGCAACTGAAACCAATGTGATGCTTCTCTGTTCTATGATATGAAAGATAAAGTTATAACTATGTATGTATGTAATCTTCCTTACCTACGACATAATCACTGAATGTGTGTGAACACAATGAATCATATTCTAATTTAAATACCTCTCACCATACATTAAACAAACCTAGCTAATATTCCCTTGAATTCCTTAAGATGCATCATGTTGAACTCAAGGGTATCCCATAGTCCTTATGGGACTAGCCAGAGAGGCAGCAATTGCTTGCTGCACCGGAATTGTTTGCGTCTTCAACGCACTTCTAGGGAGTTTTCTTGATCCACGTTTTGTTGTGCGCACTTTTGTTTTGAGTCTTCTCCAGATATTTCTTACCGAAGTCTCTTTGGTTGTAATAGCCTTTGTGCACTATTTCTTCATCCGGATAGTTTACTTCTCTTCCACAATACATAGCTTTGTGTCCAAAGCGATCGCATGCATAACATCTTATGGTTTGAAAATATTTTGCAATATGGCCAAAACGATTGCATCTTGCGCACTTCACTCTATTGATCCTTCTTTGGTTAGTATATCGAAAATAATTGCAGCTGAAGGAGTCATCATACATGGAGGTTTTGTCATGACTTGAGCATTGTTCTTTGTTGCAGATCTTCTTAGGTGTATTTACAAAACCCAAACCAGTTTTGTCTTTTGTTGATCTTCGATCTTCTAGAATCCTATTCAACATTGATGTACTGTCTTTTAACTTGTCTCACACTTCATTTTCAGCTTCTGATTTTGCGCGGATTGGATCAATGCAAACTTGTATGCTAGACGGAGTATCCTTTTATTCAAGTTGATCAACCAAATTTTTTATTTCCTGCGCCAATTCCTCAAGTGAGGTTCTTAGAACATATTTTTCTTTTTCAAGTACTAGAACCTTTTCTTGTGTGCAATTCAGTTGACTCTCATAACTAGTTATCTTTTCACAAATATTTGTGTCAGTATATTCCTGACATAGCCTTTCCTATTCTTCATATTTTGACAGTTGTTCATGCAGTAGCTTATTCTTCTTCTTAGACTTATTTAATTCTTCCAAGGCACTTATCAGTTCACCTTCCTAGTCAATGTCTAGAACTTCTTCATCTTTGGATTGACTGTCAGCCTTAACCTCTTCAACAGGTTTTGGAGGTGTGAATTGCTTCAGAGGAGTTTTGAACAATACACTAAAACCATATTTGTCTAGTGACCCTAGCTTGCTCTGCGCAACTGGAGTGTTCTTTGAACTATTCTTCTTGCTTTATTCCACTACATGAGACATAAAAAGAACTTCTTTGGGTTCTTCTTCGCAGTCACTTTCTTCAAATGCATTGTTTCCTTCCTCAGTGTATAAATTCTGTCTCTACTTCGGAACCCTCCTTTTATTCTCAGGTCTGTGTTGAGAACATGCAATATTCCGATCATGTGCACTAGATTATTCATCACTGTCACTGTATTCCTTCTTGTATGGAAATTTTGAGGCATAATGACCTACTCCTCCACACCTGAAACATTTAAAGGGTAGCTTGTTCTTATACTTACCTCATCCTCTTTTCATATTCTTGAAAATGTTTGATTCTTTATCATCTGATTCATCACAACAGTCTTTTTCATGATCATGCTTGTCCTTTCCCATGGATTTGAAGGAAACCTCCTTTCTGATGGGAGTCTCTTTCTCAGTTCTCATTTCATATGTAGTGAGAATCCCCTGAAGTTCATCCTTGGTTAGTTCTTCAAGATTTGCTCAATATTCTAACACGGACACCTTCGAATTAAATATTTGAGTCAGAGTTCTTAATATCTTTCATATAACTGATTCTTCATCCAGAGTGACCCCATGAATCTTAATGGCATTGAATATCTCATAAAATATTAGGAAGTAATATGTAATGTTTTCTTATCATTCATTCTCAGAGATTCAAACTGTCTAAAGTAGTTTTGTAGTTTTGCTTTATTTACCTTATTGTACAGTGCATACCTTGTCGTACTGTCCCAAATTTCTTTGGATGATGTATAGTGCATAACTTTGAAAAATTCGTCACTTGTCAAAACACAACGCAGAGCATTCTTGGCTCTAGCATTGATTTCATAGTCTCCTTTACGCTGGGTTAACTGGAACTACTGCCGGGACATTATAACCATCGACAATAGATTGCCAAACTTCTGCTCCCAATGATTGCAAATAAACTTCCATACGTACCTTCCAGAAAATGTAATTGGTGCCGTCAAACCTTGGTGCTATGTTTGTAGAAAGGCCTTCTTGCTTATCCATTTCTGCGTAATGATCTATCTTCCATATATTAAGCTGTTATTGAAGACACCTGCTTTGATACAAAATTGATGGAATCAATTTAATACTGAGAGGGGGGGTGAATCAATATTAGCACAATTATTAGTAGATTTTACTTTCTTTAACATACTAGCCTTTACTTAATCTTTATCTTATGTTATGCATCAGTAAATAAACATTCACACATATATGCACCACATCATCAACACATAACACACAATTTTTTTATGTGGAAACCCAAACAGGAGAAAACCACATAATGCTTCTTTATAGTGAGAAACAATACATTCGAGGAAGCACCAGCACCAATTGGAAGGAGGCACCAATCCATTGTGTTTTATCCAATACCGACTGGAAGGAGGCACTGACCCCTTTTTGCTTTGTTTTATAGGCACCAACCTGAAGGAATCTACGACTCCCTGTCTCCTTGTTTTACAGGCACTAACCTGAAGGAAGCTTCAAATCCCTGTCTCCTTTCCCCGTCTGACCACCCTGATATACAATATATTTGAATTCCTTGCCGATCTTCAACTCTGTGCACTTCTTCAGGTCATCTAATAATTATTCTGCCGTGCGCTACCTTCGTATGCAGACTATACTTCTGTTACTGCGCCGCATACATCACTTGACTTCTCATTCCTCTCAACTCACATTTCCGTTGATGACTTACTTCATGTACTTTGTTCTCTGCTGATTCTGCAGTCTACGTTTTTGGTTCAACGATCCATTCTTCATGGCTGCGATGATCAACTGGTATTGTGCTTTCAATTGATAGTTTGCTTGTTCAGAAATGAAGCACTAGTAATAGAAGGAACTGCACACTTTCTGATGTGTCTGTCATTAGAGGAAATTTGGGGTCTAAAATGGGCCTCCTAAGGAAAATAATAAAAAAAGCCATGTCACACTACAAATATGCCATGTCACACTAAGTTAAAGGTGTTATCTAGTGAAGGTCAACCTATAATATTTCATTAATGGTAGTTGACAAGTATGTTGGGTTAGTGTAGAGTTAAGAGATGATGGTTGAAAATAATAATGAAAGGTTTAGATTCTTGTCATAAACAATAGATGATATAGTGGTAAATTTTTTAAATTTATATTAGAATTTATTTATTTTTAAAACAAATTTACCACTATTTTTTATATATTAAATAAAATCTAAACTTAAAAAAACTAAAATTAGAATGAAAAAATATAATTACAATAATACTAAAAATAAACAATCACTATTTTTATTTTATTTTATATTATCACTAATTCCAAGTCCTTTAAAATACAAATATCACATTAATTAAGATGATAGTGGAGTGATTTTGAAATGATAAAAACATTTATATAATTATTCTCTTAAAAATATAAATAAATAATATTTAAAAAAGTATCATAAATTAAAAAAATAGAAGAGACATAAAATAATCTTTCGCTATTTTTGCGATAACTTTTTCCTCCACACTAGGAATTTGACGTTTTTGGTACCGTTGGAAAGATATCGATGAGAGATACAACTTTCTTGTTTTGAGTTTTCAAGATTCCACATCGATTTTTCAAGGCGGACATTTTAGTACGAGGGTAAAAAATTGTCCGCTATGAAAAATCGGTGCGGAATCTTGAAAAACTCAAAACACAAAAGTTGTATCTCTCGTTGTGAGCTTTACAATGGTACCAAAAACGTCAAATTCTGAGTTTGAAGGAGATATTTGCCGCAAAAATACAGAAAGCTTATTTGATCTCTCTTCTATTTTTTAATTTATGATACTTTTTAAAATATTTACGCTGAAGCGTTTTCTCTATGAGAAAATGTTTCTGCTATAGCTAGATTCCTAGTCTATTATACGAATAGAATCCAACCACGTGCATATTTCACCTTCATGCTAAATTCGCCCAGGTTTTGTATATTTTAGCTATCTTTTCTGCCAAAATATCCAAGGTGGTCGTCCTATCGCTGCCAGGTCGTGAACCGTTATGTGTTATCTGTCATCCTTCAACAATCCTTCAACGTTCGCCGTTCATTCGTATTTTTTGCGGGATTTTGTCAGAGCCCGATCTTTTGCTCCCTCAACAATCATCGTTCATTCATCTTTTCCACGGGATTTTGTTAGATCCCGATCTTGCAGCATGAGATTATGGAGATTTGTACATACAAGGTTATGGTGTCAACATGACTGATATTTATGATTGATTGTTGCAGGATATCCTCGAGAATACCCCAAGGTTATCCACCACAAACGCTGCCTGTTCAGGCACCATTTCCATATGCACATCCACCGCCATAGAGATAAAAACCATATTTATATTATATTTTCTGACAAAATTTCCTCGAAAATTTTGCATTTTTATAGGGTCACAGTCAAGGCAGGTGTCAGTTAACTATGAAGTGCTTCTTTTATACTTTGTCGTCCATGTGATACAACCCGCAACAGAAGTCACCCATTAAGCTGTTCAGTGTGATCTCAAAACTCATCACGGTCTTGGGCCGTGTGCAGCCATAATTGAAGCTAGATATGGAAAATAGGTAGGGTTCGGTAGTGATGGCTCGATTGTTGCGGTTAAATGCCTTTACAAGAATGGAGAGCACAGTAACCCGAAGAAGACCTTTGAGGCCGAAATAGTGGTTGTTCACAAGAATCTGGTGTCATTCAAGGGATTTTGTTTTGTAGAAAATTATTTTGTTTTGTTTTGCTAGGATATTACATGCCTAACTCCATCCTTGACATAATTTTGAATTTTCTTTGTCCGAAATGGCCCAGTTCTTGAATGGCGGAGGTGATACAAGATCATTGTGGGGCTTTCTGCAACATTATTTTACCTGTATGAGCATATGGAAACACTTATCATACATAGATACATGAAGGCTAGTGATGTGATGCTTGAATTCGTGATCCGTACGCGCCCAGGTGCACGACGGGGACAACAGTTCGACTAAATGAGTCGATACTGTTATGGAAGAAGCATAAGAATAAGAAAAGAAGGAATACACTACGCACATAAACATACACACGCAGATAATATGCATGAATGCGAACTGATCTTGATTATTCTCTATTACATGTTTTTTGTTTATTACAATAATTTACATGCTTATATAGAGTGCCGAGAACTCTTGGGTGTCTTCCCATTACGTTCAGTTAAAAGAGAAGTTAGAATGGTTTCATAAGTTCAACCGTTACGGTCGACTCGAAGACAGAGAGACAACCTGTCATAGTTCGTCAGTCACCAATGTCGATGATGCATGTCGACGTCGGTGCTTGTCGAAGTTGTTGAACTGGTTGAAGTTGAAGATACTGAACTTGTCAAAGTCGATGTTGGCATCTGACAATAATGCCAACTACTGGGTGGATCATACCTCCTTCCTTAAGAAACAATGGTCCCCATTGTTTGCTCGTACAGATGAGGAAACTTGTCGATCAATTAAGTAGCAGAGTACCATTTTCCTTGTGCTGGGATCTGTCCGGATTTGGCCACCTGAAACAAAGGAATTGTATTCGTCCTTATATGGTGTACTCGTTGTCCCACAATGGTGTCGCAAGGAAGAGGATCCTGAACATCTAGATGGATGTCTTCGGGTTCTACTGTTTGCAAGTCATTTTGTTTCAACAGTGGTGCATGGTATGGTCAAAGTAGATCCACATTAAATACTGGATGTAGACCTAGGCATGAAGGAATGCCGAGCTGGAAAGCGTTTTCTCCAATCTATTCAAGGATACTATACAGACCATATCGCAAAGGCTTCAGCTTCTTATATGGACCAGTGAAGCGTTCCTTCTTGAGATGAAACTAGACCTGATCCCCAATTTGAAATGAATGAGGGATACGATTCTTATCATGTCGGGCCTTAGCTTTCACATTAGCATGTTGCAACATTTCTTGTGCTTTTCTTTGGATGTCACAGATTTGATCTCGAAACTTCAATTCTTTTTCAACTTCTCGTTAGTTATAGTCTATACCGTTCGACTGTGTCGAGGAACTAATCAAGTCAATAGGCATTGAGGGTTGAAATCCATAACAGATATCAAATGGAATCTTTCCTGTAGGGCTGTGCTAAGCACGATTGTAGCTGTGCTGTATATATGGAAGACTGTCATCCCATGTTCATCGATTCTTGTGGTTGTACATGCTAAGTAGTTGTACTACCAAGTGATTCACAACTTCTTTCTGTCTGTCTATATGAGGATGGAAAGCTGTCGATAAGGAAAGCATTGTGTTGAGCTATTGCCAGAGGGTCCTCCAAAATATGCTAACAAATATGGCATCTCTTTCGGAGATAATGATTGTTGGTAAACCATAATGTTTTTAGACATGTTCAAATAAGAGCTGAGCGGACTGCTGCGCTGTCGTAGTCTTCTTGCATGGAATGAGAATGGCCATCTTGAAAAATATGTCGACTACTACTAAGATTGTGTCATGTTGATGTTTGGTAGTAGGATATCCCGTCAAGTAGTCCATAGAAATAGATTCCCATGGTCGACTAGGAACTGGAAAAGGTGTGTACAATCCCTATCATCGATTAGATGGTTTAGCAATGGCACAAACCACGCATGATCGAATGTACTTGTTGACGTCAGTTTTAAGTGGAGTTCAAAATAAATACTTCTGGATAATAACAAGGGTCTTTGCTACTCCAAAGTGTCGTGCAATCTTGCTGTAGTGTGTGTCCCAAATGAGCTGATGTCGATGCTCACCTGTCAGTACACAAAGATGTCCAAGATTGTATAGTAAGGTATCCTTAAGGAAATAGTCACAGGCCGACGACTTGTTGGTCTGAAGTTGTCGATAGACTGATGAAAATTCGTTGTCGACCTGATACAATTGAGGCCAAGTGATGGTGTCATAGCCTTGCATACTCATCACTGTAAGAAGGAGAGTAATGGGTGGTCGAATTAGACAATCAACAACAACATTGGATTTACCTTTCTAATACTTCATTACCAACTGAATTAGTTGCAGGTAATTAATCCACTTGAGTTGTCAAGTTGTTTGTAAATTCGACTAGGACCTGGGGAAAACTGTAAAGGATTGTGGTTAGTCAGAATGACCATCTCCTTTCCAAGGATATAATGTATCTATTGCTTAAGAGCTTGCACAATGGCGTATAGTTCTTTTTCATATGTTGAATATCTTCTAACAATTTCATTCAAAGTTTTGGAATGAAAAGAGACTAGGTGACTAGACTGAGTGATCACTGCGCCCAAGGCATAGTTCGATGCGTCCGTCTCAATCTCAAAGGGCTGATGCAAGTCGGGTAACACAAGTACTGGTGTAGTACAAAGCTTGTGTTTGAGCTGTTCGAAAGATACTTGTTGTGTCGATGTCCATTTGAAGACAATTTTCCCATTTCCCTTGGTCAACTGATTCAAAGGCCAAGCTATGTGACTGAATCCGAGTATGAATCGTCGAGAGAAATTCTCCAAACCAAGAAAAATTCTTAGTTCATGAATGCTTTGAGGAACGGGCCAATCTTTGAGGATTCGTACTTTGTTTGGATCGACGTGAATTCCTGCAGAGTCCATTACACACCCCAAATATTTGATGTTGTTCATCGCAAAGGAACATTTGTCCATGTTCAAGTAGAGTCGATGTTGTTGGAGAGTGTCGAGGACTTGTCGAAGTTGTCCGACATGTTCTTCCCATGATCGACTGAAAATAAATATATCGTCGAGATAGACAATGACCCATTTTCCAATGAAAGGTCAAAGAATGTTGTCCATACACCACATGAAGGTTGCAAGTGCATTGGTTAAGCCGAAAGGCATGACTAACCATTCAAACAATCCTTACTTGGTATTGAAAGCATTTTTCCATACATCTGCGGGCTCTATTGGAATCTGATGATATACTGACTTGAGGTCGAGCTTAGTAAATAATTTAGCACCTTTCACACAGTTGATGAGCTTGTCTATCCGCGACAAAGGGTATCTATTCTTTACTGAAATTTTGTTGAGGGCCCGATAGTCGATGCACATGCGCCAAGTCCCATATTTCTTTGGAACGAGGACGACTGGAATTCCACAAGGAGAGGAGATGGGTTGGATATGACCTTTGTTGATCAAATATTGAATTTGTCTACGAATATCTTCATTTTTGAGAATGGATCTTCTGTAAATAGATGCGTTAGGTAATGAAGAACTAGGAGCAAGTTCAATAGAGTGTTTTACTTGGAAATGTAGAGGTACTCCATCTGGATCTTGGAATAGGTTCTGGTACTCATCAAGAATATTGTCAATCTGCTACTTCTGTCGGGAGCTGCACTGGTCGGTGAGTCGACTGGTAGCTGTAGTCTTCCTAGAATGTTGCGGCTTGATCATGATCAATACAAATTTATGAGCATGGTTGATGAGATTATTCATCTGTTTAGCAGATATCATTGCAATCGTTGGTGTAGGTCGTCGCTCTAGTATGCCGTACCATCGGTTCTGAATTCTAACAATCACCTTCTAAGGTTGTGACTGGTAACTTCCATGTCGATCCCATAAGTAAGGTTTCCCAAATAAGGCATCATCTACGGAGAGTGGTGCCACATCGCATAGTACTTCATCTTCAAAAGGATTAATGAAGTAGGTGAGTTTGGATTGTCGGGTGATCCTTAGTTCCTGTCCATCCTTCATCCAACCGATGTTATAAGGATGAGGATGTGGAGTGGTAACAAGACCTAGTTTCTTCATGAGATCTTCAGAAACAAAGTTCTTTTGGATACCATTATCCACAATCAAATGCAATGGATTGTTTTGAACCCATATTTGTGTATGGAATAGGCGCTCTCATTCCTCCTCATCGACGATAGTCGAGGTTGCTGGAGTGGTCGATGTCGATGTCAAAAGGGTCGTTGCTTCAGGGTCAGATTCTACCAGATTTTTGTCGAACACGTCGAATATCGATACTTTTCCCAAAAATGTCTTCCGAGCTTTGCATTCAGACATATCATGCCATGATGAATTGTGGTAATCACACCATTTCCTGGTAGGTTGTTTGCTACATTCCATTTTGTCTTTCTAAAAATGAATTTTTCCATGATCTTGCTTTGTCGGAGTCAGCTGAGAAGGTCTTGACTTGTCGAAGTCGGCGGGTGCCTTCTTGTCAGGTGGTCTTCCTGTCGGCTTGGTTGCAAAGCGTGCTTTTCCTTTCTGTTTGACTTTAAGTTTACTGGCATAGTGGAACACATCCACAAGCGTATCGACAGTTGGAAACTCCATCTCCTGCTGAATGTACGGGGATAATCTGCTGATGTACTTTAGAACAAGCAATTTCTCTTCTTCTTGAACGCCAAGTCTAGCCATTAGTCGATAGAACTCATCGGTGTAACTCTCTGCAGAATGGTATTTCCATTTCCTTAGTTGCTGCCACTTCTTATACTTCTGTTCAATGTAATTGGGTTGGTAAAACTCCTTTTGGACATATTCGAAAAATTTCTCCCATGTCTCTATGGGGTCTCCACTTTTCTCCATCTTTGTCGATAGGTTCTCCCACTAGAAGTGCACAGATGTTGACATCTTTAAGGATGCAATGGTGATTTTTTTCAGCTTCTGAGAGTTGATTCACAGAGTAATAGGATTCCAATTGTTGTACCCAATTGTCGATGAATTCCATGTCAATCTTGCCTTCTATATTCGGTATGTCCAAATTCATTTGTACCTTGAATGGACTAATTTTGTTGCAGTTAGATCCTGTCGAAAATCCTCCTAATGTCGAATCAAATCACGTGAGAATCTAATTGAACTGGGCGAACATTTCAATTTGTTGTCGAGCCAGGGATTTCTCTATGAGTTTCTCTTTCTCGTCAATTGCATGTCTACTATTTGTTTCTTCTGCCATCTTTGAAGGTAGTGTCTGCTTGGATTGTTGAGTTTGCGAGCGTTTTTGAACAGGCATAAGTCAGTTAACTTCGATGGAAGTGTCTATGCACAACTTAAGCATGAACAAAGCTAAGCTATGAATAATTCAAGATCTAGAGCTCCGATACTAATGATCTGTATGCGCCCAGGTGCACGACGGGGACAACAGTTCGACTAAATGAGTCGGTACTGTTATGGAAGAAGCATAAGAATAAGCAAAGCAGAAATACACTACGCACATAAACATACACACACAGATAATACGCATGAATGTGAATTGATCTTGATTCTTCTCTATTACCTATTCTCTGTATATTACAATAATTTACATGCTTATATAGAGTGTTGATAATACTTGGGTTTCTTCCCGTTACGTTCAGTTACAAGAGAAGTTAGAACGGTTTCAAAATTTCAACCGTCACGGTCGACTGGAAGACAGAGAGATAATCTGTCGTAGTTCGTCAGTCGCCAATTTCGATGATGCATGTCGACGTCAGTGCTTTTCAAAGTTGCTTAACTGGTCGAAGTCAAGGTGCTGAAATGGTCAAAGTCAAAGTTGCTGATCCAACTATTGGGTGGATCACTTCGGGTTTAATGTGTGGCTAGGTGACTTCGGCCTCACATGCTAGCTCGAGCATGCCGTCGAGTAGGGTTTCGAATTTCATAGAGATGCACCAGGAAATAAGAGATACCATTACACTTACAACAAGCATTTCGAGGCCCAGAGCCTTGGAAGAAGCCAAATATTTATGCTAGAATATATTCAGAAGTGCTCTACAATTTTTCATCCTTTGGTGACCCATGTTTTTTGTTTTCTTCTTTTTTTCCCCTTTCTGGTTGCAAATTCATGATTTTGAAGTAGAGATGGTGAAAAATGTAACTCTCTAATTTTTAAAAATGAATATATTCCTCCTGAAGTCACTGCATCTCTTTTTCTCAAAATCTCAAAAGAACTCAAACTAGATCCGAAATAGAAGAAAGTCAAAATATTCATCATACCATAACTCAGCCAGGAAATTTCGTGGGGGTTCTTTGATGGAGCCTTTCAAGGCCGTCCCCCGCGATATGATGTAGTAGTTGTTGCATTTTTTAAACAAAACTATTTCCTCCATATGAGATACTCACCTGGATGAGGATCCAATAATAGAGCATAAGTACTGGCCATTTGAATGTTAATAAAAATAGCCATGAAAAAAAAGGAATTCGCAAGCTACAGATGATGGGAGACTCCAAATTGGTAGTAGACTGGATAAATAAAAAATCACGGTTTTAGATATCCTCTTGAGCATGTTGCTTTAGGACACTCAACTCTCTCTCGCTTGGCTGAATCTGGTACTCATGCAGCAAAATACGATGCTCTTTCCAATAAATATCTGGCCATTCCTTAAAGAGTCTACGGGATCTACGAATATTGTGAAGGTGAGGATATCTCTTCTCTGAAATTACAGCTTTAAACAAGGAGCTTTCTCTCTTTTTCTTATGGAAATGGTAAAGGTTTGAAAGTTGTTATCGGTTACATGAATTCATGTATCCATTAATGTCATCATTGGTCAGACCCTACAAGAAATAAGACAAGAAGTATGCAATGGTGGGATGAAAACTTCTCCTCTCCCTCTATATCAGCAAATATTATCGCGTTGAGCCCGTCGTTCACGTTACCACTCCACAATCAAGGGGAAATCCGTATTCCACTAGTTTTTTTTTTAATGACTGTTAGGATTTGCAACATTATCTTTCAGTTATTTGTAGAATGCATACATACCTCTGTCATGTCATGTTGAATGACATTTCTGCTAGCCTATGAACATTTGAAGTTCTTACAACGGATAATTGTCCTTGGTTAAGAAGTTACAATATGGATGCTTAATTGTTTTATATGGAGATGATTTATAAATTTGTTTTGTGTACATGAGGCTAGTTATTGCAGGTTTATACCCGTGTTTATATGGAGATGATTTATAAATTTGTTTCCTGTACATGAGGATGGTTATTACAGGTTTATACCTGTGTTTATATGGATTTGATTTATAAATTTGTTTCCCGTGCATGAGGTTGGTTATTGCAGTTTTATACCCATTTTTATATGGAGATGATTTATAATTTTTTTTTTTTGTACATGAGGCTGGTTATTGTCGATTTATATTGTATACACGTGAAGTAAAGTGTACTATGGCCAGGAGATAACCTCATTCCAGAATCATGACCTTCTTCTTGTTGTCCATAATGGAAGGTTGGTATAAAAGACATTTCTTCTTTCATATATGTTAAAAGTGATGCAAAGACTTCTTAATTGAACGAAGCTGTTATACTCATATTTTTGGGTATATTTAGTATGAACTGTGAATGGACTGCTATCTCTTTCACTAAATTGAATTATTTCCTCTTACTCTGCCCTATCTACAGCATGGAGAATGCCAATTCATCTATGGTATACAACTACCGACATGTATTCAGAGGGTTTGCAACTCAAATATCAGATATACCCAGGTAGCAGCTATGGCCAGTAAGTGATTTCACTGTCTTTACCACTAACTTTAGATCAGTTCGTTAAGGATTGATGTGCCAAGTCTATTACTATTATGGTTTCTTCAACCAATATGTAATTTGTTTTTTCTCCCATCATAAAAAGAAGGACCAGTTGTTTTTCTAAATATTTATCTTTATTGTATCCTTCTTTTACATTATTTTGCATGTTGTCCTTCCAACATTTGTTGGATTTTTTTTTTAGAGTTCCTGCAAACAAGGGCATCATTGATGAGTGATTTTGTCTGTAAATTTGTAATTGAATTTGTAGATTTTGGCTCTTAAGGTTTTGAAGCGCCAGATTTTAGGGGTAGTTATCTTCTTTTCAAATGAGTTTTGAATTCGTTTTCAGCCTCATCCTATTGGTTGTGTAGACCGGAGTTTTTTTAAGGGTAAGTCTATCCCCAAAAATATTTGGGATGGGATGATTAAAATAAATATGAGTTTATTAATTTAACTCTTAGTAATATTCTGTTGAGCAACTAGGGACAAATGCTGCTATTTTTGCTCTAATTGAATATGGGATAGGTTGGAGTTAAATGCTAATGCGAAATGCTGTGCTTTGCAACTTAAACATTTTCTTGATCAAGCAATCATGCATGCCTTTGCAGACACACTAGAATCTGGTAAATGTTTGTCGAGTTTTTATTTTCCCGGTTCTTTTGATTGAATATTAAAACGAGCTTGAATTATTCGACCTACATTGATAGAGAGTTACATTGAACCTCGATATGGAATGTTCCCTTGGAGGAGATTTGGTTTGCATACAGTTTTCTTTAACTTGCAAGATCGTTAGTCCGATTTCTCGACGAACAAATTCTACAGTCTTTGGATCAACATGGTTTCTAGCTGCATCAGTCACATAAAACACATTGAATTCCTTATCACCTCTTGTTGACACCTCTACTCTTGTAAATATGTGAGTCACATCTGACATAATCCCAACTCAATCATTGGTACAGAGTTCCAATCTCACGCCCTAAATTTATAAAAACATCAACAAAACTCACATTAACTTGAGGGTAAAGTTAAAGAAGGAACCTCTTTGAATACACAGGGAACCCCGAGTCTTAAAGACTTGAATAAATTTCCACCATTGATGCATTCAATGGAATCATACCTCTGATGCTATTATTTTAATGACAGCCTCCAAACATTGAATCACATGCCGCTTCTCTGCTTCTGAATTCACGAGACATCTGTTAGTATGTCTGATGTAAAACTCATGTTCACCAAAGAGAAACAACACCAAGATAGAGTTGAATGCTATATAATTTTTGAATCCATTTTTATGGTGATTTTTTTTGGTATAAATTGTTAAAATTGTAGATATATGTTGTTGAAATTTCATAATGAGAGTACAGGGGTTGGGTTTTTTTAGTATACTGAAATCACGAACTCATGTCTACAATAAAAAAAATGCAATTTCAACCAAGATTTTCTGGATTGTAACAATTTGATAAAATATTAGTGGGTTATCTGTAAACCTGCTAGTGGCTTATTTGTTAAACCATTTAGAAAGGTTAGTTCCTTACTTGTTAAATCGTTCATAACACCACTGTAAAACCTAACATATCATGTTCATATAAATAAATAAACTAAATAGTTGTTGGTAGCAAAAAAATTCTAAACCAGACTCAACAAATCAAAATAATTTGAAAGAAATGTGTTTTGATTAATAAAAAAAATGCTCTTATAAATAAATTAAATAGTTGTTGGTAGCAAAATATCTTCTGAACCAGAATCAACAAATCAAAATGATTTGGGAGAAATGTGTTTTGATTAATAAAAAAAATTACTAAAGGGACCTGCTCACACTTTTTGTAAGAGCAATGTTAGTTTGTTGTGTGGTAAATGAAATATGTTTTGATTCTTGATAATAATTTTGTGAATGTAGATTGCATTTTTTGAACTTGATCTCACTTGACAACAAATATTCTCCCTAGGGTGAAATGTTATTAAAAACAAATGAGTTTCATTGATGAACACATAAATGAGTATGATATGGAATAGCTAATGATAATGCTTTGACTTTTTTTTTTCACTTGTTTGTTTCTCTATTGTTGTTTTACGTGCTTTGACACATTGAAAATGAACACAAAAGAGAACTGGACTACATAAATATCCTCCCATTGTCAAGGTAGGGAGTGACACATGGACAAAGCGGAATAGATGATTATGTATGAGGATGGGGGATTCCATTGGAATTTATCATGACCACTTTTTTCACATTAATTAATGTAATCAATTTTTCATATATTTCAATTGTAATGAGCTTTGATTTAATAAATTTGAATGATTTTGAGGCATGAATATTATGTTGAACGTGTGTTTTTGAATTGAATCCATTTAAATTCAAATCCAAAGGATGTTTTTAGATTGCATTGTTAAACACATGAATAATTCTTACTTATTAAGCATCATACTAAGATATACACTTTCATAAAAGAAACACCTTATGTTTCAAACTAGAGGTACATGTAAACCCTAATTTAGGTGGGCCTTCACTCCTTGCAACACATTGAAAAACTTGGAAATGCAAGTTAAGGATGAGGTTCTTGTGAAATATAATAAAGAAATAGGTAAATACAACTATTCAAAATGTCCAATGAATCATTAAGAAATGTCTATTGATACACTTGTCCAACATATGATTTAGCAAATATTTATGGATATGGGAACTAATATATATAGAGACTATATGATTGTACAATATTTGATTCAATAATTATAAATATAGAGGAAACCGAGAAGAAGAAAACCACTCATATCACATTTGTATTTAGTATTAATAGGAGGGAATATCTTTATATTAAGGTGGCCAAATTGTAATGAAGGGTGTAGCCACACTTGGAATTCACTCGCTCCAACACTTTTGCAAGGTTAGGGAAGCCTAAAACTTGGTGAAGGTTTGTCTAATTGAATATTTTATGTCAAACCCATGCTTATTTAACTACTAGCAATCATTGACATATGATTTGTAGTCATTGAATATAGTTTGGAGAAATGTCAAATGTGTTGTGTGACCATGAAGTTTGAACCTTTTCATTTCTCTTTATTATAACAAACCTTTTCCAATAATGCATCACTAATTTGTGTGCATTCTCTTACCCCATCCCCTTATCATAATTATAAGGCTTTGGCCCAAGTGATTAGTTCATCATCGCCAACACCACCACGAGTATACCTTTAAATGACTTTACAAAATTGGTCAGCCTCATCATAAATTGAACTACTCACACAAATGAAAAATAAAATGATATTTTATTCATAGAATTCCCACCCATCCCAAATCCAAAGGAAACAATAACAAGAAGAAGATGAAGGCATGGAATAGGATCAACCATGGTGACAATTACATTGTCAATGAAAATAAAATGCTACAAGGATTAAGGTATTGACACCAATTGCTCTTGGCATCCATCCATTGTCGTTGAAAAACCATTCAATGATGGTGGTTATGCCTCCTAATCTCATCAATTATAATAAGATCTCAAAACTTATGTAGGAAGCCCACAAATTCAAGCATTCTTGACATGGCCACCTAGAGATTAATGTCTTTGTCTATTGGCTCAATTTTTAGAACCATTAAAACCTTCAGTAAACAAAAGTTGGGATGAGATTTCTTGTAAAAATAATTGGCAAGATTAAGAGGAATATCAAACAATTTAAAATGTATTTTTTAAAGGTTCCTTATGAAATAATTAAAAATGAATTTCTCATAGCTTGGCTAAGAAAGGTATAGCATTCAATTTGATAAAGGATAAACAAAAAAAATTGATGTTATGAGGAATATGAAACAATATTCCGTTATGCTAAGCTGTTATTCCTAGATTTAATGATTTAAATATATGTGTTAACACCAAAATTGACCCCCTAGGTTGTGGAGAGGGAAATTCTGGGTAACCACTAACCAGTCTTTAGCTTGCGTTTTTTACCTAACAAAAACAGAGAGGGCTCTCTCTTTAACTCACAGAAAGATGGAAATCATCAAGATTGTCAATGATGAAGAAACAGACCAACATTCAACATTTAAGATATTCAATGAAAAACAAGTGCAGAAGATCAGATTTCTGCAGGAACAAATTGTTTAAGGTTTTGGTGAGATAAATCAGGAAAGGAACATTGGGAAATGGAGTCAGAACATACATCTAAAACAAATACAGTGCTGCTACATGAGACATTTACACAGAGGCAAGGTAGCCACCCACGCACAGTCAAAGAGCTTTAATTGGTGAAACAGAAGAGGAATGAACAGTCCATCAGCATTGGGCATTTAACAAAGATGAATCCTATGCCAACTTTAGCAGAAATCGGTGGTGAAATGCTTAAAAGGAAATGAACAGGGCACCATTAATGTGAATCCCATTCAGATGCAACACTTATCTAAGCATGAGAGAAATTTAACAGAATGAAATACAAAAAAAGACATACAAATTAACATGGGAAAATGAGAGACACACTGCAAGAAAGATAACACAGGAATTCTCTGCCAAAATCCAGGATTCAAACACTGCAGATGTATTAACAATAAGTATTCCAAAAACAGAGTTGAGCTCTCTCAGGCCTTAGCCAAATGATTTACTCACACTTTAGTTTTTCTATTACAAATGACCTTAGCCAAATGATTTACTCACACTTTAGTTTTTCTATTACAAATGAATATATAGCTGTCCCGAGAGCCTTGCTCGACCTAATCCTAAGAGAAAATAGTTACATGTGCAGTGACACATCATCAATTACAAATCTGCCCCTATCTTTTCAAAACAAAAATATGAAATAAAAGCCTAACTACTTTTCACATCCAGCAGCAATTTTCACTAAATGACAAATTTATTACAAATAGAAGATAGAAGATATTTCTGAGATGCTCCCAACTGGCTGCTCCCACTAGCTTCGAATTCCCCATTTCTGTTTATACTTTAAATGCTAGGTGTTACACCATTTAATCCTTAAACTATTCTTCAAGGCTCCGGTGAGTTTCATTTTCAAGACGTGTAATAGTAGCTGCAAATGTCAAAAATGATGGAACAGCTGGACCACTTTCAGAACACCACAACCACTCCTTCTGCATTTTTCCAAAGGATTGAAGTGATGCATTGCCAAGACCATGTCGGGCATATCTTGAAATCATTGTGTTCCATGCTGCTTCACTTCTTTTCTTCCTATTCTCAAAAAACGTTGTATGTATCCCTAAATCTTCCATCACTACCATACTCTGAAATCGTCCTAATGCCTGAGACTACGCTTCTTTCAGACCTTCGATAGAACACTTTGGGATGCATCCTATATTTTCCCTTTCTAGAGATACCCTCCAATCACAGTATTACAAGAGGCTATATTTTGGCCTTCCATTTTCAATAACACTCGGTGCGCCTTGTCTAGACTTCTGCATTTAGTATACAAATCGATCAGGGTACTGCTGACAGAAATATCCGATGCGCAGCTGGTCTCGATAATGGAAGCGAGAACTTATCTCCCTATCTCGTGTGCTCCCACGTTGGTGCATGCCCTTATCACACTATCGTATGTGAGATGACTCGGCTGTGTACCCATTTCAACCAGAGGGAGATGGCAAATAATTGTCAAAGTTTACAACAGACTTTGACTTGAGTTTTTATGCGCTTGACCGATATCTTCTAAAGCTTCGGCTGCAAAACCATTGTGAAACCCTCATTCTGTGCACCAGCAAGAGAAGCATATTCAAATTTTTTCCTACAGTGTTTTCATACGTCATTCTTTCAATCTCTGCACCAGGAAAATATCCAAGAGCCAGTGAATGTGATCCCTCGGTTTCTTCCTTCAAGATGGTAGAATCACTCGCTTCTCTCAGCAACCATGACAGACGACTAGCTTTGGGAGCACAATAGCTACCATCGCTATCTGCAATTTACTTCAAACGATCTTCTGTCATATTTAACCCTCTTTCAATTTCCTAAGCTGCTCGAACCATCTCAAAACTCCTTCCCTTTCTTTATCTTGGTCCCCTCTTTCTCTGCATGTTCCCAACACAGCAAGCTCTCAAAGTTCTGCAGAAATCAACTTTAGAAATCCGGCTTCGAGGAAACTCAAACAATGATGAATTTCTCAGATCGAATTCCATCGCAAGCATATCACAATGTCTCGATATTGAACGAGCATTCTCAGAGGCCTTTTATCACAAAGATGCGCCTACCCAAATACAAACTTCAGCAGTATAACTTCTTGCATCAACAGTCCAACCACGACAATCTCAGAGAATGGGTGAGTAATCTCTTTTGCGTCCAAAGAAACCAACCTTCTGAAGAGTACCTCAAGACGTTAGGTGACACCCGAAAACCCCTCTCCTGTCATTCGAGGCTAGCCAGGAGTCACAAAAATGGAAACCCTAATTTCCCCTTCCTTCACCAAATAACGCCTCGTAGGATTTGACGCCACTGAGAATGGAGACGAAAGAAACGAGATACCATCGTGCTAGGAGCAACATTGGGACAGGGTCGACAGACTTGAGCAATCAACAACGTTCGACTTTCACCACTCAAACAAGCGTAGTGTCTGAGTACACACCCTGTGGCTGACGTATCATGGAGAAAAACGAAGAAAGGAAATTTTTTTATCACTCTGCACACGCAGACCCAACACACAGTGCGCAGAGGTCGGCGGCCGGCACCTGAACCCTTAAACGATAAGACCCAGAACACTGACCTTCTTGGTATTCGTGTCTTTTATTATCTTGCTTTCAGCATAGTCTTCTCCCGGATCCATTTTTCGACCCTGCATAGCTAGATACGTTTTCCTCCTCTGCTGTAGAAAGTGGCGGCAGCATCAACCTTCACTTGGATAAATGGTATTAGGGATTTTGAGAACTTTGAAAAAAGTCATGAGAAATAAAACGACTATACCTTTATAACTCTCCCGTAAGTGGTTTTCTTTGCCGAAGGTGGTGTCGCATGGGCTTAGAATTGTTTCTAATACCACTTTATGAGTATGCGACACACCAATAGCATGACACGCGTGATGGCGGTTTTCTCATCTCTGCGGCCTTATCTCCTATCCCCCAAGCGATTTGGTGGTGTGATGTCAAAAACGAACCGTTGATCTCCCTTCATTGTTGCGCCTACGATCTGCATGGAGCCACCTCACTTGTTTAAGTGGCCCAATTGTGCCCCCTTGAACGCTTCCTGGTGTCGGTTGAGGTAGAAGACGTGGTATCTCTCGTCGTATGACCTGGCGTTTAGCATCAAACCATTGGCTAGAATTTCCACATATCGCCCACATTTCTTTTTTTAATTCTGGGAGATTTATCCCACATGCAAGAAAAAAGAATATTTTCTACTCTTTATATATTCGATGGCTATTGTCATATATCACGTAACAAAGAAGGAGTTGAGGCCATTAGCCATGGCGCTTGAACGGTGGGTGGGCTTGATAAGACCATAAGTGTTGGGCGCACTAACCTTTTGCCCCAAATTTGACCAAAGCTTTGGCATATAAGAACTTTAAAAACTCTCCTATACTAAAGCCGAGACTTAAAAAATTAATGCCTTTCCCATAATTTCTAATTTTGGCATATAAGAACTTTAAAAACTCTCCTATACTAAAGCCGAGACTTAAAAAATTAATGCCTTTCCCATAATTTCTAATTTTGGCCAACAAATATCAAACCCCTTTTTCATAAAGGTTTTTGACTTAGGTTAATTTGTGAAAATATCAAAACCTTTTCTTCATTTTGGCTATATCAAAAATTTAAAATCTTTCGACCCTTTGATCATAAAAACACTAAACCTTGGAGGATATAAAAAAAATTATCCTTGGCCTAAAAATTAATTTTTTTTGCCAAATAATGGACACCTTTCTTTTTCTCATTTTCTCAAAAGTTTCCTTTTTGCAACTTTAGTGCCCATACCCGAGGAAAAACTTCTCCTAGGCTAAGTTCGAGACCTCCACTAATGAAATCATGCTCTATTTTGCACTGCCAATGCTACCAGAAGAAAATTAAGCACAAAAATTTATTTGAGTGCTAACAATATGTCTTACATGATAAATCTAATATGGATGGATGTGGTGGTTTACAATCAAAATTGAAGAAAATAAAAACCAATGGACTTCTATGATTTCCTAAACAAAATACTATTTGTATTTTCAAAATATTTGTTTGTATTAATGCAATAACATTAATGCCCTTGTGAATACACTTCATTTACAATAAAAATTACAATATTAAATTCATACATCTCAATAATAATTGTATATTTATTCAAATAATGAATATGTAAATATTAAACTAAATTAAAGTATGATCATTAATTTATCAGGTTAAGATTATCATTGGGATCTGCAACCACGGGTGCGCTCTCCCAGCCCCCGTTAGGGCTTATCCTGAGGGAGATTCATCCTTCAGGGATCACAGAGATGTAGGCTTAGCTTCGACCGACGATTGAGGCTGACAGTTGGATGTTGTGGACCCCCGATCGAGGCTGAAGGGAATTTAGACATGGCTCCAGGGAGAGCATCAGATCCTCCTCCCTCACATACTCCTCCAGAGATCACTGCACTCAAACAATTGATTTCAGCTCAAGGGAAGCGACAAGCTACATCCACTCAACATAAATTCATCAAAAAAATCATAGGGATCCCCACCATGGCTCTTCCGGCAGAGCGCCCCTGCAGAACAACTCTGAATATCTCGGAGAAGGGCCTAATAAGATAGTTTACTGGGTTATAAACATCCCCAAAAGCTATAAAATTATGGGTGCAACAGAATTGGAAACCCCTCATTGCAGAAGATATAAAAATTATCTGGTAGGAAAGGGATAATTTGTATTTGTATTCAAAAGCGCAGTGGATAGGGACCTTATATTTCAAAATGGAACCTATTTCATGGGACCACAAGGCATGTATTTGAATAAATGGACCCCAAACTTCGATCCCACCCAAGACATTCCTTCGGCGGTTCTATTCTGGGCCAGGCTCCCCCATCTACCATTACCCTGTTGGAACCCAAAATCTCTAGAGGCCATAGGGAATACATTGGGGAGATATATAGACAAGGCGGAAAAAAGATCAATACACTTGCGCGCAGATATGTGTGGAAGTATATCTAGAAATAGGACTTCCGGAAGCTATAAAGTTGACTGTAATAGATTGGTCTCACATCCAGGAGCTTGACTACGAACATATTCCCTTCAAGTGTAGACACTGTCGCGAATACAAACATTTTGATTGCCATTGCAAAAAAAAAATAGAGGAAGAACCATAAAAAATCAAAGGAGAACAGTGGAAACAAGTTAAGAGGTAGGCAACGATAAAATCTACTTCTAAAACAAAAGGGAAAGAAAACCTTATTGGGACAACAAATCCCACAACAGAGAAATATAATTTGGAAAATGCTCACCCTAGCGAAGAATCTTCATGAAATCACTTCGAAATCCTAAGAACTCCAGACGAATAGGTGGGCCACGAAGAAAAGGAAGAGGGAGAGCTACAAGAATAAGGCGAAGAAAAACAACCGACCCCACAGAAAGAGGTAAATTCTTCACCTTCTTATGTTGAAATGACAAAAAGAAAACCTTCGGAGGTGGTTTCCTCCTCAGAGGAAGACTTATCTGAGATATCCTCAAAGAAAGCTGGGAGGAAATCCAACAAAGAAATAATAGAAGAGGAAGCTGAAAAACACAAGATGCAAGGAAGTCAGGGAACCATGGACATGTCCTATGGTAGAAACACCATATATAGGACCCCTAAAGGCGGTCCACCACCATCAAATAGTAAGTAATGAATCTGGTCTCTTGGAATAGTAGAGGACTGGGGAACCCTTCGAAAGCCGATGCAGTAAAACACCTCCTCAAAATTGAAGCAACATATCATGCTCCAAGAGACCAAATGAGAAGAGGAAACTCTCCTAGCTATAAGTAGATCCAAATGGAAGAAGAATAAAGTAAAGGAAGTAAGTGTTAGAGGATCCTCTGGTGGGATATCCACCTTGTGGTCCGAAGAGACATTCAAATTGGAAAGCTCCTTTTCTACCCAGCACTGGATCTATATAGACCTCTACCACACTCAAATTAAGTTAACCATCGATTTATTCAATTTATATGTCCCCATCCATTACGCAGAAAAAAAATACTGTTGGGAAACTCTATAAGAATTCCTGGAGATCTACAAACCTCAGAATATTATTCTGGCGGGGTATCTTAACATAGTTATGAACCCAAAGGAAAAAAAGGGGGAAATAATGGAAGAGATCCAATGCTTCATTTGGTTGAAGATCTGATATAACAATGGGATATGGTGGACATAAATCCCAAGATGGGAAATTACACATGGACTAACAACAGGATGGGACCTCACCATATTGCAACACATATTGATCGTTTTTTAATACAGAGCATGATCCTCCTTGAAAAGAAAATCATACTCTCGAAAATTATGCCTAATCTAGCCTTTTACCATAAACCAATTCTCCTTCATTTAAATGACAAGGAAGACTTTGGACCAATTCCCTTAAGGTTTAACCCACTTTGGATTAAGCAGGAAGGTTTTGCAGAGGAAGTAAACAAAGCTTGGGACACTCCTATTAATAGATTTGCGAGCTACGTATGGGAGAAGAAACTAAAGAATACAAAGCATGCATTAAAAAACTGGATCAAGAAAGCGACTAAGGGACCCCTAGCACTTAGAAAGGAAGCAGTCCTGGAGCTGTATTCTCTCTAGATGGAGCTGGAAGAATAGGAAATAGCCTCCTCATATCTGATCAAGGAACGATATATCCAATCTAAAGTTTTCAGAACTCTCCACCAAGAGGAATAGCACTGGATACTAAAATCGCCCAGCCTGTGGTTACAGGATGGTGATTGGAACACTTCATTTTTTGACTTACAAGCAAAATCCAGGAAACTGCAAAATCATATCTCTAAGATAATTCTAGTTGAAGGTGAAACTATAAAAGGTAATGAAAAAATTAAAAAGGTAGCAGAAACTCACTTTCACGCCTTGTATATGGAGGAAAACTACAATGACAAGGAGACAACAACGGATTTTCTTGCACACATTCCAAATATAATCAGGTCTTTGGAAAATCAAAATCCTTTGAAGCCATTTATTGAAAAAGAGATCGCCAATCTGATATGGAATATGGATCCAGAAAAATCTCCAGGACCAGATGGTTTTACAATACACTTTTATAGAGCATGCTGGTTCATCATCAAAACAGATCTCATCTGCATGATCAGAGGATTCCATAAAAAATCCAAGATGGGAGGTAACACTTATTCCACCTTTCTTGCTTTGATACCCAAAGAAATGAACCCCAGATCATTTGATAGATACATACCTATATATCTATGTAACGTATATTACAAAATAATTTCTAAACTTCTAGCCAGTAGGATCAAACCTCTGCTCAACAAGTTGATATCTCCAAATTAGGGAGGCTTCATAAAAGGAAGACAAATCCTAGATAATGTGATACTTGTACAGGAAGCAATGCACTCCAGTAAGCTCAGAAAGGAAAAAGGAATGCGTATAAAACTCGACATTGCGAACACTTTTAATTGAGTAAAACTCTCGTGCCTCTACAAAGTTTTATTGTCCTTTGGCTTCAACAATAGTTTCATAAACTTGGTGAAAGCTTGCATTGACAAGCCTTGGATTTCTCCCCTAATAAATGGAATACCTGCAAACTTATTCCAGGATACGAGAGGAATTCGACAAGGGTGTCCTCTATCCCCCTTTCTTTACATCATGATGGAGGACTCAATGAGTAGGAAGTTAGAAGCAACAAGAGAAGCAGGTAAAATTCCAGGAATAAGACTACCTAAAGGACTTCCTTCCCTAAACCATGCTCTCTTTGCTGATGATTCCATTTTCTTGGGAGGAGCATCACTAAAGAATGATAGAGACTTTAAAGAGATCATACAGAGCTACTGTCAGGTTACATGAGCATTAGTTAACAATAGAAAAAGTGCAGTATACATATGGAATGAATATCAACAAATAATTCATATAACAACTCATTTCTTGGGCTTCTCGGGGACTACTAATTGGGAAAAAATCAAATACCTTGGTCTCCCATTAACTTTGGGAACCTCCAGTGCTGGAGGAGAGAATGCGGTGCTCCAAGAAAACCCTAACGTGCGCCCTAGTCGCCGCAGGGCCTCATGGCCTCCTAGCCACAACTGGGATGCTCCCGTCATCTCCCGTAGAGCTATTCCCGGCCTCAGAACCCTGTAGAGTCTTGCTGCACAGTGAAGAAGGCACCGATTTTCAAGAGAAAAACCAGCCTGCCCAAAAGCTTTATGCGTCCGCACCCCTTGTTCTTTTCGACAGACGATAGAGAGATCTTCTTTTGGTCGCGGGGAAGTCAGAGGGCACTATAGGTTTTCCTCTTTTCCTGAGGTTCATGGATGGCTCATCAAAATTCATACATGCTCATCCCCTCGACAGTGTATTCAGGATTAAAATCAATATCTATCAAGTAACAGAGATTCCGCCCTGCTTTCAAATGCTGATCTATGAGGGACACCAGCTTGAGGATGAAGTTCGGCTTCAGAGCTTGGGGAATATGAAGAATGCAAAACTGTCACTTGCCACTAGGCTGAGGGGAGGGGAGCCTTCTCCCACTGCCCCCCACTCTTACAAACATACAGTTAAAATAGGGCTTGATGCTCCATCGGGATCTAAGGCGGAAGGTCCTGGAGAAAAAACACTTTCAGGATCTGCTTTCATTGTGGAACAATCCATAGAACCTCCTACGGCTGAGGTAGAAGACCCCCACATTTTTGCCTATGCTACTATCTATGAGCAAAGGGACCTCATATGCCGCTTCAACGGACTATGGCCTTCTGCTTCAACACTAAGAGATTGGATCAACAAGACATGGGCGCCAGATCTAGAGGTGTTCCTCTGCTCCAAAGGATTCTTCATTGTCAACTTCGCCAAAGATGAGGATCACCAACGAGTGTTAGAGAAAGGAATGTGGTTATGGGGAAGATATGGTCTTTCCATGCAGCCATGGTTCCCCTCTTATAACCCTATGACTATGAATTCCATGCGGACTTCGATTTGGGTAAGACTCCCTAACTTACCTCTACATTTTTATTCTCCAGATTTTTTACCCACCATTGATAATGCGCTGGGAAGGTTTATCAGAATTGATAAAGATTGTCTGATGAAGGGTTTCTTCACTTATGCACACATTTGTATTGAAATCGAACTCAGCCAAGGGCTTTCAGATAAGATTTTTATCGACTGGATTGAGGAGGACCCTTACGTATAACTGCTTGATTATGAGAATACGGCCTTCAGGTTCCGCTCATGCCAACAGATAGGGCATCTCCAGGATTCTTGTCCCGTTTCCCCTGCCTCGCCTTCGTCCTTTGGGACACAGAAGAAGGCCAATGGGTGGCAATAACCCAAACCTCGCAAAAGTCGAGTGACTCCCTCTGCGGGTGGCAAGCAACATCATAAAGTTTCTTCTGAGCCTCCATCTTCAACAACTCTAGTACATCCCCCGCCAGTTGAGAAACAACCAACCGAGGATATAATTCTCAAGCCCTCAGAAGCAACAAAATTTCAGGCTTTATATCCCACATCTCAGTCCAGGGTTTCCCCCCAAGTACATGCTGAACCAAATGATATTATCATGGCCATAGCTCCACTTTCAGGGGCTCAGAAACGTCCTCACAAATCAGACCATTCAGACAGTGATAAGGAAGCACCTACAGTACATCCAGGAAACAACGATGGAATTCCCTCAAATCAGTTGGTCCCGGTGGAGAAATCTGCTGCACCTACCAGTTCCATAGGGTGGATTGATGTTCGAAAGAAAAAGGGGAGAATGGGGTTTGCTCGGTCCACTCAATGAACCGATCCCTTATTATGGTCTTAGTCTAGTGTCTTAGTCTTGTGTCAGTGCTTCTCCCGTTTCCTTTTCGGGGGTTTGATACCCATCACTTGTCCTTTACGGGAAAGGATGGCAAAATTTCTGTAACACTATGTATAATTTGTTTGGTTGAATAGAAGGTCTTGCTTTTTTATTTACAAAAAAAAAAACTCTGGGAACCTCCAAAAAATCCTTATGGATTGAATTCATAAGCAAGTTTAAGGAAAACATCCATGCCTGGGGGGGATACTGGCTCAACTATGCATGAAAACTGATCCTGATAAAACCAGTGCTATCTTCTCTACCCATCTATCAGTCCTCAATTCTTATGGCACCAAAGTCTATTATGGATCAAATATCGCAACTCATCAAAGAATTTCTCTGGAAAGGAGGGAAATGAAAAAACAAATATCATCTAGTCAAATGGAATATGGTCAAAATACCTTTGATGGAAGGAGGACTCCAAGTCAGAGATCTTCGCTTAGTTAATATGGTTATGGGTGGAAAAATTCTATGTAATCTATACTCAAACCGTTCCCACCCGGTTAGTAAATTACCGTGGAAAAAATATCTAAAACGGGGATCTATCTACAATCTAGAGCACATATAATTCTATAAAATTGAAGTTTGAAAATAAAAATATAAAAATGAATCAATATAATTTAATGTGTAATCATTTGCAATAGGTAGTCCACAATCATTCGAGGCAACACCAATAAAATACCAATAATATGTTTTTTCATAGGTGTGCAGTTTATATACAGTTTGAAGAAGTGTATTTCTCTTTAGTTTAGTAGATCGATCTAACTTTATCAAAATATATTGGATATCCTTAAAAGGGACATACCAAAAGAGGTATTCCAGGTTTCTCACCCATAACCAACGAATTGTTAGTGTTTCCATCCATTCGATATATTTTGAAATTTGCCGAGGGATTGATTTTCTTGCTTAGACGAAGGGTCGCTCAAACCTTGGCATATGTTGCTTGGCTTCATTCCATTAGGGCTACATGTGAATGAAAACTCCCTATGTTTTGTGTGGTTTTGAATGGTCAAAGGCCTCTCTCATATTTGACTAATTAATGGTTTGAAATTGGGGCACCATCACCGATCCTCTATCAATCACTAATAACATGTCAATACAATTTTTTGGTAAAAGAATTAAAAATCATGGATGTGAAAATCCTTAATTCATAAAACCACTATATAAATATTTTTGCATTCATGGCTACTTGCCTTAGGTTTGGCACATTTCATTTTAATTATTTTATTAACTCTGCATCTTGAATGATAATTAATATTTTAATGGAAATAATGGCTTTTCAAAATTTCACTATATACACTACCCCACTTGTAGGGATAAAAAATTCTTATAGGAAAGCTTATATTTCCAATCGACCAAATACTAATGAATTTAAAAAAAAAATCACAAAAATATAGATTTATTGTGTACTCCACTGTTTTCCATAATAAGATAGAACTCTATATGGGTTCCACCTTATGTTTAATCATTTTTGACCTCTTTTCATCTTGTGTTTTGATCTTTTCTTATATTCAATTTCTGGACTAGGCCACACGTCGGGCCTGTAGATTTCTATGACAAACTGCCATTGATGCAATCCTCATGTCGGCCATCCTCATTGAATTTTCCACTTTGACACCGGAGGAATTCTAAAATATGTAACTACAAAGAGCATAATTGACGAAAAACTTGATCCGCCTGTAACGGCCTTCTCGTTGAAAGAGGAGCGCTCTTTTCCTCTCCTGGGGAAATTGCTAGTATTTATTTTTATTGTTAAGATATTATTTATATAAATGATTTTATTATTTCAAAATTACTCCACTATCATCTTAATTAATATGAGATTTATATTTTAAAGAACTTAGAAGTAGGGATAATATAAAATGCTCTATATTTATTATTTCAAAATTACTCCACTATCATCTTAATTAATCTAAGATGTATATTTTAAAGAAATTATAAGTAGCCATAATATAAAATACTCTATATTTATTATTTCAAGTATATTTATCATATTTCGAGATGAAATTTTCAAAATATTAACTAAGGTGAGGTTTATATGAATTTAACTATTGTCAAATAAAATTATGACACATAAGCATCTTTGAATTCTATTTGTCCAACTCAACCATAATGGTTGACCAAAGTTATTGAAATTATATTGGTTTGAGAAATCCAACTCATCCATGGCACATTTTTTTATAAGGCCCATTTTAGATCCCAAATTTCCTTTAATCATGTCTATTTAAGTGTTACAGTCTCTCAAATAATCTGTGATGTCATTATGCATCAAATAATTGGTCTGTTCAGTTTAACGCCCTTGTCTCAGATCATCTTCATCATGATGTGCTTATCGAGTTTTGATGCTGTTATGTTGTTGCTCATCATATGGAGTGTTCAACTTCGCACACTTTCACTTCTGCTCATATGCATCAGCTAGACATCAACGCAATATATGATAAAATTCGGTTCTGTCTCTGCGCTTCTGTCTCTTCAACTTCTGTGACTATCAACGTGCTGAATATGATACTGTCCTTTGAGATATACAACACTTGTGCATTTTTCAGTATCTCTTTCTTCCAGTGTTTGCGCAAATGTCACAGGTCTACAACATATTTCTGTTCACCATCAAAACTTCGTCCTGCTGCATGTGCACATTTGGATCTTCGCTAGATCATTCTGTTCTGTCCATGAGCCCCTTGATTCCTCGAAAACAAACTGAAATTTTCACAAAAAACACTTATGTTCTTCATGTCAAGCTTTCAATAAATCTTCAACTTGCATCTATATTTATACATGTCCTGCATGGATTGTATGTTCGCAAGTTGGTCGTGGCATCCCTTCTTCCATACTTCACGGATTGTGCATATGCCACGCGTCATCATCTTCATTATTGATGTGTCATCTATGATGTATCAAGCACCCTCAAGGTACACAAATTAGTGGGACTTTACACATTGGTGGTGTAACATTGCGCTCTTGATGTACCATTTCCTTACGGTATGTGCGCAATCTTCCACTTCATCTTGATATGTACATGACCTTTTCTGTATCAACCTCTGTGGATAATGCACCCTTGTGCTATCAATACTTTGCATAATCTGTGCATTCTCCAGTATTATGATCCGTGCTTCATCATTTCATTTTGGTGATGTGACCTTGGTGTATTGATACTTTACGGATTTTGTGCATACTCCAACTTTTACTTGGTGGGACTTTGACTTATGCATTGTCATCAATTGTGGGACTTATGCACTTGCTTTTTGTTGGCTGTGGAATTTTCTCATATATGATCTTCAACCATTCTATCATTCTAGGAGTTCATGCGTGTTCCTCTTACTGAAAGCATCTTTTGATTGGATATGCTTGCATGCTTTCAGGTTTTTTCGACCATCCGCTGTTCCTTTCTTCCAACACACTCCCAACCATCAACTAAGAAATGATTAGGTTTTCTTTCTTGCTTGTCCATTTGTTCAACCAACTTCTTGGAAGTTTGAGCACTTGTATCATTGTCCAAGCAACTCCAATTTCCTGGCATGAGAGAGTATGAATTGGTGAACTTGATTTCTTCGCAAGAGCCACATGATGTAGAATACATTATTTATGTTCCTTCTTGAACTAGATCTTCATGAAGTATCTACTGGATCTGTATGATGTATCCTTGATACACATCTTCAGACTGGATACAATCTTAGATATATTCCAAAGTTGTTTGAGTGTTGTATCCTTGAGATATATCTTCAGAATGAATGCACTCTTAGATATTCTTCAAAGTTACATACATATCTGTCACCTTCACCATTTGCGCATATCTTTCTGATGTTCATGCTTTCTTCATCATTCGCATAGACTACCTCAAAGTGGATTCGTCATGCTTCTGCTGGAATGTTGTATCTACTTTGACTTAGGCTGATATCAATGATTAATACCGAATCGATTGACATCCTCTTTGACATTGGATGATAGTTAAACACTTGAAATCCTCTTCAGTTGACATCATTGACAACTAATGCTTAACAATATCCCAGTCAAACACTTGATATCTTCTTCAATCAAACACTTGACATCAATGACAACCAATGCTCAACAATACACAATTCAAACAAGAGGTCAAGAGAAGCAACCAGTTTAGATTTCCCCTCTTATGTCGGCCTAGTGGGGCTATTACAAGTTTGAGGCTTTAAAGAACTAGTAGTTCCTTGGGGTGATGCCTTTTCTTCTTAGTTTTGGGTCATAGATTTGTGTCTGGCATCCCCATTCCCATTTGATAGCCTTAACTATTGACTGTACTCCCTCGCCATCCGTTGTGAATTGGTAAACATAGTAAAATCTGCTAGGATTCCACACTAGTGACTATGAGGGGGATTCCTTCTATAAGGAAGGTTCCTTACAGTACCCACAACAAACGTTTAATCTATATTTCAGCGATCCGAGAGGGTATTTTCCTGTGGGATCTTACTTGCATCTTTGGGAATTGATTCATGAAGATTATCGTAACTATTGCTCGTATATTCATTGACGGTTTGACATCTTGTTACACTGTGTACCATTGAGAGTCTTCATGTCATATCACCATGATAAACATGATGTTTTTTCCTCCTAGGGGTGTTAGGACCCTTTGTCATCATGTTGGTTCCTTCCCTAGTCACACTTGGAAGCAAATCCAGAAACTTAGGGGTTGAAAAACACTTCTCCTAACCCATGTTTTTGGCCTCCTAGAGATATTTTCGCGCCCTGCTAGTGGTACAAGGCACCAAAATTCCTTATTTTCACGTTCTACATGCCTGTGGGGGCACAAAAATTACAATATTTTCGTGCTTTTCTCGATTATAGGGGCACGGAAATCCCTAAATAACCCTTTTCCTTAGATTTTGGATCTTGGATCTCGAGGCGATTTTCATTAGATGTGGCCCCCATTCGAATCCTATCTCACATTCCCTCCTTGGCATGGTTTAGATCCTTGATCCACATTTTCCTCACTTAGATCCATAATCTCCTCTTAGTGGCTGGCCTTCCAAATCCTACTTAAAGAGAGCCATCCATGAGCTATGGGGGGGTGATCTTGGAAACACCAAATCTATGGTTGTGTAATTCTTGGAGAACACTCATGAGGAGGTCATCTTGATATTAAGAGTCTTGCAAGGGTGATGAAGGAGAGCTTGGAAGAAGGTGCTGCTGCTTTGGACATTAGGTATAACGCTTTGTATGGCTACTTTCAGTTTCTTAATAATAACTTGGCCTATTCTCCCATGTCATGTCTCTTTTATTGATATATGATATGTTAAATTAGATATTGTTGACACATTAGTGTTTGGAATTGGTTTCCCATCTTATGCTGCAAGTTCAAGAGCTTTGGTCATCAAGCTTCAAACTGGAGCTAAGACAACTTTCAGGTTTGAGGAAAGCCATATATCTCTTCTCCTTCCTTTTCATGTTTGAATGCTTGTGCATGCTTAATATAGGAGTTTAGGGTTCCATTTGTTTTCTTTCTATATTGGGAAGGTAATTAGGGACCTTTTCAATCCCAAGGGGATATCTACCTATCCGTAGGGAGATTTTCTTAGCACACATCTTGTTATAGAAGACCCCTGTAGCTACTGTTTGCTTGGATGATTACCTTTAGTTATTTTTTAGGGGTGTGTTCTTCCCATATTCATAGTTATCCTTAGGGATCATTATTGATATTATATTTTCACCATGGCCGATCGAGGTCTTCGAAGATCTCGTATAATGCAAGGTTTGGAACCCGAGGAGTAAGATCCTCCACCTCTAAAAGATTCACACAATTCTCCACAAAAATAGGTTTTATCTTTCAGTTATCTTACTACTTTTTCCATTCAGTCTATTTTTAGTGAGTTTGTTTCTGTCTCTCAATACAACTTTTTGAACCCTTTTCCTAGTAACCCCATCTTGTGGGGGATTTGGTATTTGAACTACAAAACATTGAGCTCTTTGGATAGAAGTTATTGATCCAACATTTAGGATAGTTTTCATGATTTTTATAGAAGTAATATAGACTTGAAGCTGGTAGATAAAATATGGATGAGCAGCTAGTCTAGTTTCCTCAGTGGTAAGCCAACCACTTCAACAACTGCTTATTTATGGGTTTGATGCATCTCTCTATTTTTTTGAATGTTAATAGAATTCGTGCATTACAAAAAAAATGTTGAATACAATAATTACAATAACATGGAAAATGTGGTTTTAGTTGGTTTTGAAAACACCTCTCGAATTTGTTATGCAATCTCTAATTACAAGATTTACTATAAATATTTATGCTTCTCCATGAATCAAGTAACACATGATAATTCCATTATGGGACCATTTAGTTTCTTGCAAAATTTCATAAGAAGTTGAGAGATGGAATTGAATAACCAAGTAGTCCAACTAATAATATTGACTATGAAGTATACAATGCAAGGTAATGGTATTGAGAATGTGAAATCATATTCAAAAGAAGAAAAATGAAACATTGAAATGTTATACAGAAAAATGAAAAAAATATATAAGAGAAAATTATGAAGCAAAGTTTCACCATATTAAATACAAATAAACATGTACTCAACTAAAGTTTCAATGGAGAGTTCTAGATGATAAAATTGCTTTAAATATTTCTCTTGAAACACAATGGTCCACTCTAAAATGAACTCTTCCAACCTAATTAGATATATGCATTCCAATTCAACAATATATTCAAATTATGGTACCACTACCATGGATCATCGTTGTATATTATTCACACTATGATTGAATTTAAAACCTAAGATTTCAATAAGAATATAAATATATGGAAACTAGGTAACTTAAATAGAAACTCATTCCTAAAATTCACTAGTGAAGAAATACAAGAACATACCAATAGTATTAATCTTTACAATATTAATTATCTACACAAACCTAGCCAACCTATACTACATAGGGAGACATAAGTAACAATGTTTGTTGGGTCTTCAATTACGACTCAAACATAATGTAAATATTCAAAATGGAAACTATACACAACAATTCAATAATAAGCAATCCAACACAACAACTATAGAATATGTGTTGTTGGAGAGGAACTGTACAAGTGAAGAGTATAAATTTCAAGAAGAGGTGGTGTCTAAAGACATCGTTATGATATCAACACATAAATGAGAATAGCTTGACATAAAATGGATAAATCATAACCACCACACTTGATTACTTCATAGACCTGTCCATAATATTATCTATATATAAATAAAACTATAACCAACTTCCTTGGAATGTGGAAGATATTGTGAACTTTGATTACCTAAGGTGTGCTCAGATCTCCTCTTTTTCTACCTCGACTTGTACACCGATTCATTAAGTCAAGACCACCTTTGGTTAGCATAGTTGACTAGTTGATTGTCTATTATACCACTCTAGTCAACTCCCAAGTTGACCTTTGATTGTCTAGTAGAACTCCCTAGTCACCTCCCAAGTTGACCTTCCACTCACTACCAAATTTGGGTGCAAATTATGACATTGTTTTCCAACACTTATGAAAAATTCAATTGTAATGCCATAAATTGTGAGATGGGATGAGATGAACTTACTATTCAAACACCTCCCCACCAACATAACTCTCTAGAGAGTCAAGAGTTGAAATTATCTTTGTACGCCCCCCCCATAATTATAAAATTTTGAATCCCAAGCATAACCCAAAGTGATATGATCACATGTTCTAAAATAAAAGAGAGACAAGCATTTAATTCAACAAATATATTAGATAGTGATCATGATGTTTGGCATGCTTGTTGTTGTGATAAGGTAATGTTTCAAGCAACTTGTATTTCAATTTTATCGTCATAATATATGATAGTAAACTCATCAAAGGGGAATTTGAGCTCACCCATTATCTTGTGAATCCATGTTGTCTCTATGCTATAATTAATTACACCTCTATTTTGAGCCACAATGGTTTAAATAGAGACTAAATGTTCATATTATAAGACTAATCCATGGGTCCAAATCCAGGATAAAATGCATAACCAAAAGTTAAATTCCTAGAATTTCCATTTCCAACCCAATTAGAATCAATATAACCAATTGAATGGTTTAAATTATACTAGAAGATTTTATGCCAAGTTGATATTAAGCACCCTTGATATAGTGGAGACTCCTATTTTCAATCTTTAAGTGGATTTCCTTTCAATCTCTCATGAACCTAGAGGCCACACTCACAAAAAAGGAAATATTAGGTCAATTATGAGTTAAATAAATGAGACTACCAATGAGATATCTATAGAGACCGTAACATGAAATTTTAGATATTCTCACTCCTTAGTCATCTCCAATCTTGATTGGTAATGTGTAGCACATAGTTTATAGTATTTTTTTTAATATCCATGATATATTCATCATGTATTTATCTCAAGAAATAAATATATCACCATCCATTTGAAAAACTTTGATGCTTAGAATGAAATGAAACAAATTGAGCTTAGTAATTTTAAAAGCATCTACTATTTGTTTCTTCAAACCAAAAAATGAGATCAACACTACCAATACTGACTAAATAATCAATATACAATGAAATAATTAAAGTAGCATCATCTAAATGTAAAAAATAAATACTCTAATATGATTGAGATTTTTGAACCAAAACTAATAAAGAACTTGTCGATCTTCTCATACCATGCCTCAGTGCTTATTTCAAACGATATAAGGATTTCTTCAATTAACACACAAAACTTCCATAATTATCAAATATTGGGATTTTCTCCATATAAATATCCTTAGTAAGATTACAATATAATAAATAACTCTTTCCATCCTTGTGATGTACCTCCCATCCAAAATAAGTAACTATTGAAAGAATAAGTCAAGCAAAGTTCATAATTGCATTCGGGGAAAAGGTCTTGGTGTATTCGATGCCTTCTTTATATGAAAATACCATTTCCACTAGTTAAGCCTTATACAAGTCTTGACAACACATTTAGATATAAATTTGGTTTTGTCTAGTCCTATCAACATTTCACCACATACATCCCTTGTGGTTGAGGAACTAAATCCTAATTTTTATTGTTCACCATGGAACTATACTTATGAGCCATAAGGTTATCCCATATAGGTCAACCATGTGTATTTTCATATGTACCGAGTTCACATGCCTCTAGCACACATGCCACCAAAGCAACACTACCACACTAATTTTGACTTTTGGTATTCCATAAGTCATTTACAGTGCATTTACATTTGTTTCATCAACAATAATAGTGTGAATCACCTTAGTTTCCCATATGGTAAGTCAAATGTCCCTTGTATAGAGATTTCTTACATGAAATCATCATTAGCCAAATTATTAGAAGGTGGATGTTTGGGATCCTCTTCATATGAACCAAATAACACAAAATAAAATAATAGAAGGGAAATGTATTCCATGAAAAGAGGCGGTGTCTAAAGAAACTGTTACAACAATTAAGCACAACACATTATGATCAGAACATGACAATGCACTCTTCAATTGCGCATATCAAGCATCATTCATTCATATCAACACAACCCATAGGGTTGTTATTTTATAGTATCCATATCTAACAAACTCCCTTGATGTGAGGAGGATCTGGTACACAAATAGGGGTCGTTGGTTCTAACCATTTACAATAAATCCAAAATGTCCCATAGTTTAGTTAATTTTTCTAGTTGATCTGACCACAGTCTCATCGAACATTCAGTCGACCTCTTATTCGACTGCTTAGTCGAGTCTCCAATTGACTGCTTTGCTAGTCGACTAATGCTCTTCAACTGGATGTCTCTAGAATATCTAGAGATGATATGAACTTGCATAACATTATGTTCCAACACTCCCCATTGTAACATCTCCAATTCATATTTATGGAGATATCAACTCAAGTACAAAAACCAAGTCAGAAAATTTCAAAAACTAGTAGCTAGGATTCTAGATTTGACAGAATTGGTATTAAGCACAATTAGACCTCCCAATTTCTTCCCAAGATGGACTTTACTATATTATAAGGCTTAAAGTAGGATTAATAACATGCCAATACTTCTATATAAACACTTTTATGGGTACTTCACGCCTGAGTAGACCCCTTGGTCTAAACCCAAGGGTACAAGGCAATTTTCCATGAGACTTATGTGGAAACCCAAGGCTTCTGGTGCTTAATGGAAGTAATAAAACCCGGGTTAGACTATATGTAGGAATGTAACCTCCCTGATACAGTAGTAACACAAAGTTTTGGTATCAATATAATAGAGTTTGGAGGTTAAACAAGCAAGAGCGCTATATAGGACTTCTTGACTAATTATCATTCAGACTTTTCCAAACACCTCCAAAGGGTCATGAATTTTAGGATTAAGGATATGGGTGGATATTTAAGATTCTTACGGACCTGAATACTATTATAGAATGAAAATTAATCTCATAGGTGACATTCTATAACAATTTCAGTAAAAATAGTCAATTTCCTATGCATAAAGAGCAAGCCTTGAAACTGCAAGTTACAAGCAACTACAGAAGTCACGAATTCATTCTCAGGACTGATACATGAGTTCATATACATTTAATTGAACATAATAAATATTATATCATATTTTTATAGCAGAAAATTATAGTATACTGGACCCAAAGTTACAGAGAGTCCTCAACCCTTAGGATTTTACAATATAAAAGAAGACATATTAAATCTGAGAGTGAAAGGAAGGAATTTCACCACTAGATCAGAACCATGGGAAAGAGAACATCATAATATATATAAATAGAGGTACATGAATAATATGGGGCTCTTACACAGCTCGAAAATCCATAAATACAAAGAAGGAGTTGCATAGGTGCGTTCCTCAATACCGAAACCTTGGCTCTGGTGAAAATGGTTGTATCTTGATCATCCAGACACCTTTTTTGTTCAGAAAAAAAAGGTGTTTCCTACTGTAAAATACCATATGGACTCAATGGAATAGGTATCACATCCCATAATTGCTCAAAATTTAAAAAAAACATAACCTCCATTTTGGCCCTTCAACACTGTTTCCATTGAATGAAGGGATTGAATCGCACAACAAGAACACCGATGACTGGATCAGATATGCAATTCATAATATAATTACTGCACTGGCATTGTGAATATGAATGGAATAAGGATTTCTATGGGGAACATCACCCATATCTGGCTAGGGGCACATCTCCCAAGCCTTTGAGATCTGAGAGCTCTCAAGACAATTATCAAAATGACCAAAAGATGTGCACTAGGGCACACCATTGTCATGCCCCCAATTTTTGCTATGGTCCATGGGGGTGATTTTGGCCTAAGTCACCTAGGAATTAATTAATTAATTAATGGGTGAATGTGGAAATTATCTTATGGAATATTCCTAAGGGTGTCTTTGGGTGATTAAATGGATAAGGTGCCCCCCTGAAGATATTAATCCCCAAACTAAGTATCTAAGGTGAATTATTAATTAATTGGGGAATTTTAAGCCATGCCTATAGTTAAATAATTATTTAATTATTTTAATGTTGGAGTTTTGGATTATTTAATTTTTAATTAATATTTGTAATTGGAGTTTCCAATATGTGTGCAAGTGGGCCAAGAGGGTGCCCCCCTTGAGGATAATGTTGCTAAATTGGAATGGGAGGTCAGAAAATAGAAATATGGCTAAAGCAACTTGTGGATTTAGAAAAAGAACAAAAGAAGGAAAGATGTAAGAGTTGCTAGAATCAAGAAAATGGAAACAATCAGAAAAATCAAAGAGGGCGCTTTTGCTAAAAAGAATAAAGGGAATGTCAGATAAAATCAGGAAACAAAGGGATGACAGTTTCCAAAATGAAGGAAATACATCAAGCAAAGGAAAAGGAAGGTTACCCACTCATAGGTGACCTATTCTCACAGGTCACCAAGCCAAGTAAATTGCTCAACATGTCAACATGAATTCTATAAAAGAATGTTTCCAAATCCCATTCACAACTTTTGATCTACTTACAGAGGTTCATGTTGCTACTGATAAGAGGTTCATCATCCACACTTGAATACCATTCAACCATTAGAAGAGTTTCCATCACTCAGAAGTGCTTGAGGTGAAGACAATTGGTAGATCTAGTGGGGAGAAAGCTCCCATTATTGAAGGAAGAGTCCAGATCATTAGAGAGAATAAGTGCGCAGCCCATGAGCTCTATTTTGCACCTGTAGAAGCTCATAATTCAGATATATCAGATATCTTATCCTTCTACCCTTCCTCCAACCCTTTCTCGTTCCCTGTAGGGGAAGACAATGGTATATCTAGTGGGGAGAAAGCTCCCATTCTTGAAGGAAGAGTCCATATCATCAGAGAGAAGCAGTGAAAAACCCATGAGATCTGTTTTTCACCTGTATAATCTCATCACTCAGATATATCAGATATCATACCCTTCTTCTCTTCCTCCAGCCCTTTCTCCTTCCTTGTGGGGGAAAACTAGCTCTTGGAGGCCTCCTAATGCACTGTGGGTGCAACTGAATGTACTAATTCTTCCATAACTCTGATTAATACTTAAAAATAATATTCATATGATATCAAAGGTTAATATATGTTTATGGCTGATATTTGAATTTATTGGTGGCTTTGGAACTTCTAGAGATCAAGACTAGCTATTCTAGCTTTATGGGAATTGTAGTTAATGGAGGAGGCATAATATTTGATAGATATTTATGTAAAATTATGATTCAAAACTTTGTGTTAAATTAAGTTATAACAGTGCCATTAAATTCTGGAAAACAAAGTATGACATTTTTTTAATGAGTTATTACCTTTAAGATTCCAAGACTAGCTCATTGAGCCTCATTTATTGACTAGTTTTAGCAAATATTCTTGTATGTTTCATCCTTGAAGTATTTATATGATATAATGCTTGTATGTGGTCATAATAACACTAATATATACCCCATTTCTCTGTTCCTGATGTTTTGGATGCATTACAGCCTGTTTGGAAAAAGCCTGGAAATATCCTACCTGTGCAATCCCCAGTAGCACCCTTGACTAGTTTTGCTTCCAAATCCCCCTACAAGCTCCCAAAATCTTTTGAAATCTGATCCATTATATTTTATTGATATTATTTACTGAGAATAACCCTTACTTCCAACTAGAACCCTTTCCCAGTCTAGTATGCATATGCTGGAAGCCCAGGAAGCCTCGAAGTAGGCAAGAGACTTGTCTGTTGTTGAAAAGTGAAAGGATCTAGTACCTTGTGCATAGGAATCAATGTTCAGACTGAAAAAAATCCTTGAACCAAAATTCAGAACCAAAATTAATCCTTACCATCCTTGATCAGTGAACCAATACTCCTCACTTACACCCTACACACCACAAAGAAACTTGTTAAATTTTGCTAGTTATAATTTTGTTAAAAATGGGAGTTTGGAGATAGTATTCTGGACAATTCTTGGCTGGGATATTACAACCACCTTCATTTATAGCATGAATGAGTATTCAATATACATTGAATATGGTCATCTAACTTACTAATGTTCCTTCCTTGACTTATTTTGGCATCTTCAACTTTTACATGCCTTTTTCCCTGCTCTGTTGCCTTTCCGCTTTAGACTGATTTTCTGCTTTAGGAAACATCTTGCTTTTCCTAGATATTCTCCGTTTTTTCTATGCTTTTTTTTTCTTTTTTACTTCTTCCTACTTTATGGAATTTATTTCCTTTTCTGCCATCTTTTTTCTTTTCTGAGTTTGCTACTTTTGTCACTTGCTTTCCACCTGTTTGTGGCTTTGTGTATTTTTCTTGATTTTCTTGTAGTTTCCATTTTGAATGAAAAGTCATTAGGTCCACAAGACCTCATGCACCCTCCTTGGCTACCTAACACATCCACTAATTACAAAAATTAAATATTATCAAAATTATTTACAATTTTAACATAGTACATTAATCCTAAGTCTAAAAATTAATTAACTTGACAATTAATACCTCAAAACTTAACTCCCTTCTTATTAATTGTTTTATGCCCGAATCTATAGGGGTTGACGATGTATTAGAATGACCATGGGGCCCTCATGGAGGGGACACTACAGTCCTCCCCACCCAAAATTGCTTTTCCTCAAGCAATTGCAAACATGAGTGATGAGAACATGTGCACTGCCTCCAAAATGATGCTACAAAATTTCCTCAGGGTTTAGAGGAATCTCTCCTCCATACTATATGATCCATTTGTTAAGCATGTATTGGTCACCCATTTCCATCAAGTAAAACATATTTTTCTAAGTTCTCATCCTAGTAGGAGACTCCTTTTCCAACTTGGGTATCCATATTTGTCTTCAAATGGAAGGGTCCTCTGCTTGGTGTATCACCCCATTGGATTTATTTAGTTTGGTCATATATTTGGGAAAATAGAAAACAAGGGTAGGATGAAACTTCTTCATGTAGGAATCAAATTTCCTTTCTAAAACATTTTATCAAGATACACAATCCTAATCCCTCCAACTTCACATTCAAGGACATTAGCATACAATGGTTTCTCTATCCAAGTATACAATACAATTTCCAAATTGAGAAGATGCCTCTCCATCATCCTACAATGAATCATAATACTATCAAAGGAAGCAAACTAAAACTCACCAAGCTGCTTGTTGTATATTATCCTCATGTAAGTATGTGAAGCAATGAGTGCATGAATTGAGCCAATGGCCATGAATAGACATCCATAATTGCCACATTGACAACCAAGAGTTGTTTTCTACACAACTTCTTCTCCCATCCAAATTTGATGATGGCCAAAGTGGAGATGATCAAACTTGGGGAAAATCTTGTTCCCAAGCAATTCACTTCCTTTCTAGATCATAGTGAATTTTTATGCAATTGGTTCCAAAGGAGGCCTTGTGATACTTGGTGTAGAAGATTCCCTAGTATGCCTTTCACTCTCACCATTGGGCCTCTTGTCATGCTTGTAGGATAGAGTGAACCTTTATTGATCCATTACCCATATTTTAAGAGAGTGCTTGGTAAGGAGAAAATATTGGGAATCCAACAATTGGGGATGATCGTGGAGATGAATGGATAACTTCATTCATGTTCTCATGCTGCTCATCTTGGATCTAGTCATTCAATGGTTCACATGTAAATTGAATTTTAGAAGACTCCACCACTAGTTAAATCTTCCAAGAAAATGGATCTTCTTTTAAAGGAAGAAATGCACATGCCACTACTTCCTTTTCTTATTCCTTGTATGTAGCAACAAAAATATGGGCGTGTACCTCACTCACACATTCAAGTAGGTTCCCCTCTTCTTTGTCCGGTGGTCTACTGGGGAAAAGGTTTTTGAGGACCTTCTCATTCCTTCCCACTCTACAGTACATAGTGTCAACACAAAGAGTCTTGTGAAGACTCTCAATCCATCCAACAAGAATATAGTGTGTCCATTCATCATAAGTTTTCCAATGTAGGAAACTCATCCATTTCTCCATATGAATAGACTTCTGTAAATGAAAGCTGGCTCACTCTCCATGATCCATTTGATCACGTTGAATTCCTCCCAACATATTGGTCACTTGGAGAAACTTGGCACTCCAAAGGATAACAGGATCCCATAGCCATAATGGAATTCCATCACTTCCAAAGCATTTAAAGGTCTTTGTCATTTGATCCAACAATGTTTGGATCTCTTCTTGTACAATTTGATTTCTTACATGCTTTGTTGTTACCAACATGCTCTGTATGCAAGATGGTCTTATTTGGCATGGTAGCTCTAATTCCTTCATGTACTTGTGTTGAGCCCAGAATTGGCCCTTTTTGACCATCATTTATCACTGTCCCTTACCTTGTCTTACACCAATTACCTTGGCAATTCAACTTATTGTCCTTATATATTCCCCAAATTACCAAGGTATGGCCGATTATTGTTTTATTGTATTAATACTTATGATTGTGATGATTTAAGCTGTGCATCTCTTAATTCGTGCTAACATGATGCAAATTATGAAGGTAGTAAGATAAATAGACCGCAGGAAGATCGGAGCTGAACAAGTCACGGAGGAAGGGACGTCCATTGCTTAAGGAAGGTTCCTTGGGGCTCAAATCGTCAATCAAGGCACAGTCGTGGCAGGGCAGCTGTAACATAAAGTTCTATCTTAAGTATGTTGCTGCTCGAATCCAGCTGTGAGCTGGAAGGACCGCCACTCTTGGGACAGTTGATAACTCCTCTCATATTTGGATATTTCAGTTCTGCCACGCATTGTAACAGCTAGATTATTTAGGGCGCCTGAAGATCATAGATCTTCATGGCTGCCCAATTATAGGTTTAGATGTTGCAACTGTATGTATAAATATGTGGTATTATCTCGATCGAGGGGTTGGACAGCAATGAATTAATTCATCTTGTATTAGCAGTGAAGCCGAAACTGTGTACTCATCCTTCTGTTAATATAAGGAGTTGCTTCTGAGTTAAAGAGAGTGTTGTTCAACCAGCGTCTCTGTGTGAAGACTGGGCCCGTCTTCCACAGAGATTGCTGTGTTAATTTAGGATTTCATCTTTCTGTTGTGTGATGATTTGATCTTTCTTTTGTACGCAGCAGCAATATTCATTGTGTGGATTTCTCAATAAATGATTTATTTGTGAGATTGGTAAATGGTATCAATAACAGTCGACTGAGTCAGGTTTGTTTTATGTAATTCAATTTCTGTTCACACTGTTGTGCTCATCCTGCAGCTGAAACGTAATCCCAGAAGTTCCTACGAATTAGCTTCCCTGTTATGTGTTGATTGATTTATATTTTGCAATTCAGCATCTTAGAACAGTTGCTTCAATCTCCCTTATTAAATTCTAGAGTAATGTTCAGGTCATGCTTCATGATTCCCAGCTTGATTTCATTAGACAGTTGATTATTTTAGAATGCAATTGAGATTTCCTTCCTGCAATCGTTGATTAGATCTGATATTCGTTCTGCTTGATGCATAATAGAAAAGGATTGTAGTGCAGCAGTTAGAAGGCAATTGGGATTGCGTAGATTCTTGGGATGAACATAGATGATAGAAGATAAAAGTATTCACTTCTAATGGTTTGTGTTTAAGCATATATTGTGCACTTGTCCTTTGAAATAAAAAGACTTTCTCGGGTTGACAATAAATTTCATACGCTCTGTGTGTTGATATTTAATTATCTGCAATTAGAGTGCTTGACATTTTGGCGCCGTTGCCGGGGAAGGATAAAAATTAAACACTAGTCATTAGTTGTATCTGATAATTGCTTTCAGTCAGTCTTTTGGTTGTTTTTGAAATGATCTGCTTCGCATGAATACGAGGGGGGTAAAACGCGATCACCTCCCGACCCCCAAAACCCCACAAATTACTAACAGTACAGGTGGTTCGGGTCGTGGTCGAGGTCCACCGCTGGGCAGAAGAACATTCATTGACGACCTTGTTGACAAAACTGATTCAGCTGTCAGATCTCGTCAACAGGGGACTCCTATCAAAAGAGGCCCTACTGATCCTGGAGCGTTAGCATCAGGATCTACAGTGGAAGATACAGGAGCAGCGGTGATTTCTGCATATACTCCTGCTAAAGAAGGAACAGCTGATTCGGCTGTTGCAATTAAAGAGTACGCAGCTGTTACAACTGAAGAATACGCAGCTGCTACAACCGAAGAATACGCAGCTGCTGCAACCGAAGAATACGCAGCTGTTACATCCGAACAATACGCAGCTGTTACAACTGAGGTAAGGGATAAAGGAACAAACGAAGGAGAAGATACAGAAGAAAAGATGAATAACAGACATGAGAATGAAGAGGAAGAAGCAGTGGTACAATACCATCATGAAGATAATTCCCCGCCAGAAACTATGGCTACATTGCAATTCCCAATACAGCAGCTCGAGGGGACAGCTCCTATGAAAAACATCTCACCGTCGGTGTTACCCCCGCTTCCATGGCAGGGCGGCAGAAGATCCAGACGAATTCCTGTTTGAATTCGATATCCTCTGTCGCAGCTATGATTATGTCACAGATGCTCAAAAGTTGAAGCTTTTTCCTGCCACCCTGAAGGACAATGCATTACGTTGGTTCATGAGCCTTGGGGGAGGAACTGTTGCTAATTGGAACAAGATGAAGCAAGTGTTCCTGGAAAAATATCAAGAATATTGCAACACCAGGGACAAGAGGGAGGAGTTATTCAAAATGGTACAGAAGGAGGACGAAAGCTTGGAGGATTTTGTAGAGAGGTTGCTGTACAATGTGCAGAGAGCTGGACAGACGAACATGGGACTAGATGTGCTTAAGATAATCCTGCTTCGAGGAATCAGGGACGATTGTTTAGACATGCTAAATTTATTAGGAAAGGGGGATATCTCTAAAGAATCTTTTGAGACAATTGTGGAATTATGTAAGAGATATTCCAGGGGATCTTCTAGGCATAATAAGCAGCATAAACGAAATAAACTGGAACGTGATGTCTTCGACAGAACTCAGAAGTCATCCAATGGGGGAGCTACACGTGCAGAGATAGGCAATCTTCTTGAAAACTTTAAAACAGAAATGATGAGCTCTATCTCTTCAGAGATTGACGTCTTGAAGGCCAAGCAAAGACAGGCAGTGGAGGATCTCACACTAGGGGTGTTTTGTCCCCGATGTAGAAAGACTCATCCACTGAAAGAATGCCCCCTTGACAAAGTTCAAGTATGTCAATTGTGCGAGCTGAATCATGATATGAAAGAATGCCCCACGCTGCCCCAAGTGAAAGCTGTTCTGCAGGCATCAACTCCAGAGGTGGATTCAGCCTACTTTATTGCACAGAAGAAACCCTGGCAGCCCCGGAATCAAGGTATATCTCCCGATTCATTTCCATTTTTGAATAATTTGAATAATTGGAATACTAATATGCAAAACGTGAATACACAATTCCCTTCAAATTATGCTCAGTGGAATTCTCCTCAACCTACGATGCAAGGTTATAATTCATGGAGTCCTTGGACACAGCCACCTCATCAACCTACTTCATGGTCTCCTGGATGGAGGAACTTCCATCCTGGGAATCAGTTTCCTCAACCACCTCCACCTCAACAGTTACCGTATCCTCCATATCCTCAATTTCAGCAATATCCTCAATACCTACCTCAGCAGTCGCAGCTGCAGCTGCAAAATAATCCTGTGCCTAACATACCAATACGGCCTCAGCTGCCTGCCCAACCTAACCCTAACCCAAATAATAAAACAGTCCAGCAACTGGAAACTCTCAATATGCCAGCCTACTCTCTCTCCCCTGTACCTTGTAATGACATTCGCTTACGGTCTGGGAAGGTAGTAGAACGTGTAACTTCAGAAAATATTCCACCAACTGTGTATGACAAAGGAGAGAGTTCCCAGCATCCTTTTGATCCGGTTCCTATCATTGAAGATGCTGAGCATCCCTCAGATGGGAGGGCTGAAACATTGAACGATGAAGTGGATAACACGCAGCCCACCCAGTTGGTAAGGCAACCACCTTACCCTGAGAGATTGATGCTGCCACAAAGAGGGGGGCAACCTCAGTTCAATCTCTTAGGAGAATTGAAGAACCTTTATGTTAAGATTCCCCTTTTACAAGCTCTTCAAGATGTACCTATCTACGCTAGAACTGTTCGGGACCTGTGCACTAAAAGACCGGGAAGGAAACCCAGAGATCCTCCTACTGTTCATGTTATAGGGAATTTATCCGCTTTAATGACTGGAAAAACCCCTGTAACTAAGTATGAGGATCCCGGCAATCCTACTGTCACTGTACACATAGGACAAACGCAGATACCCAACGTACTAGTAGATTTAGGAGCTGCGATCAATGTTATAACAATGGAGACTGTAAAAAAGCTCGGATTCACCAATATTAGACCGACCCCTACTATCTTAGAACTGGCAGACAGATCCACCATCAGACCTGAAGGGATTTTGGACGACCTCGTTATTTCAGTAGACTCGTGGGAATACCTTGCCGATTTTCTGGTATTACAGCCAAAATCACAGCTGGGGGGACATCCATTGATTTTAGGGAGACCTTGGTTGGCTACAGCTGATGCTTGCATCAGCTGTCGATCAGGATCTATGACTATATCTGATGGCATGGAAACCAAAAATCTTACCCTGTACCCTCCAGCAAGGCCGAGTCTAGAAACTGAAACCTCCCTTTGGATAGAACAAGAAGAAGAAGAAGATGTTCAGCCATTACTAACAATAGGGAAGGCACTAACTTTCAAAAACGAAACAGAAGACGATGCCATTAATAATTTCATTAGCGAACCTGCTTCTGTAGACAAGGAAGTTTATCAACTTCTGAACAGTACCCTCGGCAAAGAAGAACAAGAACAGCTTACGGAGGAAGCACTAGCCAATGACGCAAATATAATCCCAGTATTGAAAAGCTCGAGAAGTATTCCTATTGAGGTAGAGCCTGGAAGAACTTTGAACATCAATCCTGCTCTCTCCTCAGAAGAACAAAAGCGCCTAACCAATCTCTTGAAGGAACGTAAGGGGGCATTCGCCTGGGAGTATACAGACATGAAGGGTATTCCTTCTAGTCTGTGCACTCATCATATTTATATTAAGAACGACTCCCGGCCTGTATGTCAACCCCAACGACGCATGAACCCCAATCTGAGGGATATAGTGAAGGAAGAAATCCAGAAACTCTTGGAAGCAGGATTCATCTATCCTATTTCAGACAGTGAGTGGGTTTCCCCACTTGTAATTGTACCCAAGAAAAACGGTAAATGGAGAGTCTGTGTCGATTATAGGGAGCTGAACAAGGCTACACAAAAGGATCACTTTCCTCTTCCCTTTATTGACCAGGTACTTGATAACTTATCTGGGAAGAAGTTCTTCTCCTTCCTGGACGGATTCAGTGGGTACAATCAAATCCAGATTGCTCCAGAGGATCAGGATAAGACCACCTTCACCTGCCCTTGGGGAACGTTCGCCTACAGGGTGCTTCCCTTTGGGTTGTGCAATGCACCTGCAACGTTCCAAAGAGCTGTGATTGGCATATTTTCTGAATTGGTAAATGATAGCATGGAAGTTTTTATGGATGATTTCACTCCTTATGGCAGGGATTTTGATGAAGCATTGGAAAATTTGAAGAAGGTTTTAATTCGCTGTGAACAGGCTCGCCTCTCACTGAGCACTGAAAAATGCCACATGATGATGAGTGAGGGGGTGGTATTAGGACATTTCATCTCTACTAACGGTATTCAAGTGGATCCTTCAAAAATTAAGGTGATAAAGAATATACCAACCCCTTCAACTCAGAAAGAGGTGCGAAGTTTTCTGGGACATGCTGGGTATTACAGGAGATTCATAGAAAACTTCTCCAAACTTGCTTCTCCTTTGTTTTCATTGTTAATGAAGGATGTGCAGTTTGCATGGAGTACAGCATGCCAGACAGCATTTGATAAGCTTAAAGAGAAACTGTCCACAGCCCCTATTTTAAGGGGACCTAATTGGACCATACCTTTCCACATTTCTTCAGATGCTTCTGATACCGCCATTGGAGCAGTACTAGGACAGCAGGATGGTCAAGTACCTTATGCTATTTATTATGTGAGTAAAAACTTAGCCCCTGCTGAACTAAATTATACTGTTACTGAAAAAGAATTTCTTGCTATTGTTTATTCTATTAATAAGTTTCGGCATTACATTACTGGGTATCCTACATTTGTGCATACTGATCACTCTGCCATTAAGTATTTAATGAATAAACCTGTCACTAATGCCAGAGTAACCAGGTGGCTTTTATTATTACAGGAATTTGATATTACTATTATAGATAAACCTGGAAAAGAAAATGTTGTTGCTGATTTTTTATCACGATTTACTAACAGTGATGACAGTTCACCTGTTGAGGATGCTTTCCCGGATGAACATTTATTTGCACTCTCAGCTCATTCACCCTGGTATGCAGATGTTGCTAATTATTTGGCTGCAGGGAAACTTCCGCCACATATGTCTAAACGAGAGAAAAGAAAAATTATTCAGCAAAGTGCCAGGTATTGTTGGCTCAAAGGCCATCTCTTTTACACAGGACCTGATCTTGAAATTAGAAGATGTGTAAGGGAAGATGAGATCTTTCATATACTGAAGGCCTGTCACGATGAACCTTGCGGAGGACACTTTGCAGATAAAAGAACAGGACATAAGGCGTTGCGAATGGGCTATTATTGGCCGACACTGTTCAGAGATGCTAAAAAATATGTTCAGTCCTGCGACAGCTGCCAAAGGATGGGCCAACCTAATAAGACAGACCAGATGCCTTTACAGCCCCAAGTGGTACTAGAACCGTTTGATAGATGGGCATTGGACTTTGTTGGTCCTATCAACCCTCCTTCCAAACAAAAGATTTACATCTTGGTGTGTACAGACTACATGACTAAGTGGGTAGAAGCTGTAGCTTTGGCTAAGGCAAACGACCAGGCGGTGATTGATTTCCTGTACAGTGAAGTTTTTACCCGTTTTGGAGTACCAAAGGAAGTAGTTACCGATGGCGGACCACAATTTATTTCACATCAATTTGAATCTTTGCTCCGGAAGTATCATGTGCAGCACAAGATAGCTTCACCTTATCATCCCCAGGCCAATGGTCAGGTGGAAAGCACTAATAAAGTTATCGAAGCAATCCTTACTAAAACAGTTAAAAGCCATCGAAGGGATTGGGCTGACAGACTTCCAGAAGCACTGTGGGCATATCGCACGACTTGGCGCAACACCACGGGCTTTTCTCCCTATGATCTGGTGTATGGTAAGAGTGCCATCTTTCCAATTGAATTTGAGATCAAGACCCTGAAAACAGCCATTGAAATGAACCTGGATGTAACAGAAGCCCAGAAAAGAAGATTGAATCAATTGAATGAACTGGATGAGAAACGATTAGCTGCGGTAGACCAGACTGTGCTGCTTCAGCAACAGAGATCTAACTGGCATGACCGATTCATCAAAAAGAAAATCTTCCATGAAGGAGACTGGGCACTACTGTACGACTCTAGATTCAAGAAAGATTTCAAAGGGAAATTACGCACAAGATGGCTGGGTCCATATTTGGTTGACAGGGTATTTGACAACGGCACTGTTCGCCTGGTCACCATTGATGAAAACCGTATGCCATTACTTGTTAATGGCCACAGGCTGCGACTGTATCGGAAGCCCATTTCGAAAGATGCATTCATTTCACAGATTGCTGCTGATCCAAACTACCAATTGGCACCAGAGCAGGAACATTTTTCTACCTTTACCAAATCTTAAAATGAAAATCATATTTGCTGTACATAAATAATTTCTTGCTGTAGCGTATAATTGTCATTTTTTTCTTTTTTTCATTTGATCTCTTTGCTTGCTGTTGTCTTTTAAGAAAAAATTTTCAGGGAAGCGCCAGGAGAACGTTTGGGGCCCATAATGAAAATCTCTCTGTGCCGTCCTTGTGTTAAAAAAAAAAAAAAAAAAAAAAAAAAAAAAAAAATTCGGCAGCTGCAACATATTTTCCGGCAGCTGCAACATATTTTCCGGCAGCTGCAACATATTTTTCCGGGATCCGTAATGCCCTTTCCGACAGCCGTCAATCTTTTTCGACAGCTGCAACTTTTGCGGCTGCAACATCAGCGGCTGCAACTCCGGCAGCTGCAATCTCGGCGGCTGCAACTCCAGTTTCCGCGGCTGCCACCTTATCTTCCACGGCTGCCATCTCATTTTTCCGCAGCTGCCATTTCATTCACCAGCTATGGCCACCTCATCTTCCACGGCTGCCATCTCATTTTCCGCAGCTGCCATTCCATTTACCAGCCACAACCGTATTCTCCATTTCCCGGTAGCCGTAAATTTTTCCCGTCCGCCGTCAAAATCTTTTCCGATAGCTGCAACTCCGGCAGCTGCAATCCCGGCGGCTGTAACTTCGGCGGCTGCAACATCTTTTTCTTGCAGTCGCCACATCACTTCCCGGCCGCCACCTCATTGACCAAGTCACTTCCACACCACAGCTGTCATTTCTTTCCAGCGGCTGCGACATATTTCCCATATTCAAAAAATCTTTTCCCGCCAGCCGTAAGTTTCTTCCGCCGCTGTAAAATTTTCCCGTGACAGCCGTAATTTTTCCCGGATATTGTGAATCTTTTTCCGGCTGCCACGAATTCTTTCCCGATGGCTGTAACTTCTTTCTTGTCAGCTGCAACAAGCTTTTTCATCGGCCGTGTGATCATTTCTTTGGCAATTTGCAGTGGTAACTCCCGTGTTAACAGAAGGATTGTTCAACTTGCTAATTATGACGCTGATTCAGCCCAGTCCTGCCGGCGAACTCATCATTTCAACCCGGAGGATGCGACGCCTTGTGTTTTACCGGCGAAGGAAATCAGTGCCTTATCCGAGTCATCATGATTCCACGTCTGATTGTGCACGCGTTCGGCTCCATGACGTCACCAACTCCATGCTCCACCAGTTTCCGCAGCCTTCCGACGCACAGTTTTATGAGGTATGGCTTTCATTTATCACGTGACTAAGTATTGATATCATGTAAACGAGATTGGCCGTACCTTCACTCGTACCACCATTTATATCTGATTGAACCTTTCCCTCGTACGACGTCATACTAATAACTGCCACCTTCCCCAATTCGGCATGAAAACTTTAAACTCCTCTCTGCGCTTAACTTTCCAAATTAGTTCATTCGCTCAACGTCTCCGCTCAACGATTCGTGCATTCTCCGCGCTGCAACTTCTATTCTGGATCCTGTACTCTGTCGAAACAGCAGTTCTATCTTGCAGCCAGGACCATGGGCATTCCAGTTCGCCATGAACCTTTCAATACCCGGGAACTTAGACGGAATTTGCAGGTTCTGGCCATTTTTCAAGCCGCTGGCTGGGTCGAGTTCTTTGAACGATTGGATGGATTCGACCGGGACGCAGCCCTGCAATTCGCATTGAATCTTACTAAAACACACTCCACGGTGTGGGGGCTGTGTATAGATGTTTCGGAGGTCATTATATCCGAGGTTACAGCTATCCCATTGGTGGGAAAACCTTGGTTTAATCGTCGAGTCCCTGCAACGGTTGCACGGGAACAATTTTTACTTCCAGGGGAGCAAGTTGAAGCATCCAGGAGAGGGATTGCATTGAAGTCACTGCCGCAGCCATGGGACCAGGTCGCTATCTTCCTCAAGAAATACATAACTTGCGAAGGTAGATACCAAACTGTGTACAACTCTGAACTTCCTTTGCTTTCTCATCTCCGTCATGGCATTTTGTTAAATATTCCATTTTACCTATTGCATGATTTGCGCCATATGGCAACATTCGTCCAATCTGCAAAGCACCCATTATCCTCCCTCACCCACCATGGCCTCATTAAGTTAATTATTAAAAGAACCCTGGCCCAACATAATATAACATGGGAGCAATTCATCACCCGGCCACAGCAACCTGTTCCCTTGAGGGTTATTCCATTACAGCAATTACCGGTTCCGCCACAACAGGAGGACCGGAGTTCCTCCAGTGAAGTTGGGGGGAGGGATGAAACGGAAGAAGAACCACAGAGGGCACAGGCAGGACCATCCGGGAGGGATGAAACGGAAGAAGAACCACAGAGGGCACAGGCAGGACCATCCGGGAGGAATGAAACGGAAGAAGAGCAACAGGGGGCACAGGCAGGAACATCAGGGGTTGACAAAACTACAGAAGAAGAACAACCCGAGGCACAGGCAGAGCCGTTTGAAGTATATGAATCCCCAGCACAAGCAGAACCAGTGGGGGATGACACTGCATCTGAAGGAGAGCGAGGGGAAGCGCAAACAGAGCTGTCAGGCGACAATATAGATGAAACCCTCGTGGAAAACCTAGACAACAGGGCAGCTCCGACAGCAGAAGGTGAAATTGGAGCAGCATCAAAAGCTGCGACAATGGAACCTGAAGATGACGGAGCTAGAGCAATGGAGGACGACATTGAGCTGGTCACAATCGAGTCTTCACCGGAATGGGCAGGAGGAGCAGCTGTGATTGAAGAAGAACAGCATGGAGGGCAGGTAAATATTCCTTTAACTTCAGCTTTGCCTCCCTATATTCCAGCTCCACGAGAAGAAACACTACAAAAAGGAAAGTCACAAAAGAAACCCCCACAGAAAAGGAAGAGGGCCACCAATGAGTTTGATTTAGTGGCACCAATCAGAAGGAAACGAACTCGGTCAATCACAGCAGCAGAGGCAGCCAGAACAAAATGGGCAACCTTAGAGACACAGGTTGAACCCCCAATCCTTACACCGAAACCGAGGGATGCTCCACAAAGGCCAGTGGAGGAAGAGCCGGGGGTTGAGGGACTCTTGTATGAGAATGCAATGCTGAAAGAGGACCTCCAAGCACTTAGAAAGGAGCTGGAAACATGGAAGGAAATCTGCCAAAAGCAGGGTGGAAGAAAGATGTATACATTAATAGAGGCTGCAGACCAAGTGGAGGAAACAGCTTCTGCTGAAGCTGGAGAAAAGGATGAGCGAATACTCTGCCCCACCTGTGGGGAGATCTTTGAGGAAGCAGGCCATAAAATTTTACTTAGCACCTATTCAGCACAACAGCCTGCAGCCACAGAAGGGAAAGCAGTGGAGAAAGAGGATGCTGCAACACAAGAACCAGCACCTTTAAACATCCTTGCTGCAGCTGCTACTTCCCATGATGCAGAAGTCATAGAACAGATGGGAGAAGAACAGGGAGTGGAGGATGCCCTGGAAATTTATAAGGAATGTATGGCAATTCCAAAATGCTCCCACGACATAGAAATCATAGAACAAATGGGAGAAGAACGGGAGATGAAGAATGCTCTGGAGCTTATAAAAGAGTATAGTGAGACCCCAGAGTGTTCTCATGACACAGAAATCATGGAGCCAAGGGATACTCTGGAGGATAGTGAAGAATTTTGTGCTGTAACCCCAGAACGTTCCCAGGACACAATAATTTTAGAAGGAGAAATGGAAATGCAGGACAGTGACAAGTTGAAACAGGATGCTGCAACACAAGAACCAGCAATCCTGAACTTGACCGTCCAACCGACTGAGCAGACAGAAGAAGAAGCCGGGACAGAGGATATTCTGGCATTCAACGATGAACTCTGGGTGGTGACCCCAGAAAGCTCTCATGATACAGAACTCGTAGAAGAGGAGCTGCAGCAAAATAAAGATGAAGATGTAAGCCAGGATGTTGTCACACAAGAACCAACATCCTTGGATGCTGCAGCAAGAACCCCTGAACTGCAGTTGGAGGATAACCCGGGAGTAGAGATCATTCCTGATACACAATGGAGTGATGATGAACAGGTACAGACACCCTGCTCAGGTGACACTGAAATCTTGGAGGAGGAGCTGCAAATTGAAAAGGATATCCAATCTCAGCAGCCAATTGACAAAGAAGACACTGTTACACAAGAACCAGTGTCTCCAAAAGCAATAAAGGCAGCTGCTGAAGAAGGTTTAAGGGATGTTGCTGTTACACAAGAACCAGCAACTCCCTTGATAAGATTAGATGCGCTGGAAGACACTGTCCCACAAGAACCAGTGCTTCCACCTCCTACAGGTATCATTGAATTGGATTCAGATTGAGTGTGTCTTTTCAACTTCCCCAGGCATAGCATAAGAGAACTGCAGATATTAGCAAGTAGCGGGAGAAGGGGAACAGTAAAGTTGGGAGCTGCTGGGTTGCTCACAGAAATTTTTCAAAGGGATAGAGGGGATGCCTGATTTATCTACATTCTTTCCTCTTGCCTGGACAAGGTTCAGTACAATATTCAGATGCAGGTTGTTGCATGAGGACATGCAACAGGATAGTTGGGGGGAGATGTTGAGCCCAGAATTGGCCCTTTTTGACCATCATTTATCACTGTCCCTTACCTTGTCTTACACCAATTACCTTGGCAATTCAACTTATTGTCCTTATATATTCCCCAAATTACCAAGGTATGGCCGATTATTGTTTTATTGTATTAATACTTATGATTGTGATGATTTAAGCTGTGCATCTCTTAATTCGTGCTAACATGATGCAAATTATGAAGGTAGTAAGATAAATAGACCGCAGGAAGATCGGAGCTGAACAAGTCACGGAGGAAGGGACGTCCATTGCTTAAGGAAGGTTCCTTGGGGCTCAAATCGTCAATCAAGGCACAGTCGTGGCAGGGCAGCTGTAACATAAAGTTCTATCTTAAGTATGTCGCTGCTCGAATCCAGCTGTGAGCTGGAAGGACCGCCACTCTTGGGACAGTTGATAACTCCTCTCATATTTGGATATTTCAGTTCTGCCACGCATTGTAACAGCTAGATTATTTAGGGCGCCTGAAGATCATAGATCTTCATGGCTGCCCAATTATAGGTTTAGATGTTGCAACTGTATGTATAAATATGTGGTATTATCTCGATCGAGGGGTTGGACAGCAATGAATTAATTCATCTTGTATTAGCAGTGAAGCCGAAACTGTGTACTCATCCTTCTGTTAATATAAGGAGTTGCTTCTGAGTTAAAGAGAGTGTTGTTCAACCAGCGTCTCTGTGTGAAGACTGGGCCCGTCTTCCACAGAGATTGCTGTGTTAATTTAGGATTTCATCTTTCTGTTGTGTGATGATTTGATCTTTCTTTTGTACGCAGCAGCAATATTCATTGTGTGGATTTCTCAGTAAATGATTTATTTGTGAGATTGGTAAATGGTATCAATAACAGTCGACTGAGTCAGGTTTGTTTTATGTAATTCAATTTCTGTTCACACTGTTGTGCTCATCCTGCAGCTGAAACGTAATCCCAGAAGTTCCTACGAATTAGCTTTCCTGTTATGTGTTGATTGATTTATATTTTGCAATTCAGCATCTTAGAACAGTTGCTTCAATCTCCCTTATTAAATTCTAGAGTAATGTTCAGGTCATGCTTCATGATTCCCAGCTTGATTTCATTAGACAGTTGATTATTTTAGAATGCAATTGAGATTTCCTTCCTGCAATCGTTGATTAGATCTGATATTCGTTCTGCTTGATGCATAATAGAAAAGGATTGTAGTGCAGCAGTTAGAAGGCAATTGGGATTGCGTAGATTCTTGGGATGAACATAGATGATAGAAGATAAAAGTATTCACTTCTAATGGTTTGTGTTTAAGCATATATTGTGCACTTGTCCTTTGAAATAAAAAGACTTTCTCGGGTTGACAATAAATTTCATACGCTCTGTGTGTTGATATTTAATTACTGCAATTAGAGTGCTTGACAACTTGCACCCCCAATCCATGGATGTATGTGTACTGAAAGTATCCAAGGGATTCCATACATACCCTTGATACTGCTCACATGGTAAGGCAATGTCAGTAAAAAATATTTTTTCTTACCACATAAGTAAAAAAATATTTACCTACATGAATCTCCATATTCGATATGCATCCATCCACCAAATCCATGGGTGAATAAACATTTTTGTTGGCGGTTCCATTTGAAATGAATTCAGCTACATCCTTTGTAGATGGGATTTCCTCGCATAGAGAAAGATCGTGGAATTCCTCATATGCGACAAGTGATTGGCAAACCTACTTCATGTCACCTCTTCTTTCAAGCACTTGTAGTTCTATATACTCCTCTTCACCATGTGCATGGGGTTCATCCCAAACATCATGTGTGCAATCAACCACACACATGTAATCACTAGGGGTTCTAGGAAAGGAATTTAAAATCCCAAAATTCACATGAAGTTGCTCTCCTTCTGCCACTGGTTTGTCTTCCACAAATTTGAGATCCATGTCTCTGTCCATGAACAACTGCAAGTAGTCATCCTTCATTTATTCCAGCTCCCTTTTGATGATGCAAATTTCAAAGCTAGATACATTGTTAACAATCCCACCTTGTTTATCCTCTAGCTGAATCCTCCCAATTAGATCTTCCAAATATCTATGTGCACCATTAGTTTTAGACATAACTTGAAGTTTCCTTTCTTCTGTGACTAGTATTAGGTTCTTTAAGTCACCCAATGTCTCATTGACTACACAGTGTGTGCTTCCACCTGTGAGATCCTCCACCATATGAGAATCATGCAGAATCTCATCCAACATTTCATCCCTCTCACTGCATTCATCCTTAACACCATAAATTTGAGCCTCATCACTAGAGAACTCAACCATGCCAATATTATCCCTAGAAGTGGATTTGATCTCATGATGACCCAAAGGAATATAAAAATCAGAATTTGGTTCATACCTTTGCATCACATATTTCCATTTATGTGGCAGATCTATGGTGGTCTGCTCTTCTGCCAAATTCTCTGGTTCACACCCAACTGGTGTGCGCTTGTCTTATGCTTCACTATGAAGCTCAAGTTGTGACTGTAAATTTGATTTATGTTCTTATTTTGTATATGATACAAAATATGTCTCACCACCATCAACAGGATCAATCTCCTTTTCAATGATCTTGAAATCACCATCAAAGAAACTGGAAGTGAATTCACCTCCCACACTGCCAACAACCTGATGATGGGTTGTTGGATCTTTAGATGTGCCTGGTTCCTCAATTAAGAGACTATTATGCATATCATTATCATCGGATGGTTGATATTTGACTATGGGATTTATTCTTCTTGCATCATGAGAGTCTTTAGGTGCACCCTTAGTCATTGGCTCCTCAGGAAAACTTACATCTGCAATTTGTGGTTCACTCTGCTCCACTTTAGGGATCTCTAACTTTGCTTCAATGATACCCTCCTTTAGGAAAATTGATGCCTCTTCATTCTTGGTTGTATTAGGATCACTTATTTTGGGGATTCCGCTTGATGTAGAACCAAATAATCTCATAAAACTCCCATAAAGGGGTATTTTTGGTGTAGCTTCATCTCTTGTCTTCTTATCTTCTTCATTGCTCTGAGTGGTGGAGAAAATTGGTTCTTATATGGATGATTTGATTCTCTAAAAGGAATACCCATCAACACCCTAATTCCAAAATCCATAATTATAATTGAAATAATCTTGAAATAAATAGCTGCACAGATCTTCTTACCCAATGCTAGGTACTCTTGGTACAGCGGGGCATGTTTTCACATACTTCTATTATCTTTGACAGATATTTCTTAACCATTGGAGGGTCAAACCTTATGTATTCTATGTATGTAATTTAACATGTGAAATCATCCTCTTCATGCAACATGGACAAGACTCCACCAATGTAAATAACTTCTTCCTCTTCATACTGCTAAAGGGCTTCTTCACTCATTGATATGAACCTCATTCTGCAACTTGAAGATGTGGTCTGTAATAGTTATCCAATTAAGAGGTTATGGAGCTTGGTATTGCTGATCATATGTGCACAATACCATGTTATAATACCACTGTCATATCCCCAATTCATATCTATGGAGATATCAACTCAAGTACACAAATCAAGTCAGAAAATTTAAAAAACTAGTAGCTAGGATTATACTAGAATTGAAAGAACTAGTATTAAGCACAATTAGACCTCCCAATTTATTCCCAATATGTACTTTAGTATCTGATAGGGCTTCAAGTAGGATGAATAATATTCCAATACTTCGACAAAAACACTTTTATGTGTACTTCACGCCTGGGTAGATCCCTTGGGCTAAACCCAAGGGTACAAGGCAATTGTCCACGGGACTTCTGTGGAAACCCAAGGCTTTTGGTGCTTACTGGAAGTAATCCAACCTGGGGTAGACTATATGGAATTTTACACTATAATGTACCAATTCTAGTCAAAGGTACATTAACTCAAAATATATTCAAAATAGAACACACAGTAGATTACTAGGAATCAAAACTAGCTAGTTTGACAAGGATTCAAGAAGAAAATTTCAAACAACTTTAGACTCTTCCTAAATTCTCCCCAGATATAGGTTAATACCTAATAATACTATGAATTTATATGGAAATAATACCAATACTTTCATGGTGGCACTTTTATGGGTGCTTCACGCCTGAGAATATTTCCTCGACAAAACCGAGGCTATCAATGCACATTCCTCGATGACTTATGTGGAAACCCAAGGATTTTGGTGCTTAATGGAAGTAATCCAACCTGGGGGATACTATATTGAATTTAAACACCCTGATACATTATTAAAACAAAGGTTTGGTAGCAATATAACATATTTTGGAGGTTAAACAAGCAAGAGTGTTATCTAGGACTGCCTGACTAGTTATTGTCCAAACTTTTCCAAACATCTCTAGAGGGTCATGAATTTTAGTATTAAGGATATGGGTGGATATGTAAGATTTTTATGGAGCTGCAGAATCTTATAGAATGAAAATTCATCTCATAGGTGAAATTCTATAACAATTTCAGCAAAACTAGTCAATTTCCTATGCATAAAGAGTAAGCCTTGAATCTGCAAGTTACAAGCAATTACAAAAGTCATGAATTACTTCTCAGGACTGATACATGATTTAAGATACATTTAATTGAATAGAATTAATATTATATTAGAGTTTTATAGTAGCAAATGATAGTATACTGGACCCAAAGTTACATAGAGTCCTCAACCCTTAGGATTTTACAATATAAAAGCAATAATATTAAATTTGAGAGTGAAAAAAGGAATTTCACCACTATATTATAACCATGGGTAAGAGAAAATCATAATATGTCTCACTATAGGTTAATGAACAATATGGGGCTCTTAAAAATCTCTAAAATCCATAAATACAAAGATTGAGTTGCACAAGTGCACTCCTTAACATTGAAACCTTGGCTCTGGTGAAAAAGGTTGTATCTTGGTCATCCAAACACCTTTTTCGATGAGAAAAAATGTGTTTATTACTGTAAACGACCCTATGGACACAATGGAATATGTATAAAAACCCATAATTTCTCAAAAATTTCAAAAACATAACCTCCATTTTGGCCCTTCAACATCGTTTCCACTGAATCAAGGGATTGAACTGCACAACAAGAACAACAACGACTGGATCATATATGCAATTAAGAATCTAATGGATGCATTGAAATTGTGAATATGAATGGAATAAATATTTATATGGGGTACATCACCCATATCTGTCTAGGGGCGCATCTCCCAAGTATTTGAGATGCAGAACTCTCAAGAAAATGATCAAAATGACCAAACGACGTGCATTGGGGTGCACCGCCTTCCTTTATAGAATGAATGAGTCTTAAATATACATTGAATATGGTCATATAAATTACTAATGCACCTTACTTGAATAATTTTTGCATCTTCATATTTTACATGCCTTTTTCCCTGCTTTGCAGGGTATTTTTTTAAGGATTCTAATATTATACTTAAGTATAGTATTCTAGGCGATTATTTTAGATTGAAACACACACACACACACACACACACACACACACACACACACAGGTAGGTGAATATTAAATATGAAACCTACAATTTACTACTAAAATATGTAAATTTTGGCGAATATTATGATAAAAAAATACTTTATGTAAATATAGGCGATATTAGAGACTAAAAATGACCAAATAACGAATTTATTTTTTGAAAAAAGCCCGAAAAATAACGAAATGGCGAAATTTTGCCCCTAAAAATTACCCTACTGCTTTGTTTCCTTTCCACTTTAGACTGATTTTCTGCTTTTGGCAACATCTTACTTTTCCTGGATTTTCTTTGCTTTTCCTATGTTTTTTCTTGCTTTTCTGCTTCTTCCTTGTTTATGGACTTTCCTACCTTTTCTGCCAGCTTTCTACTTTTCTGAGTTTGCTGCTTTTGTGTTGCTTTCCACCTTTTTGTGGCTTTGTGGATTTTTCTTGATTTTCTTGTAGCTTTCGTTTTGAATGATAAGTCATTGGGTCCATAATACCTCATGTTCCCTCCTTGGCCACTTGGCATCCACTAATTACAAAAATTAAATATTATCAAAATTATTTACAGTTTTAACATAGTACATTAATCCTAACTCTAAAAAAAAATTAACTTAAGAATTAATGCCTCAAAACTTAAACCCCTTTTTATTGACTTTTTATGCCCGAATCTATAGGGGTTGATGATGTAGCAGAATGACCATGGGGCCCTCATGGAGGGGAAATTACACCCATCAACACAACGCTCTAGAGATTCAAGAGATGAAATTAGATTCTCTGAACACCCCCCCATAATTGCAGCTTCATGAATCGCAAGCATAACTCGAAGTTTCACAAACTTTGCTTCTGGTAGAGGATTCATAAAGATATCAGTGATTTGATCATCTGTCTCACAATATACAAGTGAGACAACATTGTCCTGTACCAACTACCTTAAATGGTGAACATGAAGCTCACAATGCTTCATTTTGTTGTGACCAACATGATTATAAACAACCTATATTCTAATATGATTGTTACAATGAATACTAATTGAGGCTTGAACAAGAAAAGCACGCTCTTCTAAAATTTGATGGATCCAAACTTCCTTTGTACCTGCGTTGAAAGCGCCACAATATTATTATTCTATAGTCGAAAGAGAGAATACCTTCTATTTATTACATGACCAGACCAAGGGTCCAAATATTAGTTCAAACACATAGCCAAAAGTGGAATTTCAATCGTTAATGTCAACTCCCTAGTTGGAATCGGTAAACCCGACGAATGGTTCTATACTGCAAAAATACTTAATACCATATTGAGAAGTTCCTTGTAATGTCCCTTTTTAATAATTTGGGAAATTTGCAATTTTTGGTCAAATTTGAACCTTGGACTAGTGATGATTCAAGTGATTCCAAATGACCCCTAACCATTCATACACTGGAGAGGATAAGGAAAATATTGATCCCTCTTCCTCATGTTTCCTTGACAAGGCATATGCCACAACATTGCATTTTCCCTTTTTGTAGATGATCTCATAATCATAGCCAAGTATTTTTGTGACCCATTTCTGTTGTTCTAGGGATGCCAACCTTTGCTCCAAAAAATATTTTAGGCTATGGTGATTTTTCTTGATATGGAAGTGTCTCCCTATTAGATACGATTGCCAGGTTTCAATTGCATGTAGGATGGCCATCATTTATTTCTCATAGGTATACTTCCCCTAGTTCTTGTCACACAAATGCTTACTTGTGAATGCTAAGGGTCTTCCTTTTTGCATTAAAATTGCACCCAAGCCTTTTATGGAGGCATCACATTCCAATAAAAAAGTATTAGAAAAATAAGGCATAGCTAATATTGGTGTGGTGCACATTGATTGATTTAGAATTGAAAATGCTTGTCCTACCACTTCGTTCCATGAAAATGAATTTTTCTTGAGCAGGGTTGTCAATGGGGATGCAATTTTCGCACATTTCTTCACAAACTTTCTATAGTAGCCTGTAAGGACTAAAAACCCACATAATATCTTTAAGGTTTTAAGGAGTGGGCCGTGACCATTTTTGCATTGATACAATCTTCTTGGGGTCCACTTTCACCCCATCTTCTTCAACAATGTGACCCAAGTATTCAACTTCTAAGACTCCAAAAGCACATGTGGAGCATTTGGTGAATATTTGATGGTCTCGAGGGATTTGCAGGACTTTATCAACATGTTGTACATGGACATCCCATGTTTTACTGTAAATCAAAATGGCATCAAAGAAAACTAGCACAAAATGACGAAGATATGGCCTCAAAATTTTATTCACAAGGATTTGAAAAGCAGAGGGGGCATTACAAAGTATGAAGGGAATTACCAAGAACTCATAATGGCCTTCATGTGTCCAAAAATTTGTCTTTGGAATGTCGACCTCTTTCATCCTTATTTGGTGGTATCCTGAATGAAGTTCAAGTGAAAAAATTAGCCCCATGGAGCTCATTCAAAAGATCATCAATTACTGGGATGAGCAATTTATCTTTGATGGTCAACATATTGAGGGCGCGAAAAATCAAGACACATGCGTCAATCGCCTTCTTTCTTTAAAACCATGACCACTGGGGATGAATATGGGCTAGTGCTGGGATGTATGACTCCTGCCTTTAGTGGCTCATGAATTATATTTTCAATTCCATTCTTTTGGGAAAATGGATGCCTATATGGTCGTATATTTGGTGGTTTACTACTTGGAACCAAGGGAATACCATGCTCATGCTCTCCTCTAGATGGGGGTATACCCTTTGATGTCTCAAAGACTTGTTGATGTTTGTTCAAAACCCTTTGCAAGTTAGTATGGATTTCGGGTTTGGTTTTATCCAAATCCTAGATGGAACATAAGTGAGCCATAATTCTAGAGTGACCTTTCTTCAATAATTTTTCCATCCGATGAGAACTTATGATTTCAAGGGAGCTTGCTTGGATCCCTTTGAGGGTATGAGTATGATAGTCCTCAGTAAATCTCAAGTATAATTCCTTGAAGTTCATGGTAATTGGCACCAATGTACATATCCATTTTGTCCCCAAAACTATATCACAACCATCCATATCTATGGCCAACATATGAGTTTTGAGATGATAATCATCCAATTGGAGTTTTATATTTTCACAATGCCCTCGACATTTCATCATCCCACCATTATCTATCATAATTTGAAAGTTGGGAATTAGGTGGACATAACAATGGATTTCCTTAGGCAATATTTGGTGAATAAAGTTGCAGGTGCTGCCACTATCAACCAAGACTACCACTTTGCGATGCTTGATGTAACCCCAAAGTTTCAAGGTTTGTTGGGATCAAATACCAGATAAAGTGTGAAGAGATATGAGTTGTTCTACTTGATGGATTCCAAGTTCCACTTATCCTTACATTGGAGGAGTTTCTTCATATCCTCAAACTTAGGGGCATATTCCATAATGATGTATTTAGAATTGGTAGGACTTGTCACATAAATGTGGAATAACATTTGTTCTTTACATTCATGACCTAGAGCATACTTTTCATCGCAATTATAGCAGAGTCCCAATATTTGTTAGTCTTCCATTTCTGATGGAGACAAATTCTGTAATTTCTAGGGAGGAGAAGTAATTGTGCTTGAGGAATTGACTTGTGTACGGTGTGAGCAAGGATTGAAAGAGGGTTTGTTGGTTTATTCCTTTATCATTGTATCTTCTTCTAGATCCCTTTGCGACACCTCCAACTGGGTAGCAGGATGTTGAATTTTGACTTGTGCTTTAATTGCCTCCTTGGGTCCACTAATGAAACATTCTTTATAGAAAGAATATGTTAAGTTCTTTGTACATATGGCTAATTTCTTAAAGTCTGAAATAAATTCTGCGATTGAGCCTATTTGGCATAACTTGGTAAGATGCCCCAAATAGTGAGGATCTCGCTCATAAAACTCATGGAGGGATTTAACAAATAAAATCCAAGTAATGTAGCACCCATATGAATTTTTATGCCACTCCCACCATTGCCATGTTTTCGGATCCAAATACAAGACCCTGACCTTAAGTTTCATCATGTCATTTCTAATACCATGAAGAGCAAAGTAATGTTCCATTTGATTAAATCATCCTGAAGGGTTAGAACCATCAAACTTGTAAGTCTACTTTCGTAGAATTATCCCAGGTGTTATTATCCATAGAGCGTGGTTTATTTCTATGGGGACCAAACAAAGGTTGATGCAAGCTAAATAGTCCCGACTGAGAAGTTTCTTCGTGGCGTGGCTCTTTGTGTTGTGCATTCCCATTTTATTTTGCATGTGTGGCACTAACTATCAAATTTGTTGAATTCTCATCCAACTTCTTCTTCCAACGGTCTAGTTTTGTATCCATTTTTTTCCCACATTTGATCCCAACTGTTGATGGTCTATTGAATATGTTGAATCTATTCATTAAGATATATGTTTATTGAGATTCCAGGTTGTCCAACCTATTGGAAGTACAATGGGTGTCCATATTATTTGTGGTGTTGGTGTGACGTGATTTATATGGTTCCACCATGGGTGCAATCTATCAGGTCCTAAGGATGAGACTTCTGCAAGTCTAAAAATTTTGCACTTATGGTGTGTACTTCCAATCTCAATATATTGAAAGTAGCATCAACTAATAAAAATATGATTATTCCAACATATTCTCACATGTTTCCTCTTTCCAATGGATTTTGAATCACCTAAGTTAGATCTTCCAGTCAAAAGTTATGCAAATTGAAAATAACCTACCTTTTAAATCCCTAATTTGGACATTGTTTTTCTGGACGACATTCAAAATGAGGTATATATGTAATTTCGTCCCCTCTAAGTCCGAAATTATCTTCTAGTATCATGATATGTCTTCTCTACAATTCCATAGGTTTGACCTAATTTTGATGTGCCAAAAGTTTCCCAAAAACTTGTTATTTTTGGCCTTTCCATGAGAGTGAAAGTGTATGGACTGCCACGTGTCCACTTTTGAGGATCTAATTCTAAAATTGCTACCAAAAATACTATGGTTTGTCTTCTTTCTGATGAAACTGGTGGCACTCAATTTGGGCTTTTAAAATTTTTTATATAACAAGTTTACTCATAAAACCTTCTTAAGGCTAGTTTTTGGGCCATTCAAGTTTCCCAATTTGAAGCGCGTGTATCTCTGAAATGGTAGTGACTTAGAAGATGAAAATTGGAAACAAGTTACCTCCCTATGTCATTTATGTACCCTATGAGTTTCAAACCCCGAGGTGTCATAGAAAAAAAAATGGGAGTGAAAGTGCCATAATGACTCATTTGAAAGAGTCAAACCCTAAAAAAATCCCTTAACTGTGACTGAGTATATCCCCAAATTTATAGTGACCCAAAAGCTAAAAATTAGATACAAGTTACCTCCTTATGTATTTGATGTACCTTGCAAATTTCAAATCCTGAAATGGTGTAGAAGAAAATTTGGAATGAAAATGACAAGATGATTTGTTTGAAGAGTTATACCCTAGAAAATGTTCCCCTTTTGGCCCAAGAAAGAGCTTTGATAACACTTGTAATATGCTTAAACCTAGAAACTCATAGAAAATATAGAAAATACAAGAAAAATAGATGGAATAAATAACAATGTTCACTTGCCTCTTCAATGGGGCAACCTCCAAGAGCACTAGCTCCAAATACAATGACAATTCTTGACTTCGCATTACATATCTTACTATTCTCAATATAATACTTCAATAGCCCAATTCTAACTATTTGTAGTCCCACTATTAATGAGGGCCTTTAATAAATAAAGAGACCCTTTTACATTAAACAACTACCCACTAACTAACTAATGGGCCTTATAACCTTGTACATATATAAAGTAGGAGGATTAGGATAGGACCTTAATAGGTAGTGGTACACATAGTTCATAAAATGTGGACAATAAATCAACATAAAAATCCCACAATTAAGAATCTCCTAGTTTGCATCACTTTTTCTTATTAAAAAAAAGTTGTTATTTTGTATAATGAAACGTGGGAACTAAATCGATTCACTAATATAAGAAGAGGTGTTCAAGCTTGGATAATCCAAAACATTCGATGGTTTTTTATACTCATTTGGAATTAGATTACATTCTTTAAAATTTAAATATGCGGGACAAATATATACACAATATTAGTTTGTCATCTTGATATTGAAAAATATTGATACTCTAATGTCAAAGATATATATTCTAACATTGAAGATTTTCAAAGCACATTTACAATAAAAAGATAAAGATAGCTACACCAACCTCCTAATTTAAATACCAAAAAATAATAATAATAGTTTGAAAAAATAAACTATGATATTTGATGTCTTTATAGCTAAATTAAGGTTTTTACATTTTGCAACAATTCTTTTTTATTAAAAATTAAATCACTTTACTAATATTTTTTTAGACAAACTTCTAAATTTAACATCAATATAAAAAAAAATATAAACTACAATTTTTTTTAAATTAAATTATTTCAGAAATATTTTATAAATAAACTTATAAATTTACAGAATTGTCTAAAAATTAGACGATTAAAGAATCTGGTATTTTTTTATTTTTCAAATTTATGCTAAGAAAAACATCTATTACTCAAATCGTAGAATTTTTAGACTACCCTTAAATTTAATATCAATATAAAAAAAACATACACAATAACAATAGTAAAAATTAATATATCCATATAAACTTTTCCAATAAATCTATGTTTAACTTTTTTCTTTTTCAAAAGAAAAAATCATATATTGATTATAATGAGCAAAATACATTCCACAGGTGCTTGCTAGCACGATAAAAAATAAAATAAAAAATAAGTTCTGCACTGAGTGTACTTAACTGTTAAAAACTTCGTAAAAAATGACTAATCCTAAGTCTCACATTCAGTTTTTTTTAAAATATACTTCCACAAAACTATTTCAGTTTTGAGATGCCAAAAAAACTTTAACCAAAAAGCTTAAAAAAGCGATGCTAGATGAAACCTGCTGGTTTCACATGACTCTTGGACATAAGTTGTTTTCATGCATTGTCCTTCTTCCAAACTTAAACCAGCTTTTGATAAGCTATCTGCTTGTGTATTCTGGGTTCTATAAATATGAACAAAAGATACCTCCTTACTTAGAGTAACCAGGTTGGAAATATTACCTCCGAGGTTCTGCAACACATGATTGCTGAAAGAATTGCCTTTATTCATGTAATTGATCCAAATTTCTGAATCCACATAGATATTTAGCCTTTCCACCTTGTTCTCAATGGCAATCATTAATAGGATGTGTAGTGCTAAACCTTCAGCTTTGTTGTTCATGCCTTTACCTCCATTTTCTTGAATCTATACTTTGTCCCTGACAGTCGCAGGATACCTCTCAAGCCACATTGATTATTGCTGCATGCTCCATCAAAGAAACCCACATTATCCTCCTCAAGGTCCGAGATAGTTTTTAGTTGTCTAAATTTAACCTTTTTCGCAGGTTCCTGAAATAATTGATAAATTGATAACACCTAGGATGTCACAAAGAAACTAGACTGTTTAATATCCTAAAAAATAAAGAGATTACGTGATATCCAAACATACCAAAAAACCAAGTAAACTAAGCATCTGAATCTTATCAATAATGGATCATCGAACCATTTCTTCATAAAGATACCATATAAATCTTCACCATCCACAAAGGTTATATGTAATGATTGTCTCAACTCAACCCATACTTGTTCAATAAAAGGATAATACAAATCTTTTACCTTACTGCTATTCTAATGAACACAAAAATTCTTAATAAACAATAAACACAAAATAAAACGTTAACAAATATTCTTAATAAACAATAAACACAAAATAAAACGTTAACAAACAAAAAGAACAAACTAAGAATCTATTAATTATACCTAACCAAACGGAAATAATCAATCATTCGACACATGATTAATGTTCTTAAAATTTTAACAGTCGATTATGGTTCCATAACTAAAATTTGGAAAATAATTATATTTTTTAAGTTTCGCTGTTAAAGCTTTTTGGCATTTCAAAACAAAAATAATTTTGTGGTAGTATATTCTCTAAAAATAGAAAGTGAGTTTTAAAAACTTTATATTAGTCATTTTGATGCTGTTTTGTAACGGTTAAATACACTCAGTAATGATCTTATTTTTTGAAATTGTGCTAGTAAACACCTGTGAAATGTATTTTATTTCTTTATGATTAATATATGATTTTTTTCCTTTTGAAAAAAAACTAAAATTTGAAAAATAACCATTACTTATAAAATATAATTATCGTAGTTAAAATACTTATGATATTAAATAAAAGTTAAAGAGTATTAATAGTATATATATATTGGTCCTTTTCAAGAATCTAAAAACTATTAATAATATATATTTATTGGTCTTTTCCAAGAATCTAAAGAGTATTAATAGTATATATTTATTGGTCCTTTCTAAGAATGTTATCCTAATATACTTAACAAACAAATGTACTAGTTATAAAACATATTTAAATATTAATTATATATGACAAAAATTACATAATTTTATATAAATAATTTTTTATTAAAAATAACTTTACTTATTTGTCATCTCACCATTAATAACTATTAACAATTTAATGAGCTTTATTTCTACACTCATCAACTACTTAATAAGCTTTATTTAAAGCGAGCACCTCTAAATTAATTGACTAATTTCCAAGTATTTCATGGAAACTATTATAAAATTGTTGTTGGTTTTCAAATGATGTTATTAGATTAACATCGTTAAAACTATGTGATCTCTAAGAGACATAATCCCTGTAAGTATTGGGTTATTAATTTATTAATCTTAGAAAAAATAACATTTCTAATTGTATTATATTTAACTAGTTTTTTTGTTAAAAGATATTTACGTCGTAGGTGTTCAAACAACAAAAGATCAAACTCGATACTGTAGCATATTCCTCGTTTATGAGATCAATGGAATCTTTCCATGCGGATCCACGCATTTTTCCTTTATTCGTCGAGGGGATGATTGTGTGCTGAAGAATTTCCATTCTGGTTCAAGCGGTTGCGTGTATATCCTTGCCCGTTATGTTCATGATTCATCCTCCCTGGCGTAGAATCAACGAGTGAACTCTTCATGCTTCCACCAGTCCCATATTTTCGTGCAGGCGCGACTGCTCACGAGGGCTTCACTCAATAAACCACTACCATAGCACGTTCGTTCATGGCATATGAAACAATACCCCTAATTTCACTAAATATTGGAAATTACCTTTCAAAATCGTTTTTTTTAACCCCCTCCCAATATGCCTTCCCAATTTAAAAAAACCCCTATTTTCACTAGATATTGTATGTATCAATTTTTTCATTAACATTTTTTATACCCCTTTATATTTCTACCTAGTATATTGATACATGATACCCCTCTTATGACCCCACATGAATTCTACAATGCACCTTTCTTCTTTCGATGTATATTGCAGATGCACATTACTTCACCCATAATGCAATTACTCAACCACATATCATTATGATTTGCAAAATTTAATGGTCTAATGAAGAGATAGGAGATCACTTCTTGTATGCCACTAGAGCCAATGCACATAGTACAACATTTAGATTACATGTTGCAGTTCCCCAATCGCTGACTAATCTTGTTGTGGGCTAGGTATCCAAGCCCCCAGGGCCTGTAACAAGCTCTAGGAGGATGACTAAATATCCCAAGGCCTGTAATAGGCACGAGTGATTGGGTATTCAAGCCCCCAAGGCCTATCGAGGGCCTATAACAGGCCCTGGAGGCTTAGAGCCTCCCAAGGCTATTGGTAACAACTGGCTGAGTGCTACTGGTAACAATTGGCTGTCAATGACCATTGTCTCTCGTCTATGATTGACTGGAAACCCACTTCACCATGAAACCCCTGGCCTCAAGCATGCCTCAAGACGCGATTTCCCTGCGTACTAGTAAGCCTGAGACTTGCCTCAACCCAATCAGGTACATGCAGGAGAATGGGAAGAGGTGGAGTGATACCTGTGTTTAGTTTCACAAGGTGGTCGACAACCGCTAGGTATTCCACGAAACGTTTCTTTGAGATCATAAAACAAAAAAAATTGGAAGCTTTAGACAAGTAAGCATATCCTTTTCTCATCGGAATGCATTGATGACAGAGATTGTTTTATTAATGGTATGCCGAAAACCAAATATTATCATTTGGGTGCTTACAGGAAAGATCGGGCGAGAGATGTAGAGATACTAGTGAAGGATCTTAAAATATTTTCTTCATTTAGTGAACAACTATTCAAAGAAATTATGCAGCTTCTTACCTTGGACAACTTTAGGTATGTTATCATATTTTTTCTTTTTGTTCTTCGAGTGGGAAAGGATCCATTCATTCACGCATCGGGTTTTAAAAGTTCTAGATAGTTGGAGTGAGTTGTATTTGGCATCTGTAGGGAAAATGAGCAGCTTTCTTATGGAGCTCGGGAAATTGTTAGAAGCCAATCCTTTGTTTTGTGGTAAGTTTTCATTTTCTTCCCTCAAAGCTTCCAAGCGCCGAACGCTGATAAATCAAAGGTGGGATTTTTTTTAATGTTCAATAGTTAATGGAGTGCTCTAGATGATCTCTATTCCTTTTGGTTTTGAACTGGTTAAGAAGAACTTTTTTAACTGTCATTCACTACATACTTCAATAAATTCAAATCGTGAATTGTCGATTTTTGTTATGTTACAATCTATATGGTCTTTTGAATAGAGGATTTGATAAAAGTACAAATATAATATAGTGTTCCAATGGTCCTTTTTTATCCAGTCTCAATTAGCAGCATTATCTTTGTAAAAATCCTCGACCTAATCTTGATATTAAGACCATGTTTGTCGATCATACATGCAAACTAGCAAATGGGCCCGAGAGCCCACGTCTTCCACTAAACCACTCGTGGGAACACTCCCAAAAGGAGCATTGTTTCCTCCTATTTCCACCCACAGTATGAATCAATTGGTAAATTTTTTTCCTCCTATTGCCACCCACAGTGTGAATCAATTTCCTCCAACTTTTGTCAAAATGAGGAAAAGTCTCTTTAAAATTTTTCATGATATACCATTTAACATTTTGAAAATCTTAGTAAATACAACAAATAATTGTTCAATAATCCTGGCATGATTCAATTTTGTGTCTCTTTAAAAGTTTTCATGATATACCATTTAACTTTTTGAAAATCTTAGTAAATACAACAAATATTTGTTTAATAATCCTGGTGTGATTCAATTTTGTGTATTCAATGTTGAAGGATGCATAAAAAAGTATTTTGATGATGGATTGATGAATGGCTCATCGGATGAGGAGGGTGAATCAGAAGAAACATTGGAGGATCCCATCTACCGGGGATACAAGACCATTTTAGATTATAAATCTACATAAGAGTCTTTGGTGGGTTAATAGAACCACCATAATTCAAACAACTTCAACAAATTTTGTAATCCAAACATTAGCAAACATAACATACATCATCATCATCATTGTTGCAATCACAATCCCAACAATTGTAGCCATAGTCACAAAAAAAACTATTTCTATCCCAGCTCCAATATCAGTCCCAACCCTTGCAACAACAACAACCAATAACAACCATTGCTACAACAATCAAATCCAAGACAACAAGAGCTGCAACAAAGGCCCCAGAAAACTGGTGGTTTGTTGCAGCAGCAACAATAATAGAGCTCCGTTGAACAACAAAAGAAAATATTACAAGGTCTCTTCAAGTGAAATCCACTCCCCTGTCTCATTCGCATTTCATATACTTTATTCCCATTCAAATTGTGGTTAAGGATTTATTAAATATCAATGATAATTAATAATTATTGAACATTGTCACTCTATATATATAGTGCATATCTGACTTCATCTAAGCATGGATGAAGTTTATACATTTGGATATTCTTCTAATATTACAAATTACTAAAAATGTTATGTGGCCTTATATGGGTCAATGGTGGATTTTCCAGCATCAAAGGAGTTGTCAGTTCCAATTGGACAATCAACTGTTGTTGACTGGAAAGAAAAGTTTTTTTCAGAAAGTAAGCTATTATATGTTCCAATTTTGCTTAAAATCTACAATATTCTTAAAGGTCCTTTGCATTGGTCTTAGTGTATGTATCTTCATTCTTTCACAATAATCAGTCTTCTGTATGTTATCCATGCTATATTCACTATTTAATTGTTCACAATTATGAATGAATACATCAACCCATAAGAGATTCACTGACATACCTATACTACATGCCTTTTTTTCCCTCTATTTCAATCTGTGATAAACCTTTTTCTGAAAATGCATATTGTATTTCTTTGTTGAACAATAAAAAAGGCATCAATAACCTTGCATCATTGATCTAAACTATAATAATATAAACTACTCTTCCCTACATAAGTGAGGGGAGCCAACATATTTACGTGGCTCCAATCTCAAGAGTCAAGAGAGTCTACATATTTTCTTATGTAGATTCTTTTGAGATTGGATGCCTTGAGTCCTTACAAATTTTTGGTGTCCCAAGAACATAAAAAGTGATAGAAATTGTTATATTCTTTTTGCATGTACAAAATCTGAAGGAGATGTATTATCCAAAGATAAAATAATTATTTAATAAGCTTTCAATGAAATGTCAATAGGTGTGTTCCTTTATTTGTAATTACTCTGAACATTGTCTACTTGATAAAATGGCATGGTGGCATTACAAATATATTACAAATGAGATGTGAAAACTTCAAAGCATAGAGCGAAGTATGCATACAAGATTGCAAAAGTAGGATGGAGTTGTTTTAACAATGCAATCCAAGTATCCACCATTAATGTCGATAATTTTGTTTTCCTATATCCAAAATGAATATCAATGGTTATGATGGTTTGGTATTTGTGTTAATTTTGGCTTGAATGCTCATAGAATTCTTATTTTATCATCCCATGGCACCTTATCAATTTGAAAAGCTTAAGCACTGCCAAAATACATTGCGAAGTATGATAACATATTTTCAAGTACTGAAGAGTAGTATTCCACTAGGGTTTAAAGATGACAAGGTTAATTCTTTTGAGAAGCAAATTCAGGCCATTCTGAACTCATTTAAGTAGAGAAAATATGCTCTGCAACAACATCTTCCAAATGAGATTGTCAGGCAAGTGCAATCTATACAGCAGCAACCGCAAACTAAGTTATCTCATATGCAACAACAAGAGAAACATGTTAATAATATCCAAATGAATTTACATACTTCTGTTACTTCAATGCAACCAAAATATGGGACACCTATTCGACATAGTTCCATGCCTTTAAAACAATCTGGTGTACAAATGTCACAACAAAATTTTTGGACTACAATGCAGTCTGCCTATAACGTCCCCGATCCCATCGGTACCCTTTAGAGGTGATGGGGGAAATTGTTAGAAACAACCTGCTAATTTTTTTCAAAGAATCCACAACTCTGCACTTCTACATAGCTACAACAACTTCAGTCCGCAATCCGCAAGACACAATTTGGAAGTCGGAAGTCGGAACTCCAAATACAATGCGTCGAATAAATATGCCTCTGACTTCCGCAATCCACAATCCGCAGTGCGGGAGTCGGAAGTCATAACACCAAATATACAATGTCGAAGGAATACGCCTCCGACTTCCGCAATATGCAATCCACAGTGTGGGATTCGGACATCGGAACACCAAATATACAACGTTGAAGAAATATGCCTCCGACTTCCGCAATCCGCAATCCTCCTTGCGGGAGTTTGAAAGTCGGAACTCCAAATATACAACGTCTAAGGAATACGCCTATGACTTCTGTAATCCACAGTCTGACTTGCGAGAGTTGAAAAGTCGAAACTCCAAATATACAACTTCGAAGGAATACGCTTTTGACTTCCACAATCCTCCTTGTGGGAGTCAGAAAGTCGGTACCACAATGTGCAACTCTAAATATTTACGCCTCCGACTTCTGCAATCCGCAATCCGCAATGCGGGTTCGGCAAGTCGGAAGTCGGCCACATACCCTTGTTACTTCCAACTTCTCAGGCTGCTAACTTCCTCATCCTAAGTCAATTTTTGGCAAACTTGGTACGATTGGAAATCTCTCGGGGAGCTCTATGCAACGGTGTGATCCTCTACCACACTTGAGAAATTTGACTTTGTCCTTCATCCAACCAAAATGTTTCCCCAAACCTCATCCATACCTCTTTAACACTCTATAAAGATCTCTGATCCACTCTGTCATGGCCCTCCCTTCATCTGACCCACAGAGGGAACATGGACACAACAGGGGGTGTCTATTTCCCCCGCAAGGCCATGACTAGCAGTCTAGGCCTTCATAAGACTTAGCCCTATTCATCAATGAACAAATACATCTAAAAACGAGAAAGCAATTTGGGCAGAAGATACATATAACATGATAAGAAGAGAATTTGGTTGTGTGTGCATGGAAGGTGACGTGAATTAGAATTTACAGGATTGGTAGAATCACTTGTCAGGCAAGGAGTCACAATCACTGTAGGTGTTTCATCATGCACTGATGCAGGCATGTTCATGTTTGCATCTTTTCTGGCAAATGGAAATTGGACAAACAAAGAGATCAAAAGTCTAGAAAATTCATTTAACTTCTACATCCCACAAAAACTATCATATTATCATATTTACCATCCATCAACTGAGATAGAAAATATTTAAAAGAACAACTTTTTTTGTTTTTTTTCAAAAGTTAAGAACCCTAATTTATTCTTATACATAACTGAAAGTTGATATCGTACGGAAGGCATTTGTTCCTTCAGGTATCCCATGCTCATTTCTCAGTCTCAACCTTTATGGATTCACGAGAAATTAGGATTACACATATTTGGAATCGAGAGTATAAGTTGATTAGCAGTACAAGTCAAATTTTAGTACTTACAAGTTTGGTCATTGATATTTGAAAATTGAAAATTGAAACAATTATTTTGTCAAATATAAATGCAGGAGGGATTTTTGAAATTCCTAATACTCTGTATAACTTTCGATATTATCAATATGCTAGCACAGCCACTACATACCACAAATACCAGACTCCAGTTTATCCTTTCGGTATTATTTTTTAACTTCCAATTTTATAACTAAGATAAGTAACTCTATCTCTTCCACCTTAAAAAAAAAACCTTTCAATAAGTATCCTATTTTAATTAACTTATTTTTGGGAGATTGATACTTATTTTCATATTTTAGAAAAGGATATAATTATATGACTGTTTCTTTTGTCCAATATTTCAATTAGGCAAGCTCCCTGAATTTTCAGAATCTAGAAATCAATTGAGTGGTGCCCTTAATGAATGGATTTTTTTTTTCCACTGGTATATTATATGTTTTGGGTGTGGGTTAAAGAAGCTGACTATGAGTAAAATATATGAACTAGACGACGAGCCTGGTAGAGGCAACGAGATTGAGAAGGCTCAGTTGTGGCTTCCTGACGAAGGTGGAAACAGATATTCCTTCAGTCGAAGATTGTTGAAACCTGGAGATCATTTACATTTAGCCTATTATTGTCAGATTGAGGCTAGGATTTTTGTATTATGATTTCTAGGACTAATCAAATGAGTTCTATGCTTTAAAACAAAATGAAAAAATCTATTTCTTAGTTGGCACCTTCTTTGGAAAACAAATTTTTATTATAGCATTCTCTTAGTGACAAAATATTGGCATCCCATTGATTACAAGTAAAATGGCCTATGGAGGGCTTTGATATCTTCAAATGTGATATGCTCTTTTATAGTTTGTTTGTTTCTCCAAGGTTTGGTTCTATTGTTGAGATATGATCCAGTAGAGAGCTGCAATTATGAAAATAGAAGCAAAATAAGCCACAATTATTGAAGGGAGAGAAAACGCGAGATAAGAAAAACGTGAGTTTTTGTGATTTTTTGGAAACAGTTTGGACATTTTGTTTGGATACTTTATCTATAATTTCTTAAATTTACCGCCCATAAGTTTACTTTAATCCATAGAAAAACATATCCTATGCACTATCAATATATTTTGTTGCTATTACATTATAAAAAAATTTGAAATTTTTGACAATTTAGATCTAAAAAGCATTGGAGTATCCGCACATTAGGTTGATTGAAATGAGACATTCACCCCAATGTTTTTTCTTTTCTTTAGAATATATTTCTTTATGAAAAATGCTCCAGATATGATATTATTGCTTAAAATAAATAATTTTATTTTAAAAAATGCCTCATATATTGCATTATTGCATTGAAGATATAACTTATTTAGAAAACAATCTCATATGTTATATGATTGTGTCAAAGTTATACAATCTTTCTTTGAAAACGTCAAATATTACATTATTTCATTAATTTTTTTTTTTGAGAAAAATGACTATTGCTTTATTGTGTTAAATATCTAACTTATTTCGAATTGTTTTTTACATCGTTATCTACTTGCATAAGACTTTAATTTAAAGAATAATGTTCATGCTTGCTTACCATATTCCATTTATTAGTCTTATTTGCGTTCCTTTGCACCTCCTACGGAAATTTCCAGAAAATGGAGGATTGACATATTTAAAAGGGAGGAAGCCAAAAATATAAACTAAAAGTTAAAATGCATATTTCAATTAAAAAATCAAATGATATGTTAGGATATTCCTATACTCCATCCTATTCTTACCAACATTTCAGTTAGTTTCATTATCAGTCTTGCATGCAACATGCATTGCATGCATCCGCATGCTGCCCAGTCATCAGGTTGAAACCTCCAGCACCTAGTCCCTAGTCTTCCAGTACCCGGGAGCTTATTTCCACTCAAATTGAAACCTCCTAGCTAGTGATGCACCCACTTCTCACCCACCACTTGAGAAGGGCGCCTTTTCTCACCTACCACTCTTGTTGTACTTCAGTTAGTTGAGTTATCATCAGTTCTTTCCTTGATTTAAGGCTAGACTGACTCTCAACTGACTATATCACTTCGATGGAACTCCGATGAGACTTGATTTCCCATTCTGACTCCAGATAGCTCCTCATGCGCCCTCCAATGAGCCTCCTTCATTTAGTTAGTGCCTCCATGTGCTAGTTACACCTACCACACTCAGTTAGACTCAGTTTGACTGATGATTGACAGTTACTTGTGCATTGATGACTCCAACGATGATGAGATAGACTTATAGTTGTGCTTGATGACACTCCACTGATTTTGGATCCATCCATGCAGGCTAATTCGAATCACACCTAGTGTATTCAAATCCTGAGCATTGTATATTTACTGTTTTACCATTCATATTAATGTAACATGTGTAATTATTCTGCCTCTATCTGAGCTCCTTTGGATCTATGTTCTATTGCTCTATTCTTCTTCTATTATTCCTAAATTATTTCATTGTGAGGTTTACATCATCTCTTGGATCTATTGTGAGCATTTTCACATGGTATGAGAGCCATTTGAGAGTATATTCTACCTCCATTCTTGAGAGTTTTTTGCAGGTATTTCGAAGTTCCAACAGTTGCAGTAGTGGTATCAGCAGTTTCACTTTTGCACTCGTTCCAGCAGTCAAGATGAGCAATTCGAACGATCCTTCCTCTCCTATGATCCTCACTCCCTTCAATTACTTTGAGTGGAAGGGTGAGATGAAATTACACTTGTGTAATAGACAGCTAAATAGAATGGTATTTGAAAAAGATGCCATACCACATACAGTTGTAGAGAGAACCAAGCATCTAAATAAAATGGATGAAGCCTTTGGATTCATATGCCTTCATATGTCTAGAGATCTATTGTTTCATGTTGAAGGATTGAAGTATCCAAATGAGTTATGGACAAAATTGGAGAGTCTCTTTGGCAAACAAGATGGGATAAGAGGCCATATTCTCAAAAATGAATTGGTTGCCCTACAACCTAGCAATTTCGAGAGCATTCAAGAATTCTTCTCAAAATTTCAGAAATTGGTTTTACAATGCAAGCATTGTGGCATCACTAAAAGTGATGAGCAATTGGTGCTCTCCATTTTGAGCAAACTTGGATCTCAATTTTCTGTTTTTGTATCTACCTTCCATTCTGGGAGAATGTTAATCCCTGGATGGAAGTTTCCCACCTTAGCAGCCTTCACTGAAGCTCTCATTCAAGAAGAGGACAAATTGATTCAAATGGGTGCCATCAAGGCCTCCAGAGATCAAGCTCTTCTAGCTGGAGGAGTAAGTGGGACGAATGTGAAAGGGAGGCAAAAGGACAAGGATAAGAAGCCATCTAAATCCAAACTGACAAGTTCATCAAAAGGAGCCTCCAGCTCTAAGAAGGACAAACATAATAGATCTACATGTCCCTACTGCAAGAGAGGATACCATTCTGAGAAAGCTTGCATGCACAAGAAAATAGACCTACTAACCAAGCTTCTTGAACATAACAAAATTGTTGTTCCAAAAGATGCAAAGATGTCTGATTCTGGAAGTGGATCTGATGGTCATGAGGATTGCCATGCATTGATGGCTGTTTTTTCAAAATCAAAATCCCTCCTCATAGATTCTGGAGCCTCCAACCACATGGTTTCCTCTAAAGAGTCATTTTCATCTTTAGATCTCATAGATGGCCCTACTATTCACATGGGAGACAACTCTCAGATTTTTGCCAAAGGATTGGGTACAGTACATATGGAGCATGGAAAGTTAAAGAATGTTCTATTCATTCCCTCCTTGAAAACAAACTTGTTATCTGTATATCAGATGACTCACACCAGATCACCTAAAGAGGTGACTTTTGGCCCCGACCCAGTTGAGATTATAGAGATCTCCACTGGGAAGACTATAGCAAAAGGGTTTGCATATCATGCCTCCAAGGCATATGAGTTATCTCATTTTATGCCCTTCTCTCTTCCTACTTCCTCAGAATCTGATGAATATTAAAGTGACTCTTCTTCTGATGAAGATATAGAACAAGATCTTGATGTTGAGATCAAAGTTCAAGAAGATTCAGATCCAAAACCAAAACATGTTCTCAATCCAGAGCCAAGGCCATTATGGGCTCAAACACTCCTTGCAGCTACTGAGAACACAGTTGAGGATTCGTTTGATCACAGAACTACAAGACTTCAACATCATGCCAACCTTGCATTATGCCATCTACCTCTCCATGAGAGATGCAACATGATGATGGGGTTCTCTCTTCCATCCCTTGGGAAGACTCCTCATGTTCCATTCACTCCAGTTGCAGTAAGAATTCCTGAGAGACTTGCTTCGTCCAATACATCCTCTACACAATGGAAGGCACATCAAAAGACCAGATCCAGATCTAGCACCTGTTTTGGCATCTTACAGGGGATCAGCTTGCCAAGTTTTTTGCAAGAGTTTTCACTAATGAAAGCTTCTTTCTTTTCTTCTTAGTATGATGGTTCTTTGATTTATTTACTGTTCTTTTGAGGGGGGGGGTATTTTTCCCATGAGGTTTTCCCCATTTCCTCGGTTTATGGACAATTCTTTTTTTTTTTATCATTTATTTGATTATATGGGTGACCTTTGGTCCTAGTTACCAAGGCCCGAGATGGATTAAGGGGGGATGTTAGGATATTCCTATACTCCATCCTAGTCCTACCATCATTTCAGTTAGTTTCAAATTATCAGTCTTGCATGCATTCTGCATGCATTCGCATGCTACCCAGTCACCAGGTTGACACCTCCAGCACCTAGTCCCTAGTCTTCCAGCACTCGGGAGCTTATTTCCACTCAGATTGAGCATTCCTAGCCAGTGATGCGCCCACTTCTCACCCACCACTTGATAAGGGTTCCTTTTCTCACCTACCACTCTTATTGTACTTCAGTTAGTTGAGTTATCATCAGTTCTTTCCTTGATTTAAGGCTAGACTGACTCTCAACTGACTGTATCACTCTGATGGACCTACGATGAGACTTGACTACCCATTCTCACTCCAGACATCTCCTCATGCGCCCTCCACTGAGCCTCCTTCATTCAGTTAGTGCCTCCATGTGCCAGTTACACCTACCACACTCAGTTAGACTTAGTTTGACTGATGATTGACAGTTACTTGTGCATTGATGACTAAACCGATGATGAGATAGACTTCTAGTTGTGCTTTATGACACTCCATTGATTTTGGATCTATCCATGCAGGCTAATTCGAATCACGCCTAGTGTATTCGAATCCTGAGCATTGTATATTTATTGTTTTACTATTCAGATTAATGTAACATGTGTAATTATTCTGTCTCTATCTGAGCTCCTTTGGATCTATGTTCTACTTCTCTATTCTTCTTCTATTATTCCTAAATTCTTTCATTGTGAGGTTTACATAATCTCTTGGATCTACTGTGAGCATTTTCACACGATATACCTCCAAATCTATATAAATGGTCATATATTGGGTAAATAGAAAACTTTTTGGATGAAATGAAAATGGTTACCAACTAAAACTAATGCTGTGAATACATCGGAGTGATCTTTTCGAATGAAATGAAAATGGTTATCAACTAAAATTGATACTCTGAACACACAAGTTCAAGATCTCGATTGTAAATGGGAGCGAATTTGCATAGGGGCTAAATAATACAATGTTCAATAAACATGGAATGTCCTCATAGATTGAACACCTTAAGGTAACCACTTACACAAACATATCAAAGTTTAATACATTAGTGTATTAAGTGGGTAAAACACTTAAGCAAACGAGGCACTGGACCCAATCTCAATAATCTTTCTTTTCTTTATAATATATTGTTTCCTGAAAAATAACCGAGATATGATTTTTATTGCTTAAAATATATAATTTATTTAGAAAAAATACCTCATTATATTGCATTATTGCATTAAAGATATAACTTATTAGAAATAAATCTCATATGTTATATGATTGCATCAAATCTATACAATATTTCTTTGAAAATGTTTCAAATATTATATTATTGCTTTAAAAATATACTTTTATTTTTTTTCCCGTGAAAAAAATATACTTTTATTGAGACCTAATATATTGCACCATTGTGCTAAAAATATCTTACTTATTTTGAATTATTTTTCATACCATTCATACTTGTTTAATACTTTAATTTAAAGAAGAATGATCATGCTTGCTTACCACTTTCCATCTATTGGTCTATCACATGGATAATTTTAAGGATTCATATTTATTTAAAAGTGTATAAACCTTGACGAATCTTACCAATTCTTAAAATGTAAACTATAAAATATTTGGCGATATTTTTCTAAAATTATTTCAATTTCTAAGGATTTTATATAGTTTATATAAATAATTTGGCGATTTTTAGAGTGAAAAGAGTTTACCCCATCAAAATTGGGCGAAATGGGGCTTCAAAAAAATGCAAATTGACGAATCTTTTTTTTGGAAAAAACATGGAAAAATAGCATATGGGCTAAATTTCGCCCCTAAAATTATCCTTGTTCTATCGGCATTCCTTTGCACCTCCTGGGGCAAATCCTATAGACTCCACTACACACCACATTTACTTTTTCATAATCATATATGAAACCAAATTATATATATATATATATATATATATATATATATATATATCATTAACTTTAATGAATTTTAAGTTTCAATTATAAGTCAAAGATGTAAATTTCAGGTTGCATAACAATCTCTTTGATTTGAAATGGTGTGCACCACAACCCTTGTTGAATCCTTTCAATTGTGATTGCAACTATTTTTTAAAGTTGTTGTGGGTGAGATCAACACGGATAAGTTGTAATCTTTACCTTCAATTCTTTCATGGTTGTATTGTTTATTTTATACTTAAAACATCCCTTCCAACCAATCATTTCATGGTTGTATTGTTTATTTTATACTTAAAACATCCCTTCCAACCAATCATTTGGGTGTCTCATCCCTTCACTTAACTTGATTGTGCATTTGGGCCATCCAACAAATACATAAGAATTCACAATTAAATTATAATCACCATATTGGTCTGTCAAAACAACAGAATTGCAAGCCACATATACACTTCCATTATATATATGTGTGTGTGTGTGTGTGTGACATACATGCTTTAATCCAAACATAAAATGCACACAATGATACTATGCTATGTTTCTTATCATTTTTTATTACTGTTTTTAAGTCACCAAGCCATGTTAAAACCGAAGAGCTACAAACCATAACTCTAAATTAGCATGGGCATGTGTGGTTTGAGGTAGTTGTTACCAAATATGGAAGGGAAGACACAAATTATGCAATCCCTCCCTTGTCAGGACTCTTTGGCTCTTGATTGTGAGAGAAGATAATTTTCTTTCATTGACTTCTCATTAGAAAATGATGTGTTACTTTGTGGCTTGTCCCTGTCATTTTAATATTGTAGTTTAATTTACATATATGAATTTCCATTATGAATAAAATACATGTACGACTTTAATTTAAAGAAACTTGCAACCTTGCAATATCTATATTTTATTGTTAAGAAGGTTTTGAGTTTATTTAAAGATGCTTGTATATTTAATATGCAATTACAAAATTGAGATGTTCCTCATTATAGATTAAAGTTATTATCTCTACTACAATCCCACGTGTGACACCACATATTTTCTTCTACTTTTATTATGAAATCATGCATTGAATTTATACTCTTCTTCAAGTTAGATGGATGCACACAAACTATATTTTGTATTTTTTACATGTGAAGTTGTTTTGCACATAAACTTTATTGTAAATAATGTTTTCATTCTCCACTTGTCCTAGGACCTTGTTCCATGCTTTAATGTTTAATTTTTTATTGGGATAATGCTTGTTGATGTTCTCCTCCATTTATGCATCTACCTATCCAACACAACTTTTATCCTAATCTAATCATTAATATTATAGATATGTCTTCAATGTTTGTACATTTTTAAGAAATTTCCAAACTCACTTCAATTTTATCTTTTGTTTTTTCCATATTGCTTTACCAAATAAAAAGGGGTATTTTTATGATAAGGAGCAAGGTCTTCATTACATCTATTTTATTGTTCTATTTTAATTTTATCACATCTACTTTACTAATTTTTTTTTCACTTTCGGCGTCTTTTTGCACCTTTTGGGAACCCTAAAAAAGCCATCCCCAAACTATAGTCATATTTTTAAGGATTAACCAAATTATTTAACAAACTTATATGGGATTCCCTATATAGGAGATAAGTATCCAAATGAATAGGCCTCAATATAATCTAATAAGAATCCCTATTCTATTAGGGAGAATATATATGTATTCTCATATATATATGTTAGAGGAACGACATATTTTAAGTGCTTGAATCCCTAAAGGACCTTTACTCTATGATTAACCTATGCAAGTGATAAGTAAGTGCACGATGCATCTTAATGGTTTAAGCCTGCACCAAAATAAAAAAATAAAAAAGACATCCTTAAAACCTTTGGATACTTTTCTTCACTAGAAACCTTCACTAAACATACAGAAGGGAGAAGTTGTTCTAAAACCTTCATCGATTATAACATCATAGCCAATTATGATAACATCATATTGGATAGAGTTTAACCTAATTATATATGACTTGATTATCAAGTTGCTTTCTATTTAATCCCCTTGCTCTTGGCACCAACATATAATGATGTTTTTAGTTATGACAACTTTCTATAGCTACAAACACTTTTATGGATTGCATTTTAACCAATAAATTCAAAGCTACAACACATCTAAAATCCTTTATGCATTCATTATGCTCCTCAACAGTGAATTTTCTATTGCATTACCCTCTTAATGGACTGGCCATCCCCATTTTTCAATAAATAAGCAAAAATTACTGTTCTGGATGGTAGTAGTTTTCATTAGCTGACCTCTGATCATTTGATTTGACCATATGATCACCAATATCTTTGTTGTGCTCACAGTCCTTTTGTGCTTCGTCTCTAATTGTTGGTCTACCTAAAAATTGTTAAAGATGTTATTATGCCTATGATGAACTTATGGTAAATGCATTCTGTGTGTGTGTTAATATGGTTTAATTCCAATGTGTATGTTTATTATGCGTTGCACACATATTTAGTTGTGAATAATTTCATAATGTGATATTGGGGGCAAAAATTAGCACCCCTCCTATGTTGCTCATATTCCCTTTAGAGTCAGATTAATGGGAGGATCAGGTTGTTATTCTAAGGATCTCTCCCATCACCTCTAAAGGGCACCAAAGTGACTGGGGATATGACAGAGTGGTATCAGATCCAAAGGTTGCAGCACTCTAGCTTCTTGGGCCAAAGTATGAGCTTACATAGAGATAATCAAAATATTCAAAAGAGGTATTGATGAAGTTTGGGAAACATTTTGATGGGAATAATGACAAATTCAGAGTTCTCAGGTGTGGCAGAGGATCAAACTATTGTATAGGGATCGCTGAGAGCTTTCCAACGATACCAAGTTTTCCAAAAATAGACTTAGGATGAGAAGGATATCGACGTGAGAAGTTGGCGGCAACAAGAGTATATGGCTGACTTTTGACTTTCCGACTCCAGCATTGCGGATTGCGGAAGTCGGAGGTGTAATTTTCTCGAAGTTGTGCATTGGGGTTCCGAATTTTTTACTCCCGCATTGCATATTGCGTATTGCGGAAGTCGGAGTTGCAATTTTCTCAAAGTTGTGCATTGGAGTTCCTACTTTCTGACTCCCGCATTGCGGATTGTGGATTGCAGAAGTAGGAGGTGTAATTTTCTTGAAGTTGTGCGTTGGGGTTTCGACTTTCCGACTCCCACATTGCATATTGCGGATTGCGGAAGTCGGAGGTGTAATTTTCTCGAAGTTGTGCATTGGGGTTCCGACTTTCCGACTCCCGCATTGTGGATTGCGGATTGCGGAAGTCAGAGGTGTAATTTTCTCGAAGTTGTGCATTGGGGTTCCGACTTTCCAACTCCTACATTGCGGATTGCGGAAGTCGGAGGTGTAATTTTCTCGAAGTTGTGCATTGGGGTTCTGACTTTTTGACTCCTGTCTTGCGGATTGTGGATTGCGGAAGTCCGAGGCTTGAATTTTTTGAAGTTGTGCATTTGGGGTGTTGACTTTCCGAACCCGCATTATAGATTGCGGAAGTTCGAGGCGTGAATTTTTTGAAGTTGTGCATTTGGGGTGCCGACTTTCCAAACCTGCATTGCGGAAGTTGGAGGCGTGATTTTTCGAAGCTGTGCATTTGAAGTGCTGACTTTCCGAACCCGCATTGCGGATTGCAGAAGTCGGTGTAAATTTGATGGAATCCACTCAGTAGCACTGATTTCCGACTCTTGCATTGCGGCTTGTAGATTGTGGAAGTTGGGAAGAGATCTGATACTTTGATTCAAGTTTATCATTCCGACTCCCGACTTGTGGCTTGCGGATTGTGGATTGTAGAAGGCGGGACATCGGGTTAAAAAAAGAAGAGTATAGAGCCCGAAACTCATTTTGATGTAGTAGGAGCAGTCGGACTCAGAATTGGATGAGTCCTGTGAGGCTCAGAGGCCATTAACGAAATCCATGGAAGATCCAGTGAGGGTCCCAAGTCCATTTTGCCCCAATTTGCCTTAAAATTAGAATTAATAGTTTTTACAAATCGACATCCCAAGGCTTGAGGGGAGGTCGGTTTGGGTTGAAATTGCTGTGGAGCAGCTATAAAAAAGAATAGTTCCTGTGGCGTTGTTTTGACAAAAGAAATTGTTGTCAATATGGTGTTGCAGCTGATAAGATTTGAATAGCTGTAGCAGAGGGCAACAGGCAGAGGAGAATAATCAACGGTCCAAGATAGATTCCGGAAGACCAAGACACAGACTTGTTAGAGCTACAAAACGAACATAAATCGATGGGAGGATGAGGTTGTTATTCTAAGGACCTCCCCCGTCACCTCTAAAGGGCACTGAGATGACTGGGGACATGACGAAGTGGTATCAAAGCATGAATACTCACATGGATATATATATATATATCGATCATATATTAATCTAACAAATGCACTGAAATTAGATAACAAGTGCAATTGGTTTTTGGTACCTTTTCTCTTTTCCTCTCTGACGTTCCTTTTACCCCTGCCCCACTTGCTATTATATATTTACATTTATGAACAGGTTTAGCTTCTTCGTTGAAAGATATTACAGATTTACATTTGCATTTGACAATCTTCGCTTTATTCATCAATATCCGGCGCGGTCCAGCTCTATTAAATTGTCGAAATCATTAAATTATCCACAACTGCAGCTGGCATCCATATATTATGGACCCTGAAATTTCAAAAAATAGTTTCTCCTCATATACTCCGGCAAGCTCGGGTTTGGAACTTGGAATTTCTGAGTGGAGAGAAAAGTGTTTGAGCTTAGACTAGTCGTTATAAATGATTCTGAAATGATACTGTAATAATATAACAGTTGCAGAGGGAAATATCGTGCGGGTCCGGTGTACGTGCAATAATATGTAACCATATAATTGCCCGACGGCCTCTAACGATGCGGCGAGGCGAATGAGGAGAGTAACATAATTACAAATTTATTCAGTAGACCAATTCATATAGCTGTCAATGGCAATTTGTCTTTCCAGAATCCCAAGTTCCCACTATGAGAGATCTGAATAATATAAATTAAACCCATAATCCATTTTGTTTCCTATATCCTCGACAAGCTTTATGCTGGACCAGCTCAGACTGAATATATAGAAATTATTACCAAATGGGGCACTCCACGTTGTAAAAGATAATGCTATACGACCTTTAAGTATTCAACTGACCAAACAATATTGTATGCCTGGTTCATTCCAGTAGAATAATATATTACCTAAAACCTCGGAGAAGACTGTGTATAGAATCTCCAGCCATAATATATTAAAACCTAAATTCGGTGAGATCATACGGACAAATATACTTTGTCTTCATACATTATATGTTCAACTAAATAATTATACTTTGTCGTCCATCATATTAAAACCTAAATTCGTTTATGTTGGATTCCAGCATGCTTCTGAAAGCCATGACAACCGAATCATTGTAATAATCAATTCCTTCAAACCCGTTCAATGGAAGACTTCAGTGATATAACTCATTGTGGATTTTATCATATACTCAACTGCAATTTTGAGTTAATGAAAATATTGGAAAATGTGGAATATCAGGTACAATAATTTTGAGTAAATTGAATGTGTTGGACCTTAATAATAGAGATAGGAATTATTTGGATTGTTGTTGAATTTTATTCCTATGATAAAAAAACTTAGAAAATAAAGTTTCTAGGTCACCATAGTTTTGACATGTCAAAGATCATGGAGGTTAGAATTGTAGGAAAGATTAGGAAATTGTGATTGAATGTGGGTGTATGCATGACACTCTAAAAGAAAATGACATTTGTTCTCAACTCTCATAGGCTCACGGAGCTAGCAAATCCTCTCCACCCATGGTGTTTTAGGAATTGACCAATGCCCTGTTTCTCTTTGAAGCTCACCAAAGTTCGTTCTTATCTTGGCTATAGTAGTTTTCTTCTTTGAACTGGTTAAGACATAGAGATAATTTTTATCTTTCAGATTCGGGTTAATGACCTCTTTGTGATATCTTAATTTTCTTAAATAACCTCTAAATCTTTCTCGTCCCACATTTTCTTTTTAAACTTAGATGTGATAGTATATTTGAGGTTGTTGATATTTTGCAAAGTGGCATTTTTTTCAATCCCCCAATGGTTTAACGAAGGCATGACGTCTTTATACCATCCTCTCTCGAGCCATAGATAGTTTTGGATAGAATTTAAAGAAAAATTAGGAAGTCTATGGTATCCCTTGTTATTTATCCTATTATTGTACATAAGGTACCTAGTCATAGCAATGCTTTCGATGGGGGGAAGACCCACTTCTATAAGGATAATATGATAGGGTATATTGCTTTTAATTTTGAGGTTATACATGATAAAACATTTTTGAATTTGCTCAATCCTTCTCTAGGACTCTTGAGAGATGAGCTCCAACCCCAAACTTCACAATTGTACAAGATAATGGGAGTGACGAGATTTTTAAAAAGAAACTTCTTTTTATCCAACATCACGAGGTTTGTTGATTTACAATTGTTTTATAGGCCAAAATAAGCTTTCCACCCTCCGTTAACCATTTTCTCAATGCTATTGTTCCAATTGAGCTTGTGATGGATATCAATTCCAAGATATTCGTAAGAGGACACTTCCTCCAAGTTGTTATTGTCATATTCAAAATTAGAGTAAGTGTCTTTCTTGGACTTGATGATCATAACTTTAGTTTCTTTGGTGTTAATAGACATACCTATGTTAGAGAAGAAATATGTGAGAATCCTTATTCGTTTATCAAGGTCTTAGGGTTGCTTTGCCATAAGAACAATATCATTAGCATAAAGGAGGATGCTGACTATTCCAACTAAGGTCGTTGCAGCACAACCTGCTTCTCTTAAACAACTTTCTAGCTTATCGATGTATATGCAAAAAGGGTAGGGGAGAGGGGGCGTCCTTGTTTAACTCCAATATTACAATTAATATATTTCGGCCATCCCTCAGTGCTTTTAAATTTGGCAATGTCTTTCTCATACAACCTTATCTCAATAGATCTCAACTCTAAAGAAACCTTTAGCTCTTCTAATCTATTCCACAAGTTAACTCTAGGCACAGTATCAAAATATTTCCTAAAGTATACAAAGAAGCAGAAGGGAGTAGATTTAATATTACGACATTCCTCCACAATTATCCTTAGCGTAATGTGGTGGTATGTGGTAGACTGATGTCTTCTAAATTTCGCCTAGCCTTTAGCCTGCTTACCTTCACTTTCAATCCATACACTGAATTTATTTTCTAAAATAATACCGCAAAGATTGGCTAAGAGAGGGATAATCATAATGGTCTAATAATTAGAGCGGTTATGTTTATCTCCAGTTTTAAAGATAGGAATAATGAGGCTCTGAGTCCAAGGACTTGGGAAACCTTGCATGACCGCTAGATTGAAAAGCTTGTGGATGTGATGAATGTGAATTATAAAAGTTATATATAGTTAATATTGTTAACTCACTATAGTTTTGATAATTTAACATGTTATGAAGGTCATTATTGTAACAAATATTTTGAAATTGAGATCTAATGTTCTATCTACCCATGGTGTTTTAGAAATTACCCAATGCCTAGTTTCACTATGAAGCTCATGAGAATTCATTCGTATTTTAGCAATGTTGATTTTCTCCTTTAACCTAATTAAAAAATATAGATATTGATGATATTCAAGGTTGGAGTTAATCACCTACTTATAGTATGTTAATTCTCTCTTATCCTCTAATTGTTTATCGCACCAAAATTTCTTCTTAAATTAGATGTAATAATATTTTTTTATGTTATCGATGTTTTGCAAAGTGACATCTTCCTGTGTAAAATCTCTATTGCGGTAGGATCTAGCTACTATAGATACCTCACAATTGAAATATTTAACTTATTATGCAAGAAACACGTGCATATACATTTCTGGAAAAACAAATGATAAAAAACCAGGTATAAGTGATCAAATATCAGAACAAATGATAAAAAACCAGAAAACATAAATGATCAAATATCAGATTCTATTAACAGTCCATTATTACAATGAGTTTGGATCATCCTTATATAGGAATAGGAATAAATAGGATGCACTTGGAGTGTCTACACTTGGATAGCTTAGATTGAACCACAATCCCCCTAGGTTGACCAAATGGTTCCCAAATGATCCCAAACAGGTCCAAATTGTGCATGTGAACATTGGGTGAGCATGGGGTACAAAAGTGAGGTTCACACATGTAGACGAGGTGGTTGGGTGGAAGTTAGGTAGGCTAGGGTAGACCAAAATAGCCAAAAGAGGAGAAAAAGACTAGGTTCAATGCATGTGCACCCTTAGTCAAACCCAGATCCATAAAACAAGGATAGGAGGGCGCCCAAGGCATGTAAGTGGTAATAAATGCATGTGGTGGTCATAATGAGAGCGCCCAACAACTATATTTGACCACCCTTTAGCCCATACAATGGTGGATATGTTCACACTTTCCCCAACAACTTCTAACCAACTTCTAACAATGTCCTAACAACCTAGGGATGAGATTATTAACCAGTTTAGCACCTAATAACCATCAATTAATTAATGATAAGGGTACTAATGTCTAATACTGTTCTAACACCCCCCCCATAAGCTAGACTTGGTAGATTTTCAAAAATAAGGCCTTGGAAACTAAGGCTCAAGTCACCTTTTACAACATAAAATTTATTTGTCCATGTAACCAAGGAAAGAAGGAAAACCACATGGGAAATAAAACCTCCCCTCTAAAATGGACATGAAATACACCAAAATAAACTTCTCCAAAACTCAAGTAGGTGTGAACTTGATCAGATGTATGGAGGAAGCTTCTTCTTTGGAAGAAGTGGATGTTGCTCCCATGCTTGGATCATATGCTTGGTTTCTACAACTATGGAAGCAAGTGCAAGTAGATACTCTTTAGACTTGATCATCATACCAAAAGTGGAAAGAGAAAATCCAAATAATACTTGATGAACTTGAGAATCAATCCCAAGTGAACAATAATGTCCTCCATCTTCTATGTAATTCTGAAAACAAGTGCCAATAGAAAGCATGACAGTGAGAGCGAATGCATCAAATCCATATTGAAAGTGAGTTGCAACAATTGACTTATGATCCTCAGACTTCTCATGAGAGAAAAAAGGGGTTTGGAGATCAAATCCATATTCTTGTAGATGGCCCAAAAGCTTGAAATTTGAACCATATGAAGCTTGATGTGCTTGAGGTATAAACCCAAGTGAATGCATGTTGTCTCCAACTTCAACAGAACCTTGAGGAAGTGTGCATGTGATCATGTAGGAAGTGAGAGGAGGCATAGGACCAAGGAGTGCGAATGCATGAACTCCATAATCTGATGTAGACTCCAAAATATCCAAAGAACCACAACTTTTCACATCAACAAACTCATATGAAGAATGCTTATCTTCTAGAGCAATAACTGATAGAGAATCCTCATTAGAAGAAGTATGATGGGAGAACAATGACTGTAGATATAGATCTTATTCAACAATGGCTGCTCCATTTGTTGTATCTTCATCATTTCCAGCAACATCTTGTGAAATAGATGATGTATCTTCACATTCTACTTCATAGCGTGTAGAGGAAGCATTCGAATCAAAGAGATTTGTACCAACATGAACTTGTGCTGAAGATTTTTCCATTTGATATTCTTGAACAACTTCATCAAAGAGAGTAGAGGCCGAAACATTAGGAGGGATAGAACATGCATAGGTGTCCATAGGCTCAGTCAATGCACCAATATTATTCTTATCAAGAGCCTTGTCCAAGTTGGACCATAGCTCAAATGGATAGTCTGCAGAATCAATCAAGTAGTGCATGCTTGGAGACATGGCTAGACACATAGCTCTGAATGCTCTGTCACAATAATTTAGCCAATGATTTTTCTCTTCATAAGACTCTGGTTCACTCTCAGCACCAATGGACAAATCATAGAGACCTCGTCTCTTGAGATATGCACATATTTTAGGCTTCCACTCTGCATAACTGAATGGAGTAAGAAGAGGAACTTTCGAGTCCATGTAGAAGTTGTTGTACCTACAAAGAAAAATCTCAACACTCAGGAGGGGATCTACACTAACAGATTCGAACCATGCTTGATAGTAGGTGCTTTCGGGAGAGCATCACACCCTGTTTAGAATCCAATGGATTTATCCAATGGCTTCAATGCAATGGTTCCAGGGAATTCTATGGTTTCTCCACTGCTTCTGGCACACCACTACAACAGACTATTGGTTCGAATAATAGCTCCAAGAGCTCTGATACCATGTAAAATATCTATAACAGTAGGATACAGCTACTATACATACCTCACAATTGAAATATTTAACTTATTATGCAAGAAACAAGTGCATATACATTTCTAGAAAAAAATGATAAAAAACCAGGTATAAATGATCAAATATCAGAACAAATGATAAAATACCAGAAAACATAAATGATCAAATATCAGATTCTATTAACATTCCATTATTAAAATGACTTTGGATCATCCTTATATAGGAATAGGAAGAAATAGGATGCACTTGGAGTGTCTACACTTGGCTAGCTTATATTGAACCACAATCCCCCTAGGTTGACCGAATGGTTCCCAAATTATCCCAAATAGGTCCGAATTGTGCATGTGAACATTGGGTGAGCACGGGGGACCAAATTAACGTTCACACATGTGGAGGAGGTGGTTGGGTGGAAGTTAGGTAGGCTAGGGTAGGACAAAATAGCCAAAAGCGGGGCAAAAGACTAGGTCCAATGCATGTGCGCCCTTGGTCAAACCCAGATCCATAAAACAAGGAAAGGAGGGTGCCTTAGGCATGGAAGTGGTAATAAATGCATGTGGTGGTCATAATGAGAGTTCCCAACAACTATATTTTACCACCCTTTGGCCCATACAATGGTGGATATGTTCACACTTTTCCCAACAACTTCTAACCAACTTCTAACAACTTCCTAACAACCTAGGGATGAGATTATTAACCAGTTTAGCACCTAATAACCATCAATTAATTAATGATTAAGGTATTAAGGTCTAATATTGTTCTAACATCCTCGATACTCCAATGATTTAGCAAATATTTGATGTATTTGTGCCAACCCTGGTTGAGCCGTAGATGGTTTATATTTAGAGCAGTCTTAAGAATCCTCTTGTTGTCCATGTTAGTAGATTGTCCTTATACATTAGGTACCTAGTCTAGGCATACTCTCAACGAGGATATACCTTCTTCTACGAGGATGATATTATATGGTGTATTTCTTTATATTTTAAGATTATAAGTTATAAAATTTTTCTGGATTTGCTTAATCCTTCTCCAAGATTATCTAGAGATGTTGTAGCCCCAAAATTCACAACCATCTAAGATAACAAGAGTGGCAATAGTCTCAAAGAGAAATTTATTTTTATCCCATAGACAAAAGTATGTTGATTTTAAATTATTTTCAAGGCCAAAATATGATTTCCAACTACCATTTATCCTTTTATCAATAGTATAGTTCCAATTAATTTTGTGATGAAAATAAATTACGATATATTTGCATGAAGTTCCTCCAAGATATTGTTTTCATAAACAAACTTATAGTAAGTGATCTTTTTGGATTTGATTATCATAAACTTTGTTTTGTCTGTGTTAACAATCATATATGTACTACTTTTTTTTTTTGAGAATTCTTAGTTGCTTGTCGAGATTAGAGGGACATATTTCCATTTAAGAATGATATCATAAACATAGAGAATAAGGATGATGACTATTCCATCCAAATTTATATTATCACAACCTTCTTTTTCCAAGTAACTCTCTAACTCGTCAATATATATGCAAAAAAGGGTAGGGGACAAGGGAAAACATTTCTTAACTCCTATATTACAATTTATTTCTTATGAACATCCCTCAATACTCTTAAACTTGTCAATAACATTCTCATACAACCTTATCACCGCAACCCTCCACTCAAAAGGAACTTTTAGCTCTTCTAAATTATTCTAGAGGTTAGTTCTAACCACTGTGTCAGACGCTTTTCTAAATTCAACGAAATGACATAATATATTGTTTTTACTATTGCAACATTCCTATATAATGTTCCTAAATGTAACAAGGTGGCCCACAGCTGAATGATGGCTTCTAAACCTAACCTTCCTTTTATCCCATTTTCCCTAAATTTTTGGCCATATTGATCTTCTTCTTTGTGATGACCCCATATAACTTGTTTAAAAGAGGGCTCCCCCTGTAATTAAATGGATTGTTTTTATATCCACTTTTAAAAATAGGAGCAATGGGGCTTTGAGCCCATAGCTTAGGGAAACCTTGCTTGACCCCTAGATTAAAGAGCTTGTGAATGTGAGGAATGAGGATATTCCTCCAATTTCTAGTGCTTGGTATCCCTTAATGTCATTATATTTCCATTTTGCAAGTCACTTAACTCCAATATATATGTCTTCAAGAGAAAATGCTTCTTTCTCTGTAAAAAGGTTTTGAATGGTGTTCACTATATCAAGGGAATCATAAAGTTTTTAAAGATATGAGTTCTAGTCCCTCAAGAAAACCATATTATTTTCTTTAGTTTTACAAGTTAGAATTTGAATTCATCTATATATATATATATATATATATATATATATATATATATATATATATATATTATGATGATGATGGTTATATCCACTTAAATCAAGACACACGCACACACACACACACACACGCACACATATATAATACTTAAAATTTCTCTATTTTTTATAATAACAAAACCAATCCATGGCACCAATTTGGTGTATAATACGTCCTTGTTTATGGGACAAGGGACATCTTCCATGCAATGATTTGACTACTTAATTCTATGGAGATGTACATACCTACTGTTGTATTTTATAGCAACATAACTAGGATCACTAAAAGAATGGAAAATCATAGAAACAGAATGAGTGTGGAGCTCGTTTAACCAAGATGATAAGAACAATCATCTCCCAACCATAGACAAAGCTATTTGTCTCCCCCGATCTCAAACCTTCCAATAGAGAATGATGTACATCTAGATAGTAGTAGCGCAAACCCAAGAAAAATAAGAGAGAAACTTCTCCAATGCTGGAGAACCCCAAAAATTAGTCTCCTAGCTGCAGTAGTGAACCTATCTTAGTAGAGAGAACTTTTCTTGAGTGTATTGACCAAATGAGAAGTTCGAATTCTTTATTTATACACATCAAAAGGTGACTTTTTCCCTTACTGGGCCGACCTGACTTGGGCAGTTCTGCCCATTGTTTGGGGAAGACTTCCCACTATTTTGGGGCAGTTTACCCACTGGGATAACTTGTATTGGGGAATACAAAAAATTACATTTAATAAATGTTTTCTTTAGGTAATCCTATCCAATTATTTCATGATATTTTAAATGGTCAATTACATAAATAATTTCTCCCGAAGGAGGTACAATTAAGATAAGAATAACTTCCGAAGTTATATTATTTCCAACACTCCCTCTTAACAAGGAAGGTATTCTTCAGACACGGTATTCTAATTTTATTCTTTCTTGGGTCGACCTATGAGGTGATTCCTCACGCAACTACTACTCCAACACTCCCTCTTAGCCAGGGAGGCATCATTAGAATTATCATACTGGAACACATCTGGATATCATATGTACATCACAGTTATCTCTAAACTCTCTATATCATAAGGAAGGTATTCCAATACAATCTCAGTTCATTGAGAAGTTTCAACAAATTAATCTTCGTGCATCATCTCAATATATTCCATCAGAGAACATGCACTAGATCCATGACTATGCCCTATCCATAGGGGAGTCACTCGTGCCTCAACTCAACAAATATGCAAAGTCCATCAGAGAGTCCATCATACATCAACTTAACTACTCTGCATAAACCATCAGAGAGTCCAACATGCATCATCTCAAACCAGTACATCGGGTATCATGCATCAATACAATGTGCCTCATCTCGACCCAGTCGATCGGGGAACATGCATAAGGGCGGAGTGCCTAAGCTCAAGCCAGTCCATCGGGGACCATACACAAGTACAAGGTGCCTCAGCTCATCCTAGTCCATCGGGGAACATGCACTAACTCAACTAGTCCATCAATAAGTCCATACAAGAGTACCAGTGTATGCTAGTGCGCCCCAGCCTCTCCATCCCATCTTAGGATGTTCGAGAGATCTCCTCACTCTTTTTAGAGTGATCTGGAGAATGCACTAAATATCTCCATGAGATATATACTCACTCCTTTCGGAGTTATCTGGAGTGTGCGCTCGCCCCTCCATCCTTTTCAGGATGTCCGAGAGATATCCTCACTCTATCTCTGAGTGATTTGGAGAATGTAGTGGCCTCTCCATCCGATCAGGATGTCCGAGAGATCTCCTCACTCCATATTAGAGTGATCCGAAGAATGAAGTGGCCTATCCATCTGATCAGGATGTTTGAGAGATATCCTTACTCCATCTCAGAGTGATCTAGATAATCTAGTGGCCTCTCCATCCGATCAGGATGCCCGAGAGATCTCCTCACTCCATCTCATAGTGATCTGGAGAATGTAGTGGCCTCTCCATCTGATCAGGATGTATGAGAGATCTGCTCACTCCATCTCAGAGTGATATGGAGAATGCTTGGTATCTATATCATTTTCCTTCCCTCTTAGAAAGGGATATAATCATGGAACCAATCTCCTCACTCCCTCTCGGAGTGATCGGGAAAAGATACCTGCACACATATAAGCTAATAGAGGCATCAAATATATCGAGGTACGCATTTATGTCCTTCCCTACTCTATTCATGAAATCCAAATAAATGAGATAATAACAAATCACATGACAAAATTCATGCACCTGTATGGGAGAGTATCAAGAACCTATCCTCCACACCCCATCATAGGGTGTCTGGGATAAAATATGGTAATAACATCGGACCACTCACCCTTATCCAAGACACATGGTTAATACTTGTTTGATATTGCAATAATGCTCATCACATATCCCTCTATGTTGAAGCGTCCTGCTCCCTTTGCATCTAAGCATCCTGCTCCCTATTTGGAGCTATCCATAGGTAAGTTAATCAACCTATCACTTCAGGTTCCAATCTATCACCAACTTTCATAGTGAAAATGAGCACAATTCCTTACTAGTATGTAAGTATTCATCTTGGTGATAACCGGGTACATCAAGGATCCTCTCAATTGTCTGTCTGAATCAACCAACAATGCCATGAATGTAACCAGGGACTCATAGTCATCATGCTATATTTGCTCAAGATCTCAACCATGTTCTTCCTTAAACTGGGAATATCTCATCAAGTTTCTACCACACCATCAATAAGATAATATCCCGCTCAAATCAAGGGATACCTCCCTCTGTCTCAATGAGAAATAGACATCACAAACAAGATATCATCATCATATTTTTTTTTGGATCCTGAGGCACACCTCCTCAGAAATTAATTAACTCTCGTCCTTCAGGACATGATTCTCATTGGAAACCAATTTCTTTCATTGAAGAACTAAACATCTGTATTAGAGATAGACCGACATCCATTGGAGCCTTTTTCTCCTAAACACCAATCTCTATATGAGATCATATGGGCCTGTGGGTCATGTATAAGATATAGATGGATGTGTTAGGTCCTTGTTTGTCAGTTGCTATATAGTCATGGCTTCCATCTAACTGCTTTGTCTTGGAGTCATCCCTCTAGGCTGAGAGTCATGCTCCTAGAAGCTTTCTTCTTTTGAATAATCTGAACATCGACGGGATTCACGTGTCCACCACTTTTACATCGGAACAAGTTTCTTCATCCTTATCTTGTATTCCATGTCATATGATATTTTCCCTACAATTAAAATCCCGTCAGATGATTAGCGACATTGCATAATCAAATTTAACCAATTTATATTTCAATGCAATGGCAATAGTTTACACGGGTATGTAGGCATCTAAGTTAATGCTTCTACACAAAAATCATAAACATGTATCCCAAACAAATATGGTAACTATCTAGATGTATGCTATCTCCACTATAACATGCCATCAAGAGTGTACACTAATCTAAGCATGTAAGAAGGAGATATAATCTAGGCTAGCTCCATCAGGTGTTGTGCAACTCATATGCATAACAGGTACAACAAGTGCCTACGGTACATCGATAAGTGGATTATATCAAATGCTCAACAAACTTCCTAATGGATCTGCATACAATTTGTTATGAAAACATATAAGACAAAACATATCTATGTGAGAAATAAATCCAAATACTTATCTTTTATTTCTTTTGTGGGTGGGTTCCCATTGCCTCATTATGGGAACCATGAGAGACCTATGTTCTTCATTTTATTGCTAGGAGATCATTGTAGTATGGATCTTCATATCATCACCTCAACATGGGGAGCACTAGAAGAAGAAATCCTTTCGACGATATTCTTCACTTTCTTCAAAATCATCATTCCTTGCTGACTTCTTTTGAGAAATTTGAGGAACTAAGCGGTCTGTTACTTAATCTACCAACATCCTTCTTTCCCTATCATCATTTGTTCTCCACTGGTTCCTTTATGTTTCTTCTTATGGTTTTGTAAAATTCTCATTTTCATACTTCAATAAGTCATTTTCTTCAAGAATTAGAAGAACTCTAGACTTCCAAGAGATGAAGTTGGGAGTCCCATCAAGTCGATCTTCAACTTTCATGCCAATCATCTTGACTGCAGTTATGGACCAGAAACCCTAGCAGGAGCTAGGTCAAAAATGAATTCTAGACTTTTGTAAAACTGACTCCACAGATAGATGCACGCTATCAAGGTGAGTTGAGAGAAGGTAGAATTGATCCAAATATGTGGACTTGGTAGCACAAAAATTGAAACCCTAATTTCTACAGTAACTGTAGTAGCTCCAGAATTAGGTAAAAAATGAAACTTCTCAAAACTGAAATTTTCCTTCACCAAAAGATGCGCCTTCTGTAGGGAGAAATTTCCAATTCACTTTTCAAGACAAACTAAGAAGGGAAGGCCCAGAAATGTAAAACCCTAGTTTCCAGCAATGGCTTCTTTTAGAACCGCTCTAATACCATGTTGGATTTTATAGCAGCATAACCAGGATCACTAAAAGAATGGCAAAGAACAGAAAAAGAATGAGTGTGGAGCTTGTTTAACTACTATGATAAGAAAATTCATCTCCCAACCATAGACGAAGTTATTTGTCTCCCCCAAGCTCACACCTTCTAATAGAGAACAATGTACATCCAGATAGTAGTAGCGCAAACCCAAGAAAAATAAGAGAGAAACTTCTCCAATAGTGGAGAACCCCAAAAATCAATCTCCTAGTTGCAGTAGCGAACCTCTCTTAGTAGAGCGAACTTGTCTTGAGTGAATTGACCAAATGATAAGTTTGAATTCTCTCATTTATACACATCAAAAGGTGACTTTTTCCCTTACTATGCCGACCTGACTTTCCCTAACTGGGCCGACCTGATTGGGGCAATTTTTCCCGTTGTTTGGGGCACACTGCCCATTGTTTTGGGGTAGTTTACCCACTAGGCCGACTTGTCTTGGGGAATACAAAAAATTAAATTTGATAAATGTTTTCTTTAAGTAATTCCAACCCAATTCTTTCATGATCTTTTACATGGTCAATTACATAAATAATTTCTCCCAAAGTAGGTAAAATAAAGATAAGAATAACTTCCGAAGTTACATTATTTCCAACACTCTTAACAAGGAAGGTATTCTTCGGAAACGGTATTCTAATTTTATTCTTTATTGGGTCGACCTGTGAGGTGATGCCTCACGCGGCTACTACTCCAACACCTACCCCTCTATATTTGAGCCTATAACCTCTTAAAAGGAAACACAAGTTCTTAACTGTTAAACCCAAATTTCAAAATCAAAACTAATTTTACTATATATATAATTTAAATTAAAATATTAATCTATTCACTATTTTTGAATTTAAATAAAAAATTAAAATAACAATAATATTCATTTTACCCATGATGACATAATATCTTAATATCTTGATATTATCATATCACTCATAATTATAGCATAAAGCTAAAAATAAACCCATTAAACAAATAAATACAACATTTAGTTCTTAACAATCTATACCACCTATATTTCAACAAGTTTAAGATAAAAGCATGTCATAGGGTATTAATGTTTTAAATCTTCCTCTTTATGGTTATCGTGATTGTTTCATCATTTCTTTATGGTTATCGTGATTGTTTCATCATTAATACATAGATGGGGTTTTGAGAGGATATTTAAGATAATAAATGATCATATTATTATTTCAAAGTTGATACAAATAAAAGGATGATATATTGTTCTCTTAAACTATTGTCTTTGAGTGGGTGTTCTTCTGTATGTAATATAGAATGAAATATTTTTGTTGATATTATTGTTTTTGTATTGTAGAAAAAATATAAATGCAAATCTATCTCTAGAGATGATATCACTTTTTTCTCTCCAAAGAATACATGTATATATAAAAAACATATAATCATTAAAAAAAATAATTAAATATTATTTTCATAAAAATAGATTGCAATTTTCTCTATTAATTTATTGGAGGGAACAATGAAATCGACCATTAGCCTCGTGCTTTGTAATGCAAATACTCTACCCTTGAGTTAGCACTCTTTAAAGAAATAGGGAAAAAAGACAGGGAGTTGTGGAATGCCTAATAATTCTTAAGACTCATCAAATATACAATGATTATTTTATCTCACCGCAATGATCGGAAGACAATGGGGAAACTCACCGCAACATGCGACAAACAATGGGTAAACTCGCTGCAACGTGCAATAGACCGACTACCAATCCTTGCGGCGATGTTTTAAAAATTTTGTCCTTCACTTTAATGAGTAACGTTGCGGCGAGATATTTGAGAACTCACCAATCGTTACGACGAGGTATGATCCATCCACAACCATTTTGGGTATGGATCAAATTGGTATGTGACCTAGGGTTTAGGGCGTTGACATACCTTCAATTGTAAACCTTTTAGAACATGGACCCTAGAGAAGACCCCTTCTTTTTATTTAGCAACACCACAAAAATAATTGGTTGAAAGTAAACTCATAAGCCCTCATCCAATCATTTTTGCTAAACCCCACATGGGTCTTCGACACGAGGACTTGAACCCTAGGCTCGATTAGTTGCACTGGTGGAAAGGGAAAAAAAAATTCCCTAGGTAAATCCACCATGAAATTTAAACCTTCTAGTCACACAAACCCCTTGGATTAAACACTTGGGAAATATTTCGTAAATTTGAAGAAATGGAATCGAACACATTGATAAAATATGGAAATGATTTTAAACCCCGTTCATTACACCAACCAAGTAAACTTTCATACCTGAATAAAATTTTTATGCAATTGGTAAGAGAAAAGACAAGAGTGAACGGAAAAAGAAATGTTTTGACCTATGCAAATGAACATAACAATAAAATGAATCATGAAACAATAGTTTGAATTTGTAATTGTTCTGGGAACAACTGCTACTATTGACAGAGTCCATTTTTAGCCAAAGTCCCTTGGGATAACACCTTAAGAAACATGGGCAAAATTCTGATATTGAGGGCTTGTTTGAATCAATGTGTACATCTAATTGTTGGCTTGCCTTCATATCATAGTATCATAGTTTTCCCCACATGGAAAATGATTTTTTTCTAATGGCTTGTAGGAATACTCTATGTCTCACTAAAGAACTAGACAATAGTCCAAGATTGTGAAAGAGGTATCATATGGAAATGATATGGTAGAATAAATATAGGCCCCAACTCTCTAGATCCAATATGATGATACCAAAAGTACCACTGGAGCAGAACCTGAATACCATTAGGGGGGAATGTATTTGTTCTTCACAGAAGATGAATATCAATCGTCCAATGTAGAAGAGATCCTAATATAGGAAAAATCAAACAATCTAACATTCGCAAAGAAGCATCAAGGTCAAAGGTATTTCCATGTGTAGAATTTGTAGGATGGTTGATCTCTCATATTGATGCCACAAGATGAATTCTCGAAGATGGCCCAGGAGAGGGTATCACTTTGTTCCAACCATCCACCATGGAGCGGTATTATAAGTTCCCGACAAAAGAAATTAACATGACGACCGAGTGGGTTAAGTCATTAAAGCTTGATTATGTATTCTTCATAAAGAAAGCATGGAGCCCAGGTAAATATTTTTGTCACAAAGAAAGTGGTGTGTATGAGACCAAGTGTCTGAGGCTACCCTATTAGATGGTCATATCCCTCTTATGCATATTTTTTGGGGAAGTAGATTCTCTCCACTTCAAGATGGAATGGACTCTGGTGAGCTCTCAGAATGGATGCCTATTGAGGGCAGCTAGACTAGGAGCCTACTTTAATTATCAACCCGGGGGACGTACAAACTTCAGAGGTGCAGGCACTATATGTGCTCTTATAGGATAGTCTTTGTCGTGGTTGGGTGTTGGTATAAGTGTTTAAGGGTTGTCTAATAGAAATCAAATAATATGGAAAAGGATTGCCTAATCTATGGGTGAAAAATACCTATGCTAAGAAGTTCAAATACTGAAGACAGTAAATCTATATTAAAAACTTTAAATGTTGAAAACAGTAAATATGTTCCTAAGAATTGACTTGGTAAAAATAGGGAATTTAGACTATGAAAGTGAATGTTGAAAACGTAGCAGATCTATTCTAAAATAATGAAAGATGGATCTTTAATCTAAGAAGCAATTACTATAAATCAGATGCATACAACTAGAAGTATGGTCTAACCTATTCAATTGCCAAAACCAAGTTCTGAATGCCATTATCTAATGCTATGAAATAATTAGAACTTTAAGAAGTGAATATCATTAATTAACCACAGTATTGAAAGTAAGCAATCTTTATGAGCAACCATAATAATGGGAGACTGCATAAGCTTTAAGATCTGGATCATTGTTTCAAAAGCAATGCGAGTACATAAGGAAATAGATGCTTAAAATATGCTTTGGAAGAATGCTACTACAGGACTACTGAAACAGTATTACCAAACTACGGAATGCGTTATAAACTACTACGGAATCAGACTGGTCGCTTTACTACAGAAATCAAATCGTACTATTTAACGCCATTCAAATGTTTTCATATGCAATATATATTTCAGTCAATGTAAAGCACATAATGAAAAATACCTGAATAGTAAGATCTCTTGACTTACGTGTTGGAGGGGCCCTTCCCAACCCGTACTCAGGAGTGAAGGAAACTTATAGACGCCGAATTGGAAGCAACATCAAATCTTTATTCAAAATAGCAGCTTCATAGTTTAACAAAAGTCTATAGCTCAAAGTATCTCCACAGTATAAAAACGTAAAACAATGGTTCTCAAAAATGGCAACAGGATCCTCTCGTTAGCCGAGAGGCCCGTATATATATGCCTCTAATGCTTAAACTAACTTATATGTCTAATTGCTGATTCTGTTTGAACAGATGTTCTCTCTAGAAATCAGGAAAAAGGCATTGAGATTTGCATGAACTTTCAGTCCTCTGCTTGATCTGCGCGTTTGTCCTTTAGTGTACCTGGAGCTGCTCAATCATACTTGATTTTCACATAATTAGTTTATTGAACATGCATTTAAACATACAAGAATAATATTTAAAACAACTTCATCAAATAATCAAGGTAAATCATTTCTCCCACAAAACAAGTGTATTTCTTCACCCTTTCTTGTGCTTTTGTTGTGGGGAAAAGACTATCAGATACCTATATATTTTCTTGTTTTTTTTTCATTCCTTTTTTTCTATCTTGCTTCCCTTTTTAGCAAATATTTTTTTTTTTCTCGTTTTTTTCATCTTTCCTTTTTTCTATTTTTATTTTTTTGTATATTTTTTTCTTTTATATGAACCGAATTTGAATTATTTTCGATGCTCTCTATCAGCATCAGTTGTTGTTGGTAGAGTACTTGTGCAAACTCCTCCTTTGACCGTGGCTTCTTGTAAAATTTGAGCCGATGTCCATTTACTATCATAGGAAACTCTTCTTCATCAATTGTCATGATCCTTACAGCTCCCTTGTCATAAATCTTTTGAATTATGTAAGCTCCCAGCCATCTGGTTGTTAGCTTTCCCTTGAATGTAAGAAACCTGGACTCATAGAGTAGTGCCCAGTCACCTTGCTTGAATTTTTTATCCTTTAGGTGTTTGTCATGCCTCTTCTTTACTTGTTGTTGGATGACTTCAGTGTGGGTAAGTGCTTGCTGGCGTTGCTCATCCACTTGATTCAATTGTAGCATGCGTTCTTGTTACATTTCTGATAGTTCCATATTCAACTCTGCTGCAAATCTTAATGTTTTTATTTCAAATTCAATTGGAAGCATGACTTTCTTTCCATATACTAGTTCATAAGGTGTGAATCCTATTGTTGTCTTCCATGTGGTATTATAGGCCCAAACTGCCTCACTCGATCTGCCAACCCAATCTCTTTTGTGGAGTTGGACTGTCTTTGTTAGAATCCTCTCTAATTCTCTGTTGGTTACCTCAACTTGACCATTTGCTTGAGGGTGATAGGAGGAGGAATGTCTGTGACATTGTTTCTTTTAAGCAAGTCTTCTATTAAATTTGATGTAAATTGTGGGCCTTGATCAGAAACTAGTTCTCTTGGTACTCCAAACCTGTGAAATATCTGCTCAGTGAAGAATTTTGCCACGTTGGTTTCATTGGCTGCAGCAAGTGTTGCTACCTCAGTCCACTTTGTGAGGTAGTCAGTGCATACTAGGATGTAGCTCTTTTGATTTGACTGTGGGTTGATTGGACCAACGAAATCAAATTCCCATTTTTCGAATGCCTCCAAGGAGATCTGTGGATGGAGTGGCATTTCTTCTTTTTGTGTTGGTTTTCCTATCCTTTGGCAGTCATCATAGTGTGAAACATATTCATAAGCATCTTTGTGGAGTGTTGGCCAATAGTACCTTGTTTGTAAAATTTTATAGGCTGTCCTCTTTGCAGCATAGTGTCCTCCACATGGTTCATTGTGACTGGCATGCATTATGTCATGCACTTCATCTTCTCTAATGCACCTTCTAAGTATTTGATTTGGTCCTTGTTTGAATAGCATGCCTTCTATCCACGTGTATGTGGCGCTTTGACTTATTACTTTTGTCATTTCTTTATAACTGTAATGTTATGGAAACTTCCTAGACACTAAATAATTTGCTATGTCAGCCAACCATGGGCTTCTCTTGGAGATGGCAAAAAGGTGCTCATTTGGAAAACTGCCATTGATTACTTCACTGTCTTGTCCATGTGTCAGCCAAGATAGAAAGTCAGCCACCACATTGTGTTTACCTGGCTTGTCTAAAATCGTGATGTCAAACTCTTGGAGTAGTATCATCCATCTAATGACTCGAGCACTTGTGTTGGGTTTGTTCATTAGATACCTTATGGCTGAATGGTCTGTATGAACAAAAAATTGGTAGCCAGTGATATAGTGCCTGAATTTATTAATGGCATGTATGACAACCGAAAATTCCTTCTTGGTGATAGTGTAATTTAATTCTTCCCCTGCTAAATTTTTACTGATATAATATATTGCATAGGGCTTCTTCTCTTTTTCTTGTCCAAGGATAGACCCGATTTCCTCATCTAATGCATCTGAGTGGATGTGGAATGGAAGTGCCCAATTTGGTGCTTGGAGTACTGGAGCTGTAATTGTTTTCTCCTTAAGGTTATCAAATGCTATCATGCAATGGTTTGTCCATATGAACTCAGTGTCTTTTGTGAGAAGTGCAAACATTGGGGCAACAATCCTGCTATAATTTTCAATAAATCTCCTATAGTAACCTGTTTGTCCAAGGAAACTTCTCACATCCCTTTGTTTACTAGGTGGTGGTAGCGTTTTGATTATTGAAACTTTTGCTTGATCAACCTCTACCCCCCTCTGTGATATATGATTTCCTAGAATGATGCCTTCTTCCATTAACATTCTGCATTTGTCATTACTCAAACATAGGCTCATCTCAATACATTTTTTAATACCAATTCAAGATGTGTCAATGCTTGATCAAAGTTTTTTCTAGAGGGTGTGAAGTCATCCATGAAGACTTCCATTTGATCATTTATGAATTCAGAGAATATACTTAGTATGGCCCTTTGGAACGTTGCCGGAGCATTACATAACCCAAAGGGTAGTACTCGGTATGCATAAGTACCCCAGGGGCATGTAAACGTTGTCTTATCTTGATCAGCTGGGTTTATTAAACTTTGGTTGTACACACTGATGTAATGTCCCCATTTTGACCCCCTTTGTATTAAATCGTAAATGATGTAAATATTGTTATTTGATCATGGTGAGGAGCTCAAGGCCAAGGCCCCACCATTGATTTAGCGTTTTATGTATCGGCAATTAAAAATAGATTCCTATGGTTCTTGTGCTAGATAGGCACAATGTAAATTAAGACATCATGTAAATACGAATTTTAATGAAAAACCCACAACGGGCTATGTTATGCAACAAAGAGATGGGGGCATGATTCTACAGGGAATAGGGAGGGAAATTATTCAAACCCTCGAGCCAATGGTGTTAATCCATGTGTCAATGAGAAAACCCATAAACCACCAACTACCCATTTTGGGTTATGGACCCAATCATTTAATTCTTCCAGAAATTGGTTGAGGTAGTTAATGCCTTGGGAATGAAGAGGTACGGCAGCCAATTTCGTGCATGGACAAGCCATCAACTTGGGAATTCGTATTTTTGCTTCTTGGGAAAGAAAACAACCACGAAATGGTGCCCAAAGCCATTCTGAACACACAGTCTTTCCTCTCTCACGTAGTCTAAACTACTGGGCCTTTCCCCATCACGTTTTTCACCATTTTTCCTGCATTTTCCATGCCTGGGAGCTCGTTTTTGCATATACAGCAGCTGGGAGAGAAGGGCCACGATTTGGGACTGTGATGGAGGTCGTTTTTGCCCCAAAATACCCATGGAAATTTTTCTGAAAACGATTTCTGCTCTCCAGGGTTGTTCCCCAATTGCCATTTCATTTTTGAGCTTTCCCACGTTTTTCTAAATTGGTAGAAACCCCCTCTTTGGAAATCCCACTATAAAAACATTTTTATCATGCCCAATAATTGTGGTTCTGTTGTTATGTGCATCCTTGTTTTGGTTTAAATCTGTGAGCAAGAGATTTGGAGTGGTAGTGGATAGAATTGGCTTGATAAACCTAGTGGGGAGAATAACCTCTCAAGAAGATCAAGAGGGCTTTGGCTACTTTTCTATGCACACCCTGAGAGCACTAGAAATGAAGGTATGACTTGAGGGACTGTGTGGCAGTGAAGAGAATACTTCCTTGTGCTGGGTGTGTAGGCATTGTGAGTGCCAAGCTGAATAGATCTGGGAGGGGTATCCCTGGCTCTATGCTTGAGTGCACTAGCTTAGCAATTCTTCCTTTCCAATTCCTAGCAGCCTGATAAACCCAACTGTATCTTGGCTTGGCTGATTTGGTGTATCTTGGAGCTATGTGTGAGTCTACTGTTCCCTGATTCCTTGTAGAGATCATGCCCAGCTCAGGGGTGGCAGTGTGTGGAGATATTGATGACCACAATTGGCCTATGGTTGGGTGGAACGTTGCAGTTGCATAGCCAGTTGCTTGGGACTACTTTATTGAGATAAGTATTCTCTTTAATAAATTCGAAAATGTCTTTATTTAATGGCTGTCACAGAAATGTTGAATGTATGTTAGATATTAAACATGATTTTTAAATTCCGCAGTGTTTCTATAACATGCACCTGTATATGTATTTTTATCAAAGAGCTTTACTTAATGGATATGGGGCTAGATGCCCAGATTTAGTATCACGATCCTCTTCATCATGCTGGTATGATAGGAGGGGACATTACATTTTGGTATTAGAGCTGCTGGTTGCAGCATTGGGACTTTATGGGGCTACCTATCATAGGTGCAGAGGTAAATATGCTTCCTGCTAAGCACTGATAGTTAAGAAAAAATTTCAAAAAATTTCAAATTTTCAAATTTTCAAATTTTTTTTAAGTTTCTATGAGTTCTACCCGAAATTGCAGAAGGAATTCTCTTCCGAAATTGCGAAAGGATTCCGCGATTTGTTCCGCAACGCGGAAGAATTCGACGAACTGCCCTGAAACAACGGAAATTTTTTTCTAAGTGTTTGGCGTCAAAAGGAAATTTGCGGAAGGAATTCTCTTCCGAAATTGTGGAAGCATTCCACAAGTCGTTCCGCAACGCGGAAAAGTTCGGGAAGTCATCCCGAAACTGTGGAAGGATTCCGCGAATCATTCCGCAATTGCGGAATAGTTCCGCGAATCGTTCCACAACTGCGGAAGACTTCGGCGAATCTTTCCACAATTTGGAAGCATTCTGCAAGTCGTCCCGCAATTGCGGAAGCATTCCGCAAACTCTTCCGAAACTGCGGAAAGAATTTTCCAGTGTCTTCCGAAACTGTGGTCCCAGGTGCATGAAAGTAAGTTATGATTTCTGAGAATATGATGCAGCTAACAATTGTGTTGATGAACACATTTTGCAGAATCATAGTTACATCAGGGAAGCACTCTAGATAGTACAGTTGGAAAGTTTTGGATCTTGGTTGGGCCAAGAAAATCAATATTATGGATGATGCATAGGATCCCTATGAGCCTGAGACAGATGCCATGGGGGAGAACATACACGTTGAAAATGATGAAACATAATCTAATGGGAGAAGAAATCAAGAGACTCCTACAGGTATTGCAGCCACCATGAGAAGCCTAAGGGTGGAGTTGCAAAGCTGTAGAGAAGACAATGAAAGGATGATTAAAGCTCAGGAAGAGCAAAATCAAGTGAATGCAACCATGCTACAGAGTTTGACAGACATCCAAAGGCAAATAAACTCTGGGCATCAGACATCAAATCTAGAAAGGGGTGGGAGTAGTTCTAGAAGGAATTCCCGTAAGAGGGCCAGTAGCCCAAGAAGAGTTTCTACCGACATAACATATACTCCAGAAATCTCTTCTAATGAATCATCTGACTCGGAAGAATCCATTGAGGGTTCAAGCTCTTCATCTCGCAGGAGTAAGAGGAAGAAGCACTACAAGAACAATTCACATGGGGAATTTAAGAAGGTGAAACCTCCTACATTTGATGGAGAGATAAAGTCTGGTCAGGAAGCTGAAGCTTGGCTTCTTGGGATGAGAAAGTATTTCCAAGTCCAAGACTACTCGGGAAATATGAAGGCAAGGGTAGCCATCTTCAACTTGAATGGAAGAGCATCTATATGGTGGGAACACATCAGGCAAGTGAAGAAGATCAACGAAAGGAAGATTGTGTGGAAGCAGTTCAAGAAATACTTCAAGCAGAAGTACCTCTCTAACAGGTACTATGATGATAAGATCAAAGAGTTCCATGAGCTGAGATTGGGACAATTGACCATGGAAGAATATGCAAACAAGTTCTTGGAGTTGCTGAGGTATGTCAGGTACATTCGAGATGATAAGGTGAAAATTCATCGTTTCCTAAGTGGACTGCCCCAGTCATATAAAGATAGAATTGAATTTGATGAACCTCGAACTCTAGAGGAGGCCATAAGAAAGGCCAAGTATTGCTTTGATCAAAACAGAAGCAAACCAGAATTCCATAAGGCATGGAAGGATAGGAAAAACGAAAAGTTTGATCAAAGGAAGAAGGGGTTCAAGCCTCCTCAATTCCGGAATCAGCAAAGGAAACCATCACAGGTTGTGACTAAGCCAACTAGGATGATGGGAGACAAGCCAAGAGATCCAAATGAGCCAAGAGAACCACTTCAATGTTGGGGTTGTGGAGGAGACCACATGCTTAGGAACTGTCCACATCGGAATGGGAATGCAAATCAAATCCACGACATCCAAGGAGCTGAAACTGTGGGTCAAGTGGCGAGGACAATCCCTAGAATCTATGTAGCACTAGACAACCACCAAGCAGATCATCAGTCAACTGTGGTTGAAGTTGAAGGTAAGATTGCTAAGCAATATGTTTCTATTTTGATTGATCCTGGATCTACTCATAGTTATGTCACTCCTAGAATTGTTGAGGTTTGTGCTTTCAAGAAATTAAAGCATAGTAAATCATGGTTAGTTCAACTAGCCACTGGAACCAAGAGAAAAGTTAGTGAAATTGTAGAGAAATTTCCATTAGAGATGGATGGGCTATTCACTTATGCAAATCTGAATATTTTACCACTGGGTTCCTATGATTTCTCATTGGAATGGAATGGTTAGAGGCACACAGGGTTAAACTTGACTGCTACAATAAGACATTTGAATGCATGGACGAAGAAGGAAACCCGAGGGTTGTAAAAGGGATTCCAAAGGTGACTTCTGTTAGACAGGTTTCAGCCATGCAGCTGAAGAAGTTCTGTAGGAAGGGATGTCAATTGTATGTAGCCCACATTTTAGAGGCAGCAGAGAGTGAAACTCTCAAATTCGAGGACTATCATGTATTACAAGAATTCAGAGATGTTTTTCCTGATGAGATTCCGGGACTCCCTCCAAAGAGAGACATTGAATTTACAATTGAGCTTGTTCCAGGAGCGGCACCAGTGTCTAAGACACCCTACAAGATGAGTACACCGGAACTGCTAGAATTGAAGATGCAATTACAAGAGTTGTTGGAAAATAAGTATATTAGGCCAAGTGTGTCCTCATGGGGAGCACCTGTTCTATTTGTGAAGAAGAAAGATGGAACACTCAGGTTATGCATTGACTATAGGAAGTTGAACAAAGTCACTATGAAGAACAAATACCCATTGCCCCAAATTGATGACCTTTTTGACCAAATGAGAGGAGCAAAGGTATTTTCAAAGATTGACTTGAGGTCTGGTTACCATCAGGTAAGAATCAAAGAAGAAGATATTCATAAGACAACCTTTAGAACAAGGTATGGACACTATGAGTTTGTAGTGGTACCATTCGGTCTCACAAATGCACCAACTACGTTCATGTGTCTCATGAAAAATGTTTTTAGCAAGTATTTGGACAAGTTTGTTCTTGTATTCCTAGATGACATTCTCATCTATTCTAAGAATGAAGAAGAGCATGAAGAACATTTGAGAATGACAATGCAATTACTAAGGGAGCATAAGCTGTATGCAAAGTTGAGCAAATGTGACTTTTATAAAGATAGAATTCATTATTTGGGTCACATCATCTCTGACGAAGGAATATCTGTAGACCCTGAGAAGATTGAAACCATTATGAATTGGCCAACTCCAAGGAATGTGACTGATGTGAGATCTTTTATGGGCCTTGCTGGTTACCACAGGAGGTTTATCGAAAGATTCTCCAAGGTTGCAAACCCGATCACTTCTTTGCAAAATAAGGGGATAAAGTTTGAATGGTCACCAAGATGTGAAGAAAGTTTTCAACGGTTGAAGAATCTTCTTACAAGTGCACCAATTTTAAAAATTGCAGACCCAGAAAAAGACTTTGTGGTGTGTACCGATGCATGCAATCAAGGACTTGGAGGAGTTATTATGCAAGACAACCACATGATATGCTATCAGTCAAGAAAGTTGAAGGAGCATGAGAAGAACTATGCTACCCATGATATAGAACTTGCAGCCATAGTACATGCTTTAAAGATGTGGAGGCATTACTTGATGGGAAGAAAATTTGAGTTAAATACATACCATTGTGGTCTGAAATACTTGTTTGTTTAGCCAACTTTAAATGCTAGGAAAGCTAGATGGTTGGAATTTTTGTGTGAATTTGATTTTGAAATCAAACACATAAAAGGGAAAGAAAACAAGGTGGCTGATGCACTCAGCAGGAAGGTACATGAAATGCATGTGGAAACACTTAGTACTTGCCAACCAGGTTTGAGGCAGCAGATTGTTAACCATATGGTTGAGGATGAAGCGTATGAGCAGATAAAGGACAAATTGCAGCAGCAAAACCTTGAAAAGAAGTATGAAGGCTATCATTTGGAAGAAGGCGGACTTCTTACTTATAAGAATAGAGTCTATATTCCAAATGCGGCAGGTTTGAGGAGAATTGTTATGGATGAAATCCATAAAGCTCCATACTCTGGTCACCCAAGATATCAGAAAACAATTGCTACAGCAAGAAAATATTATTTCTGGCCAGGCATGAAGAAGGACATCACTGAATACATTTCTAAGTGCATGGAATGTCAGCAAGTGAAGAGTGAACACCAACATCCAGCAGGTTTATTGCTCCCAGTGCCAATTCCAAAATGGAAATGGGAAGTAATATCCATGGACTTTATTGCAGGATTGCCAATGACTGTGAGACAACATGATTCCATCATGGTTGTGGTGGGCAAGTTAACAAAGGAAACACATTTTATACCGGTTAAGTCCACACATAAAGCCGATGCCATTGCAAATATTTTCATGAAGGAAATTTTCAAATTACATGGGTTGCCTAAGGCAATAATTTCTGACAGGGACACCAAGTTCACTTCCAATTTTTGGAAAGGTCTCTTTGCAGATTTGGGTACACAGCTAAGCTTTAGTACCGCATACCATCCTCAAACAGATGGGCAAACATAAAGAGTAAATCGGGTGCTTGAAGACATGCTCCGCATGTATGTAATGGACAAACCATCCAAGTGGGAGGATTATCTACACTTGGTAGAATTTGCATATAGTAATGGGCAACAAGCATCATTGGGAATGAGTCCTTATGAGGCTTTGTATGGCAGAAGGTGTAGGACACTAGTGACTTGGGACAATCCAGTGAATATAATTGTACTTGGACCAGAATTGCTTAAGGAAATGGAACAAGAGGTTGCAAAGATCCAGAAAAATTTAAAAATAGCCCAGGATAGATAGAAAAGCTATGCCAATAAACATAGAGTGCACAGGGAATTCAATGTTGGGGATCATGTGTATCTTAGAGTGAAATCAAGGAAGAGTTCCTTGAAGCTTGGGAGTTGTGCCAAGCTATCACCTAGATATTGTGGGCCATTTGAAGTGCTTGAAAGAATAGGACCAGTTGCATATAGACTTGCATTGCCTGCTAGCACTAAAGCTCATAATTTTTTTCATGTCTCTTTGCTTAAGAAATATGTACACGATCCTAACCATGTGATTAATTGGGATGTGATCCAGGTGGAACTCGAGGGATAATTCCAAACCGATCCATTGTGCATCCTAGACAAGAAGGTAACATTGCTTCGGAACCGAGCCATCGGACAGGTAAAGGTGCAATGGAAGCACTACAGTCCCGATGAGGCTGCATGGGAGCTGGAGGATTCCATGAGGGTGGCATATCCGTTTTTGTTCAATTTTGATGAGCACTGAGGACAGTGCTAATGTAAGGGGAGGGGAATATAATGTCCCCATTTTGACCCCCTTTGTATTAAATTGTAAATGATGTAAATATTGTTATTTGATCATGGTGAGGAGCTCAAGGCCAAGGCCCCACCATTGATTTAGCGTTTTATGTATCGGCAATTAAAAATAGATGCCTATGGTTCTTGTGCTAGATAGGCACAATGTAAATTAAGACATCATGTAAATACGAATTTTAATGAAAAACCCACAACGGGCTATGATGCAACAAAGAGATGGGGGCATGATTCTACAAGGAATAGGGAGGGAAATTATTCAAACCCTTGAGCCAATGGTGTTAATCCATGTGTCAATGAGAAAACCCATAAACCACCAACTACCCATTTTGGGTTATGGACCCAATCATTTAATTCTCCCAGAAATTGGTTGAGGTAGTTAATGCCTTGGGAATGAAGAGGTATGGCAGCCAATTTCGTGCATGGGCAATCCATCAACCTGGGAATTCGTATTTTTGCTTCTTGGGCAAGAAAACACCCACGAAATGGTGCCCAAAGCCATTCTAAACACACAGTCTTTCCTCTCTCATGTAGTCTGAACTACTGGGCCTTTCCCCATCACGTTTTTCACCATTTTTCCTGCATTTTCCATGCCTGGGAGCTCGTTTTTGCATATACAACAGCTGGGAGAGAAGGGCCGCGATTTGGGACTGTGATGGAGGTCATTTTTACCCCAAAATACCCATGGACGTTTTTCTGAAAACGATTTCTGCTCTCCAGGGTTGTTCCCCAATTGTCATTTCGTTTTTGGGCTTTCCCACGTTTTTCTGAATTGGTAGAAACCCCCTCTTTGGACATCCCACTGTAAAAACGTTTTTATCATGCCCAATAATTGTGGTTCTGTTGTTATGTGCATCCTTGTTTTGGTTTAAATCTATGAGCAAGAGATTTGGAGTGGTAGTGGATAGAATTGGCTTGATAAACCAAGTGGGGAGAATAACCTCTCAAGAAGATCAAGAGGGATTTGGCTACTTTTCTATGTACACCCTGAGAGCACTAGAAAGGAAGGTATGACTTGAGGGACTGTGTGGCAGTGAAGAGAATACTTCCTTGTGCTGGGTGTGTAGGCATTGTGAGTGCCAAGCTCAATAGATCTGGGAGGGGTATCCCTGGCTCTGTGCTTGAGCGCATTAGCTTAGAAATTATTCCTTTCCAATTCCTAGCAGCTTGATAAACCCAACTGTAGCTTGGCTTGGCTGATTTGGTGTATCTTGGAGCTATGTGTGAGTCTGCTGTTCCCTGATTCCTTGTAGAGATCATGCCCAGCTCGGGGGTGGCAGTGTGTGGAGATATTGATGACCACAACTGGCCTATGGTTGGGTGGAACATTGTAGTTGCATAGCCAGTTGCTTGGGACTACTTTATTGAGATAAGTATTCTCTTTTATAAATTTGGAAATGTCTTTATTTAATGGCTGTCACAGAAATGTTGAATGTATGTTAGATATTAAACATGATTTTTAAATTCCGCGGTGTTTCTATAACATGCACCGGTATATGTCTTTTTATCAATGAGCTTTACTTAATGGATATGGGGCTAGATGCCCGAATTTAGTATCACGATCCTCTCCATCATGCTGGTATGATAGGAGGGGACATTACAACTGAAACCATCTAAGAATGAAAAATACTTGTCGCCAGCTAATGTGTCCAGCACCTGATCTATAAATGGCAGTGGAAAGTGATATTTCTTGGTTGGTTTATTTAGCTCTCTGTAGTCCACACAAATTCTCCATTTGCCTCCTTTTTAAGGGACTATAACCAGTGGTGAGACCCATTCACTGTTAGAGATGGGATATATGAACCCAGCATCTAATAAATTCTGTAGTTCTACTTTGACAATGTCCTTTAATGCTGGGTTCAACCTCCTGTGTGGTTTCGTGATAGGGATAGAACATTCTTTGATGTAAATGTAATGTTTGCAAATATCAGGATGTATACCTTTCATGTCTGCATATGTCCATGCAAAAGCTTTATTTTTTTGTGATAATACTTTCATTAACTATGCTTCTTGCTTTGGCTTGATATTGGAATTGATGTTGAATGTCTTTCCAGGAATAATTTCCATTGTCTTTGATTCCTCTTATTGTTCTTGCAGAGATAGCACTTCTGCCCACATTTTATTTAAGTTCTAGTTTGAACTTTCACCTTCTTGTTGTTGGTTTGTGTCAAAAAATATTTTAAGACCAACATTGTTAGAATATGCATTTTGTATGAACCTATCTATATGACCATCTTCATCTATTGCTTTTAATGATAGTGTAACATCAATTGTTAGGACAGGTTGTAGGTTTTGATTTGGTGTGTCGTTATAATCATCAATCCAATTTTGATATTCTAATTCTGAAGATTTCCTTGCTGGTGGGTTAATCGTGATTTTCTTCCTGGCATGTCCACTGGTGATAGTCATGTTTCCTGATCGGCAACCTATGTAAGCGTCTGTAGTTTCCAACCACGGTCTGCCTAGTATGATTGGATAACCACTAAGTTTACTTTTGACTTCAATGACTATGAAATCAGCTGGGTATTCCGAGGATTCAATATTGATCATAATGTCTTCAAGCATCCCTTCAAGTTTCACAGTGGATGTGTCAGCTAGCTGGAGTACTGTAGTTGTTGTTCTGACCATTGATTGGAGTCCTAGATATATCATGGTTTCCTTAGTCATCATATATATAGCAGCTCCCAAATCGATTAAGCTCCGATTTATTTGTTTGTTATTGATGGTGACGTTCACTACAGGACTACCTGGATCAAGATATTTAGGGTTAATAATGATACCCATCATCAAATCATCCAATTGTCCCACTCCATTTATGGTTGGCAGGTCACGCTTCCTCCTCCCTGGTTTCTTCAGACAATTTTTTCTAATAAATTTGTTACATATGGGCACATCCCTTATGGCTTGTAAAATCAGAATTTGGATGTTTAAGTGCTTCAATTCGTTTAAGATTGTATTTTATTCTTCCTCTTTTGTACTGCGTATAAGTTTTTCTGGAAATGGAGGGTTTCTGTTTCATGGGAGTGGTTGAGTTTCTTCCTCTTGAGGATTTGGTTCATCCGGATGCTGAACATAAGGTTGTGTTGTTTGTTCTTGAGCTTCAGGTTCTTGGATATTCCGTGTGGATGTATTTTGCAATGTTTTCCCAGACCTGAGGTTTATTTCATTTATTTCCATGGTGTCTACTACATAGGTAGGGAATTGTGTGATTTCAATGTTATAAGTCTGTTGCTGTTGTGGAGGTCTGTTATTATTAGGGTTTGGGATGGGTTGGGATGGAATTGGTGGGGGTCTGGGGGGTGGTTGAGTTTGTGGGGGTGGCATAATAAGTGGCTGTTGTAATTGGGCTCTCCAATATGATGGATGGGGGTATTGATTTGCATAATTCGTAGTTGATGGGGTAAAAGGTGGGGGGTATGGAGGGTAAGACGGTGGGTAATAAGATTGTTGATAGGGTGGTTGATAAGTTTGTTGATTCTGCTGATAAGTCTGTTGATTTTGCTGCCATTGGTTTGGATTTGGCTGTGCTTTCCACGGAGTTGGTGCAGAGTTCCAAATTTGCTGGCCCTGATTATAGTAGGCTTGATTGCTAGGTTGGTATGGTCTGACAAAATTACTCCTTCTTTGATTTATAAAATAGAGTTTTTCTATTGCTCCTTCAGTTGCAGGATCTTGAATAGCAGCCTAACATGAGGATAAGAGGGTACATTTATCATTGGAGTGATTATCAGTGCAGAGACCACATATTTCTATGGTATTTAATGTGCACTGCCCCTTCTCATGTTTCTTTCTACAATGAGGACAGAATACTGCCAGTGCTTGGTTAATGTCATCCTGCTTCTACTTTATTTGGAGTGCATCAAGTTGCATGGCCCATGATTGTAGGATGTCAGTTTTCATGTCATCAAGGAGGTTCCCTAGATCAGATTTTGTAAGGTTTGGTCCTGTAGATGATGATGATGATGATGATCCTATGGATAGATGTGTATCTCTTGTCCCATTTTTGCTTTTCCTCGACCTAGAATGGTTTTTGAAGATCTGTAGTATCTGGTCATAAGTTTTCTGGAATATGTCTCCATCTCCCAAGAGGTTTAAGATCTCAAAATTCTCTTCTTTGATCCCTTTAAGAAGAACAATTTTCAGCGATTCAGGGTCTAGGGTGCAATGCTTATCTCGTTTGTAGCTGAGATGAAAGCGCTACAAGCGAGGCATAGTCTTCCAAGGATTCACGGTCTCCCTGTTGCACCCTAATAATTCATCCCTTGTATCTTTTGCTTTGCAGTAGTCCCTATATTTTTCTAGGAATGCTTGTTTCATTTGGTCCCAACTGAAAATACTATTTCCTTCTAAACTCATGAACCACCTAAGTGATAAATCTTTCAGTGTGGAGGGAAAAAGTCTCAGCTTTTGTGCATCCGTAGTGTAATCAAAGGATCTGCAAACTACCTCAAATTCAAACATGAAAGTGTCAGGATCTTCTGAAGTCAATCCATGGAAGTTTGGAAAATTGTTAGGGTTGATATTCTTCATCCTAGAATCTCCAATAGGTATGCTAATGGGGAAGGTGAACATCTCCCTAAGTTCCTCTCCTTCCTCTGCCATAGTGGTGTTTGAGCTGGAACTAGTAGAGAAGTTGTCTCTGTTTGGATCGTATGTAGAGTCAGTTTCGTTTTCAGAGTTTAGGAATTCAAACTGAGAGTTGTCATAACTGTTGTTACCGTTGTTACTCATGGGACGCTTAGGTAGAAAGCGTCCAAACCTATCCCTTTGCCGACGAGGCATTCATTAGTAAAATCTTTATGTTGTTTTCATTTTTTTTTTATATGCGATTTTTTTCTTTTTGTTTTGTTTGGTGAAGATGTCTCCTAAAAGGTTTAGTACCTCCCCGACAATAGCACCAAAAAGTGGTGAGCTCTCAGAATGGATGCCTAATGAGGTCAGCTAGACTATGAGCCTAATTTAATTATCAACCCGGGGGACGTACAAACTTCAGAGGTGCATGCACTATATGTGCTCTTATAGGATAGTCTTTGTCATGGTTGGGTGTTGGTATTAGTGTTTAAGGGTTGCCTAAAAGAAATAAAATAAGATGGAAAAGGATTGCCTAATCTATGGGTGAAAAATAACTATGCTAAGAAGTTCAAATACTAAAGACAGTAAATCTATATTAAAGAATTTAAATGCTGAAAACGGTAAATATGTTCCTCAGAATTGACTTGATAAAAATTTTGAATTTAGACTATGAAAGTGAATGCTGAAAATGTAGCAGATCTATTCTAAAATAATGAAAGCTGGATCTTTAATTTAAGAAGCAATTACTGTAAATCATATGCATAAAACTAGAAGTCTGGTCTAACCTATTCAATTGCCAAAACCAAGTTTAGAATGCCATTATCTAATGCTAAGAAATTATCAGAACTTTAAGAAGTGAATATCATTAATTAACCATAGTATTGAAAGTAAGCAATCTTTATGAGCAACCATAATAATGGGAGAGTGCATAAGCTTTAAGATGTTGATCATTGTTTCAAAAGCAATGTGAGTACATAAGGAAATAGATGCTTAAAATATGCTTTGGAAGAATGCTGCTATAGGACTACTGAAACAGTATTACCAAACTACAGAATGCATTATAAACTACTACGGAATCAGACTGGTCGCTTTACTACAGAAATCAAATCGTACTATTTAAAGCCATTCGAATGCTTTTATATGCAATATAGATTTCAGTCAATGTAAAGCACATAATGAAAAATACCTGAACAGTAAGATCTCCTGACTTACATGTTGGAGGGGCCCTCCCCAACCCGTACTCAGGAGTGAAGGAAACTTATAGATGCCGAATTTAAAGCAAAATCAAATCTTTATTCAAAAAAGCAGCTTCATAGTTTAACAAAAGTTTGTAACTCAAAGTATCTCGACAGCATAAAAACGTAAAACAATGGTTCTAAAAAATGGCAACAGGATCCTCTTGCTAGCCGACATGCCCCTATATATATGCCTCTAATGCTTCACCTAACTTATATGTCTAATTGCTGATTCTATTTAAACATGTGTTCTCTCTAGAAATCAGGAAAAAGGCGTTGAGCTTTGCATGAACTTTCAGTCCTCTGCTTGATCTGCATGTTTGTTCTTTTGTGTACCTGGACCTGCTCAATCATAATTGATTTTCACATAATTAGTTTAATGAACATGTATTTAAACATACAAGAATAATATTTAAAACAAATTCACTAAATAATCAAGGTAAATCATTTCTCCCACAAAACAAGTGTATTTCTTCACCCCTTCTTGTGTTTTTGCTGTGGGGAAAAGGCTATCCAATACCTATATATTTTCTTGTTTTTTTTTTCTTTTCTTTTTTTGTCATTCCTTTTTTTCCATTCTGCTTCCCTTTTTAGCAAATATTTTTCTTTTTCTCTTTTTTTTCATCATTTTTTTTCTATTTTTTTCAATTATTTTTTCTATTTTTTCGTATATTTTTTCTTTTATATGAACTGAATTTCAATTATTTTCGATGCTCTCTATCAGCATCAGTTGTTGCTGGTAGAGTACTTGTGTAAACTCCTCCTTTGACTGTGGATTCTTGTAAAATTTGAGCCGATGTCCATTTACTATCATCGGAAACTCTTCTTCATCAATTGTAATGATCCTTACAGCTCCATTGTCATAGATCTTTTGAATTATGTAAGGTCCCAACCATCTAGTTGTTAGCTTTCCCTTGAATGTGTGAAACCTGGAGTCATATAGTAGTGCTCGGTCACCTTCCTTGAATTTTTTATCCTTTAGGTGTTTGTCATGCCACTTCTTTCTTTGCTGTTGGATGATTTCAGTGTGGGAAAGTGATTGTTGTCATTGCTCATCTAGTTGATTCAATTGTAGCATGCGTTCTTGTTGTATTTTTGATAGTTCCATATTCAACTCTGCTGCAATTCTTAATGTTTTTATTTCAAATTCAATTGGAAGCATGACTTTCTTTCCATATACTAGTTCATAATGTGTGAATCATGTTGTTGTCTTCCATGTGGTATTATAGGCCCAAACTACCTCACTCAGTCTGTCAGCTCAATCTCTTTTGTGGAGTTGGACTGTCTTTGTCAGAATCCTCTCTAATTCTCTGTTGGTTACCTCAGCTTGACCATTTGCTTGAGGGTGATAGGAGGAGGACTGTATGTGTTTGACATTGTTTCTTTTAAGCAATTCTTCTATTAAATTTGATATAAATTGTGGGCCTTGATCAGAAACTAGTTCTCTTGGTACTCCAAACCTGTGAAATATATGCTCAGTGAAGAATTTTGCCACGTTGGTTCCATTTGCTGCAGCAAGTGCTACTACCTCAGTCCACTTTGTGAGGTAGTCAGTGCATACTAGGATGTAGCTCTTTTGATTTGACTATGGGTTGATTGGACCAACACAATCAAATCCCCAATTTTTGAACGCCTCCAAGGAGATCTGTGGATGGAGTGGCATTTCTTCTTTTTGTGTTGGTTTTCCTATCCTTTGGCAGTCATCACAGTGTGAAACATATTCATAAGAATCTTTGTGGAGTGTTGGCCAATAGTACCCTGTTTGTAAAATTTTATAGGCTGTCCTCTTTGCAGCATAATGTCCTCCACATGGTTTATTGTGAGTGGCATGCATTATGTCATGCACTTCATCTTCTCTAATGCACCTTATGAGTATTTGATCTAGTCCTTGTTTGAAGAGCATGCCTTCTATCCATGTGTATGTGTCACTTTGCCTTATTAATTTTGTCTTTTCTTTATAACTGTAATGTTCTGGAAACTTCCCAGACACTAAATAGTTTGCTATGTCAGCAAACCATGGGCTTCTCTTGAATATGGAAAAACTATGCTCATCTGGAAAACTGTCATTGATTACTTCACTGTCTTGTCCATGTGTCAGCCTATATAGAAAGTCAGCCACCACATTGTGTTTACCTGGCTTGTCTAAAATCGTGATGTCAAACTCTTGGAGTAGTAGCAGTCATCTAATGACTCAACCACTTGTGTTGGGTTTGTTCATTAGATACCTTATGGCTGAATGGTCTGTATGAACAAAAACTTGGTAGCCAGTGATATAGTGCCTAAATTTATTAATGGCATTTATGACAGCCAAAAATTCCTTCTCGGTGACGGTATAATTTAATTATGCCCCTGCTAAATTTTTATTGATATAATATATTGCATAGGGCTTCTTCTCTTTTTCTTGTCCAAGGACAGACCTGATTGCCTTATCTGATGCATCTGAGTGGATGTGGAATGGAAGTGCCCAATCTTCTTCTTGGAGTACTGGATCTGTAATTGTTTTCTCCTTAAGGTTATCAAATGTTGTCATGCAATGGTTTATCCATATGAACTCAGTGTCTTTTGTGAGAAGTGCAAACATTGGGGTAGAAATCCTACTATAATTTTCAATAAATCTCCTGTAGTACCTTGTTTGTCCAAGGAAACTTCTCACATCCCTTTGTTTAATAGGTGGTGGTAGCGTTTTGATTATTGAAACTTTTGCTTGATCAAACTCTATCCCCCTCTGTGATATATGATGTCCTAGAACAATACCTTATTCCATTAACATTTTGCATTTGTCATTGCTCAGACATAGGCTCATCTCAATAAATTTTTTCAATACAAATTCAAGATGTGTCAATGCTTGATCAAATTTTTGTCCATAGGGTGTGAAGTCATCCATGAAGACTTCCATTTGATCATTTATAAATTCAGAGAATATACTTAGTATGGCCCTTTGGAATGTTGCTGGAGCATTACATAACCCAAAGGGTAGTACTCTATATGCATAAGCACCCCAGGGGCATGTAAACGTTGTCTTATCTTGATCGGACGGGTGTATTAAAATTTGGTTGTACCCACTGAAACCATCTAAGAATGAAAAATACTTGTTCCCAGCTAATGTGTCCAGCACCTGATCTATAAGTGGCAGTGGAAAGTGATATTTCTTGGTTGCTTTATTTATCTCTTTGTAGTCCACACAAATTCTCCATTTGCCTCCTTTCTTAGGGACTATAACCAGTGGTGAGACCCATTCGTTGTCAGAGATGGGATATATGAACTCAGCATCTAATAACTTCTGTAGTTCTACTTTGACAATGTCCTTTAATGCTGGGTTCAACCTCCTTTGTGGTTTCTTGATAGGGATAGTACCTTCTTTGATGTAAATGTAATGTTTGCAAATATCAGTATGTATACCTTTCTTGTCTGCATATGTCCATGCAAAAGCTTTATTTTGTTGTGATAATACTTTCATTAACTATGCTTCTTGCTCTAGCTTGAGATTGGAATTGATGTTGTCTGTCTTTCCAGGCATAATTTCCATTGTCTTTGATTTCTCTGATTGTTCTTGCAGAGATAGCACTTTTGCCCACATTTTATTTAAGTTTTGGTATGAAATTTCGCCTTCTTGTTGTTGGTCTGTGTCAAAAAGCATTTCAAGACCAACATTGTTAGAATATGCATTTTGTATGAACCTATCTATATGATCATCTTCATCTATTGCTTTTAATGATAGTGCAACATCAATTGTTAGGACAGGTTGTAATTTTTGATTTGGTGTGTCGTTATAATCATCAGTCCAATTTTGATATTCTAATTCTGAAGATTTCCTTGCTGGTGGGTAAATCGTGATTTTCTTCCTGGCATGTCCACTGGTGATAGTCATGTTTCCTGATCAGAAACCTATGTAAGTGTCTGTAGTTTCCAACCACGATTTGCCTAGTATGATTGGATAACCACTAAGTTTACTTTTGACTTCAATGACTATGAAATCAGATGGGTATTCCCAGGATTCAATATTGATCAAAATGTCTTTGAGCATCCCTTCGGGTTTCACAGTGGATGTGTCAGCTAGTTGGAGTACTGTAGTTGTTGTTCTGACCATTGATTGGAGTCCTAGGTATATCATGGTTTCCTTAGTCATCACGTTGATAGTAGCTCCCAAATCGATTAAGCTCCTATTTATTTGTTTGTTATTGATGGTGACGTTCACTACAGGACTACCAGGATCAAGATATTTAGGGTTAATAATGATACCCAACATCAAATCAGCCAATTGTCCCACTACATTTATGGTTGGCAACTTGGCGGGTCACGCTTCCTCCTCCCTAGTTTCTTCACACAAGTTTCTCTAATAAATTTGTTACATATGGGCACATCCCTTATGGCTTGTAAAATCGGAATTTGGATGTTTAAGTGCTTCAATTCATTTAAGATTGCATTTTCTTCTTCCTCTTTTGTACTGTGTATAAGTTTTTCTGGAAATGGAGGGTTTATGTTTCGTGGGAGTGGTTGAGTTTCTTCCTCTTGAGGATTTGGTTCATCCAGATGCTGAACATAGTGTTGTGTTGTTTGTTCTTGAGCTTCAGGTTCCTTGATATTCTGTGTGGATGTATTTTGAAATGTTTTCCCAGACCTGAGGTTTATTTTTTTTATTTCCATGGTGTCTACTACATAGGTAGGGAATTGTGTGATTTCAGCGTTATAAGTCTGTTGCTGTTGTGGAGGTCTGTTATTATTAGGGTTTGGGATGGGTTGACTGGAATTGGTGGGGGTCTGGGGGGTGGTTGAGTATGTGGGGGAGGCATAATAAGTGGCTGTTGTAATGGGGATTTCCAATTTGATGAATGGGGGAAACGGTGGGGGGTATGGAGGGTAATATGGTGGGTAATAAGATTGTTGATAGGGTGGTTGATAAGTTTGCTGATTCTACTGATAAGTTTGTTGATTTTGCTGCCATTGGTTTGGATTTGGCTGTGCTTGCCATGGAGTTGGTGCAGAGTTCCAATTTTGCTGGCCTTGATTATAGTAGGCTTGATTGCTAGGTTGGTATAGTCTGACAAAATTACTCCTTCTTTGATTTATAAAACAGAGCTGTTCTATTGCTCCTTCAGTTGCAGGATCTTGAATAGTAGCCTTACCTGAGGGTAAGAGGGGACATTTATCAGTGGAGTGATCGTCAGTGCAGAGACCACATATTTCTATGGTATTTAATGTGCACTACCCCTTCTCATGTTTCTTTCTACAACAAGGACAGAATACTGCCAATGCTTGGTTAATGTCATCATGCTTCTTCTTTATTTGGAGTGCATCAAGTTGCATGGATAATGATTGTAAGATGTCAGTTTTCATGTCATCAAGGAGTTTCCCTAGATCAGGTATTTTAAGGTTTGGTCCTGCAGATGATGATGATGATCCTATGGATAGATGTGTATCTCTTGTCCAATTTTTGCTTTTCCTCGACCTATAATGGTTTTTGAAGATCTGTAGTATCTGGTCATAAGTATTTTGGAATATGTCTCCATCCTGCAAGAGGTTTAAGATCTCAAAATTCTCTTCTTTGATCCCTCTAAGAAGGACAAGTTTCAGCGATTCAGGGTCTAGGGTGCAATGGTTCGCTCGTTTGTAGCTGAGCTGAAAGTGCTGGGCATAAATTTCTAAAGATTCACGGTCTCCTTGCTGCATCCTAAATATTTCCCCTTGTATCTTTTGCTTTGCAGTAGTCCCTATATTTTTCTAGGAATGCCTGTTTCATTTGGTCCCAATGGAAAATACTCTTTCCTTCTAAACTCATGAACCACCTAAGTGATAAATATTTCAGTGTGGAGGGAAAAAGTCTCAGCTTTTGTGCATCCGTAGTGTAATCAAAGGTTCTGCAAGCTACCTCAAATTCAAACATGAATGTGTCAGAATCTTCTGAAGTCAATCCATGGAAGTTTGGAAAATTGTTAGGTTTGATATTCTTCATCCTAGCATCTCCAAGAGGTATGCTAATGGGGAAGGTGAACAACTCCCTAGGTTCCTCTTCTTCGTCTGCCATAGTGGTGTTTGAGCTGGAACTAGTAGAGAAGTTGTCTCTATTTGGATCGTATGTGGAGTCAGTTTTGTTTTCAGAGTTTAGGAATTCAAACTGAGAGTGGTCAAAACTGTTGTTACCGTTGTTACTCATGGGACGCTTAGGCAGAAAGTGTCCAAACCTATCCTTTTGCCGACGAGGCATTCATTGGTAAAATATTTATGTTGTTTTTTTTTTTATATGCGATTTTTTTCTTTTTGTTTTGTTTGGTGAAGATGTCTCCTAAAAGGTTTAGCACCTCCCCGACAATGGCGCCAAAAAGTGGTGAGCTCTCATAATGGATTCCTAATGAGGGCAGCTAGACTAGGAGCCTACTTTAATTATCAACTAGGGGGACGTACAAACTTCAGAGGTGCAGGAACTATGTGTGCTCTTATAGGATAGTCTTTGTCGTGGTTGGGTGTTGGTATCAGTGTTTAAGGGTTGCCTAAAAGAAATCAAATAAGCTGGAAAAGGATTGCCTAATCTATGGGTGAAAAATACCTATGCTAAGAAGTTCAAATACTGAAGACAATAAATCTATATTAAAGAATTTAAATACTGAAAACGGTAAATATGTTCCTAAGAATTGACTTGTTAAAATTAGGGAATTTAGACTATGAAAGTGAATGTTGAAAACGTAGCAGATCTATTCTAAAATAATGAAAGCTGGATCTTTAATCTAAGAAGTAATTAATGTAAATTAGATGCATAAAACTAGAAGTCTGGTTTAACCTATTCAATTGCCAAAACCAAGTTTAGAATGCCATTATCTAATGCTATGAAATAATCAGAACTTTAAGAAGCGAATATCATTAATTAACCACAGTATTGAAAGTAAGCAATCTTTATGAGCAACCATAATAATGGGAGATTGCATAAGCTTTAAGATCTGGATCATTGTTTCAAAAGCAATGCGAGTACATAAGGAAATAGATGCTTTGGAAGAATGCTGCTACAGGACTGCTGAAACAGTATTACCGAACTACAGTATGCGTTATAAACTACTACGGAATCAGACTGGTCGCTTTACTACAGAAATAAAATCGTACTATTTAATGCCATTCAAATACTTTCATATGCAATATAGATTTCAGTCAATGTAAAGCACATAATGAAAAATACCTGAACAGTAAGATCTCCTGACTTACGTGTTGGAGGGTCCCTCCCCAACCCATACTCAGGAGTGAAGGAAACTTACAGACGCCGAAATGAAAGCAACATCAAATCTTTATTCAAAATAGCAGCATCATAGTTTAACAAAAGTCTGTAACTCAAATTATCTCAACAGTATAAAAACATAAAACAATGCTTCTCAAAAATGGCAACACAATCCTCTCACTAGCCGAGAGGCCCGTATATATATGCCTCTAATGCTTAACCTAACTTATATGTCTAATTACCGATTCTATTTGAAAAGGTGTTCTCTCTAGAAATCAGGAAAAAGGCGTTGAGCTTTGCATGAACTTTCATTCCTCTGCTTGATCTACGTGTTTGTCCTTTAGTGTACTTGGACCTGCTAAATCATACTCGATTTTCACATAATTAGTTTATTGAACACGCATTTAAACATACAAGAATAATCTTTGAAACAACTTCATTAAATAATCAAGGTAAATCATTTCTCCCACAAAACAAGTGTATTTCTTCACCCTTTCTTGTTCTTTTGCTGCGGGGAAAAGGATACCAGATACCTATATCTTGGACTCATCAGACTCCCCTACTATATCATGTCACTATGCTTACTTCAAGGTTCATCTGGGAATATATGCTCTCTTCCAACATGGAATATGTAGTTCAGATTTCACAGGACGACCTTCTCTTGCAACAGTCCATTTTCCATATTTCCTCGTATCTTTTGGACGCATTTTGTGCTCTAAAAAATTTCCCTGGGATGGGATGGAAAATCCAAACATAAAATTAATTTATTGGAATATAGTCTCCTAGAGGATAGGAGAGAAGGAGTCGAATTGAGGCTTGATTATGATGCATTGCAGGAAAAAAAGAGGACTCTAGAGATATTAATATAGAATTTTGAGATGGATAAGGATACATTAGTGGCTCAAGTCAAGGGTCTTGAATCCGAGAAGTTTTTCATGGAAAAATAGATAGAGATCCCGTAGAATGAAATGGATGTACTAGTAGTTTGAAAAAAGACATATAGAGAGGAAAAGCATATCCTATTAGAGTCCCATGCCTATGAAATTATGGTTCAACATGAGTATTTCCATGCACAAGAACTAGTCACAAAACAACTTTATGAAGTTTAGAAGGTTGGGACCAAACTCAAGGTTGTAATTGAAAGATCCAAAGAACATGATTTCAAGGTTAAGGAAATCAAGGGAAAGATGAAGAGCATGGAATCATGGCAGTGAAAAAATGCTGAGCTTCCCCCTAATTTTTTAAAATAGGACTCTATAGGACATGCAATTAGAGTCACTATGCCACCTTGGACAATTTCAAAAAATATGGATTAACAATGAAAAAGGGTGTTACTAACTCACAAAATAAATGTTAAAGTATGCACACAACCATGGAGAAAGTGTTTGAAATGTGCTAGATACCAACCCTGGGGAATTTTGAAGAACCCTTTCCAAAGGAGCAATGATTAGCAGAATTGAGAACAATCAGAGATGAGGACATCAAAACTATTAGAATCACATTGTAGGTGATTGCACAAGCATTGCAGGATCATGTTGGGATGCCCATGTGAAAAGTTCATTTCATGACCACATGTCATACTTATGCCACTAAAGGGTTGACCTCATTGGCTAGAGAGGCAGTGACTCATAAAGTCTCCTTACATTTTCTCAAGCCTAGACAACCGAATGTTATTTTATATGATTGTGAATTATGGGATCAATTTATTAAATCCGAAGCAAATTCTCCCTCTTAGAATTATGTAATTAAAATGTTGCTTTTATTTCTTTTAGTAGAGAATATAAACTTAAAGTGACGAGTGCCCAAGGAACCCAAGGGTCGTAACTGACTTTGGGAATCTGAAATGTCACTTGGGATTTACTTTGTAGAAAGTTATAAAAGAAAGATGAAAAGGAGGGAAGGGGACTTTTATTAGTAGCTTGTACCGCTCCTTTCATGTAAGAACTATTTCTTTTTATGAATAGAAGAGCTATTGGAATCAAGTTTTGGCATGGAACTATGGATATAGTGTGGATGAATTTCATGGAATTGTTTCCTCTTTTATCTTGCACCTATATGCAGTAATATTGTTCTAGATTTATGTTGGATTAATCTTACAGTCTTCTATTTTTGTTGTATATGTATTTTCATGCTATATTTTTTTTCTAAGTTGTAAATGTAGAATTGCTATGTTAGTTTGACTGTTCTAATGTGCATATGTCATTCTATAGTTGTCATACATTAATAATATTCAACTACATGTTTTAAGAATATGTATTTCAATGCCATTTACTACATGTCCCTTTTAAATTCACTCCTAGCTAGGATAGACTAGTGTAGCATAGGATTGCATCTTAAATTAGTCTCATATTGCATTTCATTCCTTAAAAAAGGGCCTAAATGGTGGACCGAGCTGTGATTGATAAACCCTAAAACCCGTGAATGATAATTGAGCCAGAATTCAAACGGGTTCCTTATTCCAATAGATTTGGAGGTATAAGGAAGGCCAACAATGTATGGTTGAAAGAGGAATTCCCCTCTCACGTAAATATTTCTCTTCATCCCCACCCAAAAATTTTCATCCTAAAATTTTGGTTCCCCAAGGGGTAGAAACTAGACATGATAGTGAGAACTTTGAGGACAGTAATCCCAATTTGAAATAGCCAGAATATTCTCTTGAACATCTATTTGCAATCCCTCAACAAGAGGTTAGTTGTCTTCATCGATTCACTAGGTCTTATGTAAAGCAGATTGGATAGTTACCTATCACCCTCTTGTTACCTAGGCAAAATTTTCATAAATGAGGGTTGTATAAATTAGAGATTTGGTGTTAGTTTTATCTCTTGAAGGATTAGTAGATCTATCATTACAAGAGATTCATGAGCCTATTGATCATATTGTACTATTGTCTCTTGAGTATACTCATTCTCAACATACTATTTCCCCTCTGTAATCACCTCCACATATCAACTATATGGCTCATAATGTAAATCAAGAACCAACTTGGAGGTCATAGGGTGATTTAAACTTAGCCAGACAAATCCGTTATTTACCAAAACACCTTGAGTGCATTTTGCCTAAATTTGACCCAGATAAGGGGATAACTCCAGAAGACCATATTATAATTTTTCATTTTCCTCTTATGCTTCTGAATGTAGACTGTGAAGATGTGGTATGTCATTTTATCACCTATACATTTAACAATAGAGAATACACATGGTATTTCAATCTCCCACCTCAATCGATTGCTACTTGGGATGAATTTGAGAAGAGTTTCCTGGGAAAATTTTTGGAATAAAGAACTTTGTCATCCCTAATAATCGAACTTTTGTCTTTGAAAATGGATAAGAAAGAGAAGATTAAGTATTTTAACCAATTGTTTACCATGGTTCTAAACAATTTTCCTATTGCTATTTAACCTCTTCAGGAAGTGCTAGTGGAATATTATAACACACCCCTACACCTCTCACTAGCAATGTTTTGTCAAAAGGGCTGGTAAAGATACATTAGAAGAAAACTTCGAAGAGGCTATTGAAATTGATATAGAGATGTCGAGTATTGTCAACACCTTATGGAAACCGAGTCCAAAGCCACCACCTCAAAGAAGCCTCTACTTTTAACCAAACCTACTAAAGAGAAAGCATTTGATTTAGGAAGTGTTGTAAAATTGGTCAAAAAGTTGTCGAACGAAATAATAGATATAAAAAAGAATAACGGAGAAATCTCTTCTGGGAAGAAACGTTTTAAACCTTTATTTAAGAAACAAATAACACTTTGAATCCCCCCAAAAATGAGGCAATTGTGTTCAATTTTAATAATGTGGGAATGGATCATTTTTGTACTCATCACCAAGAGAATCACTCAGAAAGTACATGTCCTCAGTGGATCAATTCCATGGCATTGGTGATCAATAAACTATTGAATAAGGAAGCCTTGGATGAGGAGGAAGAGTAGAACAACAAAAGTTTGTTGAAACTAAAGAAGATACAAAAGAGACCATTCTTGTATTATGTGATTGGGATCCTAAATTGGGAAATGATTGAGAATAAGATGCAATTGAAATTCAGAATGTGCAAACTTCATTTGAAAACTATGCACTAAGAATTAAAGGGCCTATTACACAACTCCTAAGACGACTAAAAACAGTAAGAAAAACAATCCCAGTGAGAGGGTGCAAACAAATATTGTCCCTACCAAAAGTAACAACATTGATAAACAACCTCAGAAAGATCTAGGGACTCCTACAACTTAGAAAACCAACAGTCATGCTAAGTCACATAAAAATATCCCTCCTATGAACACCAAGGGTTCAACTAATCCATAAGGGGATTCCATAACATCAAGCAATACCGATAATGGACATAGTATAGGGTATGATGTTGTGGAGGATATCAAGAAAAGAAAGTTGAATATCTCATTGTTTGGAATGTGCAACATGCCTCAACAAAGGAAATGTTTGAGGGAAGCCTTTGGTCTCACTATGCTTGAGGGAAGCCTTTGGTCTTCAATATTGAACATTTCAAAAAAAATATCCTCTTGAAGATTTATACAGTTGTAGGGAGGGCAAGAGAAATTTTTGGGGTGGAATGGATTCCCTTACATAGGTGAGGGTGAAAGAGTATATTCCTAAGGAATTATTTGGGGTAACCAGATCATCCCACATGACATTTCAGAGAGCATTATGCTAGTTTATTTGATTTTCAATTGTTGTCTTCTTTAAAATTCTAATCAGGTTTTTGTTTGTAGACTCATCTAACCCTTTCTTTTGAGGATAGTAGTTTGAAGAATAATGCAACTTGATTCCTTTTTCCAAATAAAATTCATTCAATTTCAAAGATGAGAACTATGATGCATTATCAAACACAAGGGAAATTGGAACCCAAAACCTGGTAATGATGTGCTCTTCCAAAAACCGGATGATTGCTTCTTCATTGACCTTGCTGAGTGGAATTGCTTTTGTCCACCTCATGAAATAATCTATGGCTGTGAGGATATAGCAGTGTTGCTTTGAGAATTTGGGATTAATGTTTCCTATGATGTCCAACCCCCATTTCTCAAATGGATCCATGATGACCATAGATTGTAAAGTCATTGTTGGTTTTCTTTGTCTTCCATCACTCTTTTGACATGTTACACATTTTCAAGCATATGCATACGAATCTATAAAGAGTGTTGGCCAATAGTAACCAAACTTGAGTATCTTATGTGTAGTAGTATCTCCTGCATAGTGTAGTAGTATCACCACTTATTGGTCTCACTTGTGGATCCCTTATCAGAATAAGTTGAATTATATTTATGTGGATATGGATCCACACATGAAAAATATTGTCATATAGTTAGAAGGAAACAATGGACTTGTTAATTTTACTCAATTTGTCCTAGGGAACTACTTCCTTGAAACCAAACTAGGATGTTATCAAACTGAGGTCATCACTCATGAATTAGACATCCAGTTCGATCTCTCCCAATTTCCGTGGACTAATGATTATGATTGTAATATTTGTACTAGACACTAATGTAAATTTAGGTGTTGACATAGATTCTAATAGTAGCATATGTTTTGTTTTTTAGACTTTGTACTTTGATGGCTCAAAAACATAGGAATGTACAAGGTTCAGTTGTGTCCTTGTTGATCCCCAGATACATAAAACTTACCTCTCCTATAGATTAGAATTTGAAATTTACCAATAACATTGCTGAGTATGAAGCCCTGGTCCAAGGCCTTAGAAAATCTATTGATATTAAAGAAAAATATTTGAATGTTTTTGGCGATTCATAAATTGTTGTCAAATAGGTTAGAAACACGATACATTTTTTATCTCCACATTTGAGAGGCTATGAAATAGAGGTATGAAATTTGGTTTTGCAATTTGAAGATTTTAATATTAATTATATTCCTTATTCAATGAATTTTGTTGCAGATCTGTTAGCTAATACGAATTCATGTCTAATTCCTTTGAATGATAAGTTTACCATTGAACTTCTTTTCAGGCCTTCCATTTCTGACAATGTTACCAACTAGAGAGTTTTTTATGATGATCGACATGTTATTGACTTCCTCACATACAAAAGCATTTTTAAAGGCTCTATCATATATGACAATTAGCACCAAGCCAATACGAAGAAGGTTGAGCGAGATGATAATACTGTCAAAGGGAAATTTATGCCCAAAGGAGTGCACACATTCCTCACATTGGAAAATCTATTTGATCTAAAACATAAGTTCAGGAAACTGGTGAACATCAAGACACACAACTCATCCATGCAGTGTGATCTAATGAATCCATGCATGCTATAAGGACTGAGTATATGAATTTAGGTGTTGGCTATTTTCTAGGGGAAAGAGAAGATTCATCTAGTTGTTTAATCAGTACAAAGATGTATTTTCCTAGACTTATGATTAGGAAAAGGAATATGACACTCAGATGATCTAACATGTCATTCTTAAAAAACTGGGTGCCAATCCTTTTCAGTAGAGATTAAGGAAGGTTCACCGTACTTGGGAACTTCTGATCCAAAAGGAATTGAAGAAAATTCTGGATTCCCAAATTATTTTTAAAGTCATACATTTCAAATGGGTATCCAACCTAGTTCCTGTTTGGAAAAAAATAGGGGATATTAGACTATGTGTAAAGACAACTAAACTGTTCCTCCCATGGAACAAATTTTACAACTTCTCTCTGGTTCTAAAATGTTCTCATTGTTGGATGGGTTCTCAGGTCACAACTAGGTTCTTGTGGCCAAATATGATTGCTTAAAACGACTTTTTGGATGAAGTGTGGTAGTTTCTCTTTCTAGAGAATGCCTTTTGGTTTGGTAAATGCAAGAGCCACGTTTTAGTGTGCCATGGATATTGTCCTCCATGAATTGATCAGTCACAATGCGGTTGTTTACCTGGCTGATGTCTTAGTATTTTCCAAAAGGAGATCAAACCATTTTCGTCACCTAAAACACATATTCGAAAGATGTAGAAAATATGGAATATCACTCGACCCAAAAAAGAGCATTTATGTTGTCTGATAGGGTAAATTATTGGGACAAGTTATTTCTAAAAGTAGGATACATATTGATCCCAAACACATACAATCTATCATGTAGATACCCATTCCCCATAATAATAAAGCAATGCAATCATTTCTGGGGAAAACGAATTTTGTTCGCAAGTTCGTTTCTGATTTTGCTGAAATAGTTAAACCCCTGCAACAAATGATAAAAGAATATGCAAATTTCAAGTCGACTATTGAGGAAAAGGAATCGTTTTAGAAAATAAAGGTGGTCGTCACCGATGCGCCATCATTACGTAGTCCATGTTTTGGAAATGATTTTCTAATACATACTTTTGCATATGACCATTCCCTTGCAACAATGCTCACTCTAAAAGGAGAATAGGGGGATGAATGCCCAAATTCTTTCATCAGCACTAGATTACAAGGTGTTGAGCTGAATTACTTTGAAATTAAGAAACATGATTACACTATTTTCAAAGCAATGAAACCATTCACACCTTATATACTTAAAAACAGTACCAAGATCATTGTCCCTCATTCGATGCTGAAATCTCTCTTTGTTCAAAGGGAGCTGGGAGAAAGAAGAGGAAAGTTGGTTACAACTCTACAAAAATATGACTTGGAGTTCAAACCATCTACCATTATTAAAGGACAAGGAATTTGTAGGTTTCTTGTTGAAACTCCTACAAGTGAAAAGGCATATGACTGGGAGAGTGAGTTATCAATGTGTTTCTAAGACACCCATTACATACCGGTGGTTATTGATTCATGGTATCATGACTTGATCTATTATTTGCAACATGGAAATGCTCTTGAACACTATAATGGTAAACAACAAAGAGTTCTCTATATTAAGTCAGTGTCATACCAAATTATCAATGGCATCCTATTTTGTACGAATTATGATGGAGTACTTTTAAGGTGTCTAGAAAAGGATGATGCAGAAAAGGTCCTTACTGAACTGCATGATGGACCTACTGGAGGACACTATGCAGGAGATACTACTACACATAAGATGCTCAAGTTTGGTTACTATTGGCCAACACTCTTTATAGATTCGTATGCATATGCTTGAAAATGTGTAACATGTCAGAAGAGTGATGGAAGACAAAGAAAACCAACAATGACTTTACAACCTATGGTCATCATGGATCCATTTGAGAAATGGGGGTTGGACATCATAGAAAAAATTAATCCCAAATTCTCAAAGCAACATTGCTATATCCTCACAGCCATAGATTATTTCATGAGGTGGACAAAAGCAATTCCACTCAGCAAGGTCAATGAAGAAGCAATCATCCGGTTTTTGGAAGAGCACATCATTACCAGGTTTTGGGTTCCAATTTCCCTTGTGTTTGATAATGCATCATATTTCTCATCTTTGAAATTGAATGAATTTTATTTGGAAAAGGAAATCAAGTTGCATTATTCTTCAAACTACTATCCTCAAAAGAAAGGGTTCGATGAGTCTAAAAACAAAAACCTGATTAGAATTTTAAAGAAGACAACAATTGAAAATCAAATAAACTAGCATAATGCTCTCTGAAATGTCATGTGGGATGATCTGGTTACCCCAAATAATTCATTAGGAATATACTCTTTCACCCTCACCTATGTAAGGGAATCCATTCCACCCCAAAAATTTCTCCTGTCCTCCCTACAACTGTATCAATCCTCAAGAGGATATATTTTTTGAAATGTTCAATATTGAATCAACACATTGGTAAAACTTGAAGAGGAGAGGGAGAAAGCTAGGAATAAGTTTGTTGTTCACCAAAAGAGAGTGAATAAATGGTTTGGTACTAGTCATTCAAAGAATAAAGAATTTTCAATTGAAGATCTGGTCCTGAAGTGGGATAATCTGCTTGAAGATAAAGGGAAACACATGAAGTTTCAATAGTTGTGGCTTGGTACCTACATGATTGTTGAGAATCTTGGCCCTAATGCTTACAAATTGTAAGATCTAGAAGGGGATGTTGAATTTATTCCTATGAATGGCCAAGCCTTAAAAAAACACTTTACGTAGCTTAGAGGGAGAAACCAATCTTGTGCATAAATAAAGGTGTTCCCCTCTTTTACCTTTGCTTGATTTTCAGTTTGATTTTTTCCCCTATTAATCCTTTTACCTTTTGGTTTTGTCTTGGTTTCAATAAAGTTGAGTCCAACAATTAAAGTGCAAATTGGGAGAGTTTGAGTCTTATTTTGTGACTGATTTCAAATGCTTCTTAGCCTATTGAAAAGCTTATGCATTCTATATCTTATGGGGAACATTGCGTAAGTTAGGGGCGCTCTCTTATTAGTGAGAGGAGTTAAGGACGTGTCTTCTAGAACTATCATTTGAAAGGATTTCATCCCACCTTCCAACATACGAAAACTTGTCTAACCTACTGAGGGAGGTATCAAGGATTTCAAGATCAGGAATAAAATTAAACTCTTATGAATTGAAATATGTGTGGGAAATGTTTCTCAGTTACTCTCTTTGATATCCATCCACTACAAAACGTAAATCGACTATATCCTATGATGTATTACAAATGGTCAACCCATAGGTAGAAATCAAGACTTGACGATGCATATCAAATCAAAATAATTCTATATGCTATCCCATGCTTGTAAAAGGATTATCGAGTTAGCTCTCCCATCTAAAGAACTGCTAGGAATAAAATTCTCTAAGCAAATAATAAATTTTCATGTACAATGAAATATATATATTAGAATGGGGAAAGAGAACTAAGTCATAAATGGGTGCAAGAGACAACTCTGTCAAGGATATGGATTCCTACTAGAAGTAGAGCTACGCCTATAGTGTAAGATATGTGTAACACACAATTTCACTTGTATAGTTTTGTTTCTTACCCTGTGGTGTCATGCCCCCATAGACTCAATGGTGACTAGCCTGGGAAATGAACCTCATAACTCAACTCTTAAAGAGTAGCTATGAAATTATAACATGATCCATTCATTGCTAACACTTTGGAAAGTGTGAAAACTGATGATATACAACTATTGAAATTCACTATGACCCCGTTGATGCCTCGCCATAGAATTTGGGTAAGTTCATTTTAGTATGAAGAGAAGATGAATAATATTTTAACTTCTGCATTGTTAGAACACCTTGAACTGGTTAATGGGATCCATGTGATCTAGTAAAGATTGTTTAAAGTTCCAAGAAGATAAATATTCTTTTTTTAGAGATCCATGATTCTCCCAGTTTTTCACCCAGTTTTTCACCCATTGTTGTGCCTGCAACTACCCTCCCCATTAGTTTCTTGAGAAACTATGAGGTCCCTCTTTTTCATTTTTCACTACCCTATACCTTATATTTTATTTTTTCGAAAAATGGTTGAGTACTTTCATGAGTTTGGGTCATTCTTTAGAAGAACTAGTCTCCTCCCCTTGAAATATTTTGTTTTGAGGCTAAATGTAGAATCAAATAGAAAAGGAAAAACTTGTCATAACGTGTAGAAGACAATGGGGAAACTCGCCACAACATGCGACAGAAAATGGGGAAACTCACCACAATGTGTGACAGACATTGGGGAAAGTTTTCGACTTCAAATCCCATGCGGTGACATTTTAAGAACTCCGTTGTTCACTTTAACGAGCAACGTCGTTGCAGCGAGATCTTGGAGAAATAACCGATCATTGTGGTGAGGTTTGAGACACTTTGTTGATCAGTTATGTATCGATTGAGTGACAAATAATTTTGAAGTCATCAAGTCATTGCAGTCATGAAGTCTATTTCTTGCCACAACATGAATATGGGGATTGTGACAAAGAATGGAAAACTCCATTGCAACAATAATGTGGATCTTGTGGCACGATGAAAAGAAGCCACTGAATGTTGCAGTAGCGAAGTCTACTTCTTCATTTCAATGAAACTTTGAGGATTATCGAGGCCCACCAGAAGCAACTCACCAAAAGCACCGAAACACTAGCATATAGAGAGAAAAGGGAAGGCGAAACACTAGCATATAGAGAGAAAAGGGAGCATTAAAACCTTTCTATAAATTTATGGCTTCCCCTTCAAAGTGATCACGTGTGCTCATATGTTGGGGAGCCAATAGATGTCATCAAGGCGAGTAGGCGTGAAGGCTAAGGAGAAACTATTAGCGTCCACCACCATCTAGATTCCAACCTACCAAGGTAGGCCCTTCTCCACACATTTGTAATTATTTGTATGCATTTCAGTTTCAGCTCCCCATGCTAGTATAGGGAAAATAGGAGGAGCCATCCCCAACCATTTTGGGTATGGTTCAAATCGGTATGTGATCCATGGTTTAAGGTGTTGAGTTGTCTTCAATTTTAAACTTGTTAGAACATGGACCCTAGAGAAGCCCCCTTCATTTTATTATTTCGTCGGCACTGAGAGATGCTGAGAAAAACCATGAAATTTAGTTGAAAGTAAACTTGTAAGCCCTCCCAATCACTTTCACAAAACCCAAAATGGGTATTCGAAAGGCGTATTTAAACCCTAGTCCCAAGTAGTTGAACTTGTGGCAATGGCACATCATTCTCTAGGTTAAGCTTCCATGAAATTCAAACCCTCAAATCACACATCCCCCTTGGATTAAACGCTTGGGCAATCTTTCGTAATTTTGAAGCAAGGGAATAAAACAAATTGATAAAATATGAAAATTCTTTTAAACCCACTTCATTACACCAACCTAGTAAACTTTCATCCTTGAATAAATATTTTATGTAGTTGGTAGGAGAAAAATGAAGAGTGACTAGAAAAATAAATGTCCTAACCTATGCAAATGAACATAACATTAAAATGAATCATGAAACAATAGTTTGAATTCTATATCTGTTCTGGGCACACCTACTACTATTGAGAGAGTCTATTTTTATCCTAGGTCCCTTGGGATTAAATATCAAGAAACATGGGAAAATGTAATGTCCCCATCTTGACCTTATTGCATTAATATTGTAAATGATGTAAATATTGTTATTTAGTCATGGTGAGGAGCTTAAGGCCAAGGCCCCGCCATTGATTTATCGTTCTATGTATCGGCAATTAGAATAGATGCATATGGTTCTTGTGCTAGCCGTGCACAATGTAAATTTGGACATCATGTAAATATGCAATTTTAATGAAAAACCCACAACCAGCTATGCAATGCAACAAAGAGATGGGGCATGATCTTACAAGGAATAGAGAGGAAAAATAACCAAACCCTTGAGCCAATGGAGTCAATCCATGTGTTAATGAGAAAACCCATGAGATCCCAACTACCCATTTTGGCTTATGCCCCAATCATTAAATTCTTCCAAGAGTTGGCTGAGGCAATTAATGCCTTGGGAATGATGAGGTATGGCAGCCAATTTCAGGTATGGGCAAGCCATCAATCTGGGAATTCGATTTTTTTTCTTGCAAGGCAAGAAATCACCCACGTTTTGCCTTCCCAAGCCATTCTGAACCACGGCCTTTTCTCTCTCAAGCCATATGAATTTATTTTCCAACTTCTAGACTATCTCAAAGTTATAGAGAAATTGCAATTTGAGATCATATTAGATTAGTTAAGGATATGGAGTTATGTGATTGGTTTATCAAGAGTAATGAGTTTAGTTTTAAGTTACACAAAGTAATAATGAATCCAATAGCACTTTATTAAAAAAGTAAAATTATAGTATTTGGTTAAGATATTTTTATTATTATAGTAATAAAAAATTTGTATTAAATCTATTAATGAAGATGTGGATGGTGTCTTTGGAGAATTATTACTTAGCTATTTGGATTTTTGTTTCAGCTGAAAAATCACCCATCCAAGCCAGAAATCCATCTATCCCCACCAACGAACCACCGCAATTAGTCTCTAGTTATTATTCTCTATACTCATCAATTTTTTATAAAAGAGAAGAGAACTCTAACTTTTGGTAGAGGTAATATATATAGTAATATATATATAATAATAATGATAATCTATAAGGATTATGCTAAGATTATGCACCATGAAGGTGATAATGTAGACATGGTAGTAATTGTAGACTCCCATAATCCCAAACTGATTTTTTTCTAATTATTAATATTAAGGAAAAATCACTACAAATTATGCTGTAGTGATTTTTTTTAATTGCAATTTCTTATTTTTGATGGTTGTAAATATATCTTAATATACCATCCATTCCAATTTTGTAAGTTAGGTTTCATGTAAAAATATTTAACTATAACTCCTTATACATTAAACTTCATTGTTGTGCAACCTAGTGTAACTTAACTTATAACTTAAAGAAACTAACATCGAAGAAATATGATTTCCAATTTTTTTTGGGATTGATTAAGTTTGACATAGAGTTTCCCAATTTGACAAAATTTCCAAAATCATATTTTTAGAATACTTATTTTTGATAGTATCAACTTGTGATTATATACTTTATATCTATTTTAATTATTTTTGATAATATCAACTTGCTGATTATATATTTTAAATTTATTCTAATTATTTTTGATAGTATCAACTTGGTAATTATATACTTTAAATTTAATTATCTACATAAAAATTGAACTTGTCAACTAACAAATCATTCCTAAACTTTTATAGGGCATATACCATACCTAAAGATTCTCATTTTGCAATGTTGTAATTTCGTTCAAATGATAATAGCTTTAGACTTAATCTTTTTTATCAAATGTTCCATACCCTTATCACTAGGTTTTGTTTAGTCATTGACAATAGTCCTCTAGAGTGCCAATATCTTTAGATAAACTTTCGATAACATTGTGCGTAGATCAACTTTCGATGGTCCTAAAAAAGACTTTACATTTGATGGGTTGGTGGGAGGCTCCATGTCCCTCGTGATATTTTCTGTTTTAGCTATTTCCTTGATGATATTTACCTTATCACTATTTCCCTTCCCTTGATACAATGTGTCCCAAGTTATTTATAATATAAAAGTTGACATTTTCTGGATCATCCCTTGAAACTATGTGTCTCAAGTTATTATTGAAGGATACACAAGATGACTTTTGATGGATTCATCATTGTTTCCCTTCCCTTGAAACAAAGTGGTCCACGTTATTTTTATAGGATACAAAAGTGGTCCATGTTATTTATATAATGATAGGAATTGATAAAAAGTTATAATTTATGGGATTTGAGCAATCTAAAAGAAATCAACATGGTTGCGCACGTCGAATATACTTTTTCCGAAGCATACGTACGTTGGGCCAACGTGGGCATAAAATACTCTGCACTGTCCGCAGCAAAGATATTCAAAATAAGTGAAGAAATTTCTGCGAGCCTTCCTTTTCTAATCCGGGCCCAGCTCTCTGAGTTGTCATTGGATAGAGAAGGTGATAAATACGGAATATGTCTCTTAACACTGTCTTCATTCAGCGCCATTTCTAGCCCTCCAGCTTTCAGCATCTGAATTAATCTTCTCTTTGGTTGCGGACTGATTTTCTTCAGAAATGTAAGCACTTCAAATCTCTTCCAAATTGTGCGAATTAAATGTGCTTTTTATTGTTAAACAATGAAATTGGACACACAAATCTGAGACATTTTTGTCTTCAGTTTTAATTGTTGCCAGCTTTGAAGTTCAATTTTTATCACTTCTTGACATTAATGTAGATGTCACGCGCATGAATGTGCATTCGAAAATACATTGACATTGATTTCAATATATTGATGAGACTCTTTTATCTAGTTTCAAGCTTCATAGTAGTGTTACAGTTTTCAGAACCAATTATATATTTCAATACGGCAGTATTCATTAAGAAATCGATAACAGTGGCAAATGTGTTTCAATATTTGACTCTGTAATTAATTTCTGTACTATATTGCAGCAAGATATCAAGATACCGTCGGTATTCGTCCGGATTGCGGCCTTTTAAGATAATTAGTATATATTAGTCCCGGATTTCCATTTGATTCTGAAGGTGGTCGTAGATTTTTATCAAGTAAATAGTCTGCTGTTAGATGGAGTCTGAAATATGCTTCGATTCGGTCAGGTCAGCTACAATGTCAGATATCTTGTCCTCCAGATTATCTTGCGGTGAATTTGACGAAACATCATTTATGGTAGAAATTGGAAGCTTTCATGAAGGATTACAGGAAGCCAGCAGAAATGAGATTGCATTAAGAAAGTCATATGAAATTGGAAGAAATGAATGCGATGGCTGGCTGGTTATAGATTCGCTTAATTCGAACTCACCAGATACCACGAGCTTTGAATACTATAGTACTGGAGACCCTGACATTGGCATATTCCCCTCTTTTAGCAATTACATTCACTATTCGTCGGATGACGATTTCCAAATATCTGCTTCAAATTCATTATTCAAAGAATGCCATTCCACAAGTGGTTCAGTGCCATTGCCTTTGAGCACGAATCTGGTGTCGGAAAGTCTTCCTATGAGTACTGGTTTACCTAAGCTTGCCGGAGGTCAGAGCTTCCCAACTGAAAACATGGCCGTATTGAACGAAAGTTGCGATGTTATTTCCAGGCAATATGCGAACCATGAACAGCAGTGGCCAGAAAAGGGAACAATGGAGGAGATCGAAAGAAACTGCCATAAGAGAAAGATGGTTGATCAAGATATGCATCAGGAGTTCCGTTGTGTTAGAAAAAGATTAATTTCCGCTGGCGAAAGATCTGTAGATCACAGTTCGCCGCAGACATGCATTGCTGGAGAAATGGCCGTCAACAATTCTCCGACTGCGGGGCTTTCACATTTTGGCGGCACCATGCCAAATTCAGATCGGAGCGCGTTGATAACAGCTGGCACAGCACATAATAATAATCTAAAGCCGCGTGCTCGAAGGGGTTCGGCAACTGATCCTCAAAGCGTTTATGCACGGGTACCTTCACAATTAGCTGCAGCCTGCAATGTCACACAATGCAAATAGAAATTTTGAGAGATATTATGCTCAATACTTGATGTTCTAAATGATTTTCTATGCCATTCCTGAGTCTTCCGATTTTGATATTTGACAGAATCGACGGGAAAGAATCAATGAACGGCTGAAAACATTACAGAATCTTGTTCCAAATGGTACCAAGGTACATTAAAAGTTTAAAAGTTGCTGGCATTTAGATTTGATAGCTGTTATTTCAATTGTATTCTGCTAAGAAACGCGTATGCATTCGATTTGTAATTATCAGGTTGATATCAGTACAATGCTCGAACAAGCGATTCAGTATGTCATGTTCATGCAGCTCCAAATCAAGGTGGGTATAAACTATAAAGTTCTATATTTCAGGATCCAGTAAAGATGTATCTGTAGAGTTTAAGCATAATTTACATACGTCGAAGCGCATTTTCTAGCATAATTTGCAAATCAGATAATAGCTTTTTCTCGCATGTTTGCAGCTTTTGAGATCCGACGAGCATTGGATGTATACACCCATTGCCTTCAATGGCATGGACATTACAGCTTTGGAGACAAGGATTTAAGCTGAATTTGGCCGCTGACGTTTTGGCATAGAATTCGACGGCAAACCTGTAATTGTCCAATTTACATTCAAGTTGGACTACCTGCAAGATAAAAGTTGCGTGAATCAAAATTCCATTAAAAAGGTACAAATTTCTCGATATGAAAATTAATAACAGCGCGAAACGTTAAGGATCAGGTCCTTATCAATTGTATGAGCAAGTAGGACAGGAGCACATCAAGGAGAGATTTAAATAATTTAGATTTAGAAAACTGATAATCTCGATATCGCATATACAGAAAGCCTTGAAGTAGGTGGATGCGGCAAAACTGTATTGAAGTACAAGTCTTGTTATTTTGGAAACTATATATTATTATATGAGAATTATGTCGAAGTATTTTCCATATTGAATGAGATATACAATTTCTCCATTGGTCTCTACTCCTCAGTTCGTCTCAACTGCATGCTTGCAGCGACTCAGCAATTTATTCGTAATTTTCCAGTTTTAAACTTCGAAAAACTTCTACACCTACCTTTTAGTTTGGAAAAATTAAATAAAATAAACAAGTCTGAGTTTATTATGTTGTTTTGTATCTATTTTAATGTTGGGTTGAGGTCAGGAGCAGGCGGTGGGGCCGGATGGTTTCCGCGATGGAAGCTCAGTTCCAATTCCTGCTGGGAGGTGTAGTAATTTAGGTAAAAAAAAAAAAGGTCCAGCTTAAATTCCTGGGGTCACCCAAAAAAACTATTTTAATGTAATTGTTATATAAAAAGAAATATCTATTTTATGTAATTGTTATGGTATTATTTGTGTAGTATTTCAGGGCACCAAAATATTAAAAAAAAAACTTATCTTAATGTAATTGTTATTGGTATTATTTATTTGTAATGGGAAAAATGTAATATTTAGTCAATAATGGTTTTCAATATTTTTGTAATGCTATAAAATATATTAAACGAGGAGAAGTAAATATACAATAAAAATAAAAAAGTATAATTTGAGGTGGTCTCAGCCAACCTTGAAGATTCAGAGAGTCAAGATAGTTCTCGTCAAAATTATACAAAAGGATCCTGTTCAATATAGGGAGTTCAGGATAGATCAGTGGTAACAAACCCGGATTTCTAAGCCAATAATTCTGATAAATTATTTATATATATATATATATATATATATATATATATATCTTACTATTAACATTAATAATGAAGTGTGAGATATACTTTTTGCTCTTAAACATAAAGACGAATAATGTAATATACCCAAAATAAGCTTTTACAGATTTCTAACTTTAATGTATCTACTCATCGTATAGATTATCAATATCTTTCGTGAGACACATCTACATAAGCATATATATACATATGAACAAGCGATTCCCAAGGTACACCTATACATAATTAATCTCAACAAAACTTCACACATAATTAAGAGACCAAAATTAACATAAAATTTCCTAAGATGCAAATCATCAATTAATCAATTTGGAACACAAATAGATGCAAAACACCATATCATGAAGAATAAAATCACACATAAGAGACACATAAAAGAGAGACCACTTTTTCCATGTGGTTCACCCAAATCTAGGGCTACGTCCACAAAAGATTGTGTTATATTATTTATTCAAGAGAAGATACATTTCACAACACAGATGTTGCAAGCTTCACTTACGTATAATACCCTCAAAAATGCATCATACAATTTTTTAATAAGAAAAATGGATCATATGATAATACGATCCTCAAGTGACAATCTATGATCTTTCCTACTTATCAACTTCCAATGAACTTTGATCATTTTAGATTACTACTCCTTTTAGAACCATTTAACACTCAAGTATTATGTTAAAAGCATCAATCTAAAATATATATATCTTTATAAGTAAAACACTCACTAAATCCTCACACCATAGCCATTAAAGTGGTATTTGGACTATGCCCTCCCTTCATTATATATATATATATATTATAAAATAAAAACTGACATAATATTAAATCCTCACACCATAGCCATTCAAGTGATGTTTGGGCTATGCCCTCCCTTCATTATATATATATTATCAAATAAAAACTAACATAATACTAAATCCTCACACCATAGCCATTGAAGTGGTGTTTCGGCTATGCCCTCCCTTCATTATATATATATTATAAAATAGCCATTGAAGTGGTGTTTGGGCTATGCCCTCCCTTCATTATATATATATATTATAAAATAAAAATTAGCATAATACTATCCTGCCCACTAGGAATGGTCAATCGTTTTGCGATTGGAATCCTTAGGATTTATTTTATTTTCCTAGGCTTTTATATACATATAAATAATCATTTTCAAACCAAACTATGTGTCATGTGGAAAAATAGAAAACAAGCCCTCATTTAGCTATTCCGTCCAATATATATATGATAGGCTTATTCATCTCATAGTATAGCTCAATCAAATATACAATTGTTTTGTATGATTGTTTTGTATGATTATTACTTCATAGTATTACTTATGTTCAAGCATACTAAATAACTAAGATCTTATTTATTAGTTTGAGCTTATCAAGTATACCATATTATAATTTATAAGTTAAGTTGCATTTTCTAGCGCTCTCGTCGAAGTAGAATTAATATATTAAGAGTAAGTAATTAGGATAATTATTGAAAATATTTCGTTATGTATGGCGTCATGCATGTTGTCCATTCGTTTGTAATGAAAGGCTAATGTTCTTATCCTAGGACGTCGCATGAAATTCCTAGGGTATACTAATCATAGATCAACCATAGTAAATTGTCATAAAGACTCCCAAACATTTGTGTTCATATTTCTCAAGGATTTCCTTGACCTTACCTTCCTAATGAGTTTGGTTGTCGTCGTTCGTGCTGCTGCCTTTTGTCTGCATTTTCCAACTTAGATATTAGCTTCTTCAGTTACAAGGTCTACTGGTGGGGCCTTGGCCTTGAGCTCATCACCAGAACCATTACAAAATTACATAATTATATTTACAACGATAATAACAATAATGGTCAAATTGGAGGGGTGTTACATACTCCTCCCCTTTAAAAATAACACCGTCCTCGGTGTTCCTACTTCTTAGCAATTTCATCCATTCTTCAGGATTCCTCATTCTTGGTTCACTTGTCGTCTCCATCTTTTGGGTATTCTTGATCATCTTTGAAATCACACAATTTTCACATGTCATTATGGTTTGTACTTCTTTCGCAACCTGCACATTGTATAGTCCATACAAGACCTTCCAACATTCTTTAGCATAACATAAGTATACAAAATTTCAAAACAGTAAATCATCATTCTTCCGCATCCATGAGGGAATAATTGCTTACTTTAGCATTCATAGCATTCATACATGAATACATCTCATCGTCTATTTACAAGACAAATCATTAATATGCGTTTTAAACCATAAAACAATTCTTTCAACAACACCTTGTTGATCATCAAACTCTCCCATGAGTAGGGAATTTCAGCAATTCCTCTGTTGTACACAAAACTCTTCCTCGAGTTATGTTCTTTTGAAACTCAGCAATCAAACTTTGCAAACAAAATACTCTCGGTAAAATCAACAGAATAATCAGACAGTCTCGCTATGCAACTCATTAGTTAGCATTCCCCTCATTGAATCTTCTTGTGTGCAAAACACAAGGAAATTCTAGTGAGCCTCCTGCCCAATTCGATGGATTAAATTTGCCTAGGTCTTTGGGTTAGTATGACATTCAACGAGCCACCTGCTCTGTTCCACTTCCATGGGGAACATGACCACATTTTTAGGGAATTTGCCTCCTACAACCGCTAGTGAGTGAGTGCAAGATGCAGCCATTCTGCTTGAGCCCAGGAAATATTATTTTCCCCTCAAACCTTCTCGTTTGAGTCCAGGAAATCAAAATAATTTATTACTTCCTGTAATTTTTATTAACCACAACAAGCCACAAAAAATGCAACTAAAATACTAACATCACATATGTTCCCTTTTTACTCAACAGTTCGAATGCATGTTTTTTTTTTTAACATATCATTTCATGAGTCCTTGATCTTTACTCATCTTCTTACCATATACTTACCAGGTATACTATATCGTGTCCTTGTCTTTCCACAAGTTCGTCAGAATGTGACCGTTTGCCAAATTCACTTAAATAACAAAAATCAAATTTCATGAGAAAAGTCTGTTCCTAACATAATGGTAAGGAAACTATCTTTCACTTACAACATCCATACAAGATTTAACATTCTCATGAATATAAGTCTTTAGTACAGTTAGTTTCAACGAAATATCATCATAAAGCTTATAATTAAATAACAAGACAATTCATAACAATTTCACGAACCTCCAAATGATGATCAAATTTTACCTTACACTATTTCACAATTCATCATAATATATCAACTTTCGAGGCACTTTTGACCTTTTAAAATATACATACATATCTTGGTAAGACGTGACAAAATTTTCCCTACGACACTAATAACTCAACTTATAATGCTATCATGCATTTATTTATATGATCATCATCTCTACTTTTGAGATGATATTGTATCAATCGAGCATTCATGATAAATTTCCATCGATATATATATTACTTTGATAAGATTGTACGGAGGCGGATCAAAAAAATTTCTTACATGATTCAAGAACAACCCATCAATTAGCCACACTAACTATTGCCCACATAAATAACAAAATATTTCTCTTCAAGTTAGCCTGCATATCATAATAATACAGAACTTACTTTCCTTATTACTTCTATACACATTACTTCTAAAAGGTATATCTCATTTAAGAGGGTCTATGTTTCATCCCTCATACAATCATCTAAAAACGTTATACTATATTCATGAATAAGCTCATTTGTTCGAACTTCTACCATTGGAACTATTAATACCCTTGGTCATCACAATATTATCGCTATTCTTGGATTTGTTTAAATCACTAATTAAGTACATGATTAGCATAACTATTACAACTATAAATGTATCTTTAAGATCATATAAACCCCATTGGTTCAACCATACAACATATGTAGTGAAAAAATAGAAGACAACCAACTTCTTATTAACCAAAGTATGCTACCAGTGTAACAATGGAAGAACTAAGATGTCACCCCTTTATACAATTGCCATTTGTACAAATTTACATGAAATCAATATAACCCATCTAATAACATTATATTCAATGACATCATTCCAGGTCCACCTAGCTAATTTTATCAATAACTTATCAAGCCTAGTACATAACTTATGAGATGAGGATATGTCCCTTTCATTTTGGCTACTAACACTCATGAATATTTATGTTCTTCCTTTGCTCAATGGGACATGCAAGCATCTTAATCAAATATTAATTTAAATGTTCTTTATAATACTTCCTAAATACCCAACCACCACCTATGTAAACATGATATGCTAAGGTCATTAACAACATGATAAAACCTCATCACCCTCATTTGTCCCGACATAAATGAAATCTTTTATACCTTAAATGGACTACCATATTGTCATCATAATTATCTCGTACAAATTTTGCTACTACTAACATTTGATTTTTTTTAAAGTCATTAATCGCAACCATCCTACATGTGCATGGATAAATTCAAGATGACCCTTAATCAGTCAAACATTTATACACCACAAAATTCAAATGCAATAAAACCTATGCATCTTTATTTAAAAAGTTCTAATAAGATTTTATTTTATTTTATACCTCTATAATGAGATGCCATTTTCCAGCAATATTTTTGCAATAACATGAAACCAAAATCTAAGTAAACAATGCACGTTTTAACTTTGATACCTTATGCAATTTAATGTACATTTAGAATAGTATTCTTACCTTTGTTTAGTCAAGGAAATAATATTTTTCGCCAAAGTTAATCAATCATGAACCAAATTATATCAATTTCAGAAAAAAAACGTATAAGGACAACATTTATTAGTCCTTTATATCAAATAAACTACACCCTAGTGTATCTTTCAAAATATATCGTGTAATTTCTTATTTATTTTTATTTTTTGCGCATCTTTATCCAAACTATTATGCCTTTAGAATGTTATAACACTAACTAAAGTATTATATGTGTTAACTATCATCAATTTCAATTTTAAGTACATCACTCACATACTGAAATCAACTAAGTATGAGTAATTTCTACCTTATATAAATCTCATAATCTTTTTACACATCAAAAATACCAATTCCTTAAACAATTCTATGTGATAGTGTGAGCATCTGTATCTTGTATCTAGTAAGGGACAACTCATGATAAACTGAAAACATATCTGACTTACAATATTGTAAGGAAAACAATGCCGAGATATACTTATCTTTACTCATTTGGAGAACTTTGAAGTTTGAACTTTTGAATGACATTACCTCTCGTCCATTCTAGTTCCATGCATCCAAAAATGAAACAAAACAATTGATTAATAAATTTAACAACATTCATACTTCTTTATCGTATGTTGGGCTCATTAGGCCCAACTGTCGTAACCTAATGCTCTGATACCATATGTAACAAACCCGAATTTCTAAGCCAATAATTTTGATAAATTATATATATATATATATATTACTATTAACATTAATAATGAAGTGTGGAATATACTTTTTTCTCTTAAACATAAAGACGGATAATGTAATATACCCAAAATAAGCTTTTACAGATTTCTAGCTTTAATGTATCTACTCATCGTATAGATTATCAATATCTTCTGTGAGACACATCTACATAAGCATATATATACATATGAACAAGCGATTCCCAAGGTACACCTATACGTAATTAATCTCAACAAAACTTCACACATAATCAAGAGACCAAAATTAACATAAAATTTCCTAAGATGCAAATCATCAATTAATCAATTTGGAACACAAATAGATGCAAAACACCATATCATGAAGAATAAAATCACGCATAAGAGACACATAAAAGAGAGACCACTTTTTCCAGGTGGTTCACCCAAATCTAGGGCTACGCCCACAAAAGGTTATGTTATATTATTTATTCAAGGGAAGATACATTCCACAACACGGATGTTGCAAGCTTCACTTACGTATAATATCCTCAAGGGCGCATCATACAATTTTTAATAAGAAAAATGGATCATATGATAATACGATCCTCAAATGACAATCTATGATCTTTCCTACTTATCAACTTCCAATGAACTTTGATCATTTTAGGTTACTACTCCTTTTAGAACCGTTTAACATTCCTCAAATACTATGTTAAAAGCATCAATCTAAAATATATATCTTTATAAGTAAAACACTCACTAAATCCTCACACCATAGCCATTAAAGTGGTGTTTGAACTATGCTCTCCCTTCATTATATATATATATTATAAAATAAAAACTAACATAATATTAAATCCTCACACCATAGCCATTGAAGTGATGTTTGGGCTATGCCCTCCCTTCATTATATATATATTATCAAATAAAAACTAACATAATACTAAATCCTCACACCATAGCCATTGATGTGGTGTTTCAGCTATGCCCTCCCTTCATTATATATATATTATAAAATAGCCATTGAAGTGGTGTTTGGGCTATGCCGTCCCTTCATTATATATATATATTATAAAATAAAAACTAGCATAATACTATCCTACTCACTAGGAATGGTCACTCGTTTTGTGATTGGACTCCTTAGGATTTATTTTATTTTCATAGGCTTTTATATACATATAAATAATCATTTTCAAACCAAACTATGTGTCATGTGGAAAAATAGAAAACAAGCCCTCATTTAGCTATTCCGTCCAATGGTGATTATAACAATATACAAGTAAAATAAATCCTCATACTTATTAATCCATCGATAGGATTTATTTTATTTTCATAGGCTTTTATATACATATAAATAATCATTTTCAAACCAAACTATGTGTCATGTGGAAAAATAGAAAACAAGCCCTCATTTAGCTATTCCGTCCAATGGTGATTATAACAATATACAAGTAAGAAATAAATCCTCATACTTATTAATCCATCGAAGGGACTCCACTTTAATTCTTACGCTTCACTAGCCATTTTTTCCAACTCTTGTTTATGGCATTATACATTGATTTGTACGCAGATTATAGCAGCAGAACTGTAAAAACATATCTATTAAACCATCTATTTATATAAAACGTTGTGGAAACCATCTAAGCCAAATAGAGGGGCATAAAATTAAATGCATTAACTGATTTACCTGGATCAACTTGGTCATTGCTCAACCTGGTCGCTATCACGCAGATCAACGCATTTTCCATGATCCAACCACTAGTACAAAATGAGAGATAAGTGACTAGGCGACTAAAAAAGTTAGTCACCACGGTTTTTTCAAGGGATAAATGACTAAAATTGAGCAATTTTAAGTGAGCCCACTAAAAACGACTAAGATAAATGACTAATTTAGTCACGAGATAAAATATATGACTAGATAACAAGTGACTAAAATAAAAATGACTAACATAAATGACTAATTTAGTCACATGAATACAAATATGACTAGCTAACAACGACTAAGAATATGAATTAGTCATTTATGTTAGTAAATTTTAATTGTGTCACCTCTGCAATGGAAAATTACAATTTTATCAATGAATTTGTACAATTTAGTAAAATTTAACACTGCAGATGGATTTAGAGACCCCTTTTTAAATGGGTATCTGAATCCATCTACAATGTTAAAGCAGTGTTAAATTTAGTAAATTGTAGCATTATAGCTGAATTTAGAGACCCAAGTAACGTTAATTGTCACTTGGTAATGAAAATTTGTAATTTTGACAATAAATTGTTACGATCGGGGGTCTTTGAATCCATCTGCGGTGTTAAAATTTAGTAAATTGTAACACTGTAGATGTATTCATGAGACTCCTTGTGTCACTCAGTGACATTTTCTTCTTTCAAAACATCCAATGGGTTCCCTATATCTCAAGATGTTGATGGATGTTTTTAGTGGGCCAAAATATAGTTTATATAGCCAAAATATACAAAACCTATGACAAACACAGAGAGAGCTAGGGACTACCATCCAAAGTGCTTGCTTCTTCATTCTAAGAGCTCGGATTATCTTCAATTATAGGGAAGCTGCCGAAGAAGTCATCATCCCAACCATGGGGAGGGAGCTTAGGTGTCAACGGTTCGATTTTGCATCGAGAGAGGCATCCTCTTCCGTCTTCCGAAATCGTTTGTAGTGGAGCGAGTCGATAGTGGACGGAATGGGAAAGGTGGCTTGAAGGGGAGGGATGCCCGAAGTAGCTCTGGAAGCATGTGGGACCGACCTGGAAGGTGTACCCACAGCGGCGACGGAGACCACGGCAGCAATGTCCACCATATCCTTCGAAGCTGGAGGGGTTCCAGTAGCAGAGGAAACCACTCCAGGCTGAGCAACACCTGCTCCATCAGAGCCTTCATTGTTTTTACTGGGTTCAACTTGAACCAATCCCCTGGGAAGAATCGTGCACCTATCCAAATATGATTTACCACCAGCTAGGCTAGTGTCCAAATTTACCAGTTTTTCGTCCAGGTGAACCAAGTTAGCCCTGATGTCCAGAATGGAGCACTTGGCAGAGTTCCAATTAGCCATAATCTCCTCGACCAGGGTACCCATCATATTTTTTATTAACCAATAATAATTAATCAGGTTTCCTTGATTACCAGTGGCTAGAATATCAACAACTCGTCTTGATTCCCAGTCATCAATTAACAGACGAACCAGAGCCGAGACGTTGTTTTCATACCCGCTAATGGTCATTTTATTCTTGCTTGGAGAAGCAACATCAGGACTGACGCCATGTCCGTCTCCTCTCCTGGAGGTTCAACGCGGACGAGTCATGATATAGAAAACAAGCTTACAGGCTATGAGAATTCGCGCACAGTAATTCACAACAGAGTTCTGCATAAGATTGCAAATGAGGGTGATCTAAAGCCCCTTCATCATATCTCGTGTCTTGGAGAAGGAACTCAGGAAGTCCACACGCGGTAGCCTCATGGAACAACTACTCCAGTTAATGCGAAGGGACATAGACAGCCAAGTCCCGCACCGACTTATTAACTGCAACCTCTCTGTCATCAATCCACACGTCCTCCCTATTAACATTTTCGCTCGAGTGCAGGCCAGCCTTCCTAGGAGGGTACTGGTGCAACGTGCCGCCACCACGTGTAAGATCCAAGCTTCCATGTGTGGTGTGAATGGGAATGACACCCGCAGTTGGGGGTGACCATGCTACGTTGATCGATATCCCCATAGCCATTTTGCTTTATCATTAAAATATGTATTAAAAATTGTAATATATAAATTTATAGTATATAATTTTTATATTATAATGAAACATATAATATAAAAATTATATGTTTCATTATAATTTTTATAATGAAACATATAAAAATTTTGTAAATATTGAATTTGGGCTTGACTTATGAACCTTATAAATTTTAAGTTTGGTCTTAACTTATGTAATGGCAATATTATTCTTATATTTTTTTAATTTAAATTTTATTTTGATTCTTAAATTTTTAATTTTATATTATATAAATAAAAAATAAACAACAAATATATAAATAAATAAATAACATAAAATAATAATATTACTTATTATAAATATTAAAAATAAATATATTAATATATATATTATTTAAAAAACAATACATACAAACATGGTCTCCCCTTGAAGTATCCTTACCTCCCAACCTACAGACCTCTGCACAGACCTCCCGCGAAAATGATCCATTCCTCCCAACCTCCCGCGAGCAGAGTGAGCAGAATTCACCTAGGAAGAGCAAGGACACCTCGACAAGCTTGGCACCTCGACGCCATCTGCAACTTTGACAAGCCAATATGCCTCCAAAATCGGTTAGGTTCTATCTCTTGAATAAAATGTGCCTATGAATTGATTAGTGGCTTGTTGGATTGTTGGGTTTGAGTTATTCAATAATTTTGCCAGGGATAAATTACTCATTTCTGCCTTAGAGATTTTTGTGAGAAATTATTCTCTTTGCTTGGTAGCAATCCTCTTTCCGCAACACAATAAAACCCTAACCCTCAATCAGAATAGATCCTCTTTATTGATCTTGGATCCATTCACAATATAACAATACAATCCTCAAATTTTTGGAGAAATTGCTTCTGAGTTGGATTGACCTCCTTATACTGTTGGCATACTCCTCTAAATCGGATCAATGGTGGGCCGATCATTGATGAAACTAGCTTCTAAGAAAAACCATGGAATATAAACCTCCCTTCAAAGGAAAATGATCCATTCCACATGTGATAATAGGGTTGCAAGAGGGGTGCGGTCTGCTTCAAATGGAAATGAGAACCCCTCTCTAGGATGCGATATGTCACGGGTCTGGAGAATATATTAGCAAATCACTTTAAATCAGTAAGGAAGTCATCAATAACCACTAATCTCACCAAAAGGCATTAGGGCTGGGCGTTATTTTTCTATGGTGTGGGTTATACCCTTCAATTCTTCAAGCTACTAAGAATATTGATTTGTTATTATCACGTTGTAGATGAAAGAGATGCTAACCCCTTTCCTGGAACGGATCTCCATTATACCCCGAACTATGCTTATCAAGTAACTGGTGGATACCTCAATATGTACAAAAACCCTTGTTTTCTACGCTCACATTCTGTGTCACATGGCTATGTCTGTTCTGTCCAGTAGAGCCCAACTTTCTTCCTACATTCAGATATTTACATTTTTTTTGGACATGTGTGGACGTCTAAATCTTACTCTCTGCAATGATTGTTTCTAAATCTTATTTTCTCTGCAATGATTGTTTCTTCATTTCAGAGTTGGCTGTGTAACTAAGTCAGCTGTGGCCACAAAATAGAGGTTGCAGAAGAGTTTGTTGTGGCTGTAGATCTGTTGTAGCTGTTGTTTTGAATTCACAGTGGCTGCAGATCCACTGTGGACTGTGGCTGTTGTTTTGAATATGCAGTGGCTGTAGATCCATTGTAGCTATATATATTATATACAAAACCACCCAAGATCTAGTGTCTAAAGAAGAGCACGTAGATTAGAGAAGTAAACACCAGATTGTTGCAATAGGAAATCCAATCTCTCATTAACTCTACTGGATAAGAAAAATAATGGATCCAATACCAATACAATAAGCTTGTTTTTTATGGATTATGGAAACATTAGCAAAATTTGTGCATGGCATGAATCACTCCATATAGCGAGGGAAATCAAGTCATGCAAACTAAGTAAGCTTAACTTGCTGCATGTGCATGAAAGTGCTGACAATTGCAAGGGCACCAACCCTTCAGGATGCTTGTGCCATTGCTAGTTCTAGTTAGAAACTTCCATAACCCTAAATTTGTTGTTGGGCATTTTCTTCCTATTGGAAACAAAACCTTGGTTAACACATCTCCCTCCTTCATGCAATTTACTTTTAATCTGGCTCAAAATCCTTAATTTTGTTGGATATGACAACAAGCTTCGATTATTTTTATTTCGAACCAATTAAAAAAAACCTTGTAATTGCAAAACAAAAACAATTGTTTTTAACCTTTCTGCAGGCCATGAAGAAAAATTTACTTCGATATGTCTTCAAAATCTTCAAAAATTATGCTTGAACCCTTCAAATATTTTTTTACATAAATCTCCTTGATTGTCAAAGACTCCCATCCTCTTGTCACAAGCTTGCACCGGTATCCACGCTGATAACATGTAAAAATTTTATGGGCAAGAAATATATAAGGAAGGTGGAGAAAAAAGATAAAAATAAACAATATATATTTTTAATATTGCATCATACATCTCTCTCACCATAAAATCTATCATGGAATCATATAGGCTCCTTGGAAATATGGTTTGTATTTTGTCCAAATCTGAAGGGACATTTATTATTGTTCCGGTAAGACCAATTTATGTTCTTCTATAACCAAGTTTTCTGATCTGTGCAAAATATATTCTTGGTGACACGTCTTTATTCCAAATGGGTCAATGCAGTGACAGATTCCAATATGTTATTCCGACGGATTTGCATAGGTGTTGCAAACATAGGAATTTTTTCACTCACTATTAATGTTTTACACTATCTGCAAATATGGTCACCAATAGATTAGTTTGTTGTATCCTGCCCATCTAGAATAGACTCGAATGCTGATTTAATTTCATTTTCGAAGAAGTTAATATCCTTTTCAAACTGCAAATGCTCACATCTGGAGCATGCATGAATCGAAACATCTTGAATGGCTTGAAGATATGTCTTAACTGCATTTGAATGTTTCTTATTTTTTTTTTGTGCTTTTCTGATGCCATGACCATGTTTTCGTATGGCTTGTTTAGGTTTATGCAATTTTTTGTATTCCTTTATGGAATGGAAACAGTCTATGTTTTGTGACCGAACAAGATCTAGCTTCAGTAGCTGAGCAATCAATGCTTCTTGAGGTTGTTTTTTTTCCTGTACTATCTATGTGAAAACAAAAGTTTTCCTACTTTTATAGACTTTTCCTAAGTTTTTATCATCATATTTCTTTTGTCGTTGTTTAGGTACAAAAATTGGGTCCTCTTCTTTCATTGTATCGGCCTTCTCTCCCGTATTGTTGAGGGGGTGAAGAGTTTTTAATACATGATCAGGCAAAGTACTCATTGTCGCTTTGTAAGGCAATCTAGAAATTTTGCTAGATTCAATCCGTTGTAGTGGTTGGAAGTGTGAATGACAAGAGTCAACTACATGCTACAGAAGGTATAGGGTATTTGATGTAGTATAGTTTGGGTGGAATTTTAGAACGATATCCTTGGAAACAGTATTCCATATGTATATGTCAATGTCAAATAGTTCACACAACCATTGAATGGAAAAGTGTTCTCCTTCTATATTACCTCTGGCTTATGGCTCAAACATATTTATGATATAGGTTTTCCAGTTAGATTTTTTTCTTTTTGTTAATGAGATCAATGTGGAGATATTTACCTAAACATTCAATTGCTCTAGGATCATTTGCAATAAAGCAATTGTAAAGGTTTGTGTAGTTGTTTTCTTAATGCAGTGGAATTATCAAATTGTGTGAAGTTGCAGATCGATTGAAACAATGAATCATGGCAATCACTATTAATAGCACTAGCAATGTGGAATCCTTGTCCTAGAATAATTTGTTCTATTTGAAAATCTAAATTTTGGACACAGGAATACGTGTTGCAGATGACATAGATACATTTTCAAGAGAAGTTGATGACTTGTACCCTAGCAGTAGTTCGAAATGACCATAAAACGGATTTTGATCATGAAAAAGAAGTTTATAGAAATATTTATCGTCCCTCACATTAAAATTCAAATATTTCTTCATCTTTGTTGCTAACCAGACAACCATAATTAGTAATTACCCACTAATAGCACTTTCTGACCTGATTAGATGTGTACCAAGTTGGAATGAAACGATCATATGCTTGGTGTTCATTCAAGTTTGAGTAGTAGGTTTCACATGAAAAATGCTTCTTTCCAGAACCCTCACTGAGGTATTTTAGGAAACATAAGAGAGATTCTACTAGCAATATCTCATGAATGCCTCACGGGAAGAGCTTTGTATTGGTCTTGTATTGAATTTAATATTTTGGTTGTTGTTTTCAAACTTCAATGCTTGTTTGCTTAGCGGTAAATTGGCAAGGAGCAAGTTGAATTTTTGTATAGGCATTTTCTTTGATTGTGCCCATCTTGAATAGCCAAACAAGAACACTCTGCTTTATATGTAAGTTACACAGGAACTTGACTACATGGTGTGATAGATACTTGAATGCCTCTGAATAAAACTCCCGTAATTGGGTGGTAATTTCTGTCCAAGGCTAAATACGGGCAAGAGACCGATAACAAACAAGTACCGTGAGGGGAAGATGAAAAGGACTTTGAAAAGAGAGTTAAAGAGTGCTCAACATGCATGCTATACAAACGATCTCTGTTTATATTAATTTTATATACAAAATTCAACATGCAACAATTAAAGGTCTATACCAGTTTTCACCTGCACATGCATAAGTATTTTGACATGTTGTTATGTTATATTCATAAGCTTTTCTTTCTGGACCATTGCTGCAGTGAGGCTTGCACCTGAGGAAGTGGCATGTGAACTAACAGGATATGTGCACAATGCTGTAACTCCAATTGGCATGAAGACAGATATTCCTGTAAGGTTCTTGTTATCACCTAAACTGTAGTTACCCCTATGGATGTATCCAGTCATGGATGGCAATGGGAAGGGAAACTCAAAAGGTGCAACCACGATCACCTCGACCTCCAATATATGGTTGTCACGCCAGTCGAGGAAACCTTCGCTTTATGTTATCTAGCCCAGACAACAAAGGGGCAGACCCGATCTACTCCCGACAGGAGAGATCAAAACCAAAACACCAAATCAGGGTAATTCTAGGTGAAGTTAGGTGTATGGTTTATCCTAGACCTAAGGATGAAGTCACAAGCCAAGTGAGGGGTTTAATGAGTATAGCTCTGGTTCATAGCTGATGTGAGAGTGACTTACAATGTTTGAAGTGAGATCTAGGATTAGAGTACTAGTTCAATGTTGGAAGATCCACTGCCTTGGGAACCGTGTCCAATGCAGGGTAGTTTGGGGATGAATTGGGGCTAACTAGTACAAGTGACAAGTTTGACCATGATACATGATGGCATCAAGGGTTTGGTTCACCACACTAAGGTCAAACCACAAATCAATCCAACAATCTACGAAAGTCGAATTGACTTGGAGAGTAACCAATGCCTTGGGAATTGGGATAATGGAGTCAAAGTAGGGTTGACTTGTGGTTGAGGACTCCTATAGTATGAGACAAGTGGGCAATAAAGGTCTTGATGGATAAGTAGGTCTAGATCTAGGTTTAACCCAAGTGGACCACAATCCCTTAAAAAAAGGAATGTTATCCCCAAGGCAAGATCTGACAAAGTGACACACTAGACCTAGGTTTTGAATTATTCCCGTTCCAAATCCGCAAGAATCTCAAGTACCCACATCCTAGAAGTGAGTTAACTCACTTCTCCAAGGTGGTGCGACTTTAACCAAGGAGGCCTAAAAGTAGGGTTAAGTGGTCAAAACAAGTCCAATGGCATCCAAACTTTAGATCCGGGTAGGTTAGTCATGTAGGAGTGTGGATCTAGTGGGATCTCAAACACCCACCACCTAGATCTAGGTCAACTCACAACCACCAGGAAGTGCACCTTGCTTGGGAGAAGCTAAGTTGGCTTGGGAAGGGGATCAAACGGAATCCAATCCTCACCAAACTATAGATCCGGGATGTCGTGGATGCTATAGAGGTGGGTTTTCAATATTACGCCCAACAACCCACTAGATCTAAGTAGATCTGAGAAAATGCAAAATGGGTTTTTGAAATATTTAGGGTTTTTAAATATTTTAGACAATTGGATAGATCATGGAGATAGAACTTACCTTGAGATCATACCTGAGTGATGTGAATGAGATGTCTTGATGTTGAGGAAGATTCCCGTAGAGATCAAATGAGAAATTGTTGATTTGCTTTCCAATTTGATGCCCTAGCCCACAAGTGCGCCTTCCTCTACCTGTCAAACCAAGGAATAGCGATTCAATCAGTAAGATCAAGCATGGAAGAAATACAAGAGAAATGCAATAGTAACATGAAATAGAAGGTCCTAGGACAGTAATACTCCCTGTTACCAACGAAGAGCTCCAAAGAAGAAGTAGGGAGAGTCTTCCCCTACCAATACCTCCTCCTCAAAACAAATTGGCCTCCACCTGTAGATGCAAAATCGTGGTACAAAAGATATGGCAAACAAGATCTCCAATAACTCAGTGCAAAGGAAGAACCAACGAACGAACACCAAAAACATTCACCACAACACTGGAGATAGATGCAATAATAATTTTCTATTCCAATAATCCAGAGCCAAAAGTCCCCTTTACAATGAGAGGCTCTCTCCTTTAAATAGGAAGGAGAGGCACCAAAACCCTAACCACTTTTGAATGAGTGGCTAAGATTAAAAGATACAAATGTCTAATCAATGGTTGAGATGAGCTCAACAATAAAATACATGGATCACTAATAAAATATTATGTGAGTGGACAAAATCGCCCTAGAAGAGGGGAATCCCACCAAAACATGATGACAAAATATCATAAGAGGCTTATGGTGGGTCCAAGGGGTAATTTTATCCCTCCTTGGTCAATCCCCATAGCACAATAATCATAAAATAATCATGAATGTACCAAATCGTGCCACCATAGTCAAATCGTAGGCCTCAAAAAGACCTCAGAAATCCACAGAAAGTGCCATAAGTGATGGATGCGGGCCCCGATGAAGCTGAAACTGCTGGAGAAGGTGTGGAGGACCCCGATCTATCATCACTGATCATCCCATGCCATAACTTTGCCTCAGTATCCCAAATCGATTTCCTCAATAGCCATTTCTACCAATCATGAAATGCCTCGGGAAGCGTGAAACTGCCCCAAACAGCCTCCTGGAGTGCCTGCGCTGTCAAGGTGAGGGCACCAGTGTGTCCGCGAGGGGGGTAATATGGTAAAAACAAGTGGCTGGACCACCCCCTCCATCATCAGCGCCCTAGGTCAACTGGATAAAAATCTCATCTGCTTTGACAGGGCCTCCGACAGACCAAAACTGCAATGGGACAACCTACTGAGGCTCAATCATCACTGTAAGTGCCCGAAACTGAAAACAAACTGTCCCATTGGACTCAGAAGGTCCAAATCCATCCAAGATGTGTACTCATACACCATATGAGTCTCTGCATGATCAAAATAAATATCCAATATACCGGAACAGGGCCAATAATAATAATCTGTAAATGACCAAACACTGCTGTAAACCAAGAATCATCATCATAACCCTGTAGCTACTGCATAGAATCATCATGTATGTATACATAGACCATATATCATCTATCCATATCATCGTAAGGTCCAACATCTCATGTCACATGGTCCTCCATGGTCAAACTGGGTCTAACCAAGACCAAATATAACTCAGACCATCATCCAAGGCTGCTACAAAGTGTCAAGGTTAATACATGCTCTACAACTTATTCAAATAACAATTATAACACAGAGTGATCATAACTGGCGATCTAAATCCAAATATACAGTGTCGTTAATTATTATTATTACTCAGACTAGACTTTCAGGATCATACTCACTTCATAGCTATGATCAATTTGCTAGTGAAGGGTGAAGGCTGAAATAATTGGCTAGGCTAAGGGATGACTTGACTGACTTGACTTTGTGACACTTTGGCAAGGGAAAGGGAATACACACCATAGTATATACTGAATGAGCAATAACACAGGGAATGGCGGTGTCTCACAAATGGATGAGTTGTTTAAAGAGGGTTTATTCACCTTCACAGATGCGCACAATCCATAATACAAATAAGGCCAGCAATTATTTAGATATAGCATTTAAGTTCCATTGCTTTTTGGGCCTGAAGTTTCCATAGCCTTGATTTATGTGTGTTTATAAACACATTGCACAGATTTACATTTATTTTAGGCTTTCTGCTGCAGGTGTGTTTTTAAGGCACTTGTTTACCTGAGCACTTCTAGGTGTGTCATGGACAGCTTGTTTACCTAGGTATTTATTTTCCAAAAGATATAACATTTTATTTTCATGGCCATTTTCATTTGGCATGCCTCTCATTCATGTGTGTTTAGAAACACATTGCATGAATGGGCTTTTCATACAAGATATAGCATTTCATTTTTCCAGATTTTGTATTCATGGCAGCACTAAAAGTTTCAGGTTTAGCCAACACAACTTTAGTGACTAGGGGGAATTCACAAGGAACTCCAACTCACCATAGGTAAGTTTTGTCACCAACTCAGAGCCGAGACACAATAAACAGGGAAGCTCATCCAATACAGAGGCTACAGTGGGGAAAAGATCCTCCATGTCACTAGTCAAGAGGTAAGTCAAGGTGATAAACTAAAAGGTAGGTCATGGATGGATGAAGACAATGAATAATGGAGCCGACACTAGCAAGCCAAGGTATGGTGTAATGATCACCTCTATTCTCCCTAAGGAGGGTGCATACCAATGAGTATGAATAGTGAACTTCTAAGTCTGAGTAGGGACAATATAATATATATAATAGATCAACCAGGTCCAAATATCTATATGATCGCCAGATCATGACACTAAGTGCTAAGACATGCTATAAGAATAAGTATAAAAGCAATCTAACCATAACACCATGATATACCTGTTGAGTCATATACCTGAAAGCTCATCAACCTGTACCATCAGCTGTCCTCTGAAACTGCTGCTGCAACTCTGGGCACTACTGACTGCTCTGTACTAATGGTATAATGGCTATATCGGTCATCTCTCTGACTGTCCCAAGACTCAGTCATGGCATGGGGAATACAACTGCTGTCCACCATCTGATAGTGATCCAATATAGATGCTCATCTCAGCATCTCAAATGTAAGGGAACTGGCTGAATAGTGTACTGGAATCAGAAAAATAATGTATGGTAGCCCGACTACTATATATGTGATAACAGTTCTTTTTTTTGACGATACGTTTTTGTGAATGAGTGATTTCATATTTCTAACTAGTAAGTTCCCATTTATCTAATTATTAGATATATTCTTATTTATTTATGTTTCTTCTCTTCTGTCATAGGTGATTCTGTCAGATGCTATTGTTAAACTGAGGCCATATTATTTTTGGCTTGGTGGAGGGGAGGTAGATGTGAAACTGGGAATTAAAACCCAGGAATTTATAAATCTTGTCAAACCATTTATAGCTAATTGCTCGTAATATTAAACAATTAATTGACCCAGAACATTGATGGTAGGCATTTTTGAAAAATCCCTCAGAAAACCATTACAGCTACAGGTCTCCATAAATGAAACATATTTACTCCTTGTTGCAATTAATTAAATTTCGTTGAGGATAGCAGAAGGCTACTTATTCTCTAACTACTACAGATATATAGATTTGTGCCCAAAGAATGCTCAGAATATATTATTTTCACCCTCATTGCTGCTTTTCATGCACGGGCATGTTTGAAATGCACCTAGATTATGCAGTTCAAAAGAGCAGTAAGATGTTCTCAGAAAATACCATCAAGTTTATCACCCCCATAGGGACCAAACAACTGAATAAAATCCTTCAGTACATAAAGTTTTCTTACTATCTAAACAAAGTATTTCCCAACTAGTATTTCACTCTTGAAGCACTTATCTATAGGTGTAAATAAAATACCAACACCATTTAGATCCTTAACAACATTCTCTAGGTACCAATCACAAATAATTGAAATTGTTGACCCTGCATTTTGTGCATGTTTCTCAAAAGTATGCAAACCACGCATGGGTCCCTAAAATGCCTCACTCAACAACATCTCCCACATACCCTTAGTTAAATCCACACTTCCATGCTATTCAACCAGATAAACTATATTTGACACTTCCAGAACAAAAAGTTGTGTCATTCCTTAGGTGTTTCACGCCAATGGCAGCATTTTTACGAAACCACTATTAATTTTTACGATGAAAAATGTGTAAGAAAAATATAATAATAAAGTTGGCGGAAGCTATCCTAGGTGGTTAAAGCGGGATGTTGTTTTCCTCCTACCTAAGTTTGATTCCTACTAGTGACATGCATGCCCCTCGTGGGTAGAATTGCCTCTGAAAGGAACTATTTCATGTGGATGGGCTTAGATGTGATTCCTGGACAACTTTGCCAGAATAGATTCCATACAAACATGATTTCTTAGCCAAGAAATGCCTTCACAAGTCCACCAAGTGCAATTCCTGTCATGTTGAACAAAGCATTTAAAATAATAGATATATGTATATATCAGCAATATGATATGAATGATATATGAAATTAATGTTGATACATCACATATGGTGGATTAATTTCTGTCTCAAATGTATTTGAATTTAGTATTTACTAAAAAATTATAATGTCAATAATATGCATAGTGTGAGACAGATAGTTTCTTAACTTCAAACCCTCTAGCCCTCATTTCTTGTTTCATTATCTCTATTCCTTGTTTCTTATAGCACAGCTGAAGGTTGTTCATTGAGAATAGTAAAGGATTTGAGGAAGGTTTCATCAAAAAAATTCAAAAGGAATTCCATTCACAACATGAACTTACTATGCCACGATGTAGGCTAAACCGAATGGTAGACAACCATCATTAGTCAAGACACGAAATTGAGAAAACAGTCATCTTTTTTGCGTATTTTCTTTAGTCATTGTATTTATTCTTTTAGTCTATTGTTCAATTGCTAAAGTATTTATTCTTTTAGTCTATTGTTCAATTGCTAAAGTTGATAACATGTTTCTGATTTTATAATTAATTGTTTGGTTGTAGGTGCCTTCATATATATCATGATATGTGGCTGGAAGTTATGATAATGAGGCTGTAGTTATATTTGCTTTGATCATTACATTATATCTATATATCAAGGTTCACCCATGTGCAAACCTTATTTAGTTTAAATTATAGAAGAAATCTAAAAATGATGGTATCAGTATTTTGTAAATATTAGTACCTAAGTCATGTCCATTCATGAAGATTTGCACATATTGTCTTATAATATGTAGTTACACTACTGAGGAAATTGACTAGAGTCTGCAATGAAACTAATCTTATTATGGCATGAAAATAATTTTAATATGCTGGAGATTTCTGTTTTGTTAACAAGATCATTATTTTGAACTTTTGCAGACATTGAACACTAGATCTATCTTTTATGCTACTTTAAATGCCTTGGCTTACTTTTGTATGGTAAGTAGGTCATAGGAATAACAAATGATATCCATTTATGATGCAATTATTTCTATTGATATTATAAAGATAATTTTAATACAGGTTCTTCTTTGTAGGTATGTTCCTGGGGAGGTTACACTTTCATAATAAATCTTATTCCAATGGGTTAGTGCAAGCTAATAAGGGTCACTTTTGGCGTGTTAGATGCAATAGAAAATTGAAAAAGCAGGCATCCCTCAATTTACTTGGATTTTTTGAGCTACTTACGCAAAATATCTTGCATTGAGTAAAAAAGATGAAATGTAGGAAATTGAATCACGCTTCCGAATATATAACTTTTATGTATTGAAAATTTGCATAGCTATGTCAAGTTTCATTTTTCCTAATAGACACTTTTTATTTTTCAGGCAAATGATAAGGTATATGTTTTTGTTGGTAGAGCCTTTGAGGGCCTAAATGATGGAATCAAGCTACAAAAATCGACATGCATGTAGAGAACACATAGCACTTGTGCGCCATTAATTTTCAAAAATTAAATTAGTAATTTTATAATTTTTTTATAATTGTCTAAGTGATCAAACCTCAAAAATAGTACCTCTTTTGTGGGTAGAGCCTTTGAAGGTTTTAATGCAAAAATCTTGAAATGGGTTTTTCAGAGAACGTGGAGGTCAGTGTCCTCTTGTGCACCATACAATTTTTTTTTGAAATGATTGGGAATTGAAAAAGTTATGGAAGAAATACTAACAGTGTGTTTCACGAGTTAAGGAGGTAGGAAAGAAAAGAAATTGAAAGAAAATAGGAAAAATTAATATTTCAAAATAAAAGTTACATATTTGGAATCTGGAGAAAAAATGTTATTTGTGTCTAAGATTTCATCAAAAATGACTCTGTGTAGCATATTGTAACGAGTGGCTAAGCACAGGATTCTCCAGAAACTAGAAGAAATACCCAATTAGCTTTGGTTTTTCATTAACATAGCATAGGTTTGGAATTACCGAAGCAAAATCCAAAGCATACACATAGGATTATTGTTGACATGTAAGCATGTGACTCGGCCTGGTTTAGGCTCTACAAAACACGAGCGCGTTCTATTTAAATTCAAAAATATTTCCTTGCTTTTAGATGTACATAGCGCGCTCACGTTATATAACTACATAACACGTACGCTTTATATAGTTAAAAAACGCGCTCGCGTTATGAAAATCATTAAATACATGTTTAATACTTGAGAAAGAGGGGGTGTGGAAGACTCAAGGGAAATTTTGTTTAATATTTGAGAAGGGTTGGAGAATGGTCAAGGGAATTTATGGTTAATATTTAATAGGGGTGGGAAAGGGTCAAGGGCTTAGAAGGATGTTGGAAGCTTGAGTGGGGAGAGATGAAGGGAATGAGAACATGATGGGCTACAGAGGGTGAAGGGAAGTGGAGCTTGAGAGCACTATTAGGAGTAGAATAGGTTTTGAAGAGGTATAGGGTTAGAAGTTGAAAGTGAGACTTGAGTGACAAGGGGGAATGGATGGAGGCAAGGGGGATGTGAGACAGAAATAAAGAATACAAGGGGGGGGGGGAGACATAGAGCGAGGGAGGGAGAGGGACAATGGGGAGGAATGGATTTGGAGGGAGTGAGAGATAGATGAGGATAGAACGAAATAAAGAGGTAGGAAGGGAGGGACAGAAAGTGTTGGTGGGAGACATGCAGGGAGTGGTGGCGATGGAGAGAGAGAGAGAGAGAGAGAGAGGAGGGGGAAGGGACATAAAGTGTGTGAGAGAGAGGGAGTGATGGAGAGATTGGGATAGGTTGAGGGAAAGATAACATGAGGGAGGGATAGAAGGTGAGAGAGAGATAGGCGATGAGAGAGGGAGGGAGAGAAGGTAGGGTGAGGGATGGAGGGAGAAAGGTGGAGATAGATATGGAGGGAGGGGGGATGGGTTTGAGAATGGAAAGGGACATAATGTGTGTGTGTTTGAGAGAGAGAGAGAGAGAGATTTATGGTTGGGGAGAGAGAGACTAGAGGGATTTGTGAGCATCATATTCTCCATCAACATCATATTCTTCATCATCATCATCAACATCTTCTTCATCATCACCATCATCATCATCATCATCATATTCCTCATCAAATCAACCTCTCCATCATCATCATCATCATCATCATCTTTTGAACATCATCATGATCATCATCTAAACATCACCATCACCATAATCATCAACATCTTCATCGTCATCACCATCACCATCATCATCAAAATCTTTATTGTCATCACCATCACCATCACCATCTTCATCATCATTGTCATCTCTAGGTTCCCTGTCAACATTAACATCTCCATCATCATCATCTTCTTCATCATCATCATCTTCATCACCATCATCATCATCGTCAACATCTTCATCATCATCACCATCATCATCATCATCTTCCTTGAATCATATCAACATCTCCATCATGTCACCATCATCATCATCATCATCATCATCATCATTTGAACATCACCATCACCATCACCATCATCATCATCATCAACATCTTTATCATCATTACCATCACCATCATCATCAACATCTTCATCATCGTCACCATCATCATCATCATCATTGGCATTTGTAGGTTCCTCATCAACATCTCCATCATCATCATCTTCTCCATCATCATCATCTTCATCACCATCATCATCAACATCAACATCTTCATCATCATCACCATAATCATCATCTTCATCGTCATCAGATCAACATCTCCATCATCATCATCTTCTTCATCATCTTCACCATCATCATCATCATCATCGCCATCTCCATCATCTTCAACATCTCCATCATCATCACCATCACCATCATCATCATCTTCATGACCATAAACATCTTCATCATCATTGTCATATCCCCCTTCCTCATCAACATCTCCATCATCATCATCATCATCATCATCATCATCATCACCATCTGAACATCACCATCACCATCATCATCAACATCCTCATCATCATCACCATCAACATCTTCATTATCATCATCACCATTAGTATCATCATCAAAATCTTCATCGTCATCACCATCACCATCACCATCACCATCTTCATCATCATTGTCATCTCTAGGTTCCCCATCAACACAACATCTCCATCATCATCATCTTCATCATCATCATCATCTTCATCACCATCATCATCATCATCAACATCTTCATCATCATCTTCCTCATCAGATCAACATCTCCATCATGTCACCATCATCTTCATCATCATCATCATCATCATCATCATCATCATCATCATCATCATCCGAACATCACCATCACCATCATCATCAACATCTTCATCATCATTACCAACACCATCATCATCAACATCTTCATCGTCATCACCATCATCATTGGCATCTGTAGGTTCCTCATCAACATATTCATCACCATCATCATCATCATCATTGGCATCTGTAGGTTCCTCATCAACATATCCATCATCGTCATCTTCTCCATCATCATCACCATCATCACCATCATGATCATCATCTAAACATCACCATCACCATCATCGTCAACATCTTCATCATCATCACCACCAGCATCATCATCAAAATCTTCATCACCATCACCATCACCATCACCATCACCATCACCATCACCATCTTCATCATCATTGTCATCTCTAGGTTCCCCATAAACACAACATCTCCATCATCATCATCTTCTTCATCATCATCATCTTCATCACCATCAGCATCATCATCAACATCTTCATCATCATCACCATCATCATCATCATCTTCCTCATCAGATCAACATCTCCATCATGTCACCATCATCTTCATCATCATCATCATCATCATCATCCGAACATCACCATCACCATCATCATCAACATCTTCATCATCATCACCATCATCTTCATCAACATCATCATCTTTATCATCTTCATCTGCATCATGATTATCTTCATTGTCATCACCCTCCTCCTCCTCATCATCTTTATCATCTTCATCTGCATCATGATCATCTTCATTGTCATCACCCTCCTCCTCCTCATCATCTTTATCATCTTCATCTGCATCATGATCATCTTCATTGTCATCACCCTCCTCCTCATCATCATCTTGTGCACTTATGCACTTAGGAATTAATGTTTAGAAGAGGGTCTAAAGGCCTTTATGGGGGAGGGGCTCTAGGAACAAGGTAAGACAGAGAGGGCAGGGGGGAGGGATAAAGGCATAGAGGGTTAGTGATTAAGGGAGAAGAAGGGAGAGGGTGCTATAGGGAGGGATAATGACGAAGATAAAGAGAAGGTGGAGAGATGGAGAGTGGGGTGGTAGGGACATGGCTGGAGTAAGGGAGAGAAAGAAACATGAAAGAAACATGTAGGGAGGTATGTAGGGAGAATGAGGGACAGATATTTAGAAAGAGAAAGGGGGTATCTGGGGATTATTGGGAGAGAGCTAGGGGGTATTAAACCATACAAAACATTTTTCCCCACACTAAAAACATTTGTTTTGTATGTAACCATATAAATTATTAGTTTTCTTTTGATTTTGTTCGTTGCCGTAGCCGTGCACTTAACCTATTTATTGTGCTTGACAATATCGCGTACGTGTTTTTGCACTACATATCGCGCACATGTTTTTGATTTATATAATGCGTGCGCATTTTGTAACTCCATAAACAGTGGACTGTCCCTGTCCGAGAGCAACTTCACTCTGTCCAAGCCAAAACAACACTCCCGCAATTTTTCGAACAGCATGAGCCCGCCATTGGAAATTCTTACACTCTACACCAACTCCATCATTATTTTTTTTATGCAGGTGCATCATTGAGGACATCTTTCATGGTTGCTCAGTGTGGTGTTGGGTTATATGGCCATATTTGAAGAAGATAATCAACAAGCTTGAAGAATCTCCAATTGAATAACACCAAAGATAAGGCCTTTGAAAGATTCATTTTGCCTATATTTGAGGAGCACACAAGATAAGATATCAAGCTTCAAGACCGTTTCATGGTGATGGTGGATATACACAAGTGTACAAGAGAATCAAAGAGCCCAAACAATTTATGATTTAACTTCCATTTGCTTATTATTGAAGAGCTTGTAATTGAGGAGAAACAAAAACAAACTATATTGAATTGATCATTGTGGTGATGGGGAATGCACATAACCGAGTAAACAAATCAACAAGGAAGAAGAGACCTCAAGAAGTCATTGAAGAAGAGAAAGAAAATAAAAGAATATACATGATGAATCAGAGGCTTTCTTTGGAAACTAATCCAAATCCAATTGTAGAGGATACCACGGTTCATCCTATTAATCCACGACAAGAGGGACCTTCAATTTCCACAATAGTTGTTGAACAAGCACCCCATGGAAGTACCAAGAAGCAAAACGTAGGTGCTCATTAGGGGATGTTTCAATTCCCACTTCAAGTCAAAGTGATAAGTTACCATCTCAAGATGAAGCTCACGAAGAAACAAAAAATTTGCTATCCGGATGTGGTTATACAAGTGATGAATTCAGAGAGGCGTTGGACATTTTGCCTACTATTGAAGAAGAGAATGTTATCCACACCATCGATGAGGATGTTGGACTTCCACAAGGGGATGTTGGACTTCCACAGACCATCGATGAGGATGTTGTACTTCCACCATCCAACTACCAGGAAGAGAATGAAGGACACCAAGCTACTACTGAAATGCCAGAGCGTCTTGGTGATGCGTTACATGGTACAATTCCAACCCCCTTACCTCCATTAGCAAGCACATGTCGAAGAACTCCGAAGCGTATACAAGTTGATGAAATTCTCATCAATTCCATTGAAGGTACGCTATCTAAACGTAGTATTGCTTATCAAACTCAGCAGATACTTGATAAATATTTTGTTTATAAATGTGATGGAGATAAATGTAGATTATTTTTATCATTGTTAAAATATAGGAGCATGAATGTTGTTAGGAAAAAGTTAGGGATAAAGATGATAAATAATTATGAACCAAGTTCTCATATAGTTAAAATCCTAGTAGATGCATTTGGTAAAATTGGTAAGAACACACGTTCAAAGGACTGCAATGTTGCTCGTTGTGTGTTGTCACAAGAAATTGCAAATAAGAACACCAGGGCCCTTCGTATTCTCAGGCCTACATCCGAACTAGTTAATTTGAATGTAAAAACCCTACGTAGGTATTCTATTAGAAGAGAACATCTTGACACAACCGATTAGATATATTTTTGGGCCTTTGTTGGTCGGTTGCCACGTTGTGACATGAAGCTAGTTGATGCAGTAAAGGGACTAGTGCACAGTTTTTGGCATGATCACACAAGGCCTTCTTCAAACCGAAAGGATGTACTAAAATTGAGAATGGGTTCAAAGGATCATGAACCACATACTAAGCATCTTCTTGATATAACACAAACATAACTTTACGAGAAATTTAGGATTGTGCATAGACAATTGAACTTGGGGCAAAGATCTTTTGACAAATTTAAGACATGGTATGTTAGAATAAATACTTTTCGTAACACTTGTTGTTGTAGATACCATGTAGAATATGAATATTACTATGAAACATTTTTGTACATTTTTCGTGTGTTTCATACTAACCATGTGCAGGATTGCTCCATGACAATACCACCGACTTCATCAAGAGAATTCATTCATAGCATCATGTGCAATAGGCCCGAGGGGCAAACATACTATGCAAAATCTTGTTTGGATGGAACATGCTCCAACTGTGCTGGAATGGCATTATTGAGCCAATGTATGCACGAGAATGGAGACAGTGAATTTGGGAAAATGGTTACAGACATGAAAAGTTTCAAATATATCAACTATGAAATAGTCCCAGGGAAAGAAAGCAAAAAAATACAATTGGTGACATCTCAGGTATGCATTCATATCTATAAAATTATGTTGTAATGGTTACATTTCAATCCTTACTTACAACAAAAAACTGACATTGAGATCATTTTGTGTCACCAGGTACAAGTTAGTGACTTCATCAATGAATTTATTGAAAAGACACATCAATATGTTCAGCATGTCCACGTGGCACGATGGCAGGATGAGAAGTTTAGAATATGCAGAGATACATTTTCCCTTGGTACTATACTTTCAGTTGTTGATTTTGCCAAGAACTACACTCTACAACCTCAAAATGAGATCCAAAGTCAGTATTATCACTCTGAGCAGGTTTCCTTGATGGTCCATATCACATATAGGCATGGCCCAAATAGCACTGAAGAGAAAAGAGAAATTCTGAAGGAATATCACTTCTACATAAGTGATGATAGGTGCCATGACTTCCACTATGTATGTCATTGCTTCATCATGTTCTATGATCACTTGAAGGGAAGGAACATACAGATGGATCGACACTGGATTTGGTCTGATGGGTGTGCTGGTCAGTTAAAAAATGCACACATATTTCAGTGGTTCTGTTCATTGCATTGTAACTACAAAGTGCAACATATGTGGAACTATTTTGAGAATGAGCATGGTAAAGGAGAGCATGATGGAGCCAGAGCATGTGTCAAAACAACCCTACGAAGAGAGGAATTGAAAGTATCTACAGAATCTACTATTCTAAATGCTCAATCTACAGTCAGGTGGTGCACGTCAGTAATGGGAGAGGAAGCAACTATGCGAGTAGAATCCACAAGAAAGAGACATGTGGAGAGATTTTTTGGGGAGGTGGTAGACATAGATCGTTCACATGCATGGGAATGAAAGACTGTGCCTGGGACTCATGGCTTTCATTCGGTTCGAAGCTCTGATAACCTAGTATTTGAAATTTGGACCAGAAAACTCGCTTGTTTTTGCCTGCCTTGTTGTGATGGTGACTGGGATGGGTGTGAATCATTGGATTGGGTTGATGGATGGGATCGTATATCACTTCCACTTGATCAGCGTGCAATTGTTGAGTTAACTTTGTTGGAAGAAGACCAATCATCTATATCTGCAGATTTTGATCATGTCTCAAACCTTGTACAACCCAGTATGATGCATTTCCTTAACATTTTTTGTTTGTTTACGTAGTCTTCAAATGCACATTAATGGCCTTGTATCGCATGAAAAATATTTTGATCATATACCTACAATCATATAATGCAAGGCACATATACGCAGTGGTTTCCTCAAAAGATACTGAATGGGGTGATGAATATTGGTTGGCACGCCGTATAGATGGAAAGAAAACCCTCATTATGTCCATGACTGATGATGAAAACAACCACTTTCCAACTGGGTCTATGGTTGTTAAAGGTGAATACTTGACACAGGATAGCAATGGAAGAAAGAAGGGTGGATATGTTTACAGGGATTACAAACCAGGTGCAAGTGTGTATCACTTTACCAACTTAATCATTGGCACAAACCTTCAGGTAAGAACAATGCCTAGTCGAAATACATAGAATGTACGCTACTTCTTACCGGATATAGAGCACGAGAGACTAATGGAGACCATCAGTATAAGAGATGATCCGGAGGGCTTGGTTGTATGATAATAGGTGGGATCTAGCATGATGAGGTACGTTACATACTTTTAATACTATACTATTTATACTATTTGTAATTGAATATTGATATATGCTCAATTTTCACATGTATGTTTCATATGAATATGTCAATTTTGTGTTCTTGATATGCCAAATTTACGTTTACGTTGTTTATAAATATGCCAAAAGTTCTCTTGTATGTCAAGTTTATGAATATGCCATTTTTTACATATGATTAGTAAACCCTAAAATTATATTATGTTCATCATGTTGGTTATTGGCTTCACCCAACAAAATTAATTCAATTCATGCTCACTATATTAAACAATACACTTATATTAAATTTAATTCATGTCTTGTTAAATATTTTATAATGAATTAGCTATTTGAGAGCACCACCTTAGACCAAGCCATCATCATCAACATCTTCATCACCATCACCATCATCATCATCATGAAAATCTTCATCATGGACCTGCAAAACCCTAGTTTCCAAGATGGATCTGCAAGGTGGCACATGGGCCACTGGACTAGAGGGGAGGGGAACCCCTAGCACTATCTCGGCGTACTGAATCCAACGGAGTCGACGGTTCATCGATCCGAGCCACGGTCGTCATTCTATGGCTCGTTTCGTCTCGAACCCAAAAGGCCTTCAGGGACACTTGCTGGATACCTTTCGGGGGTATAGAACTCCAACCGTGCAACAAAACTGGGTTCCAGGGAGTCCTACAGGTGTGTCTAAGTAGGTTCGGGCTAGGAACACTAGCCATACCCACCCAGTGGATAATTTTCCAGAGTTGACCCCCGTGTGCAAAAATTGCACACTTCCACACTGAGCAAAACCCTAGTTTCGAAGATGGACCTGCAAGGTGACACATGGGCCACCGGGCCATAGGGGAGGGGCACCCCTGGCACTATCCCGGCGTGCTGAATCTAGCGGAGTTGACCGTTCGTCGATCCGAGCCACGGTCGTCATTCTATGGCTCGTTCTGTCTCGCATCCAAAAGGCCTTCATGGACACTTGCTGGATACCTGTCGGGGGCATAGAAATCCAACCGTGCAACAAAACTGGGTTTTGAGGACTCCTACAGGTGTGTCTAGGTAGGTTCGGGCTGGGAACACTAGCCATACCTGCCCGGTGGATGATTTTCCAAAGTTGACCCACGTGTGCAAAAATTGCACACTTCCACACTGAGCAAAACCCTAGTTTCCAAGATGGACCTGCAAGGTGACACATGGGCCACTAGGCCAGAGGGGAGGGGCACCCTTGGCACTATCCCGGTGTGCTGAATCCAAAGGAGTCGACAGTTCATTGATTCGAGCCACGGTCGTCATTCTATGGCTCGTTCTGTCTCGCATCCAAAAGGCCTTCAGGGACACTTGCTGGATACCTGCCGGGGGCATAGAACTCCAACCGCACAACAAAACCGGGTTCTGAGGAGTCCTACAGGTGTGTCTAGGCAGGTTCGGGCTGGGAACACTAGCCATACCCACTCGGTGGATGATTTTCCAAAGTTGACCCCCATGTGCAAAAATTGCACACTTCCACACTGAGGAAAACCCCAGTTTCCAAGATGGACCTACAAGGTGACACATGGGCCACCGGTCCGGAGGGGAGGGGAAACCCTGGCACTATCCTGGTGTGTTGAATCCAACAGAGTTGATGGTTCGTCGATCCGAGCCACGGTCGTCATTCTATGGCTCATTCTGTCTCTCATCCAAAAGGCCTTCAGGGACACTTGCTGGATACTTGCCGGGGGCATAGAACTCCAACTGTGCAACAAAACCGGGTTTCGGGGAGTCCTACAGGTGGGTCTAGGTAGGTTCGGGCTAGGAACACTAGCCATACCCGCCCGATGGATGATTTTCCAAAGTTGACCCCCGTGTGCAAAAATTGCACACTCCCACACTGAGCAAAACCCTAGTTTCCAAGATGGACCTGCAAGGTGACACATGGGCCACTGGGCCAGAGGGAAGGGGTACCCCTGGCACTATCTCGATGTGCTAAATCCAACGGAGTCGAAGGTTCGTCGATCTGAGCCACGGTATTCATTCTATGGCTCATCTCGTCTCGTTGCTAGAAGGCCTTCAGGGACACCTACTGGATACCTGCCGGGGGCATAGAACTCCAACCATGCAACAAAATTGGGTTTTGGGGAGTCCTGCAGGTGTGTCTAGGCAGGTTCAGGATGGGAAGACTAGCCATACCTTCTCGGTGGATGATTTTCCAAAGTTGACCCCCGTGTGCAAAAATTGCACACTCCCACAATGAGCAAAACCCTAGTTTACGAAATGAATGCACAATGAAGCCACTGGGCCATGAGGAGATGAGGGAGAGGCCCCCCTAGAGGTAATCGCACGCCAGGAGACCAACGGAGTCGACGGTTCGTCGGTCCGACGTCCGGTTTCCGAGTTATGTCGAGTTGCAAGTCGCATGAAAATGCCGTTCAGGGACACTTGGTGAATTTCCGTCCGGGAGCCAAAAAGCAAACGGAGCAGCAAGATTGTGTGCCATTGGCTCCTGCAAGTGTGTGTGGGCAATGCCGACATGGGAACACTTCCAACACTGGCTCAGGGGAGGGTTTTGCAGAGTTGACCCACCAATGCGAGATTGCATGCAATAAAACTGAGCAAAACCCTAGTTTACGAAATGAATGCACAATGAAGCCACTGGGCCATGGGGAGACGAGGGAGAGGCCCTCCTAGAGGTAATCGCATGCCAGGAGACCAACGGAGTCGACGGTTCGTCGGTCTGACATCCGGTTTCCAAGTTATGTCGAGTTGTAAGTCACATGAAAATGCCATTCAGGGACACTTGGTGAATTTCCGTCCGGGAGCCAAAAAGCAAACGGAGCAGGAAGATTGCATGCCGTTGGCTCCTGCAAGTGTGTGTGGGAAATGCTGACGTGGGAACACTGGCTCGTGGGAGGTTTTTGCAGAGTTGACCTACCAATGTGAGATTGCATGCAATTAAACTGAGCAAAACCCTAGTTTACGAAATGAATGCACAATGAAGCCACTGGGCCATGGGGAGACGAGGAAGAGGGCTCCCTAGAGGTAATTGCACGCCAAGAGACCAACGAAGTCGACGGTTCATTGGTCTGACGTCCGATTTTTGAGTTATGTCGAGTTGCAAGTCGCATGAAAATGTCGTTCAGGGACACTTGGTGAATTTTCGTCCGGGAGCCAAAAAACAAACGGAGCAGGAAGATTGCGTGCCGTTGGCTCCTGCAAGTGTGTGTGGGAAATGCCGATGTGAGAACACTACCAAAACTAGCTCAGGGGAGGTTTTTGCAAAGTTGACCCACCAATGCGAGAATGCATGCAATGAAACTGAGCAAAACCCTAGTTTACGAAATGAATGCACAATGAAGCCATTGGGCCATGGGGAGACGAGGGAGAGGGCCCCCTAGAGGTAATCACACGCCAAGAGACCAACGGAGTTGATGGTTTGTCGGTCCGACATCCGGTTTCCGAGTTATGTCGAGCTGCATGTCGCCTAAAAATGTCGTTTAGGGACACTTGGTGAATTTCCACCCGGGATCCAAAAAGCAAACAGAGTAGGAAGATTGCGTGCCATTGGCTTCTGCAAGTGTGTGTGGGAAATGCCGACGTGGGAACACTGCCAACACTGGCTCGAGGGAGGTTTTTGCAGAGTTGACCCACCAATGCGAGATTGCATGCAATGAAATTGAGCAAAACCCTAGTTCACGAAATGAATGCACAATGAAGCCACGGGGCCATGGGGAGACGAGGGAGAGGGGCCCCTAGAGGTAATCGCATGCCAGGGGACCAATGGAGTCGACGGTTCATCGGTCCGACATCCGGTTTCTAGGCTATGTCGAGCTGCAAGTCGCATGAAAATGTTGTTCAGGGACAAGAGACACAACATTTTATCCCGGGAAACCCTCATGGGGAAGAAAACCTAGCAACCTTTCTTAGAATAGTTATATGTTTAGAAATCAAGTACAATGAAACCATGAACAAACCCTGACCCTGAAGGGTTTTACCACATGAAAAAACCTTAATGACACATGACAACAAGAGTACTTATCTACATGAAGATGACCTCCAAGCCATAAGGATAACCAAGCATATCCTTCCCAACCAACATTAGAAGGCACTTTATTTCTTGAATCCCGAGGTAACGTTTGTTGCTTTCACCAATGTTGCTTTGAGCACTTGTATGTAGTTACTCATATGTAGTGTTGAATCTAATTGTACAATCAAATATTGGGCGTTGATGAAATGTGTAGCATGTAGTCACTTAGTTTTATTAAATTACACTTGAACATTGACTTAACTTGTAATTTAATCATCCAAACTCACAAATTTTAATTACACCTATCCAATTAGTGTGCATGAGTGAGTTCGTTGAAACCTTGAAAAACATTTTATTTCATTTAGTTTGATTAAATTACACGAGCAAGAACTTTGACATAACTTGTAATGATCATCCAAAATCACAAATTTTAATTAGATACCAATTAGTGCACACATGTAGTGAGTTCGTTGAAACCTTTAAATATAATAGTTTGTTCTTTTGACATAGCGCATTCATGAGTAATAGATAATCCACACAAATCAACACATTAGATTGCCACAAGAACACGTGGAAACCGAAGAACAAATACAAAGTGAAATGTATCATTCATTTATAAGTGAAATGTCAATGTGCATGTCTCCAAAAGTACATGTATCCAAAAGTACATATATATCCAAAAGTATCCAAAAGTGCATGTCTCCAAAAGTACATGTATATCCAAAAGTATCCAAAAGTACATGTATCCAATGAAGTCAATGTACATGTCTCCAAAAGTGCATGCACAATAAAGTCAATGTACATGTCTCCAAAAGTGAATGTATCGAAAAGTACATATATATACAAAAGTATCCAAAAGCACATGTGTCCAAAACTATCAAAGCCACATGTACATGTATCCAAATGTACATATATCCCATAAGACACATCAAAACTCAAGCTTCCTCTTGTTCTTTCCCGACGTTGATCCTCTAGGCACATCTCTAGGATCAGTGTGTGTCTCTGGATCCTGCAAATTAAATATCAATTGTTAAATTCAACTAACTATGTACACTAATACATTAGCTCAACAGTTATCAATTGGTGCATGGAAAGTGCATGAAACACTTGGTCACTGAAGGACATCTCACCTCAACTAACAAAGGAGATTGCATTGCTTGTGTAGCAGATGGATCCGTTGGTTGAACATCCAGGATGGTCGAACTAGGGGGGCCAGGAACTGCTTCTGGTGGTGGTGGCTACAATGAAAAAATGTTGAAATAGTTAGAAATGCATGAATAAACAATAGACAACAATAATAAACTATGTAAAGATAATGTTGAAATAGTTACATACCTGTGTGTGATCAGTTGCCATTGTAGATGCGGCACTGACTGCTGCATCAACCATCGATGCGAGGTTTTCAATAGACAAATCGGGTTCCTGATGCAGTAAACATGCAATTCAAACATTAACAAAAATGATTTATGCACTGGATTTCAAGTTAAACAACAAATATCATCGAAGGATATACATTACCATGGTGTGAGTAAGCCCATGGTTGTGGGCAGTTGGAGTCTTTCTAGGAGTAGAATGCCTCACATACACACGACCCTTGTTCACGAATGGCCTGGAGGGAGATACAAATCCAGGCAATGGTCCAGATGTCTCAGATGGTGCCTACAGTCAGCAAGTGTTCATGTAGTTAGACATGCATGATTCAACAAACAAACATGTATTTAAAAAATGTTAAATTTAATTGTTTACCTAGAGCCCAGATGTTTCATGGGATGATACGACCATGGGTGCTACCTCCACATTACCTTGCCCCAGTGAAGGATCTGCCATCTGCAAGTTTAATAATTGTAAATATTAGACCATAGATAGCATTAGTGAACTAAAATGTAAAGTATGTGGAAATTAACAAATTAACAAGCATTAAAAAACTGAAATTTTAAAATGTTTACCTCGATGTGAGATACAACAATAGGTGTTATATAAGATGGGCCTACCAAATGGGAAGCATCATGCCCCCCTGTAGAGTCTAGAACATTCGGCTCTAGGGCGTCGCTGCTGACATAAAGCATCAACTGCAAGTTCACAAAATTAATATATTAGCTCAAACTATATATATGTGTACAAAGACGAAAATAAATGAAGAATTTATTACAATTAACCATCAACATACCTCTCTCAAAAACCCACTGAAGGCAACATCTGAGGCAAGACGATAGCAGGGACGACCACATGATGTGCACTCGTGAGGATCAGTACTAGGATGGGGATGTGTCGATGGTCCTGCACTAGTGGATGGTCCTGATGGTCCTGCACTAGTTGATGGTCCTGCATGGTGATGAGCTGGTGTATGTACCACACCAGGGACAAATGTCCCTTCCTCACCCATATGCTGAACCATAGTGCCATGGTGAACAACCGCCCGTGCCAAACTCAAAAATGCATCCCATGTCTGTGGAATAATACGATGTGCAGGTGGGACATCTGGCCTAGGCAACTGCTTGCGAGGTGCAGGGATAGGGCGATCCTTCTCTCGAAGCCTCGCATTGGGTCGGTTTTGGGGAATCCCCCCACCGATCCCCTGAAACTGCAAGATGTCAAAATAGTTTACGTGTTTATGTAACACGAACTCTACGTACATCTTTCGAAGGAAATATAAGGGAATTTCCCTGTTGTTGTGTGGTGGCATATCAAAAACCATGTACCATCTGTCCATCTAGTTATCAACAAATGGTTGAAACGTGCACCACTCAATGGAGATATGCGGCCTGTTTACATTTGGGATTTCCCCCGTCCGAGGCTCCCTAAACAATGCAAATATGAGCTCGTTGGATATTTTCAACTTTTTTATTGCATTGTAGTCTAGCCCATCAGCATATTGTTGTCTTTTTCTTTCTCTATATGATGTAATATCATATAGTACATTGCTAGACTGTGAAATGGTGTCAACAATTGCATCCAAGGTTGATGCAAGCGAGTGGCGAATCCTGTCACCACCACTAAAAGCTGTACTAATGCCCCTCAAGTGGGCAAGCTCAATCAGTATCTCGGCATTGGTGTCCATAGCCGCAGCTGCAATAAAGACATCAATACGAAAATCATTAGAAACATATACATGGTATATAATGACGTCTCTTCAAAATTGAAAATGTATTAAATCAAACTCAAGTAAGCAATTTAATGGCATTCACTTACATACATTTAAAATTTAAAATTAAACATTTAACAATTAAAAAGTAAGTTTCATTCAACTTCTTTCTAGAAGTGAAGGCACTTCTTAACCCTCATTGGTGACTTTTCCATGCAAACTTGGGTTTAAACTTCTTAGAATTTAGGAGTCTTATTTTGACATGTTTTGGCCTTTACGTCCATTGCAGAAAACAATATTTCCATCAAATTCATAAGCTAACATTAAATTTATTGATTTCAACATATTACGCCTTGTGGTTGGAGGGGAGGACAAAGTGGCATGGAATGAAATGGATATGTATGAGTTTGCACACCTTTGCATTGCTTGGTCCACTCATTGAACCCTAGGTTCTACACTTAGGATTGGCTCAGTGGTGGGTCGGGGCCCTCATCCAGAGTCCCTCCTCACATGGATGGAGAGATCTCAGAGAGGAGGAAGATAACATTTAGATGGCTACTTCAGGATAGAGACCACCTTGAGGTGGTGGAGGAGGAATTTTATGAGTTTTCTAGTGGCACTGGGAGATTTGGAGGATATGAGGTGGTTAGAGACATGGGGGTTAAGAAACCCCTTGTTTGGTGGACAACTCATGGGGCAACATGCCCTCTTCTACAAAAGATAGCCTTGAGGGATGTATTTCTTGATGAGATGGGCTTGGACAACAGTATTGAGTTGGCATTAGCCAACATGGATCTTAATGATCCAGTGCTAGAGCCGGTCACTTTTGATGAGGGTGATCGTATGGAGGGGTCATCCTCCACACCCACAGATGCAGTTAGTCAAATTGGTAGAGAGGAGGAGGAGGAGGAGGATCAGGGCAGTGATGAGTTTGTTGATTCAGGCATGGAGGAGGACTATTGAGTCATTGACATATGGGATTCTTCCATCTTGATCCACTCCTTTTTTGTATTTACTATTAGACTATTAGTCTATTTGGCATTTGCCAGTGCCCAGTGGCATTCCAACATCTATGTAATACATTTTGATTTTGATGACTTAATGAGAAATATGGCTCCGAGTCTCTGACATGCATCTATGTGTCTCAATGTCTCGTTGTGATTTGTGATTGTGAATGACAAATGTGTTGTGATTTGTGAATGATCTAATTTCTATTGAATATTTCATATTTGTAATTGTAAATGTAATTTCTATTGAATATTTGTAATTGTAAATGTTAAATTTTATTGTATCTATATGTCTATATTCTTAAATTTTAATATATTTTAAAAATATATATATATGTATATAAAACGTGTCCTACGTGTCCTAATTCTGAGGGTCACCGTGTCCCGTGGGGACACTCGTGTCCCGTGTCCTCGTGTCAGGTGACTTAGATGAATACATTGTAGAAAGGGGGGAGTTCTATTTTTTTCAATTTTTGGTTGGATTAGGAATTTTTGAGTTTTTGAAAAGGGATTCATTTTAATTATTCACTCATCTTGGTCGAGGGATATGTGAATTTAAGTAGAGATTGGGTTATTCCCAATTTTATCAATATTACAAAACTAGGTGGTTTTAAACAATAAAAAAATAGTAATTTAGGTTAAGAAATGACAAAAAAATGGTATGGGTGAATGAATTACCTGATTAGATGACAATCCACCGGTGAATTTGCCTCCCCTCCCGCTAAATCAAGCTCCACCGATACTCCAGGGCACACAAACCATCCTCGTCCAACCTCTATTTCGCGTTTCTAATGCGTGAAGAGCACCATGGGTGGTCAGGGGTGGTCGGGACTGTGTTTTTAAATTGATTTTAGATTTCAATAACGAGTACGCATTTTGTAGTTCTATAACACATATGCATTATGGTTACCTATCCTACATGTCTAGTGACATGTCAGGCTCGGGTCTTACCATGGCAGGTGCTAAGTATCAGAAATGCGTTATGTTTTTATGTATCAGGAACGAGTTTTGAAAAAAGTAGGATTGCATCTAAAGTGACCCTCATCTTCTTGCACACACCCCAATGCATGTTCTTCTATGTGTTGTGACTGGTCGGTACTCATCTCGCCTTTACATTGCTTATTCGCCTCTGGTAAGTGCAAATGTAGAAATGGTGATAGTTACAGTAGCTTGACTTGGCATCCATGTATGGTCTCATATGCTGGTCAGATGTTCTTTACAATTTTTGTATACTAAAAAAGTTGTTCGGCTAACAGAATCTGCATATTTATTCATGTTAGGATTGTAGCTCAAATTTACCCAGTTTCATGCAAATGTAAACTGGTTTTGCAACACATTGATAGGGAAACATAAACCGAAAAAAATAGAGAAAAGGTAGATCATAGAAGATATCTGAAGGAATTATAACTTGGGGAATTACTAATATAGAAATCAGAACTAGTTTCTCCCATTGCAATTCGAATGGGTTAGATGGAGACATTATAAGTGCAATCGCATGTATGGCTTCTATGATGAATGCAAGCATAGATTCAATGTTAGATTATGGAAAATTTTTACGAAGTGCTTCAAATGTCTTCTAGTTGCTGTTGTTATTGGTGAAAAGATCCTATGCATGCTTGGTGGTCTTTCACCTGAACTAAGCAATTTGGAACAAATAAGGAGCATATCTTGACCTGCAGATGTGCCAGATACAGGGTTGTTATGTGATCTTCTTTGGTCAGACCCTAGCAGATAAATTGAAGGCTGGGGGTGAATGACAGAGGTGTTTCTTACACATTTGTTCCTGACAGGGTGTCTGACCTTCTCAAAAAGCTTGATCTAGATCTCATATGTCGTGCACATCAGGTTATCTTATAATTTGATTTTGATTTCCTTATCTCTCTTCTTATTGTTGGAAGATAAGTTCATGTGTAGTATGATGCTTTGAGAAAAATATGGTTTCAAGAAACTAAAGGTACTATGAAAATATATTTTGATAATTATTTGCTTAAAAAGTAAAAATAGTCACGATTAAATACCTGATGGGGTTCTTTGCTGTGCAGGTGGTGGAGGATAGTTATGAATTTTTTGCTAATAGGAAGCTTGTTATAGTCTTCTTAGATCCAAATTATTGTGGTGAATTCGATAATGCCGGTGCAATGATGAGTGTTGATGGAACAATGATGTGCTCTTTCTAGATTCTTAAGCCAACAGAGAAAAAACCAAGAACTGGTTATGGAAACTCTGAGACACAAAGAGCTAGGACTCCTTGTGGTAATAGGGTAAGTTCTCTTTAAACATCATTGTTTTCTATTCGTATATTTTTTTTGAGGGTGGATAAAAAAAATGATGGCAAAGTATATCATCTTTGGTTCATTCTATGCTATCTCTTTCTTTTAAATGTGCAACTAGAATTCTTTTATTTAAGATTAATTATGTCGTTGTGTTGAGAAACCAACTCTTTTATGAAAGTTTTGAGGTATGCAGGTTTCTATCAAATTGTGGTTTAAATGGAATGCGTCTTATTCTTTACATGCATAATGTTTAGTGGCTTTTATTTATATTGCCATCTTTGTCTCTTGCGTCCGAGAACATCAAGTTTTTCATGATGGTGGGTTTGATGGAGGAATATTTGTTGATATTTGTTTAGTTGTTTGATGAAATAGTGTTTCTGACATTGTTTGAAGTCCGGGAAAGATCTAGGGCTCATGACATGACATTTACTAATTTTGAAGAAAGTAGTATTCACTATTTTGAATTTGAAGGTTTGTATGCTTGCTTGAATTTTTTGTTGCAAAGTAGAATAGGTCTATTTATATTTTGAACATGTATTCTGTTAAAAACTTGATCATGTCTTGTGACAATAACCAGGTAGACTCCAGATTGCTTTTAATCTCAAGACGAGTTAGCTTCTGTATACATTTCCACTATAAAAAGGTTCCACTATAAAATAAAACTTGCACACCTTTTCCATAACTAGGGAGGTGCATGATACATTACATAAAAGTTGTATTAATAAATCCGATACCCTTCTAGTTAACTCTATAGTAACTATGTATATTACTATTCATAATGCTATACTTGTTGCTAATCACTCCATATATATAATATGGTAATATTAGAATAATTCTACTTATTCCCCTTCAAGGTGTTTTTATCATGGTATTAGATATGTTTACTTATATTTAAATAAGAAGGCTTTAGGATTCCATCCAAGGATGTACCTTTTTGACTTACCCCAAACCCATATATCTTATAAAGGAACTCAAGGCTATCCCCTTTAGCTTTGTGCATTCTATGTATACATGTACTACTTATATACTAGCAACATCACTTGGAGAGGTCATGCCTTTATAATATTAATATATGTATATATATATATATATGATAGGCTTATTCATCTCATAGTATAGCTAAATCAAATATACAATTGTTTTGTATGATTATTACTTCATAGTATTACTTATGCTCAAGCATACTAAATAACTAAGATCTTATTTACTAGTTTGAGCTTATCAAGTATACCATATTACAATTTATAAGTTAAGGTGCATTTTCTAGCGCTCTCGTCGAAGTAGAATTAATATTTTAAGAGTAAGTAATTAGGATAATTATTGAAAATCTTCCATTATGTATGGCGGCATGCATGTTTTCCATTCGTTTGTAATGAAAGGCTAATGTCCTTATCCTAAGACGTCGTATGAAAGTCCTAGGGTATACTAATCATAGATCAACCATAGTAAATTGTCATAAAGACTCCCAAATATTTGTGTTCAGATTTCTCAAGGATTTCCTTGACCGTACCTTCCTAATGAGTTCAGCTGTCGTCGTTCATGTTGCTGCCTTTTGTCTAGATTTTCCAACTTAGATATTAGCTTCTTCAGTTACAAGGTCTACTGGTGGGGCCTTGGCCTTGAGCTCATCACCAGAACCATTACAAAATTACATAATTATATTTACAACGATAATAACAATAATGGTAAAATTGGAGGGGTGTTACACCAGTGGAGGATTCATAGCCATGAAAACTTAGAAAAAAGACAGACAGACAGGAGCAAAGAGATACAAAAACAGTAGTAAGCTACTTAAAAACCTCCTTAGCAGGGTGCAGAAGGTGCCTCTGCATCTGATGGAGTTTCCTCGAGGATGGGGCAGCTGTAACAAGCATCGTCTATCTCTAGCAGGTGGTAGAGTGTCGTTCACAGCTAGCAAAGTTGCTTTTGCATGAGGCCGAATGTTTCTCGCGGGGAGCTTAATCGGGAGGGCTGCTGTCTTCGCGCAGACGAGAACGTTGCTATCCTTCTCGTTGCGAGTACGTTTGGCCTCTACCTACATATCTATTAAACATGGTTAATACATATAATTAATCTACGTACATTCTTAAATACACCATGTATATCTAGATTTAGAACATGTAGGTATTTAGCAAAGACATATAGATGCTTAATTATGCTTGAAGGTATAGTTAAGTTGTCTTAATATCCAAATATACCATTTAGAATTTTATTCATGACCTAAATATGGTTTAGGGATAAGTCCGTAGTTGCCAACTCCTAACTAACTCTTTTCTAATTGTGAAATATGAATTTATTTTCCGACTTCTAGACTATCTCAAATTTATAGAGAAATTGCAATTTGAGGTCATATTAGATTCGTTAAGGATATGGAGTTATGTGATTGGTTTATCAAGAGTAATGAGTTTAGTTTTAAGTTACGCAAAGTAATAATGAATCCAATAGCACTTTATTTTAAAAGTAAAATTATAGTATTTGGTTAAGATATTTTTATTACTATATTTATAGTAATAAAAAACTTGTAAATTAAATCTATTAATGAAGATGTGGATGGTGTATTTAGAGAAGAATTACTTAGCTATTTGGGTATTTATCCATTCAATTAGTCTCCAATTATTATTCTCTATACTCATCATTTTTTATAAAAAAGAGAAGAGAACTCTAACCTTTGGTAGAGGTTATATATATATATATATATATATATATGAGAAACTCATGATAATCTATAAGGATTATGCTAAGATTATGCACCATGAAGGTGATAATGTAGACATGGTAGTAATTGTAGACTCCCATAATCCCAAACTAATTTTTTTCTAGTCATTAATGTTAAGGAAAAATCTCTACAAATTATGCCATAATGATTTTCTTTTATTGCAATTTCTCATTTTTGATTTTCTTTTATTGCAATTTCTCATTTTTGATGGTTGTAAATATATCTTAATATACCATCCATTCCAATTTTCTTATTTAGGTTTCATGTAAAAATATTTAATTGTAGCTCCTTATAGATTAAACTTCATTGTTGTGATTTGTTCATTCCTTCTTATGTTTATCCATACTTCAAGAAATAAATCATCTTCTAAGGAACCTAGTGCAACTTATAACTTAAAGGAACTAACATCAAAGAAGTATGATTCCCATTCTCTTTTGAGATTGGTTGAGTTTGACATAAAGTTTTCCAATTTGACAAAATTCTCAAAATCATATTCTTAGAATAATTATTTTTGATAGTATCAACTTGGTGATTATATACTTTAAATCTAATTATCTACATAGAAATTGAACTGGTCAACTAACAATTCATTCTTAAATTTTTATAGAACATATACTGATAATGTTGTAATTTCCTTCAATCGGTAACATCTTTAGACTTAATTTTTTTTATCAAATGTTCCATTCTCTTATCACAGGTTTTGTTTAGTCATTGACAATAGTCCTTGAGTGGGTCAAGGATTTGCCAATATCTTTAGATAAACTTTCGATAACATTGTGCTTAGATAAACTTTGGATAACATTGTGTTTAACCTAAAAAGAGCTTTACATTTGATGGGTTGGTGGGAGGCTCCATGTCCTTGTGATATTTTTTTTCGCTATTTCCTTATGATATTTACCTTATCACTATTTCCCTTCCCTTGATACAATGTGTCCCAAGTTATTTTTAAAGGATATAAAAGTTGACATTTTTTGGATTCATCATTGTTTCCCTCCCCTTAAACAATGTGTCTCAAGTTATTATTGAAGGATACAAAATATGACTTTTGATGGATTCATCATTGTTTCCCTTCCCTTGAAATAAAGTGGTCCACGTTATTTTTAAAGGATACAAAAGTCGACATTTTTAGAAATAGTTTATATATCCTCATTATTATCATTATTTAAAAGTGGTTTTATTGAATTCAATTTTATGATGTATGGTTTTATTTTTTATTAAAACATTGTATAAATGAAGAAGTAATAACTAGTATAACGTGAAGTAATTTAAGTACAAAAACTCTCACATCTCTCCACTTGTTATTGGTCCAAACTTTTTTAACTTGCCATTTAAAATAAAACCCATGGATTGAAAATAATAAAGAAGTTATCTTTGTATCATAATTTTCCAGTTTTAAACTTCGAAAAAGTTCTACACCTACTTCTTAGTTTGGAAAAACTAAATAAAATAAACTAGTCCTAGTTTATTTTGTTGTTTTATATCTATTTTAATGTAATTGTTATTGGTATTATTTATTTGTTGTAGGAAAAATGTGATATTTAGTCAATAATGGTTTTCAAATTAAATAATAAAAATGTTTTAACTTAATAAATAAATTTAATTATATCATAAAAATTACTAAATTTACATATTATTCATAAAGCTTAATAAAATAAAAACAAGTGTATATCAGCTTGAAATCTAACTATATACACATAAAACACTCACTGAATATAAACATATATTTTATTAAATTTATAATTAATTTATTATCAAATTTCTACAATATTGAAACCTACAATTTTCAAACATTATTAGATATTAATCTTTTATATGAATTAATTATATTCGAATTATAATTTTAAAATGTTCACTACTAAACATTTAAATTATTTGTGATATTATATTATTGTATATAAAATAAAAATATAAAAATAATAAGTAACTTTTTATTTTGTGAAAATATGTAAAAATATTTATAAATATGAAATAATTAAAAATTATATTTAAGATAGTTTATGATTAATTTAAAGATATCAAGTTAAATAGCTATTATTATTAAAATGAAAATCACTTTTTTTTAAAATATAAATTTTATAAATAATACTTTCAAAATATTTATTATTACTTTCTTAGCTTTTCAAGTATTCTCTATATTTACTTTTCTTTAAAAAATTGAACACAAAAATTCAATTTTAAACATGAAAATTACTCCTTATCATTATTATTAATAATAATCATCATCATAACGTATTATATTTACATAATCATTTACGTAAAAAAGTCATTTGCCAATGGCTCGACATTGTGAGCGTGTTGAACAAACGTATGTTTTAATCATCCTGTTTATTTATATTATATTGTAATATATAGTATTTAAAGGGGTTGAACAATGAGTTTCTTGGCCGTGAGTCGAAAACTATTTTTGGAATTTTTGTTGATTCATGATGACAGAGAAAGCTGCCAGGATTTGGAAATCTATAGCAAAGGTTTGTCTAATGTTTTCTATGATGAACATTGCAAAAAACCCTTGAATTTCATGCCATTTCTCTCTATATCATTAAGGGATATAGATGGAGAATTCACCACCTTGATTTTGTAGTTTTCATATAAACAATTAATATGAAAATTAACATTAAACATAAACAATATACTTCTTGAGATCTATGATTTTTTTGACATCTTTATCTTTTAAAATTTGGGGTGAATCTCACAAACATCATAAATTCCATCATTTATATTTACAAAACAAACACTTTATATGAAGATCTTTGACCATCTAAGTAATCTAATTACCATCTAACTAACACTTTATATGAAGATCTTTGACCATCTAAGTAATCTAATTACCATCTAACTAATGCATGGTGCTTTGATTTGTTTTCCAAGATAGATATATGCATTTAATTACCCTCAAGAACAAGAATAGGCCATATGGGTTACTACAACATTTGGATGATATCATCAACATTATGGATCTAGAAGTCATCCTTGGCTAGAACCATGGGATGAGAATAAAACCCAACTCAAAAACATAAGTCGATAGAATTGGGAATAATAGAGGAGACACATAGTATAGGAAGAGGTTCAAGTAGCATCAAGAGCAAGCACACAACAAAACTTGGGTCTAACATAGTAATTATTAATTCTTCTAAGTAAGAAATATGTGACCGATTCTTATACCAACATGTGTACATTTTTTTTGTTTTTTCAAATTTCTATTGCAACTAATATTTCATGAGAGGGAAGCATAAGATTGCACCAACCCTCTTGTGTTTTACTTAGTTCTTGGTCTACTTGCCTTTTGGATTTTCTCTACAACACCATCTTTTTTTTTCTTTGAATCACATAATATTTTCGTTTGTACTTCACTAAGAATTGAATGAATATCAATGACTCATAGTGCCAACTTAGGTGTTGCATACTTCAATGAACACTTAGCATGATATAAAGTTTTTGTTTTCACAATTTCCAAGTTATTTATGAGAAATAAATTATAATTTTGTTGTGTTTCCATAGGTTTCCACTAATATACTTAAACACAATCTCTACTTGGGGTTGATAAATTTAGATCCATACCCATGTATTATTTGCCAAGTTAAATATGCTTTTAGTTTGAAAATTGTTACCATATTTTGGCTATTTTTCAGGTTTTCATGATAATAAAGTATTCAACATCCATCATTCATATTCAATTCACCACATCTACCTTCTTTGTATATCTTGCACCCATGCCATTCATCCCACAGTGCAAGATGGGTATGGTTCATGGCCACCCTACCTTATACCTTGGCATTCGATTTCTCCACCTAGGGTACTTAGTCTGATCCTACAACTCATGGGGGTTTATCTCCACCGAACCCTACCACCTTTTCAATTCCATACATACACAATGGTTACACCTGTTCCCCTACACCGGTCCAACCTACCAAATCCTTCATTACTGCATACATTAGTGCATCAACTATTGTTACATATACTATAGTTACATTTTTAATAGATACATATATGGTTTCTAGAAATGCATCCACCCTATTCCCCATTGTTTCCTCATAGTATGCATCCCAACTTAGTGCTCTTCCTCTTATCCAATATCCAATGGTGCCTAATATATTCATACTAATATCATTAGTTGGTTAAATTATTATGAAGCATGAATGTAATTTATTTAAGGTATTTTTATTTTTTCGTTAATTGATTCTTGTAATTAATATAGAGATACACCATTTAGAGGTTATGTCACATAGGGGCAAACACCCTCATGGCGTACAATCTCATTTGCAGTGAGTTTGGTTATATTAAATTATATTTGTATTTTTTAAGTGTGTTAGTTGATATAATTTTGGAAACAAACTTATATGATTATTATTTCCTTTGTACTCTATATAAAGACAAACAAATCCCATATATAAGAAGACTAAAGCTTCCTTTAGCTTGAAGAAGATGAATATTAGCTAGATTTTCAAATTTGCATGAAGGATGAGGATATATGGAAAACCAATTTTAAGTAAGGACAAGTTGTGTATGAGTGGCTTGTAATTTCATTTGGCTTATGCAATGCACATGATATATGCATGAGGGTAATTATTGATGTCATTTTCCATTTGATTGATTCATTTGTGATTGGGTATTTGGATGATATTCATGTTTAAACTAGTGGTATTTGAAGCAAGTCTTTGATACTTTGAATCAAAATTAACTTGCACTTAATCTAGAGAAATGTGAATTTTAAAAGGGAAACTTGGTAGATTTAGGCTATGTTGTTGGTAGATAGCAATTGAATATGGATCCAATAAATGTTGAGACCATTGTCAATTGGTTAATGCCATTAAAATTCAATGAATTTAAGAATTATTTGCATAACAAAATTTGAGGAATTGGTGTACAATAGGTGTATGTCTTATAATGAGGATGTTGAGTTTATAATGAAATTCGTATTGCTTATTATTGTAAAATTGATCATATATAATGTACCAAAATGCATCGTTAATATAACTTTCATTACAAATATAAGATGATATGATAGGGATGTCAAAATTTGAGATCCTGCGCATCTGACCACACTAACTGCATGTGGAGTATGGTCATATTGAAATAGATATACTATAGTTAACAACATGTATTTTTTATTTCTGGTTTACATTTTGTGCACCCTATTGCATTTAGGTCAAGTGTCTCAAAGATACATGGTGATTTAGTCTAGGGGCATTAAAACACTACCCAAAAACATATAATTTAGTTCCCTAATATCTTGTAAGTATGTTTTGGAAAGGATGATACGAGCATGATATCCACACACTCTAGGGAAGATTTTTCCTATTGTTACTCTTTAATGCAAAAAGTGCATTGCATGTTATTGATCAAAACCCTAGTTCCTGAAATCATCAAATAAAATAAGATCTGAGACACATACTTATAGCATAAGAGTTCCTTGAGCTATAATATAATTTTGTGTGTCTAACTGAATTGATGGGTAATTGATCTAAATCTTGGTTACCATTTTATGGCAATTTGGATCTTGATTCTTGAAGCCATTTAGGGACACATGAAATTTTTTTGCCGAGGATGGAAAAACCAATTTGAGTAGGAGTTGATTGGTGTGAGATAAATAAAGTGTGTTTGTGCAAGCTCTAAATGAGATTTTTTTATACATTCTCTTGATATAGAGCTTTCAAAATTTGACCCCTTAATTAAAAATTAACATTGCACGCTACTCAACAAAACCATAGTTCAAGAAATAATCAAATAAAACAAGCTTCTATATATGGCCCAAAGGAGAAGGGAACATCTAGTTGTAATCCAATGTGACAAGTTCAAAGGAATTGATGGTTCATAGATTAGAATCCTAGTTATAATTTTATGCAATTTCAACTCACTTCCTAAAGCCATACAAGGACATAAACCACTTATACTTTTAAACGAGAACTCGACACAGTTCTCATTTTTCTCTCTCCTAATTTTAGTAGCTATTTTTACCTATGTTTAAAAAATGGTTGATACCAGTATCACACATTTTCATTTTGAGGCATTTTTTTGGGCCTTTGAATTATCTTTGTTGTAAAATATTTTTAATTTCTATTTTCAAGTGTGTTTTTAGAAATTTAACAAAATAACATACATTTTTAAGCAATTTATAATGAAAAACATATACATTTTGCAATTTTTTTCTATAAAATAAGACATTTTTATGGACAAAATAAGTCATTTTTTTTTACAAAATTGTAAAAAATTCCAGAAAATAAATACATTTAAAACCTTTTCAATGAATTTTTAGAGATTTTTTGTATAAAAATGATTCTATTTCATATTATTTTCTTAAAAGTGACGATTAATAAAAATTAAAAAAAATTAAAACCCAACCCCCACTCCCTTCCCCCTTGAAATTATAACAAAATTAAAAATAAAAATAAAAATAAAAATCAAATATATATATATATATATAACAAAATTAAAATAACAAAAAAAATTATAACAAATTTCAACTTAAAATTAAAAATTTCAATTAAAAAACTAAAAACTAAAATACAAATTTTAAAACTTAAAAATAAAACGAAAACAAAATTAAAATATACATATATATATATATATATATATAAAATTGAATTAAACAAAAAAAATTAAAAATATATTAAAAAAATTGAATTAAAAAAAAAAAAAACCTAACCCATGGTCACCCCTCCCTCCTCCGCCTCCCCCACGACCCCCTCTGGTGCAGGGGGGTACCAGCCAAAGTTAGTTCAACCCTTTCCAACCCGCACTTCGAGGATTTGGTCAATCCTACACTTGGCAGGATCACTAAAATTAGCCTGTCCGACTAAATTCTTCTCAGACTTGTCTTTTCACAGCGGTCTCTTTGGAATCACGGTTCTTCCGCAACTACCTTCCACTTCGGCAATTGCCTTCTACAAGAGCCCTTACGCAAGGATCTTTCCGCAACAAAGCTTCCGCAAATCTGTGTCCGCAATGGGTTTCTGCAATGAGAGTTTTCGCAACCCTGTTCCCGCAATGGGCTTCCGCAGAATTCCTTTCTACGATTGCGGATTGCGGGTGTGTCATTCGGCTTTTCGAAACTCGGCTTCTGCAATCTTCCTTCCGCAAATCTTCTTCTGCAATCCTTCATGACAGTCATATTCTCGCGGCCTCCCTTGAAACTGTTGATCTGAATCTGGTGTGGATCTCACTGGATCTTTGCAGATCTATTATCCCTCTTGCATCTAGCCTTTGCAGATCTCCTCTAGGCCGTCATATCTCTTGTGGCTTTGATCTCAGCCGTCGATCTACTCCCACCGTTGGAACTTCACAAAACTTTTCGGATTCTTAACTTTCGTGCATATCCACTTTGCGTAACTCTTCCCCATCGTCGATCTATCTCCTCTGCTTCAATCTCAACTGTTCATTCTCTGCATAAACGATCCAACTGCAAAAACTCTGCAATTTACATTGTTTGATCAGAGGATCAATCAATCAAGCCCTCAAACTTCAAGAGTTCTAATCCTAGAACATATATTCATGCATCTATTAATCATATCAGAAGATAAGCAAACATTCACTCACATCTCATATATTCAAAGTAAATCATAGTGATGCAGAGACATGTCGAAGTCAGCTTCTCTTCCAAACACACCGTTAAGCTAAATAAACACAACTGATATCGAATCAAATGCCGAATGATCAACACAAGCACACAGACAATATTAACCTCATTCTTCAAAGCAATAAGCAAACACACAGACTATTTCCTTCATCTCTCAGTCTCAAAAAATATTTACAAAGGAGAACCCCAAACCTAGAATCGAAACTTTGGAACTGGGAATGACGACTGCGAATCCCCGAACCCCTTTTCCCGAGCTCTTGCTCCTCCTTTTAACCTATCCATCTACCCCAAATAGAGTGGTCTTGAACAACAACTAACTACTCTCTTTTATGATGAAAGAGTCACTATCACTAACAGACAATCGCGCCTACTTGATCTGTTCGTAGGGAGTCTTACGTGGTATCGATTCAAATACTAAGAAACTAACAAACTCTGACTCGCCAGTCTAAATGCCACAACATGTGACTAAATCGTCACATTGTTGACTCAACAATTGATGCTCCTGCATCACACTCCCTCCCGCGCCCTCCCCCCTATACCCTCTCCCCGCCCCTCCCTTCCTCCTCCTCCCGGCACCCCCTCCCTTCCCCTTCCTCCTCGTGCCAACCCCTCCCTTCCCCCTCCTCCCACCACCCCTCCCTTCCTCCCCCTCCTCCTCCTCCTCCTCCTCCTCCTCCCTCCACGGCCCTTTGGTGACCAAGCGAGCAGAGCGTCGCTCAATTGGGCACCAAAGGGCCACCCATCACGGGCGGCGCGATGTTGGCTGCCCCTCATGGGTGGCCCTTTGGCACCCAAGTGAGCAGAGCATCGCTCGCTTGGGCGCAAAAGGGACGTGGAGGGACAAGGGAGGAGGAGGGGGCGGGGGGAGGGGGTATAGGGGGAGGGCGCCATGGGGGAGGCGGAGGAGGGAGGGTTGACCATGGGTTACGTTTTTTATTTTTTATTTTTTATTTTTTTTAAATTCAATTATATATATATATATATATATATTTTGTTTAATTCAATTATATATATATTTCTAATTTTGTTTTCGCTTTATTTTTAAGTTTTAAAATTTCTATTTTATTTTTTATTTTTTTAATTGAAATTTTAAATTTTAAGTTGAAATTTGTTATAATTTTTTTTTGTTATTTTAATTTTGTTATATATATATATATAAATTTGAATTTTTTTTTGGTTATAATTTTAAGGGGGAAGGGATGGGTGAGTTAAGTTTAAATTTGTTTATTTTTTTTATTTTATATGTAAGTTTAAAAAAAATTGTAATTTATTTCTTAAAGAAAAAAAACTTTTTACAATTTAGAGATTGATTTTAAAGTTTTTGTAAAAAATTGCCAACCAAACTGAAAATGCAATGCTGAACCGCTTCAGCTTACAGATATGCAACGGATCAATTTAGCTAAAAATGATGTTATGCATTTATGATAGATCAAAACTCCACACACCTTCATATAGAAGAATCTAACATGCCGGCCGGCGATGTAGACATGATATAGCTCTTTAAACATACGGCGGAGTGTACTGGAGCTTCAATGGAATCTCCAAAACTCGAGAAGAGTAATGCGAAAGGGTGTCACGTTTTCGTGCGCGACGTCGGAATAAAGGAAGGGGTCAGCTAAGTTAATAATGCTGATATTCTGTCAATTAAAAACAGTGTCACTATTGTCCGTTATCATGGGTGTCTCTGCTCCGCATAGAGTTAATTAATATGTTTATATTGAGACAGGCTCCTTTCAAAAAACAAAAGGCCACTCAATATCTGCGTCACTATCGTCCTTTGTCATGTGCGTCACTGCTCTACATGGTTAAATGAAAATGCCAACTTGCAAGATTCGTTGAGCTGAACCTTATAAATTATACGCCTCATCCATTTTGTTATAATTATACCCTGGCGAGTGCACGTTATGGACTAGCGGATTCCGCATATATGACCTTTCGACATTTTAAAGTCCGAGTAATGCACGCCTAGCTTACGATTAAAGAGAAAACTCACGGACACAAAAGAGTGCATTATGTATTACAAATGAAATCGCTTACTGCATTAAAAAAAGATTAGGTTAACTAATATTACCGTCATGTTCAACCCTAAGGCTCTGAAAATAACGCTGCAATTACCAGAATCAAATATGGAATTTAATCTAACTAAAGTGGATGGCTTTATTCGCTGCCAAGGTGCCGGCTCTACATTCCTGAACCCCTGGAGCGTTCAGCCCCAAAAGACTTTGCGGAAAAGGAAAACACTTACTGGGACGACATCTGGTTGATCCTCTCCAGTGAATCCACCGCTAATGTTGTTAACTTCATATTCATTATCGAGACTCCAAGGTTTCGATTAATGGGTGAAAACCAGAAACGAAATGGTAACGGAGTTTCCAAAATTTCCACTCTTATTTACTGACCTTATAGAGGAAAAATAGAATTTTATTTTTTTAAAATATATTAATTATATTCATATAAATTATAAAATTTACAGTATTAGAGATCTTTGCCCATATATATATATATATATTCGTTTTCATTGTCTCGCAGGCAAAGAACAGTATATACTATAGTAGGCGAGTAGTATATATTATAGTGTGTGTGCGTGTGTGAGAGAAAAACTCTCTATTAGCAAATGGTGGCTTGATCGACTTGTTGATTTTTGTTTGGGTTAAGTTGAAAGAGTCTTTCGAATTGGTTGATGTTGAGGCGGTGGAGCACAACCCAACATGGGTTAACAACAGAACTTGTGATGTAAGTATAGCTAAGCAGATCGCATCTTGATTAATCAAAGTGTGCCACCCACTTTTGGTGTGGTCAACCAAGACGGTGCAGCACTGTCCAGAAGCTAACCGAGGGAGAGACCAACTCGGAAGCACTCCAGCAGAATACACCTAATCGATGTGGAAGCCTCAACACTTGTTAGAGGTTACACTTGTTAACTTAGTTAAATATTGCGTTTGATTAGCATCCCACAACATATACACTTAACCAAATATAAGTATAACAAAGCACTTACACCACAGTAACCAAGATACACAAGATACAAAAGACAACAATTATGGGAGCACCCCAAACTTGGGTGTGCTTAAGATTTATATCTACTTTGGAAGAAGTTTTATTACACAGTACATAGGCAAGGAGCTACCTGCAGGCCAGCCTCCTACTAGGTGTGACCAACAAGACAACACCAAAGGAACTACAAGAGTTTTACATAAAATATCCTTGCAAGCTCCTAAACCGTAAACAATATTCCAGCACGAGTTCAGAAGTATGGTGCCCACAACCGAGCCTTTCTCCAAGTTGGGTGTCTCCAATGGTCGCTCTGTCTACCAATAGCACCAGGCTCCCAAGCCAAGATCCTCCACGAGTGCAAGGCGTGCCCCAGTTGTGTCCTACACTTAAAACATTCTCTTGGTCCATGGATCTATCTTGAGCAAGCCTCTTACCAAGCCGAAACTGCCTTAGCTTGATCAACTTGAACTGAATTGAGTTTCCTCTTCCTTGGTTACTCAACACAAATATATATGCTTACCCAAACGTGCGTGTGACCATTGCATGGTCACATGCCTTACCTGCTTTCCACACCAACCTTCCTTGCCAAGGATGCCGACGGGCCCAAGTAGGCATGCGTATGCCCAACGTTGAGTAGAACTTCTGTGATAATGGGCTCTCCCAAGTGCGCCCATCCATCTTGGCTCCCGATGCCCCACTTGCAGAGCTTCCAACCTGAGATGCATGCCAAGATTCCGTCTCCAAGTGATCACCAACGTTGCTCTTTCCATCCGCGATGGTCGTCTTCCGTTTGCTGTGTGCGGAGCCCCTGGATCTCCTCCACACACCATCTACCGAAGCGTCCAACCGCACAACACTTGTGAGGCTCCCTAGGCGTGCTACCCACCAAGTCATCAACCACGAGGTTCTTGACTTGCAGTAGTCACTCCACCTTAGACGGGCGTTCGTGTTTTGGGCTCGAGCTTTCCATGCCGCGGGCATCCAGGTGTGGGTGTTTTCCCATGTTGTGTCCACATGCTTCACAGGGTATCATGTGCCGAAGGTTTCCCAAGTCACCACTCTTGGGAGAAGCATATTTCTCCTAGGTTGCAAAGGGGTGTGAGCGCCAAGGCTCTTACATTCTCCCCCACCCAAAGCTATTACCGTCCCGATAATGTCTCCAAAAGAATCCACGCTTCTGGAAACCTCCTGCTGCTCTACGGTATCAGCTCCACTGCTCAGCCTCCTAGTGCTTCGTCTCTTCCAGTCCACATGGTGCGGATTCCCTTTGTCCCTCATACTCCCTAGGTGATCAATTCGTCCATAGAAGTCCTCCAGTTTTCCGTCCCACGTCCCTCTCTACATGAGTTTAGGAAACTCGATGACCTCTCGATGTGGTTGGTTGAAGCCTCCTTGCTTCACCGTACTTGGCTTCATATTCAATGTGATTCCTTGCTCGAAACACATGTGACCTTCCCTACCTGCACCAAAGGTAGGAGGCCACTTCCATTGGCTCTTCTTACTGAAAGGACAAGGGTGGATGGTGCTCCCGACTATCCCCCAAGTTCATGTTTGTCCTCGGTTCCTCCTTAGCCTTCCTACTCAAGTGTAGAAGGAGTGGCACATTGCCACCAATGGCACCATTACCTTCCGTAAACAACCTTTGTGCCTCTAGGTCGTCCAGCCAAACCATCTTGTCTGCAAACAAAGTTCTTGAGCCACCACCTACTCCTTTGTGTGCTCCGGTCACTGCAACACAGCCTGTCTTGCCACAATGGTTTTGTTACATGGTCTTGCAGAACTCGAAAATATTCTCCACGATAGTCATAGAGGAATCTACAAGTTTCTCCATGGCTTCCACTTGCTCAACCAACCGAATAATGGAACTTTTGCTTGCCTTCTCTTCACTACTCCCATCATCTGCAACCTGATGAAGGCCTGTGCTTTTTGTTAGAGGTGTTGCTACCAACACAGTAACCTTAGCTCCTCCCTACGACTTCCTCACGGTCTGTACATAGATAGGGTATTTCTGAAAAATAAATTCCAAGCATTCCAAGTGAGGCATGGGCGCTTCCTTCACCCTCCTCATAAATTCTTGTTCAAGCACAACGCAAAAATCGTCTAAGAGGACGATGGTGAAATCCTCTACACCAGTCCATTCCCTAAGCTTCAAAGGAACTTAGCGGGCCATCACAGCCACCTTTTCCACTCGCGAGTTGACATCTTTGAGCAAAGTTTCCACAGGCTCAACCTGCAACTTGAGCTGGGCTGCTACCTCTTCCTTCACAAAGTTGTGCGTAGCCCCCCTATCCACCTACACCAACACTTGTCCATTAAGCTGAGCTAGTACATAGCTAAGCCATGTGAGGTCTAGTTCTTCAGCAGTCGGTTCTTCCATAACCATGTTCAATATTTGCACCACTCTCATCGATGTAGATAGACATTTATATAATAAAATCAAACATGGCTACTTGCGCCCTAATGATGGATGATTATTGTAATACTGGATTGTTATACCATATCAAGTGCTCCTAGTGATGCAACTTATTAAATTAAAAAAAAATGTGCAAAATTAAATCAAACTTAGTAATAACTCGATGCAATCTTGATGCCAACATATAATCTTCTTTGAAATAATTTTTATTTTATTTTATCACTACATTAATGTAATGCTTCTACAAATTATTGATGAACTAAAAAACTCTAGTTTTGATTTTCATAGTGTTTCTTGGTGTTTTTTGATGCTCTAGCATCCAAGGAGACTGCTTCTAGCTTAGTACCAACCTTGTTAAAAAAGTGGGAATATTGCCTTGCGGATCTCGTTGATCTATTTGTGCTCTTTAGATTTGGTTTAGGTCTTGATTTTCTTCGTTTCTTCTTGCCGGTAGAGTGGATCAGGTTTATGTGGAAGGGTTTTGGTACCTTATAGATATCATTATAGCGGCCTTATGTTTGAAGACTTCTATTGAGGTAGAGTGGCTCTGGCTATTTTTGGCAGAGATTTCCTTTCTCAGTCTAGTGTGTGGATGACACATGTTGTGCTGGAATGAAGTAAATGTATTGACCCGTACTAAAAATTTCATTCAAAAATCATTTCATGGGGCCTTGATTAGGGTTAAACTCATTATGATTCTCATCACATTTCTTCAGCGGTTAACCCTAATTCCTCAAAGGTAGTCTTGGGATCTGGTTTTGAGGAGGGTTTTGGAGGTGTGTTTAATCAAAATGTTAGTTTAGGTTCAAAGCTAGGTTTTCCTTTGGATCTTTATGAGAAAGTGGATGCCATGGATCAACATCTTCTTCATTCAAACCCCTGTTCCGATAGTAAAGTTGTTAATTGCAGAAAGCTCAAGGCTTTTAAAATTAAGAACATAGTGGAAGACTTTGTGGTGGGAAAGAACATCACCTTTGATAGAGTGGAAGAGATTTCAAAGTTGGTTCTTGTAGGTCGGTTAGAGTATGTTAGGTTGAATCGCTTAGAGATGATTGAATGGATTAAGGAATCTTGGAGGCTGAAGATTAAGTTTTTTCTGTAGGTGCATATGCTTATGAATGGCTAATTTTTCTTCATTTTTCTTTTGACTGAGCATGCCACTTCAATTATCAATCGATTTTGGGTAATTAATCAAGGGTCTCTAGTTTTATGGCGGTGGAATGTATACTTTAATCCTCAAAAGCATAATATCACTAAGAGGCATCTTTGGATTATATTTCCAGGTCTACTGCTTCAATTGTGGCCTAAGGAGGTTTTATGCAACCTTGCAAATTTATTGTGGTGGACAAGTGTGCACGCTCCTAGAGCGTGCACTCCTCTACTGAACATAAAATTTAGAAAATAACTTGTGCTCTTCTCCCGCATTTTTTCTCTCATGTATCGCATATTTTTCTCTCTTTTCACGCACAATTCAACAATCACTTTCATTTTGTATTGAATTCACACACCTTTTGGTGTTTCTTTGACAATTTGGATTGAATACACACCAGTTGGACTCTATTTGGCTCTTTGGATCAAATACACACCGGTTGGACTCTATTTGGCTCCTTGGATTGAATACACAACAGTTGGACTCTATTTGGCTCCTTGGATTGAATTCTCATGCTTCTTGGACACACTTGAACTCTTTTTACATATAGTGGATACATCAAAAAAGCATTTTAAATTTCAAGCAAAGAGAAATCCTAATCCTTGAGGTACGGTGACAAGTTTTTCTTGTGAAATATATTTGAGTCTTCATTCACTTTGTTTGAATTGTATCTATTTTAGTTTTTCCTCATGAATTGTACGATATATAAATGTATTTTAATCTTCTTAATCTTCAACATAGACAATAAAAACATCTTACCACAAAAAACTACAACATGCACCAAGCAATACTTTCAACCTTTCATAAAGATAATAAAAAAAATTTACTTGCATCACCACCAATAACCTTTCATAATCACATAACTCCATCCAATATACAAATATTTGTTGAATTCCTCATGATTTCACTACAACAACTCACACAAACACCTAAAGAATCAAACTCTTAATCTTTTGGGGCTATTTTCCCTCATCCAAAACATGAAAATGAAGTGAGTAGGAGATTCTCCTTTTGTAGGAAATGTGCTCCTACTAACATCCCATACCACCACCATCCAATACCATCTACTAACACAAACTATTGTCAAAAAACCATGTGCCAAGTTCCAAGCTACCAAAAAGAGGCTCATTGTACATTGTTTCAAGATGACAAGAAAACATCTCAAATTGAGTTACTCGAGGTGATGTTGTTGTTATATCTAGGGAATTCTCAATAGATTTTAAGATTATATGAAAACATTCTCACTAGATGTTGTTGTACATGCTATGAATATTAAATATTGTATTAAATTAATCAGTAAATTATTAATTTGTTTAATTGAAGGGACGTAACCCTTCTTAAAGAATGTTCAAACCTTATAAAAGGTGAGCTCTTGTAAAGCGTTAATCATCTTATCAATTCAATAATATATCTTTTTATTCAATATGGATCTCGTGTCCTAGTTTTTCTGTTGCATTTGGTATTAGAGCCAGTTTAGCTACTTCGGTACTGCTCAAGGATCGTGAAGAGTTCTCCGGGATCCTCCACTGCATATCTCTCCACAAGCTCCACTTTGACGGCATCCATTTTCTCACCCCCTCCTTCCACCATTCCTCCCAACCTCCTGCTCCCAAGCACTCCATCCTCGACACCCGGCTCCCTCACCCCTCCTTCCACCCATGTCCCTGCTCCCTCACGCCGCGCTCTCCCCAGCTTCATCATCCCCACACTGCCAATCTCCTCTCCCTGCATGCTCCTCCCCTCTTCCTGCTCTCCCTCTCCTCCTCACGCACCCACCTGCGTGCTCTTTCCGTCCCTCGTCCCTCATCCATCTGCAACCCCCACCAATCTCCCGTCCCTCACCCTCGTCCATTGTGCATTCACCTCGCCCTCCTCTCCATTTCATCCTCTCCACTCCCCCATCTCCATCCTCAACCTCCCATCACCCTCACGCACCAGACCCGCCTGCCTCTCCAACGCTGCCTGCCACCATTGTAGCGCCATCATACCTCCAAGCGCTCTTCCAGCCGCCATCTCCATGAAACCCTACATCAACAAAAATTCAAAAAAATATATATAAAAGTTAAATAAATATTATATAATAAACTTATTATTAATAATATTTATTCTAAACTTTATAATATATATAATATTATTATTCCAAAATAATAATAATAATTATTTTTATTTGTCCTTAACCACATAAGCCAAAATCGATTCCAATTATTCACCACCACACTTAAGAAGCATGACGACGGAGTTAAAAGCTCAAATTGCGAAAATAGAGAAGGATTTCCAAACTTTCAAGGAAATGATCACCAAGAGCCAGGAAGCACTTAAGAAAGAAATTAAGGATGAAGTCATTCAGGTAATGGAGCAGAAAATAGACGACAATTTCGACATTATGAGCAAGGAACAAAAAATGTTAGACCAAAAAGTGACTGAGAGCCAGAAAGGTATCTAGGAGATATTAAAAAAAATGGATGATAAGGAAAAAAATCATAAACAACATGGCTCAGATATGTCGGTTACCCCATCTTCCAATTCAGAGTCACCATAATGCAACAGGACGGAAGGTACTCAATACCAACCATTCATAATGTACTCGCCGAGAGCAAAAATAGAAATGACGAAATATAACGGAGGAGAAGACCAATGCGTCGCTTGGTTGAATAAAGTAGAAGAGTATTTCGACATACATAACATTACAATGGATGAAGAAAAGGTCAAGTATGCTTCAATGCACCTTGAAGGATATGCCTACAACTGGTATATGTGGTGCAAGGGAGACAACTTCGCATACACTTGGAAATTATTCAAGAATGATTTCTTAAAAAGGTTTCAAGGAATCACAGAAGATGAATTCTTCTCAAAACTTACCACATTACAACAAAGGGGAAGCGTCGAAGAATTCACGCATCAATGGGAATCCCTCGCTACCAGAGTATTTGGGCTATCTGAAAAACAACAGTTGGAAACCTACTTGGGAGGACTAAAACCATACATACAAAAAGAGTTAAAAATGCATGACATAACGAATGTCGAGGCAGCACAACGAAAAGCAAAAGCAGCCGAGGCCAAATTTGACAGTTTCCAATCAAATAAAGGGAATTCATACTCACAAAGAAACATCCAGTCGACTCTAGAGGATGATACAAGCAAATACATTCCTCCGCCTAGAAGGGACAATAGGAAGAGCCTCGAGAATTAACGAATGAGGGAAGGAAAATGTCGACGCTGTGGAGACAAATGGAATCCTAAACATAGGTGTCACCCCGAGGACAGCTCAAAGAAATTATATACTTGTGAAACAGAGGAGAATAGTGAAACAAAAGAAGAAGAAGAAGAAGAGCCAGAAGATGAAGAGGAGGAAACCACAAATATGGCAGCCAGGAACGACGAGACCCCCAAAATCTCCCTAGTAGCCATGACAGGCATTAGTCAACCATGGACTCTCAAGTTAAAGGGCATATAAAAAATGAGAATGTTACAGTGCTAGTAGACACTGGAAGCACTCACAACTTTCTTGATATAAGAGTGGCACGAAAACTCAAGTTGTTCGTACATCCAGTTCCAGACATGAAGGTGATGGTTGCAGATGGCAAGAAGATCGAAAAAGTTGGAAAGTGCCACAAGGTGAGACTTCAAATACAAGACTTCAAACTGGAATCAGAACTCTACAACTTACCATTGGGAGGAGTAGACATTGTTTTGGGAGTCTAATGGTTACAAACATTGGGAACATATTCTGCCAATCATCAAAAACACTTCATCAAGTTTAAGTGGCAAGGGCAAAATTTTAAGCTATATGGTTTTCATCCACCAAACACACAAGTAGTTTCATCTCAGCATATGGAAAAACTCATTCGAAAAGGGGCATCAGCATACGTAATACAATGTCATCAACTGGAAGGAAAAGAGGATGAACCAAATGAGTTCAAAAAGGAAATCCAAAAATTACTCCAGAAACATGAACACATATTTCAAGACTTACCCATGCAGCTACCACCAGAAAGAAGTATAGAACACATAATCGAAATTAAACCAGGGTCAAATCTTGTCAAGGTTAAACCATATAGGTATCCCCACCACCACAAAACAGAAAAAGAAAGGTTGGTTCAAGATCTACTGAATTATGGTGTCATCACCAAGAGTAGGATCCCTTATGTAGCTCCAGTCGTACTAGTACGGAAGAAGGATGGATCGTTTAGATTATGTATAGATTATAGAGCATTAAACAAAATAACAATTAAGAACAAGTTTCCAATCCCCTTCATCGATGACATGCTGGATGAACTTCATGACGCAAAATATTTTTCGAAACTTGATTTAAGGTCAGGGTACTATCAAATCAGGGTCATATTAGAGGATATTGCAAAGACTGCTTTCCAAACTCATGAAGGACATTATGAATTCAAAGTAATTCCTTTTGGGTTAACTAATGCCCCTGCCACATTCCAGGCAACTATGAATGAACTATTTCAGCCATACCTAAGGAAATTTGTGCTAGTATTCTTCGATGACATCCTTATATATAGCAAGACATGGAAAGAACATTTGACGCATCTAGAAGAGGTTCTATCTCTTCTGAAGGAAAACTAGTTCTATGCAAAAAAGTCAAAATGCACATTTGGGAAGAAAGAAGTGGAGTATCTTGGTCATATAATCTTAAAGGAAGGAGTTAAGGTGGACGCAAAGAAGATCCAGGCGGTGAAGGAGTGGCTCGAACCAAAGAATGTTTCAAAATTGCGAGGATTTTTGGGATTAACAGGTTACTATCGAAGGTTCATCAGGAACTGTGCACACGTCACTGCCCCACTAAAAAATCTCCTAAAAAGAAATTCTTTTCAATGGGATGATGAAGCAAGAAGATGATTTGAAACGTTGAAACAAATTATGTCTTCAACCCCCGTTTTGGCAACACCTAATTTTGCAAAACCATTCGTAATCGAATGTGATGCTTCAGGGTTTGGGATAGGAGCTGTGCTAATGCAAGAAGGTCATCCAATCGCTTTTGAAAGCAGGAAGTTGAACAAAAGAGAATACCTACAGTCTACATACAACAAGGAAATGCTTGCCATCATGCATGCATTAACTAAATGGCGACAATACCTTTTGGGAAGTAAATTCCTAATCCGAACAGATCATAATAGTCTACAACACTTGTTACAGCAGAAGACATTAACAACTGAACAACAAAAGTGGATAGAGAAAATCTCTACCTTTGATGTGGAGATCCTACATAAAAGGGGGAAGGACAATGTAGTAGTTGATGCTTTATCAAGGAAAGATGAAGAGATACAAGTCTACGCCGTATCCATGGTGATCCCAGAATTTTTGGACGAAATTCGTAAGGAATATGCCAAGAATTCAGAGGTTTGCTCCATAATTAACAACATAAATCAGTATCCGAAGTTTGAATGGAAGAATGATCTCTTATGGTACAAAGGACGTATTTACTTAAGCTCCAATTCCAGTTTTAAGACCAAGGCGCTTAAAGAGTCACATGACTGCCCAGCCGTTGATCATGTAGGATTTTTTAAAACCTACTATAATGCAAGGCAATCATTCTTTTGGAAGGGTATGTATGCCGAAATTCACAAGTATGTTGCAGATTGTGACATTTGTCAGCAGAATAAAACTGAGAATATCTCAAGTCCGGGGTTACTCCATCCGTTACATATTCCAAATAAAAAATGGGAGGAAATTTCAATGGATTTCATTGAAGGTCTACCCATATCAGATGGAAAAGACAAAATACTAGTTGTGGTAGACAGGCTAACCAAATATGCACATTTTGTTGGAGGGAAGAAAACTGATTCAGCAAAAGAAACAGCCGAAGCTTTTTGTAAAAATGTCTACAAATTACATGGTTTTCCGAAGATTATAGTAAGTGATAGGGATGCCAAGTTTCAAGGGAACTTTTGGAGAGAGTTTTGCAAGCAAATTGTAATGTCTCTTAACATGAGCTCAGCTTATCATCCCCAAACAGATGGACAGACAGAAGTTGTCAATAAATGCTTAGAAACCTACCTCCGTTGTTTTGTAACTGATAAGCAAAATAAATGGTTCCAATGGATACATCTTGCGGAATGGTGGTATAATTCTACTTATTATACATCTGCAAGAATGACACCATTTCAAGCCCTATATGGATATGAACCCCCAAAATGGAAGGATTTCATTACCAACCAAGCAAGGGTCGCATCAGTAAATGGCCATTTAGAAGAAAACCAAAAGGTTGTCCAAGTACTTAAATAGAATTTGAATACTACCAGGAATAGAATGAGACACCGAGAAGATCGACACCGAACATAACGAGAATTTGAAGTTGGAGATTGGGTATTTGTAAGACTACAACCCTATAAACAATTATCACTTAAACAATGAGGAAAAAATAAATTGGCTCCACGTTTTTATGGCCCATATCAAATCAATAAGAAGATTAGTCAGGTGGCATATGTGTTGGAATTTCCAACTACAAGTCGCATCCACAATGTTTTTCATGTTTCATGTTTGAAAAAGATGATAGGTCAACACCAGAAGGCACAAACAATACTTCCCTTTTTAGATGAAGAAGGAAGAATCATATTCGAACCAGAATCTGTCATTGCTACTAGAGAGAAGAGATTAAGAATGCGAGTCATTAAAGAATACCTCATAAAATGGAAAAATCTTCCCGAAGAAGATGCAACATGGGAATCATAACAATTTCAACAGTTACATCCCTCATTACCATTGCTTTGAGGACAAAGATCTTTAAAAGGGAGTGGCAATTATATGAATATTAAATATTGTATTAAATTAATCAGTAAATTATTAATTTGTTTAATTGAAGGGACGTAACCTTTCTTAAAGAATGCTCAAACCTTATAAAAGGCGAGCTCTTGTAAAGCGTTAAGCATCTTATCAATTCAATAATATATCTTTTTATTCAATATGGATCTTGTGTCCTAGTATTTCTGTTGCAGTACATAATCAATTGCTACATCGAATTTTAATAATCATGCACATCAAGTTTCCTCATTTCATAATTGAAAAATAATATCTTATTTGTTATTTATTCTTGTAGGGGTGATATTTTGTTTTGTTACAAAACATATTGAATATGGGAAACAAACGTAATAATAAAAGAAAGTCTATAACGAAGCATCCACCCCCTGTAAAGTCCCATGAGGTAAGAGAAAAGGCCAGGTTATAATGGAAAACCATAGACATCAAAATGTTAGTGCCTTAGATCCATCAACAAGCAATGACTAAGTGGTTGAAGTCAATCAAATATTGGTTGATGTCGAGTATGAAGGGATGGATGTTGAACAAGTTAGTTGGAAACCTCCCCAAGAAGAGCACACACATGTCGAATACACTCCTTTGCAGTACCAAATTGTGAACGAAGGGCTACAACAAACTGGTGACGAGACTCGTACTTCCTTTCCGATTCCCTTGCCTCGACTATCAAGCGGACGGCGAAGAAATCCCAGACGTATTCATGTGGAATAAAGTTCCTTTTTAGTAGTTGAAGTTAGGTTTCCCAAATGCATTATTGATTTCCATTGTAACAGGATAATCAAAGAATTTTTTGAATCCAAAACCAATGCAACAAAATCTCAATTGTTTCTGAATTTGTTAAAATAACATTGTCTAGCTCATGTTAGGAGAATTTTAGGCATAAATGTAGTTAGAATTTCAAAGGCCAACAATCATGTTGTTAGAAATCTACAGTTTGCATTTAATTTGATTGGAAAAAATTATCATACAAAAGATTTTAATGTGGCCCGTCGTGTACTATCAGAATCGATTGTAGACAAATCCACAAGGCAACGTTGCCTGTTGTCACACACATGTAAAATATTTAAAGTAGATATAAACACACTTCAAAAGTATTCTTGTATTGGAGAAAAACTTGAGATCCCGGGCCAAAAATATTGTTGGGCCTTTGTTGGTAGGTTACCTCGTTCATACATGAAGCTTATTGATGCTGTTAAAGAACTAGTACAAAAGTTTTGGCATGATAACACTAGACTATCATCGAATCAAATAGATTTTTTAAAGTTGAGAAAATGTGTTAAGGGGTGTGAACCCCATGTCAAGCACTTCCTTGACACAACACAAATAGAACTCTATGAGAGGTTCAAGAATGAGCACACACAATTGAACTTGGGCCAAAGGTTCTTTGAAAAATGCAAACCCTGGTATGTTAGAATTTGCATTGATCGCAACACATGTGTTTGTAGATACCATGTAGAATTTGAGTACTATTATGATACATATAGACATGTATTTTGTGATTTTCATACTAACATTGTGCAGGACTTCCCATCGTTATAACCACCGAATTCATCCAGAGAATTTATATATAGCATAATGTGTCCAAGACCTGAAGGACAAAAATATTATAAAATATCATGTTTATATGGGACATGTTCCAGGTGCAGTGGATTTTCAATATTGAGTCACCGCATCCATGAAATCGAGGAGCACAAATTTGGGAGGATGTTAGTAGAAATGAAGAACTTCAAGTACATAACATATCAAGTAGATAGTGCAAAAGAAAGCAAAAAATTGCATTGGTGAAGTCACAGGTAATCTAAGTTTGCCTACTTTCATACTGTACATGTTTAATTTATACATATATATTAAGATTGCAAATGTCACATTTTGTATTAATGCTCTTGGTTTTGTGGCACTAGGTACAAATTTCTGATTTAATGAAGGAATTACACCAAAAGACCGAGCAATATGTACAACATGTCCATGTAGCATGCTGGCAAGATGAACAATAGAGATAGTGCAAGGACACCTTTCCCAATGGCATGATATTGTAGGTTGTGGAATTTGATGAAAAATACACCTTACAGCCACATAATAAGATTCAAAGTCAATACTACCATTCAAACCAAGTTAGCATAATGGTCGATATCATGTATAGGCATGCACCAGAGAGCAGCAATGACATGGGGATAATATTGAAAGAGACCAACTTCTACATCAGTGATGCCAGGTGCCACGACTTGCATTATGTGCAACATTGCTTCAAAATTTTCTATGATCAGCTTAAGGAGAGATCTATACAGATGGATCATTATTGGATATGGTTAGATGGTTGTGTAGGCCAATTCAAAAATGCACATGTATTCCAGTGGTTGAGTATTTTGCACAAGACTTATGGTGTGTTGCATATATGGAACTATTTTGAGATTGGGCATGGAAAGGGAGATCATGATTGGGCTGGAGCATGTCTTAAAACTTCCCTACGAAGGGAGGAGATGAGGGGCATGACAAACCCTCATATTTGGGATGCAGAATCCATAGTTCAATGGTGCTCTGTAAAAATGTCAGATTGAACCACGGAGCAGCATAGACCAATAGGTAGAGGACACGTTGTCGGAAATTTCTGGCATGTGGTTGATATAGATCGATCTCGTTCTTATAGTTGTAGTACTGTACAAGGAACTCGTGGATTTCATTCAGTTCGAAGCTTAAACAACCCCTTATTTGAAATATGGACGTAGAAATTTGCTTGCTTTTGTGGGCCTTGCAGTAGTTGTGAGTGGGATGAGTGTGAATCAATGGATTGGCTTGATGAATGGGATCATGTATCACTTGCAGTAGACCCACGTGCAGTTGTTGAAACAATCTAGTTAGAGGAAGGTCAATATTCTATTTCAAATGAATATGATCATATATCTAATCTTGTACAACCAGGTAAACATTTCTGCATTCATATCCTAGTTCCCTTCTTGTTTTTTTAATTATCCAAGTTATCAAACCACTACTTGTTGGAATATGACCGTAAAATGCATTTTTACAGGACAAATCTACGTAGTTGTCTCCCCGATAGATAGTGCAATTGGCACAAATTATTGGTTGGCACAATGCATCCATGGGAATAAAACCCTCCTTGCATCATTAACCAATAGTGAAGGAATTACCTTTCTGACAGCTCGATGGTTGTTCAGGGATAATATATTACATTAGATGGAAACGTACCAAATATCAATGGCTACACATACATGGATTATAGACTAGGTTCATGGGTGTATCACTTTATGCACTTGATCGTTGGTAAAAATATCCAACTACTAACAATGTCAACAAAGTCATCAAACAAGGTATGCTACTTACTACCTCATGCAAAGTACGAGAGGTTGTTTGAGACAATAAAAAAAAATGAGGATCCACAAGGCCTAATTGATTGAGGTACATAGTATAGTCATGTGATTGTTTATTCATGCATGTCTAATGTTATTCATGTTAGATAGTTTATTTGATATCGTTATCTTATATCATTTATTTGATGTTTGAGTTATGTTTAAGTTACTATTACAATACATTGATGTTTTATACCATTATATGTTTTACACCAATCACTCCAATTCAAGTTTCCATCCCTTTAGGAAAAATTGCATTTATAAACAAGATTGAAAACTCATCTTACATTAGAACATTTACAAATATTCAATAGAAATTAGAGTCAATACACATTAATGAGTACAAATTTGTCATTCAAAAATCACAATGAGACACATAGATGCATTGAAATTTGATAGGCATTGGGAAATAGCTCAAGATGTCGGAACCATATTTCTCATTAAGTCAACAAAATCAAAATGTATTGCATAGAGGTTGGAATGCCACTAGGCATTGGAAAATTCCAAATAGACTAATAGTAAATAAAAAAAGGGGTGGATCAAGATAGAAGAATATCATATGTCAATAGTCCTCCTCTATGCTTGAATCAACAAACGCATCACTGCCTTAATCATCATCCTCTTCTTCCTCCTCCCACTCTCTTCTCATCTAACAATCTGCATCTATTGGTGTGGAGGATGACTCCTCCATATGATCACCATCATCATAGAATCCAAATCTACCAGTGGAAGTGGAAAACTCTACTACAAATCCCTCCTCCACCTCTTAAAGTAAGTCTCTATCCTAAAATAGCCATCTAAGTTCTATCTTCCTCCCATGTGGAATATATCCATCCATGTGAGGAGGGACTTTGTGTGAGGGCCTCGATCCATCAGTAAGCCAATCCTGACTGTATAACTTGGGGTTCAATGAGTGGGCCAAGCAATGAAAAGGTGTGCAATTCTTATCCCACCTGGAGATAAGAATATCCTAAATGGTGGACCATAAGTTCTCTGTCGATGTCCCATACTCAGGACACTCATTCTCCATGACAATGGACCTCATGAGCATGATGAACGATGAAGCAAATCAAGTATCTTCAATCTTCAACATTGAAAGTTGTGTGTACTATTTGTAGATGGTGAGGGAATTTGTGTGGTTTTGTACAAAGTTACGGATATGGCTTGCATGCTCAATAAGGTTTCCAATCAATGTCACATCTAAAGCAATGGATTTCAGTGCTAAATTCAAGGTATGGACAATGCAAGGTGTCCAAATAACCTGTAAGAGCAATAAAATCATGTATAAATGACTCTACAACACTAACAAATCAAATGAACGGTGTCCAAAATGAACATACCTATGGATATTTAGCTTCCACAATCATGCCAGTAGCCTTGCAAATAGGTGCATTGTCTGTGATGATTTGTACACAAGAATCAACACCTACTTCTTCAATGTTTTATACAATCGATCTCAAACCATTCACAGGATAATACATGGCTCTATACTTTGGAATACTCACATTATCTATGACTCTTGAATCACCCTCAACAATGTCCTCCATTAAGGCATCATAACTCTCTAATGAATAAGTAGAACGTGCATGGATGAATTCAATCTCATCATCACACCTCTCCTCTGCTATATAATTGGAAGTCTCATGGATGGAAGAAACAAATGATATAAATATCTTGGGAGGTACAATCACCCCTCCATGCTCCTAAGCCACTAGATCAACAATGTAGACATTCACTCTGATCACAAGGGGAAATACTAACAAACTGAAATATCTCAGAATCACACCATATGGGTTGGAAGCTAGATCTACATGTTGCTTCTAAGAAATAGAACCTAATATAGCTTAAAGACCCTGATCTATCCCTGAAAACCATAAAAAAACACATGTAGCCCTGGAAACACTAATGTGGACCTAAAAGCCTTGAGACCTAATCTAGAATACTTATCTATGCCTAGAGACGTAACCTAGTCCCAGAGACCTAATCTATCCCTATAGAACCTAATATAGCTTAAAGACCCTGATCTAGCCCTAGAAACCAGATAAAAAAAATGTAGCCCTGCAAAGCCTAATGTGGACCTACAAACCTGGAGCCCTAATCTAGAATAATTATATATCCCTAGAGACATAACCTAGACTCGAATACCTAATCTATGCCTATAGAACCTAATCTAGCTTTCCCCCTTTTGCAAGATTAACATGGCCTTCGTTGAGCAAAAACCTAGTTTCAGAGATGGCACAATAGCACCATTTATGGGCATTGGAGGCACGGTGTTGGGGGTCCCCCAGCTAGAACTCGGCATCCCAAATGCACCAGAATTGATGGCTTCATGATCGGATTCACAGTTTTGGTGCTACGGGCATTTTGGTCATGCACCTCGTGGCCATTCAGGGACACTTTGAGGATTTGCTTCGGGGGAAAGGAACCCAAACCTGTGAGTGGATTTGGGTTCTATTTATCCCACACATGCACATGGACATTGTGGACGTGTTCACGATGGCCATGCACGCCTGGGAGCCTTCGTACCATAAGTGGCCCCCTTGAGCAAAATTGGAATGGCCTTCACTAAGCAAAACCCTAGTTCCGGAGATAGCACAATGGCATTTTTTCTAGGCATTGGAGGCACAGTGTGGGGGGTCCCTCATCTAGAAATCGGTGTCATGAATCCATCAGAATTAATGGATTCATGATTGGAGTCACGGTTTTGGTGCTATAGTAATTTTGGTCAGGCAGCTCGTGGCCATTCATGGACACTTTGAGGATTTGCTCCGGGGGCAGGGAACCCAAAACGACAAGGGGAGTTGGGTTCCGCCAGATCCCACATGTGCACATGGACATTGTGGATGTGTTCACGATGGGCATGCATGTCTGGGATCTTTCATATGAGAATTGACCCCAATGAGCAAAATTGGAATGGCCTTCACTAAGAAAAAACCTAGTTCCGGAGATGGAACAATAACGAGCCATAGAATGGAGACCATGGCTCGGATCGATGAACCGTTGGCTCCATTAGATCCAGCACACTAGGATAGTGCTAGGGGTGCCCCTCCGCTCTGGCTCAGTGGCCTCGCCCTCGTCTTGTACGTCCATCTTGGAAACTAGGGTTTTGCTCAGTGAGGGAGTGTGCAATTTTTGCACACGGGGGTCAACTCTAGAAAATCACCCACCGGGCACTTGTGGCTAGCGTTCCCGGCCGGAACCTACCTAGACACACCTGCAGGACTCTCCGAAACCCATTTTTGTTGCACGATTGAAGTTCTACAACCTCGGTAGGTATCCAACAGGTGTCCCTGAAGGCCTTTTGGATGCGAGACAGGACGAGCCATATAATGGATACCATGGCTCGGATCGACAAACCATCGACTCCGTTGGATCCAGCACACCGGGATAGTGCTAGGGGTGCCCCTCCCCTTAGGCCCGGTGGCCTCGCCCTCGTCTTGTACGTCCATCTTGGAAATTAGGGCTTTCCTCAGTGAGGGAGTGTGCAATTTTTGCACATGGGGGTCAACTTTGGAAAATCACCCACTGGACAGTTGTGGCTAGCGTTCCTGGCCGCAACCTACCTAGACACACCTCCAGGACTCCCCAAAACCTAGTTTTGTTGCATAGTTGGAGTTCTACGACCTCGGCAGGTATCCAACAGGTGTCCCTGAAGGCCTTTTGGATGCGAGACAGGACGAGCCATAGAATGGAGACCGTGGCTCGGATCGACGAACTATCGACTCCGTTGGATCCAGCACGTCAGGATAGTTCTAGGGGTGCCCCTCCCCTCTGGCCCGGTGGCCCTTCCCTCATCTTGTACGTCCATCTTGGAAACTAGGGTTTTTCTCAATAGGGAGTGTGCAATTTTTGCACACGGGGGTCAATGATGATGATGGAGATGGTGGTGATGATGAAGACGTTGATGGTGATGGTGATGGTGATGGTGAGGATGGAGAAGATGGCTTAGTTCTAGGGTTTGGGTGAGGGTTAGGGCTAGGGTTATAGAGGGAAATTAAATTAGGGTTAGAGGTAGAGTCAATGATGATGACGGAGATGGTGGTGATGATGAAGACATTGATGGTGAGAGTGATGGTGATGGTGAGCATGGAGAAGATGGCTTAGTGCTAGGGTTTGGGTGAGGGTTAGGGCTAGGGTTATAGAAGGAAATTGAATTAGGGTTAGAGGTAGACTCAATGATGATGATGGAGATGGTGGTGATGATGAGGACGTTGATGGTGATGATGAGGACGTTGATGGTGATGATGGAGAAGATGGCTTAGTGCTAGGGTTTGGGTGAGGGTCTGCTAAGGATCATTTAGACATGGATCAAAGATAAATTATTGAATATTTCTCAAGTTCATGTGAGACATCTACTGATGGATGTCATTCTTTCTATGTTGGTGACATGGATATCTATATTGGAGATCCTACTGCAAGCTTACATTCTCATGTTCTTGAAGACCTTGTAGCAGTGGAAGAAGAAGTAAGACCAATCTCATCCTCACCACTTGTACTTCATGAGGTTGATCACATGATCGAGGAAGAGGTTTTATCTCATGAGCCTACTTGCATTGAAGGGCCACACAAGATGAGCAACAAAAAGATTCAAGAGGCGATGCATGGTACGATGGTGGAACAGATGGGGCGATGCTTTGAGAGGATGATTCTCAAGGTGTAGTTGGGTAAATTTTAGAGATACAGTTGATGCACACTTCAATGTTCACTTGTGATTTCCCATACGTTGGATCTTATGGAGTTCATGTGTGGTCCACATAGTACTGACTTCGTTCATCACTAAGGTTGGAGGCAATTAGTGATGTGATGGTACTCCCTCATTTTTGTTATGATTTCTTGAGGACAAGAAAATTAGGAGGGGAGGAATTTTCATGTCCCCAAATTTTGCATTGGATCACAATGGCCTTTTAGAACCACTTGGCCATGTTCATGATAGTTTGTCAAATTGGTGCTAAGGGTCAAATAATTTCTAAAGCATGACGTCCCAGTTAGTAATAATGCAAAATTAGATCCAAATGGACAAGGTGGGTCACATGAAGAGTAAATTCCCAATCCAAAGTTCAAATGGATATAAGTAAATTTATTTGGGAATTTAGATATATCATAAGTTTTCCTTTGTATTAAAATGGGGTAAATTTTCCTAAGGAAAATTATTTAAATTGATGTAAAAGTTGGTCCAAGGTGTGAATGGGACCAAATGATGATTAAGGGAGGTGCATTAATTTTTTACCAAGTATAAGGGACGTTTTGGGGGCAAATAGAAGTGTTCTCCCATGTAAAAGAGTGTTTCCTTAAAATAGGGGAAGCTAGTGGAGATCACTAATGAAGGAATAATGAATGTTGGAAGAAATTCAAATTTGAAGGGAGAGAAATGATCAAAAGTGGTTAGGACGACAGCTTGGGTTGTGGAAATGATCAATGTTGGTTAGAAGAGGTCCAAGAGGTTTTTGTAGGGTGAATTACATGAGGAAGTGGTCAAATGGTACATTGAATGTGGCCAATGTGGAATAAATCAAGGGTTATGTTACTCCCCATGGTTTTTCTACATGGTTTTTAGGTCCCATGGTATTTGCAAGTGGTTTTGGGGTTTCTCTGAAGCTATATAAATAGAAACAAGTGCACTTCATGAGGTTGGATAGTATTTTGTTTGAATCTTATTGAGATTTTTCTTGAGCAAATTCTGGTACTTGAGAGATGTACCCCTTGCTAGTAGTAGGGAGATGTGACCCTCTGTTCATTTTATTGAGTGAAGCATCCAACTTCATTCACATAGTGTCCCTGCATTCATCTACAATAGTATTTATCATATTTGTATGGTGGTGGCAAATCATATGCCGCATATTTTGAGGGTTAGGGCTAGGGTTATAGAAGGAAATTGAATTAGGGTTAGAGTTAGAGTCAATGATGATGATGGAGATGGTGGTGATGATGAAGACGTTGATGGTGATGGTGATGGTGATGGTGAGGATGGAGAAGATGGCTTAGTGCTAGGGTTTGGGTGAGGGTTAGGGTTAGGGTTATAGAAGGAAATTGAATTAGGGTTAGAGTTAGAGTCAATGATGATGATGGAGATGGTGGTGATGATGAAGACGTTGATGGTGACGGTGATGGTGATGGTGAGGATGGAGAAGATGGAGATGGTGATGATGATGAATATGGTGATGATAATGAAGATGGTGATGGTGGTGATGATGGTGATGGTGATGAGGTTGATGGTGATGGTGATGGTGATGGTTCCATCTCACATCCAAAAGATGGAGATGGTGATAATGATGAGGTCAATGATGATGATGAAGATGGTGACGTTGATGATGATGGTGATGGTGGTGAGGTTGATGGTGATGGTGATGGTGATGATGAATATGGTGATGGTTCCATCTCGCATCCAAAAGATGGAGATGGTGATGGTGATGATGATGAAGATGGTTACGTTGATGATGATGGTGATGGTGGTGAAGTTGATGGTGATGGTGATGGTGATGGTGATGGTGATGATGAAGATGGTGATGGTTCCGTCTTGCATCCAAAAGATGGAGATGGTGATGGTGATGAAGATGAAGATGGTGACGTTGATGATGATGGTGATGGTGGTGAGGTTGATGGTGATGGTGATGGTGATGATGAAGATGGTGATGGTTCCGTCTCGCATGTAAAAGATGGAGATGGTGATGGTGACAAAGATGGTGATGACGATGAAGATGGTGAAGTTGATGATGATGGTGATGGCGGTGAGGTTGATGGTCATGGTGATGGTGATGATGATGAAGATGGTGATGATGATGAAGGCATTGATGATGATGGCGATGGCGATGAAGATGATGAAGGTGTTGGGGAATTTATTTATATCCAATGTATTTGACTCTAAGAACCTCTCATGTGTGATTATAAAAAAATCATGATTCCCTCAACCCCCAAACATGCCCTTTCAAATAATTTTTTATCTTTGAGTGTGGTATGGGTGCCAACATGAGGTTTTGTCTACTAAGGATGGATCTTGGTGTCTTGACCATGGTTGGGGTGATGAAAATGAGGTTCATATGACTCCAATAAATCTTCCATGGATCATGGGGTAAAATTATCTCTCAAGTATTATTGCATGTGAACTTGCACATACCAAGCTACAACAAATATTTCACAGGAGTGGATTTGTCTCTGTGAATAGATAAGTGAAAAGATTTTAGCAACAAGACCTATCAATTTTAACTTGGAAGTATGGGAAATGTTCAAAGTGGGATTGAGAGGCTTGATGGTGATTGTAGTAGTGGGCATGGTATTGGTGAGAATGATGACATGATGCTAGAATTAAACATTAATATGGTGACCCTGGAGCTTGGATCCTAGCCTAGAAACACAAGAGCCTAGCCTAAAAACCCTAGTTGGTAGCATAAAACCTAGTTTGTATTCTAATCACAAAGAAACCCTATTATGTATCCTAAGATCTAGCCCTAAATTATAATACATGTAAAGATTAAATCATTTTCATTGTACATATATATTCATCTGCATACATTTGAATCCAAACCACTATACACATATATGCATACATAAAATTAGATCTCTATCACATAATGATAAATTAAGGAAGTCCTAATTGTAAATGGTAGTGGATGTGATGGTCATCAAATCAAAGGTGGCTATATCTGTGAGTGAGAATTAATGAACTAGCTATACATCGTGCTCAAGGTTGTCCTATTTGTATGGTGACAATTGATTAAGAAATGATTCCATAACTTGGTTATTAATTTGTTGCATGATCTTAAGTGGACAAAATGGTCAAAATAAATACTAGTGACGACATTTTATTATGTAGAGTATGGCCTTTTTGGATCTCATTATGTAGAGCTATTAAAAATCATGTTGGATCTCATTTTAACCTTTTGACGACAATGGACATTTTCTATTTTTAAGTGTTCTTTTCCTAGTACTCAAGTTCCCAATATACATCATGATACACACAACATGAGACAACCACATTAGACAACGATATATATAAATCACATAACTAAAAATCCATGTACATCGAGGCTACAAAACTCATCCAAACATATACAATTTCTGGCGAATAGTGGAACATGGTTCCCAATGTATGTACAATGGAAACTCGTGCCGTACATAAAATGCGACAACTCATGCAGTAGATACAAAATACATGGCAACTCGTGCTGTAGATACAAAGTACATCAAAACTGGTGCACAAAAGTGCCACATCGTGGCTAATGTACATAACACGTGGCGTGTCAAGCATTGTGACCACCGCCGTCACTCCCAGGTGCAGATCCAAAGTCGATCTTCCTACTCTTCAAGCTACTGGTGCCTTGGGTCTTGTTCCATCTAGGAGTAGATCATCTCTCCAGGATTTGGAACAAATGATATAAGATACCGTCATTTTCAAGCATTTGCAACATTTACCACATTTATAAAACAAATGTAGAATTCGAATCTTAAATAAATCACCTCTGACATGAGTGGGAAATGTTGGGCAGGTGTCATGGATCTGCGGAGCCTCTCAGCAATTCCATCCTACAACATTTAAAACAATCATTTCATTGAAAAGTCATAATTGCTTAAATTAATTTTTGTTAATGCATCAAAATATTTTCATAAATTAACTTGATTCTCACCATGAACACCTCCGGCGATGGACGTGGCTAGCCTTCTGGGCTAGCAGGTGGAGCAGACGGCCGGAAAACCAACTTTGATGCAGTGATGGGGGGGGCGCAGATGTAGTGGCAGCCACTACAGGTGCATGTTAAATTTTTAGAATTTACTTCAATCTGATCTAGGATCTTAACTGAGAGAACAACATGTATAGCAAATCTACAGCATATCAATCATGGACACAATAATGCAAGCACACAAGAGACACAGAGTTTACTTGGGGAAAACCATAAAGGTGAAAAACCCCAATCACTTCCTCAGAGATAGATAGAGCAATGATACAACCAGAATACAAGAGATAGTCTTCTCCTAGCAGCAGAGCCTCCTCCTCCACAAGTGTGCCACTCTCCAAAGTGTGAGTGAGAGAATAGAATGTGTAAAATGAGAGAGACACACTCTCTATTTATACACTAACTTGACTTGACCTTTACTCAACTAGGTCGGCCTCAACTTAACCACTTAACATAATGCTGACCGGGCTAACCCCCACTAGGGTGGTCTAATAACCCTTTGACCCACATGGTCGACCCCCAATAGGGTGGTCTGATAACCCTTTGACCCACATGAATTATATAGGTTCGACCCCAACAAGGTGGTCTAATAACCCATCAAGTATAAGTTACGACACTTACAATATAAATGACAACACTTCCGTATAGAGGAATAATAACATCTCTATAGGAATACAATATACATATATGTGAAATACATTTCGAAGTTACATATACATCAACACTCCCTCTTAACTAGGAAGGTATTTCTCGACACAGTTCTTCTAGCACAAGTCTTCTTCTTTGGATCATCGTCATTGGATAATCGTCATCGTCACTGCTGCTACTATCTCAATCAATCTCTGAATCTACTCATCATAGGAATTTCTACAGAGCCAGTCCTTTTTCATACTGGATGTAGGCCTACCACCTGTAGGTCTTCATCATCACTGGCCATACTGTGGAATCCTCAGGACTTATTACATGCATCACAAAACCTGGCTGCAGCATCCCAGGCTATTACGAGCACACAACTCTACCTGTCGGATCTCCCAGGAGCACATTACATGTGACCCATCACAAAACCTGGCTGAAGCATCCCAGGCTGTTACGAGCACACAGCTCTACCTGTCGGATCTCCCAGGAGCACATTACATGTGATCTCACCACAAAACCTGGCTGAAGCATCCTAGGATGTTACGAGCACACAGCTCTACTTGTCAGATCTCCCAGTAGCACATTACATGTGGTCCACCACAAAACCTGGCTGAAGCATCTGAGGCCTTTTTCATCCTGTCCAGATCACCCAGAAGCAAATTACATGTGGTCATGGTAAAACCTGGCTGAAGCATCTAAGGCCTTTTTCATCCTGTCCAGATATCCCATGAGAAAATTACATGCCATAGGACAAAACCTCGCAAGAGCATCTCAGGATGTTACAGGTACACAACTTCGACTTGAAGATCTCCTAGGGCACAAATTACATGTCCTCCCAGAGCAATGTCTCGAAAGAGCATCCCAAGCTGTTATGAGTACACAACTCCGACCTATAGGATCTCCCAGACATGCTCATCTGCACAACCTGATCCACGGCCACAAAGTATCATCCTGATACTCACCATACATCATCCTGATGTACACATGATCATCCTGATCATCATCACTGCATTGTCTTGATGCATGTCATCTGGAGAAGCTCGTCATCCACGATCATCTTGATCATACAATGCATCCACCTGATGCATACCAAGTATCTACATGATACATATCATCATAGATGATCTACCTGATCATACAATGTATCCACCTCATACATACACAGATACATGATCCACACAATGTATCCACCTGATACATATCAACATACATGATCTCAGTATCCAACTGATACATATACAGATACATGGTCCAAGCATCCAACATGATGCATATACAAAAATACATACAAGTGATCCAACTGATCATATCCAACATCCAACATGATGCGTACATACATATACATATAAATGATTGAACTGATCATATCCAACATCCAACATGATGCATATACAGAGCAGTAACTGGAGCATCGTCCTGATGCTCATCATCCAGTGCTTATATCCACATCCATGTGAAGGATCCTCCTTCCAACATGCTTGGAATGGCTTCTGCAAATGTGTCCATCACTTCTTCCTCGAAGTGTCATCAATATGAAGAACACCAAGCCTCTCCCTGAAGTACTCGAACTTCACCCTGGCTAGTGGCTTCGTCAGCACATCTGCAATCTGCTCATCCGTCGCAATGTACAGGAGCTTCACAGCTCCTCTCTGCACCATATCCCTGATATAGTGATATTTGATCTCTATGTGTTTCGACCTGTCATGAAACACTGGGATCTCGGACAGCTTCACAGAACTCTGGTTATCACAAAAGATACCAGTAGCATCCAATGGAAGATAAAATGACTCATACAGTAGCTTCCGTAGCCATACTGCCTCACAACTAGCTAAACAGGCTGCAACATACTCTGCCTCAGCTATACTCAGTGCTACATAAGATTGGTTCCTGCTAAACCAAGAGATCACACCTGATCCCATACTGAGGCAGCACCAAGATGTGCTCTTCCTATCTGCAGCACTGCCAGCCCAATCTGAATCAACATAACCCTGTAGGTTAAACTTTTGATTCGCATCATACTTGAGCCCATAATCAACTGTACCCTTCAGGTACCTCAGAATATGCTTTACAGCAACTAGGTGAACACCTTTGGGATCTGTTAGGAACTGGCTCAACGTGTTTAAAGCAAATATATGGTCTAGTGTTAGTCAGGTACATCAAGGACCCAATCATCTGACGATACACAGTGACATCAACTGGATCAGATGAAGCATCACATAGAAGCTTTAGATTCGATGCCATAGGTGTGGCCATGGCCTTGCAATCCATCATCCCAAACCTCTTCAGGATATCTACAGTATACTTCCCTTGTCCAAGGAAGATCCCATCTGTACTCTGCCACAACTCCATACCTAGGAAATAGTGCATCATACCCAAGTTCTTCATCTCTAACTCAGTAGCAAGCTTCCGCTGCATGTCGACAATCAATCTATCCTCACCTATAATAGATAAGTCATCCATATACAAAAGTAGTATCACTGGATTGCCTTCCTCAACCTTGGTAAAGGTTGGAATCCACTTTACTCTTGGTAAAGCCCAAATTGGATAGAAAGTTGTCTATCCTACCATACCAAGTTCTGCACGTATATGACTCCCTGTCATATGTCTCAGAACCAAGTGGCTGCTCCACATACACTTCTTCTTCAACTACACCATTTAAGAAAACTGTCTTGAAATCCATCTGGTGTATTTTCCATTTCATCATTGCAACCAGAGAAAGTATGTATCTAATGGAAGTGTATCTAGCTACAGGAGCAAAAGTTTCTATGCTACCACTTGCAGCATGCTTGATCTTTGTAGATCCTCTTGGAAGTCACTACAAACTCCCCTTCAGGTCTTGGGACTGCATCCCAAACATCTTCATGATCAACTGGTACTCCTCGATCATGGCATTCTTCCTACATCCTGGTAACTTCAATATCTTCAATATTTTCAATAGATGACTTTGTTGCTTGAACAAATGTTGTAGTCCTTCTTTTGTAGGTGATGGTATACAATCTTTCCTACACAACAAGTTAAATTGCATGATTAGAAAACATCTCATAGTTTTCAGATTAAATTCTTACACATAAATAAATATGTCATACAGTCATGGCAATTATCTTATCCAATGCTTCAATACAACATTTATCCATATTCCGTAACTTTCTAGATGCCTTCCAATCTCTACCAGAACATTGTTAAGAGTGTGCACAACTCCTAACATGTCAGCAAAGAGGTTTCATTCTAGATAAGTATCAATGGAATGTTGTACAGTTCCATAGGCCACTTACCCATGTATATTAGTAGTATATTGTTCGTCATTGCAACTATTCTAATATGCATAATACACAACCTAATTCTAGGAACATAAGCATATACATCATTAAATAACATTATGTAAGAAATGACAATTCAAATACTTATCTTTGTTTGGTTGCTGGGTGGACTCCCTCTGAATCTTTGCAACTCCATTTTGATGTGGATTGTGAGAAGTGGTCAACTCCCTCTGAATATCTGCATCCTTGCAGAAACTACTAAAGTGTGCTCCTTTGCTTTCTTGTAGGAACAACTGGAGTGTGCTCCCTCTTGATCTTTGCTTCCTGGATTACATATTCTTGAACTTATATCCATCCTTAACCACTATGCATGCTTATTAGTATCATCATTGTGTTATCTTTGAGGTCTCATACATAATCACACATTTATTAGTATAATCTTAATACTATCAAAACACAATAATCTTAAACATGTATAGTCATGATCATTCACAGATAATAAGCATTAGTATTCAAGGTTTCAGGGAAGTCTTCTTTTACTCATGCATATTCTTATTTGATCATAGGCCTCTTCTGATTAGTTAAATCATCAATGCATAAACCCATGATTACTCAAACCTATACCTTCATGATTCTTCTGGTTAGTCATATCATCAATTATGGTAAGAAACATAATATGCATACAACCATGACTATTCAAACTTATGACTTCATGAATAATCATTATCAACAACACAACAGTATAAGATCCTAACACAAGGTAGGATTCTAGCTTGATATAGGAAAAACATACTTGGATTAACATGCTAGCTAGTTATGTCTAACATACCCGCATAATGTCTTCTGGTTCTCTTCAGTGACTTGTGTTAGTAACCTGCATGTCTCATAAGTTAACCATTGTAGAACCAAGTTATACATACCTCGAAAGTAGATCTTCTATGTGATCCATGACAATGGATGAAGCTTCTTTCTTCATGTAACCATGATCATATGTTCTTGAAGTAGAACATGATTTGTCTTTCTTGGTGTACCTTTTATGTTACCAGACAACATAAACCTCATACAACACCATAATGCATTAGTACAATCATAAGTGTCAACACCCTAACCAATGAATATCTTCTATCATGCATTCATAATTTTGTTAAGGTGATACGACAAATCTAAAATCAAGATTGTACTAACCGTAATAACATGAAGACAAACATACCATAAACTTAATCATGAACAAATCTTGAAACATACCTCGATGAGTCATACCTCGAGATCGCTTGTAATCTTCTTATGTAAGGCCTTAGTCTCATCTCCCTCTGAAACAGGAACTTCTTCACTTATGCAGGTGACCAATCCATCTTCTTCTAGGATTAACCCAATCCACTTGATTTGCAAGAATTGGACCTAGAGCTGGATTAGCGTTTGTCAGAGAAACCCCAAAAAATTCAAACTTTCGAAAGGATAGAAATATGCACCTTGATGAGCTGATCAAGCTGGTATATTCAGAATTTGAAAACTGCAAAGTTTCACTCCTCAATTTTGCCTTTGAAACTTTCGGATTCACTAGATGTGACCCTGAACTGGGGTTTGATGAAGCCCACTCTTCTTCCCAATCAAAAGGTTTGATCCAAAGCTCTAATCTTCTATTTTTCTGAGGAGCTTCCAGCCGTGGTCACAGATTTCAAAAATTCCCATTTTTACATAAGCCCTAATTTTCCACTTTTCTGATCAAAGTCCCGAATTAGGGTCTGATCAAGCCCGACCTTCTGTCCAACCAAAAATTATGATCTTGGTCTCTAAATTTTGATTTTGATGAGTAGCATTCAGCAGTGGTATCTGATTACAAGAATTCCAACTTTCTCCAAAACCCTAAATTCTGGAAGCCATGATGAAGGTGCTCATAAATAATTTTGTTTTGATAGAAATATGTACCTGATTGTTTCTGGTGTAACTCCACACTTTTCGATCCACAGGGTCTGAACAATTTTCTTGAGATAGCTCGACCTGTCATATTTCCATCCCAACAGGTCTGAACTCAATTGGATTCTCTGAGAGAGAGTTATGCCAAGTGTCACGACGTGACTTGTTTATGGGATAAAACAGGAGAGCGAACTTGTACGGCATGCCACGTGTCACTGGTTCAACTTTGGCCTTTGAAAACATTTTTTGAGATAGTACAGTCTGTGTACTACTTGTTTCTTTTTACGAAATTTCATTTGGAGCTTCCTAGCCCAAGTTATGACCTTTTTTCCAAGGCCACCTGTTTTTGACTCAGATCTGGAAGAGGCAGAAACCCTATATTGTACAGAACATAAATCACAAAGTACAATGAATTAGAGGTTTTCCTTTGGACGCAAGGTACATGGGGATCTAATATTCGACCTGTAAAAGTTTGAAACCCAAAAACTTCTCCTAAATGGATTTATAGCGAAAGTACTACGATGACTGGTCTTTGCTATATCAAGCCCTAGCATCGTAAGTGCAACAAGTGTCATACATGCCATATCATGCCTTCTTTCAGGCTAGCTCTGATAACATGTTAAATTTTCAGAATTTACTTCAATCTGATCTAGGATCTTAATGAAGAGAACAACATGTACAGAAAATATACAGCATATCAATCATGGACACAATAATGCAAGTACACAAGAGATACATAGTTTACTTGGGGAAAACCATAAAGGTGAAAAACCCCAATAACTTCCTCAGAGATAGATAAAGCAATGATACAACCAGAATACAAGAGATAGTCTTCTCCTAGCAGCAGAGCCTCCTCCTCCACAAGTGCGCCACTCTCCAAAGTGTGAGTGAGAGAATAGAATGTGTAAAATGAGAGAGACACACTCTCTATTTATACACTAACTTGACTTGACCTTTACTCAACTAGGTCGGCCTCAACTTAACCACTTAACATAATGCTGACTGGGCTAACCCTCACTAGGGTTGTCTAATAACCCTCTGACCCACATGGCCGACCCCCAATAGGATGGTCTAATAACCCTTTGAATCACATGACTTATATATGGCCGATCCCAACAAGGTGGTCTAATAACCCATCAAGTATAAGTTATGACACTTACAATATAAATGACGACACTTCCATATAGAGGAATAATAACATCTCTATAGGAATACAATATACATATATGTGAAATAAATTTCAAAGTTACATATACATCAACAGTGCAACCACTGGAGATACTGATGAGGATATAGGAAGAGTAGATGCCACAATAGTGGCAGGAAGTGGAGATGATATGGTAGGAGAAGACACGGTGGTATGGGGTGGAGGAGGACCATGTGGACAATGAACCCCTGCCGGCTGTAGAATAGAGGGTATTGAATGGAAAGGGATACGGACGGTGTTGAGGGATGGTGCATGGGAGGGAAGTCCTTCATGGTGGGAGGAGGATGGACAAATGGGAGGTTGTGGACAAAGAGGGGAAGGTGGAAGGAAGGAGGGGCATGGAAGAGTGGGGGAGGATGGATAAACATGGGGGCGTGGATAAATTGGGGGGGATGTATGGACATAGGGGGGTGGGTGAGTGGGGGAGGATGGATGGAGGGGGGAGTATGGTCAGAGAGGTGGGGATGGGTGGAAGGGAGGGGGTGCACGTAGGGAGGGGTCTAGATGAAAGTGAGGGGGGGGGGGGGGGGACTCATGGGAGAGGGTGGATACACGGGACTAAAATGCGGAGACACAGCTACTGGTGGAACCTACATATACATTTGTAATATCACAATTTAGTAAACAAACAATAAATTAAACCATAGTAAGTCGTAGCAAATCAAATTAAAAGCATGCTTATAACTACACATTGTACCTATGTATATGGTGATGTGCCAGTCCCTGGCGGGGGTGGCTGATCACCGTAGTCACAAAACACCTGTGGAAAACAAAATGCATGCATGTTATGAACATGTTAAACAAGTCATTATCTAGGAAATCAAGATATTCAAAAACATTGTACGAACTATCAACGTGTATGCCATAAATATAAATACTTGAGTAATATAAATGACATAAGTAATAACAAAATTATGTCAGGTACTGAAAATACCTCCGTGTGGGGTGTCGCAATTTCATTTGCAGCTTCCATTGCTGCATCTAGGTTGGGAGATTCTACGTTCTCCCATCTCGGTGTATCGGCTTTGAATAATTGTACATTGAAATAATAGTTTAAGTCAAACAAAAATACTTTACAAGTTATAAAGTGATGATTGAAAACACATTAAAAAAATTGCTGACCTGATCCATATAACAACCCTCGATCGGGCCAGGGCAAGTGTGCCTGCAATGGGGACAAAGATGTGGCATTGTCCCTGTCGAACCGGAATGCCCGGCATGGCTACCATCGGTCGTGGGTCTATCCTGGCCCTATCGTGAAGGCCCTGCACCTGGATCTCTATCAAGGTCACTCGACCTCTCCACTGTAGTTGCTGCTACAAAGGAGGTGTGTTTGAGGAGACCACATGCAACATTCCTCATTGCCACCTCGATTTGATCAAGATTATGGGGAAACTGAGGTGGCTGGGGAGAGGGGTTGGGGTCGTGCCTCGGAGGTGGTGGCCCTCTGAGTGGGTTCCTCCTGGCAGCAGGTCGATCTTGGGCAGAGCCACGCCTAACACCCTGGAACTTGGTTATGTCAAAATAGTTGACATGTAAACTGAGGCAAAACTTAGCCCACAGTTGGTGAAGGAAGTATTGTGGAACCTCCCTATTATTGCAGGGAGGTTTATCATACACCATGAACCACCTCTGCATGAAATTGTCCCTCCACGGTTGGTAATGACACCAATCCATGCACACATGTGGCTTTGTAATGTTTAGTGGTTGGCCTATTTTCGGCTCGGTGAACATACTATATAATTGGGATTTTGAAATATTCAAATCTTTTATTGCTTCCTTGGAGATGCCCATGGAGTAGTACTCCTGCATCCTAGCTCTCAATTGAGTCATGTCTGTCAATTGCCGGTGTGCATGTATGAGGGAGTTGATTGAGTTCTCAATTGATGTGGCAAGAGACAATCAAGATGGTTCACCCGAGTTTCTATGTTTGCGAGTGTGCACTCGCATTTCATTTACATAGTGGTTAATGTCATCTTGTTCAAAATTAGGTTGTGGGTTTTGGTTTTGTTCGGCATTTGGATTGTGTTCACGGTTTTCTTCGGCATTGGGTCCAAGGTTTGGGTTTTCTTGTGTTCCACCGGACTCGGGGTTAAAATCTTGTTCACTCATTGTCTCAGGTTACAATCTGCAATAGAAAATTGGTTCATTGTTTTCAAAATTTGAAAATTATTTACAATTAAATAAACAAAAAAAATCAAAAAATTGATACAAAGAAGGAATAAAATGAAAACAAAACTTGATATTTACAATTGCACTGTTGATGAGTTAGTGGTTGTTGTGGGGTGGTTTTGACGTTGATTTGGGCAACTCTGGTGCTTCAAGTCATGCGTACGCAGAGGTGCAAGTTGCGCTCAGCCGACCAATTGAACAATGCGAAAATTGGGCATTGTTTTTTTCTTTTTATTTTAATAGAGGTGTGTGCGTGCCATTTTTGCGCACACGCGCCAGATACATGTACGTGCCAGAGATGCGCATGCACCTCGGTTCGGTACCGAACCTAGCAGCGCGTGCGCACTTCCTTAGGTGCGTACGCGCCATTTTTGTTTTCCGCTAGCGCGCCCCCATTGCAACGAAAATGGGGACCATCTTCATGAGCCCACCCCTTAGAAAAAATGTAATTATATACTAAACACAAATCACAATATGACTCTTAGAAGAAGAGAAAATATAATACATGCACAAACCCAATTTCACAATATGTCCTTTATCCATAAGGAGTAATATGCCAAAAAAAACTCACAATATACCCTTTCAAAATAAAAATAATATGCTAAAAACAAATTTAGAATATATCCCTTTAAATGAAAAAAATGTAATATGAAAAAAATTAAATTTACAATATATTCCTAATAAGAAAACCAAATTGACATTATGCTCCTTTTAAAAAAAATTAGTAATATCCCAAAACCAATTTCATAATGTCTCTTAAAAAAAATTGAAATGTGTCAAAACAATTACACAATATTTCCCTTTATAAAAAAATGAGTAACACGTACCCCTTTAAAAATTTTGTAACATGAAAAAGTTAAAAAAAACCTCCATAAATAAGAAAAAATTACCCTTAAACTTATTTTTCAATTTTTCACACTTTGTAAGTCACACTTTATATTCTCACCTGGCTCGTTCTTGTATATTCAAAATTAATTCGATTTATGTATAGAATATCTCAAGCAAGAGTATATGTATAAGACTCTTCGGTGCAAGAGCATGTGTATATGTATAAGACTCTTTCTGTCCATTGGTTGTAGCTTGGGTGGTTGGGAGGAAAGATTGTTTCCCTCCCCACCTAGGTTCAATTCTTGTAAGTGACATGATGCTCTTGTTGAGCCTTATTGTAATGATTGTATTTCAAGCTTTCCTTGATTCCTTCGGAATAGCAGGAAAGTGATTTTTCGCTGAAAAAAAAAAAATGTATAAGACTCTTCGACGAGAGTTTGAAGAATCTTGTCGGGCATTTAGTATGTCGGTTGAAAAATGATTATTGGGGCATTGTGTTCCCAAACTCTCAACCAAGAGTTTGTTTAAACTCTCGGTTGTGTGTTTGGGCACACAATGTCTAGAGAGATTTCTTTAACTCGAGGTTACTTTTTGGGTGGAAAAAATCTTGGTCGAGAGTTTAAACAAACTCTCACCTAAGATATTTTCCTGCCTGAGAGTTTCTGGTCAACCGAACCGGTGAACATTTCTATAGTTTATAGGAACTTGTCAATTTGGAAAGATCCAAACCCTAGAAAATCATAGAGTTATCTGTCAGAATTTATACCAATAGATTCATCTTTGAATCTACTTTCTCATGGTATATGTTTTTTTGAATTTCATTAAAAATTTCTATTTTTTATTATTTTTTTCTAAGCTCTACCATTGAGAAATTTAGGGAGTTAAAAATCCATCACAATAAAAAATCAATATCATAACAAAGAAAACACCAAAAAAATTGAAATTTTCATAGAGATTTTCCTTGCCCTGTCCTCTTCAAAAGTGTACTTTTATTTTTTTCAATAAGAGTCACACTGAAAATAAAATTGGCTCACCAACATGTGTCAATAAGGCACCATTTTATGAACATATTATTTTTTAATAAATAGTAAAAAATAGTTATCAAGTTTGAAAAACCTCAAAATATATTCCATGCACAAGTGCAGTGTGTGTAGATTATGATCCTGCGTTGTTTTTTCTAAAATGAACAACCATCTCTCAAAAAAATAGGGCTCATTATCCATACCTGAAATACCAAATTTGTCCCACAAGATTCCCATAATTTTTTTTTTTTAAATATGAGCACAAAGCTAATTCAATTCTCTAAAACATTTTTGTTTACTTCAAGTTGAAATTTCTAAGTGAGATAAGGGTTTAAAGGGGTCGAATTTGGAAAACATAAATTTTTTCAATTTTTTTGTCAAAAAAAGAAGCAAAAGTGTTACCCAACTTCCTATGTTTTTGCATATAATCTCAAAATTAAAGGAAATACGCCTTACATATTCTCCTCATAGAACATAGTCTCTCCACCATTAAAGTGTGCCTATGAGTAGGTACCTAATCTACGGGAACAAGATAAACAACATGGGAGACAAGAAGTTCCCTAAGATTGTTCAAACTATAGTCAAAACCACCTGGGACTTAAGCGACGTTGGCATACAGATAACAAGTCTTTGCTAAATGATTAGGGAGTTGAAGAGGAGTCATTATACATAATCGTGATAGTATTAAAAGTATTATTGCATTTAAAATTTAACTAGCATAAAGAGGGAAATCATCATTGCTAAAATAATAATAGTGTCTCATGAGCTCTATAGAGAAACAAGATGTTGAAAAATCCCTGAAATGTCATGGGATGAAACTTTAAAGAACTTAGCATCATTGTGGCACTAAGTAGGTTGAAGATGAAAATATCTTTCTCTTAAAATAACCTATGTACACCCACATTACTTTGCAATTTCAAAACACTTACTATAATGCTAATGTTCCCAACCTTTTAACTCCTCACAACTATGGTGATTTAAGAATGTTTCTTTTAAATAGTTTCGAGCACATAAATAAAATTGTAAAGAAAACCAAGTGATTCCTTACCTTTTTTAAGGTTCGATATTGAAAATTTGGTTTTAGTGGACATTAACAACCATCATCATTGTCAAATTATTCAAACAAGAAGCATTTTAAAGTTATTAAATAATTTAAAGGTTGTTACATATTAGACATGAAAAGTGTAAATAATCACTTTTTTTTCTTTAGAATTTTACTTCTATGCTCAAAAAGCTTTAGGATAAGAATTCCTAGATTACCACATTTGTGGTGAGTTAAAAGGTTAAGGTCAATCACAAATATTTTGAAATTGTCATTTAATGTGGGTCTATACGGGTCATTCTAAAAGTAAGTGTTCTTCATCTTCAATCCAGTTAATGTCACAAAGATGGCACATTCTTTCATCCCATGGAGTTTTAGGAACTGTCCAATGCCATGATTCACTATGGAGCTCGTGAGAGTTTGTTGTTATTTTAGAAATGTGTATTTTCTTCTTTAGAGAGAGATAGTTTTGATGATTTATATTAGGGTTGATCAGCTCCTTATAACATTTCTTAATTTTTCTTATCCTCTAATGATTTAACCTTGAGACATGGCATATCCATGCCAACCTCACTTGATCCCTAGGGGCTTTTGCTAGAGTTTGAAGTAATCTCAAGGAGTCATGTCTCCCATCTTGTTTATCTTATTCTTGTATATTAGGCCCATAGTCATATCCATGCTCTCCATTCAGAGAGACATACTTCTATGAGGAGGATAGGATATGGGGCCTTTCCTTTCTCTTGGATTTTCTCTATTCTTCTCCATGATACTCTAAAGATGTTTCATCCCAATTACATCCCAAAAATTCAAAACCATATAAGATAAGAAGCGTGACAAGAGTTTCAAAGAGTACTTTCTGCTTATCCTAAAGCCAAGGAGTTTATTTTTATCCCAAATCCAACCATACATTGATTTACAATTGTTTTCAAGTGTGTAATAAACTTTCCACCCTATATTATTTTTTCAATGCTTTAGTTCCATTTAAGCATGTGATGAATATTCATTCCCACATATTTGTATGAAGTGACTTCCTCTAACCTTTTTTTTGTGAGTAAGAGATAGAAATTATATTACTAACTGGATAAAACTGTACATAAAGTTACAAAAAAACCCTTCCTGGGTTGAGAACTACTTCTGGTTCCATCGAATCTTCTTGCCATCCTTACACTTTGACATTCTTTATCAAAACATTGTTGTACAAATATTTTGATTGAAAAATCACCCTCAACAGATTTTCCCTCCTCCCTATAGACCTGATTCCCTATTGTAAGCATTGCATCTTCATATTCAACTCACTTAGTCACAAAGATGACAAATTATTCTATCCCACGACGTTTTAGTAACTATCCAATGCCCTATTTCACTATGGAGCTTGTTAGATTTTTTTGTTAATTTAGAAATGCTTCTTTTATTCTTTTGAGATAGATACTTTTGATAGTCTAGATTAAGGACGTTGATAACCTCATAATATCTTAATATTCTCTTATCATTTAATGATCTGTCCTCGAGACTTGGAATATGCATGCATATGATAGACCCATGTGTTGCATTGAGTGGAGTTTGAAGCAATCTTAGGAAGTCTCTTTTCTTCTATCTTGTTTATCTGGTTCTTGTACATTGGATACCTAGTCATAACCATGCTCTTCATTGGGAGAGACCCATATAAAGATATAGTTTTCTATTTTCTATATCTTTCTCCACAATACTCTAGAAATGTTACACCCCTAAACTTCAAAACCATATAAGATAATAGAGTGACAAGAGTTTCAAAGTGTAGTTGCTTCTTATCCCAAAGCAAAAGCTATATTGATTTACAATTGTTGTAATCCCATAATACATTTATCATTTGTTCAATGTTATAGTTTCACTTAAGCTTGATGACAATTATTTGTATGAAGTTACTTCCTCTAAATAAACATTATCATACATGAAATTATCAGTAGCACATCCACTTAACTTGTGGTCGGTGAACACCGATAGGTCACAAGTTAAGTGCTATGAACAAGTTATCTATAGGTCAAGAGTTAAGTGCCATGAATGAGTTATTTATAGGTCACGAGTTAAGTGCCATGAACGAGTTACTTGTTACTTGTTCTCCATGCTTAGTTGTAATCACATGTTTTATATGCCTCAACTACCTCTTACCTTCTTTAATTAAAAGGGTTGTCTATCACTACATGTTGTCCATGCATGAGCTATGAGTTAACCATGCATTAGCTACCAATTATTTTTTATATTTCTTTTTTTATATATAGTTTTTTATTTCAAATTTTGAATGACACCCATAAAAACAATCTAGACAGTATAGTTGTCCCGTCCTCCTTTAATCTAGGAAAATAATAGATGGTAGCTTTGTTACCAGAAACGGGACGACAGTTGATGTTTTTGAAAAAAAATGAGATAGAAACGATGACAGGACGGAAACCGTTGTTTTCTATGGTAGTTCCCGTTTTTAATGTTGAAAAACCATTTCTCTAGAAACAAACCGTTTCTCAAGAGGGTTTTCCAGAAACGGCTTCTGTATCCTCTAGTTCTGGTTCAGAATTTTCCTTGGATCAGTTTTCCTTCAAATTTCTATCTTATGTTTTCGTGCTTGTAGTGTTCGTCAACCATGAATTTTCATTGTTATGGTAGCACCAACTCAATTGACAAAGACATGAATCACGCCACCCAGAATGAAGGTCGTTAGAAGCAATAAATAGTATTAGAGATAGCTTGAGATATAAACCGAGACATTAGGTGTAACTTCAGGGATTGAAGAGCAAAGTGGTGGAAGATTCTTGACATTTGGAAAAAACTGGAATATATATATATTGGTTTATAAATTAAGAAACCTAAAGGTTTTAGAGTTTTGATTGAGTCCTCCCTACTGTCACCTCTCTTTGAAAACCCATGCTTGGATTTGAAATGCAAATTGATGAATGGTAGTTTAACACTTCCCCTCAAATTTACGGATTATATTTTCTATCTCAAATTTAGAAGATGTGAAAATAATGAGAGGATGTTGCATAGATGTACTCTAAATAAGATTCAAGATTCTTATTGGAGTTAAGAAATAAAACATATTAAAACAAAATTATTTATAGAGAAAACAATTTAAAAAAAATAATAATTTTTTATTATTCATAGAAACTAATGTATATGGAAACATAATTATCATACTCTTTAATAGTCACAATTGCTTTTCGATGAGCATTTAGTTTTAACTATGTTTTGGTGGCATCTTACAATTACAAATTTCCAAATATAATGGTGATCACTTACCAGACTAAAGATTAGCCTATAGTCCTTATAGTCCTTAGAGATAGCATGAGACATAAATCGAGACATTAGGTGTAACTTCAGGTATTGAAGAGCAAAGTGGTGAAAGACTAATAACACTTGGCAAAAAATGAAAAATATATATATTGGTTTATAAAACTAAAGGTTTTAGAGTTTTGAATGAGTCTTCCCCACCGTCACCTTTCTCTGAAAACTGATGCTTGGATTTGAAATGCAAAAGTTTTGAATGGGTCCTCCCTACCGTCACCTCTCTTTGAAAACCCATGCTTGGATTTGAAATGAAAATTAATGAATGGTAGTTTAACAATTCTTCTCAAATTTAGGGATTACATCTTCTATCTAAAATTTAAAAGATGTGAAAATAATAAGAAGATGTTGCATAGATGTATTCTAAATAAAATTCTTATTGGAGTTAAGAAGTAAAATATATTAAAATAATTTTTTTGAAAAGAAAACAATTTTAGAGAGAAGAATAATTTTTTATTCAATAGGAAACTAATGTAAATGAAAACATAATTATCATACTCTTTAATAGTTACAATTGCTTTTTGATGGGCATTTAGTTTTAAATATGTTTTGGTTGAGTCTTGCAATAATAAATTTCTAATTATAATGGTGATCACTTACATGTAACAACAAATCTGAAGTTCTCTCTTCTTACATATATATTATTTTTTTCATTCATATATATATTATGATGTATATTTAGGTGTGGAGAGAAACTTTTATAGTAAAGAATTATTTTTCATCTCTTGTTTATGAATGATAGTCCACCCCAAATTTTAAGATATAAACACCTGTAATTACCACAAACAACTTTTCTTAAATATAATGATCATAATTTTTATTTAATATAAAATTCATCTAAATTTATTCATTTTATAAATAAATTAAGAAAACAAATCCATTAAATATTTTACACATTCACACAAATTACAAATGCAAGACAGCCACCTAACATATGATTTATAATAGTAGAGAAATTAAACATTTTCAACCATATTATAAGTAAACGAGATATATTACAATAAAATCCCCAGAAAGCCTTCCGATTTGGTGGAAGGGCCAGAGTTCATATATACACCGAATACTCTGAGCGAGATATTCATTAAAATAAAGTCAATGCCCAAACAGGAATATATCTCTTGCCTCTTACAGTCTACAGGGAATGTCTCTACTCGACCAATAAACCTGGGCCAAAGGCCCCTCAAAGATCTGAACTCCTGTACTCTATCTGGGGCTGCTAAGCAAAGTGCTTGCATAGGTCTCCGTCCATACAAAACAAAAACATATCTTAATAAATTTAAAATATTTTATATAAATAACTATTTTCAAAATTTTATTTTTTATATATAGTTACTAAATCTAAAACCCAAATAAATATGGACTTATTAACTCAAAATTTAGTTCCTTTAACCAAACTTTTCAGGAGGGAAAGAATGTTACACCCAAAATATGATCTATTTAAAAATCTGGAATCAGATTTATTACATTCACTCCTCAGGTGCCTGTCTCATATTTATGAGGTATTCATTAAGCTTAATGTTCTCTATTTTGCTTCTTTCCTATGACATTCATTCACCGTATCTATCTCAGAAAACAATTAGTGAATCAAATCTTTTAGATTGAGGTTTAGTAGCTAGGGTTGGCGGTCCATGGAAACAAATCAACCAGCCATGTTCCAACAGGAACTAACAGATTTCATTTATCAAAGAAACCTCCATATAGTCGAATTTGTTTAATCCAATTTTTTTTTTTGACATTGTTATGAAATACATATCTTTGTTTATCTCCTCTCAATATGAGGATGTGTAATTCGTGTAACTCCTTCATGATCATCGTGGAGTTGATACATATACTTTATGAAAAATAATAAAATATTATAAAACATAACATACTTATTGAAATGTTGAAGAAGGATTTGCACCTAAAAAGATTTAATTGCTCTAGATACTTGGTAGATCCCCTTAAACTAGACCCTTAAAATAGATCCAACGTATCCTTGACTTTTTCACAGCTTCAGTAGTCAATTCTTTACCTAAGAATCTGATGCAATTTTCACTTAGTGCAGATGTGCTATCAAGAAAAAAAAATTTCAGACTTCGTCTCAAAATACCTACGGGCATCAATATTCAGCCTGCTGCAGGTCATTTAATGCCACTGCAGCAGGCCTATTGGCCATTGGATCTCAAGAGCTTGAGATCCAACAGCCAACAAGCCTGCTGCAACTGCATTAAATGGCCTGCAGCAGGATGAATAATATTAGGCAGTATGTACAGCCAAAGACAACCCTGCAAAAAGCTATCACAAGTAATATGACAGTCTATCAAAGAAAGTAAAATTCAGGTATGAAATACCCTAAAAATTTATAAACAAAAACAACCCCTGTCCCAGAAGAAGAAACAAAATAAAACCTGTTGTAAGTACAGTCTATCAACGAAAGGAAAGGTAAGGTGAGATCTCTTGTGCAAACGCCTAAAATATAAATATTAGAGCTCCACTTAGAGCTTGAGATCCAACAGCCAACAGGCCTGCTGCAGCTGCATTAAATGGCCTGCTGCAGCTGCATTAAATGGCCTGCAACAGGCTAAATAATATTAGGCAGTATGTACAGCCAAAGACAACCCCGCAAAAAGCTATCACAAGTAATATGACAGTCTATCAAAGAAAGTAAAATTCAGGTATGAAATACCCTAAAAATTTATAAACAAAAACAACCCCTGCCCCAGAAGAAGAAACAAAATAAAACCTGTTGTAAGTACAGTCTATCAACGAAAGGAAAGGTAAGGTGAGATCTCTCGTGCAAATGCCCAAAATATAAATATTAGAGCTCCACTTAGAGCTTGAGATCCAACAGTCAACAGGCCTACTGCAACTGCATTAATGGCCTGCAGCAGGCTGAATAATATTAGGCAGTATGTACAGCCAAAGACAACCCCGCAAAAAGCTATCACAAGTAATATGACAGTCTATCAAAGAAAGTAATATTCAAGTATGAAATACCCTAAAAATTTATAAACAAAAACAACCCCTGCCCCAGAAGAAGAAACAAAATAAAACCTGTTGTAAGTACAGTCTATCAACGAAAGGAAAGGTAAGGTGAGATCTCTCGTGCAAACGCCCAAAAGATAAATATTAGAGCTCCACTTATAATTTCTATTGAGAAAACTATTTTGTATTACAAGTCCAAAAACTGGAGTATATAACTTCAGCGAGTGCAAATAGCGTTCATGTATTTAGAAATTGCTGGACATGTTAACATAATCAAGAGTACCTTTATTTCATCGAACATCTTGGAACTGTTCACACTGTTTCCAGAGTGCCATCCATCCGACAGGAGGCTGTGTGATGGGATAAAAGTAACGCTTGATTATGTTTACATGTCAAGCATTTCTAAATGCCTCATCGCCTTATTAACCTTTTCATTTCAGCGCCTTCACAGTAATCAGAGCCTGTGTGTAAAGCAGTCATAGGAACCATTTGAGTAACTATATTGAAGAACTCAATTGGAATTTGAACCTTTTAAGACATGCCCTCCAGATCTACTGGCAGCACAAACCAAAATCTTTGCTACGAGGCATCATATTTTAAAGTTAATATAAATTTAAAAAATGGAACAATGGTTTCTAATGTATTAGACCAAGTGCAATGTATCTGGAAAAATAAATTATATATATATCTTCTCAAGCTTTAAGATAAAGCTATATACCAAATGCAATGTATCTAGGAAAATAAATTGTGTATATATTGTCTTTGTCAAGCTTTAACGTAAAGCTATGCCATGAATGAATTTCTCGATATAGTAATTTGGAATTGATTTAGACAAGAAAACTTTTTGCCATGAATGAATTTTTCGACATAGTAACTAGCGTGCTGTAGTGCACATTATTAATTAAGAGGGTGGAGTTAGCTTTAATGACATAGAACGATAAGAATGTGTAAAGTGTCACGAGTAGGATAAAAACAAACTAAACTAAAATGCTCCATTTTTTTCCCACTAGTGCTCGATCTTATATTTGTCAACTGCTGAGAGTGCCAATGTTGTTCATGCCTCAATTGTAGATTCGCTTTACAGAACACCATGTTCCCATAGTGAGGCAGCTAAATAATAATATACAGTCCACTTTAGTGAAAGATGCGAGTGCTGGCCGGACGGACCATGAATAAGTTGAGGAATCCATGTTATCTACTCTATATAAATGAGGGTAAGAGCGCAAGTGGGTGTGTTTTATGTGGAGTATTTAGATTTTGTATTATTCTAATAACATGTAACATGTGAGTGTTTGTCGAGTAACAAAATAATACAAAGTAAACAAAAAAGAATAATAGAAAGTAAATATTATGTCGGCCATAAACAAAAAAAATAATACAAAGTAAAAAGTAAATATGAGACTTCAACTAGAGACTTTAGAGCTTAGGATTAGGTAGTAATTATTATGTCGACCATAAACAAAAAATAATAATACAAAGTAAAAGTAAATATGAGACTTAAACTAGAGACTTTAGTTTTTACTATTAATACAAAGTAAAAAGTGAATATAAGACTTTAGAGAGTTTGTAAAGTAACAAAATAATACAACGTAAACAAAAAAGAATAATACAAAGTAAAAAGTAATAAATATTATGTAGGTCATAAACAAAAAAGAATAATACAAAGTAAAAAGTAAATATGAGACTTAAACTAAAGACTTTAGAGCTTAGGATTAGTTGACTCAAGTATTGCATTCAAGGAGCTATTCAAGGAGAAGTTTGCACCTTGGGAGATTTGATCCCTCTTAACGCTTAATAGAGCCTAAGATTTGGATCTTTATATCAATACCATATATATTATTATTAATATTATTAACTAATGAATGTTATCTTTTATACTTAAACTCAATTTTTATAAGTTTAGACATTTAATTTTGGACATACTTTGATTCTTCAGAATAATAAATTAATAAGCATATTTCTAAATAAATATAATCTTGAAATAAGCAAATTATCTTAAAAATATATATATATATATATATATATAATTTAAAAATCAATTTTTATGTTTGCTATAATTATCGTCTGTTCAAACCATTGTGTTCTCCGCGAGCTTCCGATCACGTGACGGAAAGTGTTTCTAAGGATGACTGTTTTTATATATTATAATTATTGTAGTCGGGTTGGAGACTGAAGTGATTTGGTCCGTTCAAAATGGGCTACGGGCCACTTGCGGTTGTTTTGGTTACTGTTATCAATATTTAAATGGAAATTTTGGTTTTGCCATGTTACCCCCGATGACTTACACAAAATACGATAAATTGTGCGTCTAATCCATTTTGCTGCCTAAAAATTGGACAAAGTCTACAATAATGAATTTAATCAAATTAATTAAGATCCCATGCGTCCTCCTTATTGTGCATCTAATCCATTTTGCTTGCTAACAAAGTTTACAATGATGAAGATAATTAAATTAACTAAGATTTTAAGTGTTTTCCTTGTTCAATCAAGATAATGTTTTTAGGAGTTATTATAGGAATTTGTTATTGGTTATTTGTTCTTCATGATTAGTTGTAATGACATGTTGTCTATGCCTCAACTATCTATTACTTTTTTTAATTAAATGGGTTGTCTTGCTACGAGTTATCCATGCATTAGCTACCTGCTATACCCCTAGGTGCAACCAATGAGCCCACTGCATGGGTTATTAGAGGTTTGAACCAATAACCTCTTGCAAGGATTGCATGGGCTTTGCTGACTAGTCTACAACCTGACGGACTACTTCAAATAAACTTAACTCTTAAGTTTTGAATGTTTTAAAGATCATTTTTATTAATATATTATGATAGTCCATGCCAATGTGGGTAGGAATAATAATGGAGGAAAAGTCAACTATGATGTGTGTGTTGTTTTTGCGTAGTAAAGTATAATCATTTATGATTTTCATTGTCATTCTTACAAATCAATTATAAAACATATAAATATTTTATGTGTTTATTTTGTTTCAATTTTTTAAAATATATTTATATAAAATAATTAAATGATGAAATAGGCGTTTTAATATAAACTAAATTAAATTAATACCCAATTGTGTATTAAAGCATATATGTTTTAGGAGTTGTTTAAAAATTTGATGATTTGGCTTGAATGGGGTTTTTCATTGGAATTTGATGTTTTTTATTTTGCAAAATCTAAATTTAACTATGTTTTAATGGTGATTTTGATGATAGAAATGAATTCAACACCATCAAAAACCTTTTGGGCACCCAAAATTTAAGAATTTAAAAATTATAATCAAGATTTTTAAAACTTTCTATCAGATTTTTTCAATATCATACTAGAAAAAAAAAAGTCAATTTTTTCATTTAAAATCATAAAACTTTTCAACTACGTGTATGCCCTCTACTCTTAATAACATCTTCCTCAATAAACATCTTATTCGTAATGGTCACTCGTCCTTACATACATCCAAAGCAATACCTAAATTTATATTTTTTTAACTTTATCAAATTCACTCACCCAAACTCGTCCCTTTATCACCATGTAATTTAGATGGGAAAACGTTGCAAGAATGAAAATGTATTGGCTAACTTAATTGTAAAAAAAATAAAAATTAATTTGTATTTGATAACATAAAATTGTAAAAATATCAAAAATAATGTTTACAAAACAATATTTTTAAATTTTTAATAGATTATTTTTTATTAAAATGGATAGTTTTATTTTATTGGAGAAACAAAGCATCACATTTCCATCCATCAATCCAATAGAAGGGAATATGAACTAATTACGGGGTTCTAAATTTCGCCGCATAATCATAATACAAATTCATAACATTTAATATATGTGTATAGTTGCATAAATAAAAATACAGAGTAAAAATAAACTCTATTCACACATCTAGCATGCATATACTAGCATAGCATAACAAGCATAAAATAGAAACATTGCATATTCAAATACAAAAGAATACTTATCTTTAAACAAGAAGATCCAAGCAAATGGCTATTTAAGAGCAATTTTCCACCCAATCGTAGGCACTATGTGCATCATATACTCTTTCTACTGAGATACCACCCCCAAGATGGGCTATGAGACCACTAGGACAAAGGGAACATTTATAGTCTCCTCTCTCTCAGCCCACAACCTGTTATGTTCTCTATGGTTAGCCAAATGTTCATCCATAGCTCTAAAGGAATCTCACTCAACCATCATAGCCATGGCACTCCTTCCAACTGCCCCACACAACACAAGGAAGACATTCCTCTTCACCGATCCATAGTTTCATAGGGAAATCTAACCCTTACAATGCTTTCTAATTTCTGTAGTAAGAGTCCATCATGTTGTATGTTGTTGTAGAACTTCTTGTAGTGTAAATTGTGTCTTCTGAAGCATCTATAAGTAGAAAAAATCAATGGTGAAGGGTTCTTAGCTTTCCCAACCTCTATTCTCACGTACAACCATCTGTTTTCCCTTCAAATCTGCAGTCCTGTCGCTAAATTCGATTTTTTGGGTTATACACAGTTTGGTAAAAATGGTCATGAACATCCACTGGAGCTCTACGTAATGTATATTAGCATGAGAAAATAATAGAAAATGAGTGTTGACTCCAAGGGATATGAGATGATAGTAAAAAGTCAATTGATAGAACTATCACAAAAGTGCATTCACCCCCATGCTTCAATAATTACATGAGGTGACTTTTCCCATCACCCTCACACATGCATTCAATGATTGGATTCTATAGTTAGAAGAAGGCAATTGGCATATTTAAGACACATGGTAGAATTTGAATGAGTTCTAAGGTTGACACTTAGGAACAAAGGGCTTAGTCTTCCATAGGCCCCCTTTCCTCTTCCCCTCTCGTGGAATCATAGCTCCTCTAGTCCTCTTTAGATAACCATTTGGACCATTGGCAAGCCAACCATACAGTCCAAATAAAATATATACATCATACATACCTGACTATTCACTATTCGGGCCTTGGCCTCGAGCTCCACACTATGAATTTATACTAGCATATTTACATCATTTACATATTTTTATTAAATACATTTCAAGTCAAAATTGGGGATATTACACAAAGTATATATGATGATTGTTATTAAGATCCACCAAGACCATCTTTTGTCTATTGGACCTTTAAAAAAGGTAAGCAATCACTTGGCTTTCTCTAGATTTTTAATTCTATGCTTGAAAAGATTTAAGAGAAACAATCCTAGATCATCATTATGTTGAGTTAAAAGATTAGAAATGTTAGTATTGTAACAAATATTTTGAATTTGCACTTTAATGTGAGTGTACTCAAGACATTCTATGAAAAATCATTTCTTGAACCCTCTTAGCATTGCAAAGATGACAAAATCTTTTATATGTCTATATATTTCTTTATTTTATTTATAAAATTTGAATTTTCCAAATTTTATAATTTTTAATAAAAAACAATAAAATAATAAACCACTTAAAATATGTATCCACAATTACGGTAACCACAATTAGAGTGAACACAATTTTAACATCCACACATTAATCTTTTTACGGTCCTATAACTTAATTTAAACTTCCTCATATTTAACGTTGTGCTTTCTTAAACTTATTTAGTATCTAATGCAAAGGAAATAAATTCAATGAAACAAAAGTAAGCTTTCCAATAATGGAGAGTACAATGCCAAATGCACGATTCTTATTTTAAATTATTGAATTGAACGGTATGAAGTTACCCAATGAGACAACCATGAAAAACACTATCCCATGGTTCCTCGCCTACTTTAGTGTAAATGGGCTACTAAGGTGCGTGATATTGAAGACAAAGAAAGAAGCCATTTCTACTTTACCTAGGTGATGTTCTACATCTTCCCATAGTTCTTCGTAATGCAATTTCCCTAAAATCAAAACTCCTCATTTCAACCCCATCTTTAATCACTTTTTTTTACTTTATGTTGTTGTTTATGTTGTTGTTGGTGTGGTAATGTGATAGAGATTAGTAAGTATGTAATATTATAAGACGTGAGTACATATGGTGGGACTTAATATTCTGAAATATGGAAGTAATATATTGTCTAGTAAAAAAAGTTAAATGATATTTTTAATATATTAAAAATATGTAGATATTATAGAGGTTTATAATTATGTGTCTAAATGGTTGAATATAATAATGGAGGTTTGAATAGATATTTTATATCTAAGTTTGTGTAATTTTGATTGTGTATGAAGTTAGATTAATGTTTGAATGAGTATGATTTGTGTGAAGGTGATGCAAATTCAATTATATTTGGAGTTAGAATGACGTTTGAATAGGTATCATTTGTGATTGAATGTGATGTGAATTTCAGTGGAATTTCATTGCAATGATTGTGAATGAAGTTGACATGTGTTTAGGGTGTTGTTCTCCATTTTGAGATTTTTTTTCACTAAGATTTCATATTTGACCTTGTAAAGGTTTTCGGGGTTATAAGAGTTGTGTCATGTCACCATAAAAAGCGTAAAAAAAAAGAGTATTAAAAATATCATGAAAAAAGTGGATACCTAGGATATCGAGTGAAAATAGAAATTTTTAAAATTGTACTAGTGTATTGGGAAGGGGATTCATCAAATATTTTTGAGGAGGAAATCCTTAATATGTAATAAAATTAAGAATAATTTTTAATATCATATAAACACACATACTATCTCGCATGTTCACAGAGTTAAACCTCTAAAAATATCTCGCATGTTCACAGAGTTAAACCTCTAAAAATAGTTCACGATTAACTCCCACCATTATCTTCCCATCTTCTTATCTCTTCCATTCCACTATGCTCTCACTCTCTTAATTCATTATGAGACAAGCATTGTATCATGAACTACACACTTACAATAAATTATCCATTACAATTGGTAAAGCTATGTTGTTGCATAAAAAAGGTGCCAATTTTAAATCTCTCGACCCCTTAGTAACACAAAGAACCATACACCTATAAACATCACAAGCAACACACAACTAATTTATCAAATCGTTTCAAAATCAAACACACTAGTGATTGGGAGCATTGGGATCATAAGTTCTGTAGGCATTGGCTATCATGGACCGTTCAAAAGCTTAAATGAAAATACCATTGATCTAATAATAGGCATAATGTACCCCACCACAGCTAAAACTACCACACAAGCCTCTTCTTTTTACTCTAAATCTTATATTTTGCTTGATGATGTAATGGCATACAAGAGACGTTGGATGCAAATCCATTTGGCGTCTTTAAAATTCATTACAAGGATTTTTTTGGGTAGTTTAAATATATGTTAAGAGCATTTAAATTTTCAACGCCTGTTGATAATTTTTTATGCAAAGAAAAATAAAATATAAAGAACAATGAATATAAGTGCCTTGTTATTAAATTAATATACGGTGAGTATGTTATTTTTATGAGATTATAATATGTTTATATGAAGGAATGGTATAGAACTTGGGATGACAGTGATGTATTTTGGAAGCAATATTTATGAACTTAAGTCTGAATAAGACTTATATTTCTGTACTATTTGATTCATTTCTTTCAATGAATATCAATAGTATGACTTTTTTCTACTGGAAAAAAAAAAAAAGTGCCTTAGTCGAGTGGATTCTTCCCACATGCAAACCATGTCATGATGGATGCTTATGGTTATATCGAAATGTTGAGATGCATCCTCTCAAATAACAAAGTAACCTCTCCATAAGATTTTGACACTTGTTTTTTGGCCTGGAACTAGTGACAAGGTTCTCTCGCTTTGAATTGCCAAATTTCGTGGAACATTGAAGACCTAAAACCTCCACTTCAATGCCTGTTATCAATTTTATCTCTTCAACTCACATGACTCGATATTTTCATAGTGAGCTAATATTCATGATGAAAATGGGTATTATCTATATGCACTTCGACATGCTCTCATGAGAGTGTCATGAGAGTTTCATAAGTGATATTAAAAAACAAAAAAATATTCAAGAAAAACCTACCCAATGTGAAGAGATTGTTGTGTAAATTTACTACATATAGGAAATCCATGGCATATGTATTTGTTGTTTACATTAGCATAGATCTATTTTAAAGGGGATCTACTAAGCGCCCAAAAGGATCAAATATCTTGAGGTGCAAATCCTTTTTTAAAGTGCAATTGTTGAGGAAGCATTTTAATTTATCTAATTTGTTTAGTTATATATATGTCGTCTTAAATGTTTTAAATCTAATTTGAGCCGACATGTTATTTTTTATAATATTTTAGTATTTTTTAAAAGGACACCTATCAACTCCTAGATGAGCACGAAAGGAGTTACACATCTCTACTGGGTTGTAGAATGCGCCTCTTTGGCGCAATGAGATAACTTTTCAGACATCAACAAAAATTACTGAACTTATTAAATACCATAATAAAACCCTGAAGCAAAATGAAACAATGAACCGTACGATGGGTAATAGTCATAGTTCTAACTATATAGACAATGGCATCATCACGTCGTCCTTGTAGGGGACAAAATCTCAAAAATTATGTCACCTTTGTAATCTAATATGATAAAATATTTTTTAAATAAATAAATAAAATTAAAAAAAATGTTGTTGTTGATGAAAGTTATTAATCTCCATTAAGACTAATTTTGGTTTATTGGACCTTAGAAAAAAAAAGGAATCACTTTGTTGTCTTTAGAATTTTATTTCTATGCTAAAAAAATGTTTAAGAAAAGGATTCATAGATCACCATAGTCGTGATGAGTTAAAAGGTTACAAAGCTCAATATTTTAACAAATATTTTGAAGTTGCACTCTAATTCTTACGTATGTAGGACACTATATAAGAAAGTGATTTTCATCTTCAATCTTAACTCTAAGTGTCACAAATATGACAAATTCTTTCATCACGTTACGCTTTAGGAATTGTTGAGTGCATGTTTCATTATGAAGTGTTTGTTCCTATTTTAAAAATGTTGATTTTCTTCTTTACGCTAGTTAAAATAAAGAGATACTTTTGATCTTCTAGATTATGGTTGATCACCCCCTCATAGTATATAAATTTTATTTTATCCTCTAATTCATTATCACATTACAACTTGTTCTTAAATTTAGATATAATAATTATTTTAATGTTATCACTATTCTACAAAGTGACGACTTCTTTGACTCCACAATAATTTAACCAAGGTTGGGCATCTTTATGCCCACCTCACTTAAGGTGTAGGTGGTTTTGAATAGTGTAAGAAGCAATATTATGAAGCCTCTTGTCTCCCATGTTGTTTATCTTGTTCTTGTACACTTGGTACCTAGTCATAGGCATGCTCTCAATGGGGGACAAATTCACTTCTATGAGGATAGGATATGGTGTATTGCCTTAAGTTGTGTTATTATGTGTTATAAAGCGCTTTTGGATTTTCTCTATCCTTCTCCAAGACTTTGTAGAGGTGCTACAACCCCAAAATTCACATCCATATAAGGTAACAAGAGTGCTAAAAGTCTCAAAGAGAAGTTTGTTCTTATCCCAAAGCTAAAGTTTTGTTGATTTAGAACTGTTTTCCAGTCTATAATAATCTTTCCACCCTCCATTAATCATTTTCTCAATGTTATAGTTCCAATTATGCTTTTGATGAAGATCAATTTTGAGACATTTGTATCAATTCACTTCCTCCAATTTCTTGTTGTCACACATGAAATTAAAATAAGTGATGTTTTCATATTTTATTATCACAACCTTTGTTTTATTAGCATTAACAATCATACACATCTTAGAGCAAAAAAACCTTTAGAATTTTTATTTTTTTGTCAAAACGTAGGGATTCCTCACCATAAGAACAATACATTCAATGTAGAGAAGACCGATGATCACTATACCAAGTTAAATTTGTCTTGGCACAACATGCGTCTTCCACACAACCATATGGCTTGTCAATGTATCTACCAAAAAATGCAGGGCACATAGGATAACCTTACGTGAATCCTATATTACAATTAATTTCTTATCACTATCCCTAAGAGTGCCTAAAATTGACAATAACCTTCTTGGAGAACCTTATCATAGCATCTCTCAACTTGAAAGGGACTTTTAGCTCTTCTAATCTATTCCAAAGGTAAGTTATAGACCCCATGTCATATGTTTTTCTAAAATTAACAAAGCAACATACAATATTGGCTTTGTTATTATGATAATCCTCCGCAATGGTTGTGCATAACAAGGTGGTCCATAGTTGAATGATAACACTTAAATCTTGCATGACCTTTACCTCTTTTATGTTAGTTTCTAGCCATATGTTCATCTTCTTTTTCTAGAATAATTCATTATAACTTGGCTAAAATAGGGCTAATCATAATGGTTCTATAACTATATGGGTTATTTTTATATTGAATTTTAAACATAGGAACAATAAGGCTTTATGTCTAGGGTTTAGGGAAACCTTGTTTAAATGTTAATTGAAGAACTTGTGGATGTGATGGATGAGGATAGGCCCACCAATTTTTAATATTTTTTCTTGGTATCCTATGATGTCCTTAGCTTTCCCTTTTGTGATTCATTTAATCTGAAAGTCTCTGTATTCTAAAGGGAAAACTTCTTCATCCATATAAAGAGTTTCAATGTTCTCCACGACATCAAGGGATTCCTAAAGTTTTTTAAGATAGGAATTCCAGTCCCTCAAGGGAATCAAATTATTTTCATTAACTTTACAACGTAGAATTTTTCTCCTGAACTTCTTAGGATCTAGTTTCGAGAGGTGCAAAAGCTTATCTTTCTTTCTATTTATATGTTATTTTTTTCCTTTTGATTATGCTTTTGTACCTATATATCTTGTTGTATTTTAAGGACTCATTAGAAGCATCCCTACTGGATTTTCTAGTATTCTTGCACTCTTTATCATACCAAAGGTTGGTCATTCTTTGGAGTTGTCTAAATATTATACAATTTTAACTCTTTGGAGTTGTCTACATATTATACATTTTTAATTTTTCAGGTCATATGAATAGAATCTCATGATTTAATATTTGGCCAAATCAGTTTTTTTTCATTGTTCAAAATCTATTTTTGATTGTAGAAATGGATTATGCACCCTTGAATACCTCTATTGCAATTGGATTGTGCAATCTCAATAGGTTATATATGTAATTCCAACAATTCCCACAATTCCCACCAAATTTTGAATAAAACTAGTTGAAAAAAAATTAAAATAATAATCCAAATTATTGTTTCTTAATCCTATTTTTTTAATCCAACACCATAATAGAAAAATACTTTTAATGAAAATAAATAAAGTGCTCATAAAATTATAATAAACATCTTCACTATTGTGTTTATTAAAAAATAAATTGGACTATAAATAATATTATAATAAACTATAAACTATAAATTTTCGCTGGAAAAACTATAAACTATAAATATATAAATAATAAGATTTTACCCTATAAAAATATACAATTTAATATTTCTCGTGATTATATGTCATCAAAGAGGGAGAGATATGAGCAACTCGAGAATGCAAGTTATCAACTTTACTAGAATGTCTATTGGTTGTAGTTTGGGTGGTTGGGAGGAATGATTGTTGCCTTCCTCGCTTAGGTTCAATTCTGGTAAGTGACATATAGCTCTTGTTGAGCCCCTATTGTAATGATTGTATTTCTGCCCATACAATGATTCTCTAACTAGAATAACAAGTATTAGCATTCTCCAAGTGAACTAACCCTCTAACAAAGGATAAACCACTATTTAAATCACGACATAGAGTTCATCCCATTACATTATATGTAAATTGAAGTTGCTTACCGTAATAAAAAAAAAATTACAGTGACAGAGCTCACACGAATCAACCAACAGATTTATGGAGCTAAATTATATTGTAAAATGTCTTTGACATATTGGTATTGGTCCCTTCTATGCGCGCTCCACTTAAAATCCAAAATCTGGCCAGATGCGATGTATCTTACAAAACTGCACATCGACTAATCCTAAAACGTGCACTATAAATATTCTATCACGAAAAAAAGTGGAGTGGATTATCTACGATATATCTCCACTGATAATAATAGATTACATAAAATTTATCAGGTTAGGAATTAGGTGTTTTTTTCGTAACCGAGAACCTATCTCACCGCACAAGCTCTGTGGACAAAATAACATATAAACTTGGCCTAGGCTTTAGCTTTAATTTGGAAGTGATAACGATTTATAACTACGGTGTTGAAGGGCATACCAACCTCCCGCAGGACATAATATAGCAACCCCAAAAATCAACCTAAACTTCCAACAAATCAATCATAAAACCCAACCTCTCGCTCATGTTAAAAATTAGGTTATATATATGTGTTTTCATTTTCAATATCACTAATAAAGTGGAGTGGATTATATAAGATATATCACCAAATAGTATACTACATACAATTTATCATGTTAGAAATTAGGTTATATGTATGTCTTTTCATTTTAAAATTGAGATAATAATAAAAGCAATGCAAAATACATTAGAGAATAATAATATAAAAGTTGTGTTGTAAAACACCGTTAAGGATATGTACTTAATTTAATTATATTATATTATATATATATATATATATATATAAATAAGACTTAGAGAATATGTTTTTTTAACATGGTATATTTGGCTGTTCTCTAATTTTGGAAGATAGAGGACATGATTTCTGTGAGACTGGGAGCAGACCCTTGGGTTGGTTGCAGCCATAAAAATTTTCTCCTGGGTAATCTAGTCAATACTCTAAAGTCAAATGGTTTTTACTTTCTGAATAATATTGTAGATCATGCTCAGACTTCATTCAAGGCCAAGATTGGTTGCAAGAAGAGGAAGTAGGGTTGTCTGGATTTGATATAGAATAATGTAAATGTTATATAACTAAGCTAAGGAAATGCAATGTGAGGATAACGAGTTGCAAAGATAAGTTGGTTTGGATGTTTTCGAAAACAAGTGCATATAATCCAAAATCAGGTTATAATTACTTGATCCAAGATAAGGTAATTGAGCAGGTTTGGTGGTGGAGATATGTCTAGAGGTATAGTTGTCCTTTAAAATCAAGGATCTTCATGTGGTTTCTTCTGCCAATTAAAGCATTAACTTGGGATATACAACAAAGGAAAAGGAGAGAAGGTCAGGGAAGATGTTATCTTTGCAAATTGGAGGAGGGGCCAAATTTTCATATTGATGTGGCTTGCTCTTATACTCAGGCAGTTTGGAAAGAGATAGAAATATGAATCAAATTAACAAACATTTGGCATGGTGAGTCTATTGAAACATGTCTATTGAACTGGAATAAAAATTACTTGATTTCTAAGTATAAATCTCTGCCTTTGATTGTAGCATGGGGAATATGGCTAGCAAGATATGCTAGTTGTTTTGAAGACATAACTGTATTTCCCTTTTAGTGTGCATATCAAAGTATGGGGATACTTAGTTTTTTCCCTTAGAAAAAGGTGGAGTTAAAAATCAGGAATATAGTAGAGGAAGAAATAGATGAAAACTCTCCTTGGGCTTATTTTGATGGTGCAGCTTTGGGGGAGTCTCAGAACTGTGGGGCGGGAGGCATTCTTTTTCTACCAAAGCAACATTGGTTCAGATTCAAAGCAGGACTTGGTCAAGGTACAAACAATTTTGTAGAATTAAGTGCTATAAGACTCCTGATGTAGCTGGAAATTGAACAAAAGGTAATGGACATACAAATATTTGGTGACTCTCAACTCACTATTAATTGGATAAATGGGGACTACAGACTACACACACTTCATTTGGTATCTCTTCTAGATGGGGTAATAAGACTAAAGGACTACTTAATATTAGCAAGAATCAAGCGAATTTTCCGAGAAAGAAATGGAGAAGCTGATAGACTACCAAAAACTGGAGCTCTTATGGCTAAAGGAATCTGACATATATCTGAATATGAAAATTCGACTTTATCTGAATATTATCATGATCCAATCTATGGATTAAGATGATCCTTTATGAATTTGAAGACTGTGATATGCATCTATCATGATATAGGCAGGATACATGTATATCTTAATACAAGCTGAAGATCTAATTTGACATCTGTGTTGGATAGATAATGCTTTTTGAAAGTAAAACAATTCAGTGTTAGCCCTTTCTCAGAATGACTTATGCTAATCAAGACTTGTTTTTTTATAAATGTAAGTATCTGAAAATGCAATGAAGCATTTGATATGATACATGAAGGAACTTTTATCCTTTGAATTATGACCAAATATTATGACCAAAATAAGAGATTTAGCTATTTTTTGATGAAGTTTTTTAGATAGTTAATACTTCTTTAAAGTATTAAGATTTAGCTTTTTGATGATTACATTTTGGATTTGCTAAAACAAGATATGCTCATGAATTTACATCTTGGCATCTGAAAAATGTAACCGTGTTTTAAGTAATATAGTTATTAATTTTTTCAGTGGAAAAAAAAATCTCGTGTAATATATATAGATATATAATATTTGATTTTATTGTATCTTTCTTATATATTTATTATTTGTTTTTCATTGTTTCATTACATGTTGTAGTTGAAGTGTATTTATGGTTTGTAGTTTTTTTAAATGTAAAATTTGATAACTTTGATGTTGTAGGGAGATTCTTAATATATTTTTTGAAAGTGTGAAAAGCTTAAGGTAGAGGAAAAGACTAAAAACAAATCCTTCACACTTTTTGAAGATTAGATGTTCGATCAACGACATGGGATTGCTTAATATGTGACCCCAGTTAAGTGTTGTAAAGGTTAGAAGGACTTGTAGGTGAATGTGATGCTATGTTTAGGGGACTTCCAGAAGAAATTCTTCCATGGGAGTTGATGAATAGAAAGCATGGCCATCTTAGATATGTCATAGATAAAGAAGGACAAGTCCCCAACTAATATGAAAGCATGGCCATCTTAGATATGTCATAGATAAAGAAGGACAAGTCCCCAACTAATATGGAAAGCGAATAGAACTTGGAAGAGATATTCGAAAACAACAACAAATTTACTAATTTAATTTAATTTAATGAATGTGACTATTCAAAATAATAATGCATTTAATTTGTAGTTTTGTAGATACTCTTATGTGTTAGAAACATGCAAATATTCTTTTATGGTATTTCAAATGTTTGAGAAAGGTGTAATGTATTTGTAACATGACATTTATGATGGATGAATATGTTATGTCATGGAGTGCATGTTTGGCCTTATTAAAAGTGTAAATAATTGCATATGAGTTTCAATAATCGATTGTGGTTGTATTACCCTGATTTTGACCCCATTGCATTAAACATGTAAATGATGTGATATCATTATAAAATCATGGCATCGAGCTCAAGGAAATGGCCTACCTTCGATTTATTGTTCTTGTATCGGAAATTAAAAATTGATGCATGTAGATCACGTGCTAGCCAAGCACGATGGAAATCATAAATATGATGTAAATGTATTTTAATAAAATACCCACAACTAGCTATGCAAGGCAACAAGAGTATGGGGGCATGATTTTTACAAGGAATAAGAAGGGAAATATTCAAACCCTTGAAGCCAATAATGTTAAGCCAAGTGTCAATGAGATAACCCATGAACCATTAACTACCTATCTTGTCTTTGGCACCCAATCATTTATTTCTTCCAAGAGGTGGTTGAAGTAGTTATTGTTTTGGGAAATGGAAGGTATGTCTATCCAAATTTCGTGTATGGGCAAGCCATCATTTTGGAAAAACATGTTTGGTTTCCCAGGAAATAAAAGATCCACGAATTTGCATCCCAATTCATTATTCACCAATGAGTTTTGCTCTCTCATGCTCCAATTGCTTGATGGGCGTTTTTCTCCCCAAATTTTTTGTGTTTTCCTCCATTTTCTAGCTGAGAAAGTCATTTTTCGTGTGGTAGAACGATGGGGAAGAAGGGAAATCGAGTTTGGGGTTTGTGAGATCCATTTTTGTTACTCATTGCTAGTGTACTTGTTTGGATTTTGATCAATGTCTTTTAGTGGTCATTTTCCCCTCTCAAAATTTGTTTTTGGTGTGGCCACGCATTGGAACAGTTATGGAAATCATGTTTTGTGAATCCCACAGCTAAAATCATTTTTCCATGCCCAACATTTGTTCCTTGATGTGTGTGTGTGTGGGAGATTTCTATGGTTTGAGTTATGTGAATCCCTTGTTTTGGCTTGAACTTGTGTATAAGAAACTAGGAGTAGACAAGGATTTGGAATTGGCTTGATAAACCTAGTGAAGGGTGTAACCTCATTGAATATGATAGGGCTTTGGTTACTTTTCTATGCACACCATGAAGAGCACTAGAAGGGAAGGTATGGATTGAGGGAATATGGAGCAATGAAGGGGATACTTTCTCTGTGTTAGGTGTGTAGGTATTGTAGGTGCCAAGCTAGTTGAATCTTGTAGAGGTGCCAAAAGCTATGTGGTTTAGCTCACTACCTTAGCAATTCCTTGCTATCTACTGACTTAACAACCTGATAAACCTAGCTATGGACTAGCTTGGATGAGATGTGCTATAAACTTGGCTATGTGTGAGCTTGTTGTTCCCTTTTCCTTGTGGAAATCATGCCCATATCGTGGGTGGCAGCTGTGTTGAGAGATTGATGAGCACAACTGGCCTATGGTTGGGAGGAATGTTGCAGTTTCATAGCTAGTTTCTTGGGACAACTTCATTTTAAGATAAGTACTCTCTCTTATTTAATTATGCAATGTATTCAATTTGATGCCTGTGAGAATTAATCTTGTGTATCAATGTTGTGTGTGTGTGAATGGAGCTTACTTCCACTGTTTATTTGTATTATGCATCAACACACGTAATTTAATTTTTATGAAATTCATATAATAATGATGGGGATAATTTTGGAAGCTTGAATTTAGTTAATGATTCCCCCCTTAAGTCAAATTTATCGAAGGAGACATGACAATGGCAAGGCCTTTGCTTGTACATTTGGTATTTTCATGTTAACATTCAAGATTTCAAGATTTTAATTTTGACGGTTTATGTTTGAAATGCCAATGCTTAGAAATTAAGGGTTTATGTTTAGAATTTGAGGCTTTCTATTCAAAGGTGGGTTTGTATATTCATTATTCAAATTAATTATAACAATGAACTAATCAAGGATTTTTCATTTTAATGAAAATGAGTTTTATGAATAATGTCTATAAAAAACGCAAATGCAATTAAGAATTTCTACCAAGAAAGAAGTGCCAAAACATGCTCTTGAATTGTGACCACTGTAATTTTGATCCATAATTATGTCAAGTGAATTGTTCTCTCCAAATATCACTCATGTTTTGTGCAAAACATGTACACACATTATAAAATGCACGAAATTATACACTATATGCATGTTTAATAAAAAAAAATATTTTTTTACTTCATCCAAGACATTTTCCATGTGGTAGATCTTTTGTGGAAAAGTTCCCTATTGGCTTTCGGTTATAACCATCACAAGGCGATGCCCTAAATATATCACTCGATCCCAAAATAAAACAATTCAATCACATATTTACAACCAATATCTAATTAAATTTGAGAACGAGAGTCCTAGATGTGATCCAATGATCGATGTATATCAACTTCTTGAACCCTTTTTGTCTCACTGCTTCCTTGAACACCTACAATCAATAAAGAAACAAAGAAAAAAACTAGATGGTTGCAAAATAAAGAAGCAATTGAATATATTTGTTCTAATTAATTCATTAAGTAATCAATATTTCATGATCATAAAATTAACATATAAATTCTGGATGGAAAAGAGAGTTCTTTTTATAAAAAAATAACAATGAATATATGAATGGTTTCACCTGCAACCTGCTGCGGCACTGTATTAAAACTGGATTCTAAGTTCCTCCATCCGTGCCACACACTTGCATTACTTCTCCATGCTTCACTAAGGGAAATTCGAAGCAAGATGATGGCTTTCTTACTAGATTAAGAATGAAGGTTGTTGGAATTGTATATCTCCATATATGGAAAACTTGTAGACATGGGTTTAGGGTTGCAGATTCTATATGCAAAATGGAAACATGATGATGGTTTAGCTATTCTCTCCTCCATCTCTTCCTCTATCCTATTTTATACCTTTTGGTAGGAAGTTAGAGATGTTGGGGTAGTTATTCATGGGAAAATGGGGTTACAACCAATAAAAACTTGTTGTACTTTTACCGAAAAATATTTTTTTTTATCCCTAAATAGGTGCATATGAGAGTTAGACATTGCAAAGACATGTATATGTGGGATAGGCATACATAGGGTGCATATGAATTGAAAAAATGGATTTTTAAAGGGATTTTTCTGACAAGGGATATAATATGTAATCCACAAGAGCACAAGGTAGTCTTCAAAGAAGTTTATGAAGCCTATAAAGTCCTAGTTAGTAGAGATAGAAATCCATGGCTGCATTACATGATACAAGAGGGATTGTTCTACAAGGGAATTGAGTTATGTATTCCAAAGTGCTCCATGAAGGAGAATTTATTGCAGGAAAAAAACAATAAGAGATTGGAAATGAACTTTTGATAGGACAATACTTATTCTCAGCTTAGTAATTTTTATTATTAGCTAGGTATGAGAACTGATGTGAAAATATTTGTGGAGAAGTGTAGAATTTGCCAATATGCAAAAGGAAGAAGTCCAAATGTAGGATTGTATCATCCTTTAGCAATTCCAAGAAAACCTTGGGATTCTATGAGCATGGATTTTATAATGGGTTTACCTAAGAATTAAAAGGTAATGATTCAATTTTAGTTGTCGTGGATATATTTTCAAAGATGGGCTCTTTTTATACCTTGTTTTTAAGACAAGTGATGCAACTCACATGGAAAATTTATTTTTCAAAGATGTTCTGAGGGTGCATGGGATTTCCAAAAGCATAATTTCAAATAGAGATGCCATCATTGTAGGATATTTATGGAGAAATTTGCAGAAGAATTCGGGAACAAATATGAATTATATTTTTATCTTACCATTCCACGGACTGATGGACAAACATAGATGGTAAAAAAGAGTTTGGGAAATATTTTGAGGAGCTTGGCTAGTGAACATCCCAATAAATGGGATGACGTACTTGCTCAAGTAGAGTTTTCTTACAATGAATCACCAAACAAAATCATAGGATTAAGTCAATTTCATATCATGTATGGAATTCACCCAAGAGGGGTATATGAATTGAGAAACTTGGGTAAAGTAGAGATGAGGAGTGTTGAAGGTGAAGATTTTTCTACAACCAACCAAGAATTACATGAATAGATAAAGAATAGGCTACAAGAAAACAATAACAAGTATAAGAAGAGAGCAATTTTGAAAAGAATAGAATTTATTTTTGAAGTTGGTGACTTGGTATTAGCACATTTGAGAAAAGAGATATTTCCTAGAAAGGAATATAACAAGTTGAAGTTAAAAAAAATTGGACCTTGTAAAATTACGAGGAATTTTTATTCAAATGCTTATGATACTAAACTTCCAACTAATATTGGAATATGTTAAATTTTCAATGTTGCAGATTTGTATCATTACAAGGGAAGTGAAACGGAGAATTTAGTAGATGCACTTGATATTCTACAGGATCAAACAATTCAATGGAAAAAACAATTACCTACAACAAAACCATTGTAGATTAAAAAAAAATTAGACAAAAAATGGTTAAAAAGACAAAGGGAAAATAATATTTCTAGTATTTGGTAAAATGGGGAGATCATTTATTAGAAGATGCTACATAGATCATTGACTGCCATAAAGATACAAACAAATGGCAGTAGTGTGGAAGAACTCATTGGCATGAATCCATGAAAAAATATTTTTCCTTGGAAGTCTAATGCAGAAGCATCTCATGAAAATCAAAATTTAACATCTAGAAGGTTTTCCAAATTTATCAAAGGGAGTGGGTTCCCTTACTTTGGACTCTGAAAGAAAAGGTTAGAGTTAGTTCAAAATTAAGGAATATCTTCTCCCAAATTGATTTCTAATTTCTATTTTGAATAGGTTGATATAGTAGTTAGAATATTTAGGGATTAGATGTGATTTTTCCTAAAAATAATGATTTGATCTGTCCTTAGTGTATCATGATCAAAGCATCTCATTGAATATAAAATAACAGTTAAACTTTGTGATCATGGGAATCAGGAGCAACATGGTTTTGAATGAATGCAATGAATTATTGTAGTCAATCTTATGTTTATCGATCTCCCCTCCCTAGGAATTCTCTGTCGAATGAATGATTTACTGTATAAATCCTATAAATTCACTCTCTTGATTAAGAATTCAATGCATGTGAATGTCCATTTCTATCATTGATTAGTGTTGCTCTCCTTTGAAGTTAATTTTGTATCAAAATTTGGTTAAATTCGTGAATCCGTTATTGACTTGTTGAATAGAGCCCAACCAAATCTCCTAGTTATAATTATGCATTGGTTTACTGGAGATTGATAGCATGAGATGTGATTGTCCATAAGTCTCTTAAATTAACCGCAAAGAAGGAAGATCATGAGCTGAAATAACTCAACAGATAACTCCCCTTCCACCTCCCAATACCACTCTTGCAAGTGGTTTTGACATGCCATGATACGGTCGACATCGACATATAAAAGTGGTTTAATAAAACCAATACCCCACCTCTTGATAATGCTACCCTCTAACACCTTGTTTTAATATTATGATCATGTGTTTGAATTTATCAGAGCTCACATGAAAGGCATGTTCTTTCTATCACTTGCATCGAATTCAATCTCTACTCATATTCACTTACAAATCTTCTATTTTAATTTTCCCATTGGAACACCTTCCATTGGGAATTTTTGACTTTATTAAGTTCTTATTTTCTTTGATTGATCTTCCTGGCATGTTTTTGATATGTATGTTTAAAACTCTTGTTAACAACATATCACCTTCCATCATGGATTTTAATATTTATGTTGGCCATTTCCTTCCAATTGACTTTCTAGTCTTATGTTTTATGTGCATTTTCAAAATGCTCATGATGAGCGGATTACCTTCCATTGGGGATTTCAAGCTTTCCTTGTACTTCTTCTTTGGATGGATTTTCTAGGCTTATTTCCAATGTTGTGTATAGATTGGGGTTCCTTCCATTTGGGTGATGGCTCTTCTAGGTGACCCTTCAATGGGTAAGTTCATGTTATTTTCAAGGTTGATCTCTTCCATGGGATTAACTTCCATTGAAAATATTGTACTTCTTGATATCCTAATTATTACTATTGATGGAAATTTCTAGGACTATTTTTTATAGTAGCCACCTTGACCTCTAGACCTATGGTAACTTTTGTGTTGGAGAAAATCAGGAGACTAGACATGTAAAATAAATCAATAAGATTAATATTTTCTAAGAAGAGTTGGTGTCTAAAGAAATCATTTCAACACTTAAGTAGAGAATGACAATACACCAAAATGTATTGCTCACTTCTCACAACTTATCACAGTTCATACATCATACAATGATAATTATACTATCACACAAAGATGAGCATTCTTTTATAGCTCCAAGATGTTTTATCATCTCCCTTGAAGTGAGGAACATCGTGTCCACATAATTTGGTCATCACACATAATGATTTGCTTGAAATCTGTAACATAGTCAACAATTCTATTCCAAGAGTTCGTTTGATTGGTTGGTTAGTCGGTTTCATTCATTGGTTGGTTAGTCTAACTAGTCAAGAGCCTAGTTATCCTATCAGTTGACCACTCAATAACCCATCAATCGACTCCAGGGACTGTGGGGACTTTTTCTTGGACTGTGGGGACTTTTTCTTCCTTGAATGATCTGCATTTTGGGTTTAGATCCAGGTTACTTTGTTTGGATGGATAATTTTTTTTGGTTTTTTGTTTGGGATGTGGTGCAGACATCTTTTTGTCTAGATTATGAGTGATCTCAGAGTTTCTTTGCTTCTTTAAATCTCTCTTGATGATCAGTTTTTTATTCAGCATGAGTCATGATCTTCATTGTACTATTTGATTCTTTTTGAATATCAATAGTAGTTTTTTTTCTTTGGAAAAAAAGCTTCACAACATAATCATGTATTGATTGTTGCAAGTAATGCACATGAAGCACCACATGCTTCATCTTGTTGTGTGCCATAATATTATCAACAAACTGCATTGTACTCGAGTTATTATAATAGATAACAATTGCTTTCTCAACTGGAAATATGAATTCCCCTAGCAGCTATTGAATCCATACTACTTTTATGCCAACATTCATTGCACCATGATATTCTTCTTCCGTGGTCAAAAGAAAATTGTTTCTTGCACAACCAAACTAAGTGTCCCAAGCAAAAGTGAAACACATAAACAGATTTTCACTTCCAGTCAATCGCCATCTCCTACCCAATCCAAGTCGTTGTAATAGTCCAGAGGTTCAATGGTATGAGTGCAATAATTATATCAACTTGATAAATGCCCTTCATATAACGAACAATGCATGAAGAGTCGCTATGGGTTTCATGAGAAATGATTATTAAAATTTATTTATAATTGAATATTTATTAAAAAAATATTGTTTAATTTCCTAAAAATAGATAATATAACATCATTTAAAATCTTTACAATATTTTTTACATAAAATTAAAAGTATAAAAATTAATAGAATATTATTAAAGTCTATAAAGTTTATAATAATTTTGTCCATTAAATATAGGTATTAAATATAGGTGGGATGATTGAGAGGAAAGATAAATAAACCATATTTGTATTTAAATGCTTATAAAAACCATTTACATCATATTTATCTTAAGCTAACACTTTGACTTTGTTCCATAAATATTTCATATAATTTATACTTTGACTGGACGACCGAGATATTTGCCATGCAAGTTGAAGGAACCGGTATCCACCAGGTATTTAATAATATGCATTAAATAATAACCATGATAATAAGTTATAAGACATTAGGTTTTGTGCTTCCTCTAATATCCTCAGGTTGCTTTTAGTGGCAGACCAAAGACGACAAACATATGATTGGACGGACCAAACATATCATCTACCATACATGATTGGATGTTACAGGTATTGCGGTGCACGATTTTGCCATTATTTTTACTTTTATGTTTTATAACCTTAGCACTTATTTGATAGGGATGTTAGGAGCGCATACTAATATTTCAATCATATTTTGATGGGATGTTACAGTATTTTGATGAGTTATTTTTTCATTATTTTTATTTTATGTTTTACAGCTTTCACATTGATTTAACGTTGATTAGATTTACCACTCATTAGATAAGGATAATGGGGATGGTAATATTGGTTGAATTTTTATTTTTATTTTTATTTTATTTTATAATTTAACATTATTTTTAACTAATTATATTCTTTGATAAATTAAAAGTTTTTTTTTTTTAATATATTAATCAACTAAGCTTAATATATATTTAGAAAAATGAAATCTATGGTTTTACTATTCACCCACCAGTTATTTCAAATAGGCTTTCTGCATAGATAATGTTGTAGTTGCATAATAAAGTTTTTAAAATATATCAATAAAAACAAAATTAATAACTTTTAGGATTGTAATTAATATATATAAAGAAAAACATTTATATTTTTCATATTAACTAATTAATAAATAAATAATAAGTGTTTTATTGAATCTACAAATGTTAGTTGACTCATTAAAATTATTTAATGAAAATTACTGATATTTTTAAGAAGATAGATTTTTACTCTTTCAAATTGTTTCTATATTAATGGTTAACTTGTTTCTTTACATTTTACATCCAAAACCTCCTTCCAAGTGGATGGTTAATATATTTCTTTAGATACTACCAAAATAAACTCTTAAGAAACAGATCCAATTTTATATTCAAAATAAATTAAACAATTAAAAAAAAAATCATTTAAAATTCACCTCCCCTTAAGGAACAAAATTATAATAATAAAAATAATAAAACTGATTTATATGTATAAATAAATAAATATAATGATTACCATATACCAATATACTATTTAAATTTAGTGATAGTTATCATCAAATAATAAAATTAATTGTGATTTATTGAATTATTATGATAAAATTAATTTGATTTATTTAATTATTTAATTATGATATAAATTAAATTTTAGCCTATATAGATTATTTTATTAATAATTAAAATTGTTGTGTAAATTATACATATTATTAATATTAACATTATTAAAACTATTAATATTAATATTTAAATGAGATAAAATAATAAAATGTTCATCAATATAAACAAATATAAAAAATAAGTAAAATAAAACTTACATATATTGTCAAGTCCAATTTTCAATTTATGAGAATTTTTTCTACTTCAAAAATTAAATACAAATAAATTTAATGATTATGTAGGATGTTTTATAATTAAATTAATTCTATAATATTTGGTGGACAATCCACCCATCATAATGGATCATGAATTTAAAAAAAATGGAGAAGAGTGGAATTTAATTATTACATCAAAATACATTTGAATCTTGTATTAAGTATTATATGATGTTATATAATATATAACATCATATATGATGTGAAGTTCAGAATCATGAAGAAGGATAGAGGGGAACTTGTAATGTCAATAGTTTTCATAATATACACATAATTTTTTATTTTTAAAATGAGCATGCTCTGACTATTATGACATTATAGGAATAGATTTGTGATTATTGTTATTTTAACTTGTACTAGTTGATTGTATTTAAGGGGAGTACTATCCCTTTTATTAACGTTGACCATTTATATGTGTCAACTCATCTCTATAATCAATGATGTGTAATATCCTAACTGGTATTTATAATAGTTCCTTACACATAAGAAACATCTATGTAATATCCTGAATTTTGCAGATTATATTGATGTTATATATATTGGGCTTAAGCCCCAATACATATGATTTATTTTTGGTATACTGGGCATAAGCCCCAATGCACATGATTCATTTTTATAGATAGATATATTTGGACATGGACCCTGACTGATGCAGGTTATTTCTATATACTGGACAGAAAGCCCCAATGTATTTGGTTGATGTTTTATTATGAGATTGGGTACAAAACCCTAATATACTGAGATGATCTTTATTACATACTATGCAGAGTTCTGATATGCATGACTGAATTTTATATGTGTTGAGCATGGACTCTGGAGCACATGGATGACCTATGTACTGGGGATAAGCCCTGATGTACAGAGAGGATTTTATTATGTATTGGGCGTAAGCCCCGATGTACATAGAGTGTTGGGCATAAGCCCTGGAGCACTCCAAGCTTGATAATAAATATCGGATTCGAGGCCATTTGTATTTCTAGATGTGGTTCACAAACACATTCTAGTACTAGTGTTGAGCAGGATGCTTTGGAATTGCACTAGCATAACACCCATGTGAGAGTGTTGAGACAAAGCTCTGAAGAGCACTCGAGGTTACTTGATCTTAAAAGTGTTGAGTCGAGAAGACTCTCAATAGCACTACTATTCATCACAATTATTTATTTGGTTAAATGAATCATTTCTATATCTCATCACGGACTGCGGGAACTACCATGTTAAACGAGGGAATCCAACATGCAAGAGGGAGCTAGAGTTACCTAACCTATTCGACTATCCAAACCTACCAAAAAGATCTTGTCCAAAGGTTAGACCCTATATTAAAAGATTACCAAATAATTATTATACTATTTACTAAATTAAGTAATCAAATTGATTATCTATAAAAGAAGTCTCACTTATATATAAATAGTATGCATGAAATATATGCATAAGACATTATTTATATTATATATGTATAAAAAGTATGCATAAGGTAATTATTTATATTGAATATAAAGAAAAGATTATGATCTAAATTAATATAAACATATAAGTTGTAAACAAAGTAAATAATATATAAAGGTTCCTTTAAAACAAATCATTGAGTAACAAGTTAAAAGTCCTAGATAAACTAGGAATGAGAATTAATTAAACTATTCTTTACATATATTAACATAAAACTAGAGTTAATATTATAAATATTGTTATTAACTCAAAAACTATATTCCAAAAGTTCAACTATATAGAGAGAGACAATTCCCAATGTAAGGATCATCTTTTCTTTCTATCATTCTCCTATGGTAAGAGAAGATAATTTTCCCACAGAAATTGAAGGAGCTTTTTATTTTCAAGAATTGTTTATTATCAACAATCTTCCCTAGGTACTCTATTGTCCTATTGCATGTTGGAACCAGCTCGGGGGGATCCATTAGTGAACCAGGAACGGTTCAGGGTCAAGGTTGGGAGGAACGTGCTAGTACCAAAGTCATTCTACCTAGATTTCCTTCCTCAACCTTGTAGTAAAGGTTGGAATCCGCTTTACTCTTAGTAAAGCCTAAGTTGGACAGGAAGCTGTCTATCCTGCCGTACCATGTCCTGGGAGCTTGCTTCAAGCCATACAAGGATTTATTTAACTTGCACACATATGAATCCCTGTCATGCGTCTCAAACCGAGTGGCTGCTCCACATACACTTCCTCTTCGACTACACCATTTGAGAAAGCTGTCTTGACATCCATTTGGTGTATCTTCCACTTCATTACTGCAGCTAGAGCAAGTACTCTTCCAATGGAAGTGTATCTGGCTATAGGTTCAAAAGTCTCTTCATAATCTATCCCTTCTTTATTGGATAAGACACGAGCCACAATCCTTACCTTGTATTTCTCTATGCTACTATCTGTAGCATGCTTGATCTTGTAGATCCACTTGGAGGTCACAACAGACTTCCCTTCTGGTCTTGGGACCACATCCCAAACATCATTCTTCATGATCGACTGGTATTCCTCGACCATGGAATCCTTCCATTCTTTCTTTTATGCTGCTTCTTCATAACTGGAAGGTTATTTGTTCATTATGTCACAGAGTAAGGCAACATAGTTGGTGTGTGACCTTGTCCTTTTTCTTTCTCTGTGTTCCTCCTTTGGAATACCATACCTTTCTACATCTTGGATGAGCTCTCTAGCCCATGTTGGTTTCCTCTTGTGAGAGTTCTTCTCATGGGGTGGATCTACAGGTTCGTGTGGATCTTCTATTTCATGATCCACTTCTAGAATTACTTCATTCATGGTGGTGTCTTGTATTCTGGGTACTCTTGTTTCTTCATTGTCTTCAACAGGTGTCTTCCTTGATTTGATGTACACCGAGTCTTCATCAAAGTCACATCCCTATTGATGTCAATCTTCTTGAACCTTGTAAAGTAGATTCTATATGCCTTCAAGCTTTCAATGTAACCCACAAATATACCCTTCTTTGCTGAAGGATCTAACTTTGTCCTCTTTTCTTTTAGCACATGTGTATATACTAGACAACCAAATATCTTGAGATGTCTAACTTCTGGTTTCTTACCAAAGAAAACTTCTTCTGGTGTCTTGTTGTCAAGTATCTTGTGAGGTGTTCTGTTTTGCACATATACAGCTGCCCTTGCTGCTTCTGCTCATAGGTGCATGGGTAGATCTTGGTCATGAAGCATTTCCCGTGCTGCTTCCATGATTTTTTTATTCTTTCATTTTGCAACCCCATTTTGTTGTGGATTGTAAGGAGTGGTCAACTCCCTCTTAATCCCTTAATCACTGCATAACTTCTTGAAGTCTCCTGAAGTGAAATCTCCACCATTGTCGGATCTAAAGGTCTTGATCTTCTTATCAATTTGGTTTTCTATCAAGGCTTTGAATTCCTTGAACTTATCAAACACTTCATCTTTATTCTTCAAGAAATAAACCTACGTCTTCCTAGAGAAATCATTAATGAAAGAAACATAATATACATACCCACTCAGAGAACTGGATGACATCAGACTGCATACATCAGAGTGGATAATCTCCAATATTTCATTGCTTGGAAATGCCTTCTTTGTGTTCTTTCCTTTTGCACATCCTTTGCAAACACATTCATGCTTTGACTGGATTTCAAGAATACCTTCTACTGCTTTGCTTGCAATTGGTAGTGCTCTATAGTGCACATGTGCAAGCCTTCTATGCCAAAGTTCACTTAGCTCCATGGATTCATGTACCATGGCTTTTTTAGGTTGTCCCTTCAATTTGTACAATCCTCCCTCTTGCTCTCCAATGACTATTGCATTATCTATGGTCTTACCTTTTGGCCACATAAGTACTTGGCCATCCACAAATGAAACTCTCATCCCCTTTTCATCCAAAGATGATATGGAGAGAATATTATTCTTGAGGCCAGGTACATATAGAACATCTTTTATCTTTAAAGATTTCCTAGAGTCTAACTTGTAGGAGGATTCACCACTTCCTTTTATAGGGTATTGATAGCCATCCCCAAGTTTTACCTTATGAGGTGACTCATGTTCAGATAGGTCCATAAGAGATTCTTTAAATCCCGTCATATGATTGGAATCTCCACTATCAATAAGACAATCACTACACTGATGTGTAATAGTACCTCTGAGAGCATAAATTAGAACATATTATTCATCACTTGAAGAGTCTTCACTTTCTACCTTAGTCTTCTTCCTGGGAGGTTCATCATCCTCAGTAGCATGAGCATGATATCTCTTCTTGTTGCTCTTGTTGTTGTTGTTGTTGAAGCCCTTTATGTTCTTGGTACATTCTGTGGAAAAGTGTCCCTTCTCATTACATGTGAAGCATCTTAGATCTTTCTTATCTCTTTGATGGTGGTGATAAGATTTCTTGTGATGAGTTTGCTCCCTCTTGAACTTACTTTTATTGGTGTATGCTGTGAGAGCTTGATATTCATTTCCCATCTTTTCTTCTTGGGCCACAAGCCTAGATTCTTCTTGTGAACATTCCTCCCACAGTCTACTAAAAGAGATTAATTTCTTTCTTGCACAGATACATTGGATGAAGGAGTCCCATGAACTAGGTAGGCCATTCAATGTGGTCATCACAATTTCTCCATTCTCCACTACTTCATCCACAACTTCAAGTTGTTCTTTGATTTGAGAGACCTTAGTAAAGTAGGATTGGATGGTCTCTCCATTCTGGATCTTTACCCCTTTCAATTGGTTCCACATAGTCATCTTCTGAATTATATTCTTTCCTTCAAATAACTTGGTCAAGGAGTCAAACATCTCCTTGGGTGTCTTTAGGGAAGACACATGGGGTATGAGATGGTCTTTGACAGAATCTGCAATGATTCTCTTGGCCTTGAACAAGTTCTTCTTGTGTAAGGCCTTAGCCTCATCTCCCTCTGGAACTGGAACCTCTTCACTTATGTAGGTGTCCAATTCATTTTCTTCCAGGATTAACCCAATCCTATACTTCCATGCTCGGAATTTATCAGCCCCTTCAAGCTTATCCTCAAGATTGGTGTGGTGAGACATCTTAATGAGAAACTCAAATGGAAATAAAATATTTAGGTCTTACCACTTGATTTGCTGAAACTAGATCTAGAGCTGGATTAGGGTTTGTCAGAGAAACCCTAAAAATTCAAAATTTGAATTTCAAACTTATGAATGGATGGAAAGATGCACCTTGATGAGTTGATCAAGCTGGTATACTTCAATTTTGAAATCTCTAAAATTTGACCGCTCAAAATTTACTTTGAAACTTTCGGATCTATAGTTTTTGGTTTTCTGGTCAAAATCTCGAACTAGGGTTTGATAGTGCTCGGGATTTTGCCCAGCCAAAAAGTTCGATCTTGGTCTCTAAACTTAAATTTTTTTTAGGATCATCTAGCAATGGTCTCAGATTCCAAAAATTCCAACTTTCTTCAAAACCCTAATTTCCCGCAGCAGTGACATGCCAAAAATTGAAAATGCTTAAAATTGAATTCTGTCTCAACAGAAAGATGCACCCTTGCTAGGAGAGTCAGTTTAGCCTCCTTCATTTGATGAACTGTGTGAAGAAACCCAAAAATTAAGAATCCCTAGCTTCCACTGCTGCATAGTGTCTTCTTCTTAGTACTGCTCTGATGCCATGTTAATTTTTTGATAATTTCATTCAATATTATCTAGGATCACTAAGAGAATAACAAGAACAACATAACAATCACAAGAGACAATGGACACAAAGCATTTCATCGGGGAAAACCAAGAAGGTGAAAAACCATGCAAATTCCTCAGAGATAGAATAAACCCCAATACAAAGATCACAAAGATCAATCCCTAAAAGATAGATGTCCCCAGCAGCTACTCCTCCACTTGTGCGCACTCCTCTCTCTCAACTATGCGAGTTGGATGAGTGAGTGAATGAATATAATGAGAGACACACACTCTCTATTTATACACTGACTTGACCTGCCTTTAACCCTAACTGGAACGACTTCCTAAGGAAGCCTAATAACCCATACACATGACTCATACAGGGCCAACCCCACATGGGTGGTCTAATAACCCATCAAATATAAGTTACGACACTTACAATGTAACTTGCGACACTTGCAAATACAAATGATGACACTTCCAACTGGAGGAATAATACATCTTTGTTGGGGATACAATAAAGTACAAATGTAATATACAAGTGAATATCTTCCGAAGTTACAAATACATCAACATTTTATACCGATGAAGTCTACTTACAAAGTTGTTCACATCGTGGACATCTTCCTAAAAGAGATCTTTCGATTGCATGGGATACCCAAGGTAATTATTTCAGATTGAGACACGAAGTTCACTAGTAACTTCTGGAGGTCATTGTTCTCCGGTTTGGAGACACAACTTCAGTTCAGTACTGCATACCATCCACAAACTGATGGACAGACAGAACGGGTGAACCAAATCCTTGAAGATATGCTTAGGATGTATGTTATGAACAACCCCACGAAATGGGAGGATTATCTGCACCTCACAGAGTTTGCTTACAACAACGGATACCAGACCTCTGCCAAGATGAGTCCCTTCAAGGTACTCTATGGAAGAAAGTGTAGGACACCAGTGTCCTGGTATAGTCTGGTAGACAGAATTATGCTAGGTCTAGATTTACTAAAGGACTTGGAACAACTAGTGACCAAAGTGCAATGGAACTTGAAAGAGGCACAAGACTGCCAAAAGAGTTATGCAGATAAGAAAAGAAAAGACAAATATTACTAAGTCCGTGAACATGTCTTCTTAAAAGTGAAGGAAAAGAGAAGCTCTTTGAGTTTGGGGCGATGTGGAAAGTTAGCCCGCAGATTTTGTGGACCCTTTGATATACTGGCCAAGAAAGGGCCAATAGAATATGAGTTAGCCTTACCAGCTCATGTAAATGTTCATAATATTTTTCATGCATCTTTATTAAAGAAACATGTCTATGATACTAAGCACGTAATTGATTGGTCCTTATTACAGGTAGAACCCGAAGGGGAATTCATGCTGGAGACCCTCCACATTCTAGACAAGAGAGAGGTGCAACTTAGGAGACGAATAATCATCCAGTTGAAAGTGCAATGGAGGCACTTTTGACCAGAAGAGGCTACTTGGGAAAATGAAGCAACTATGAAAGAGGCTTACCTCGCCTTATTTCATGATTTCATTTATAGTCCCTAGAACACGTTGTTCTTAGTGGGGAGGGATGTAATATCCCGAATTTTGCAGACTATATTGATGTTATATATATTGGGCTTAAGCCCCAACACATATGATTTATTTTTGGTATACTAGGCATAAGCCCCAATGCACATGATTCATTTTTATAGATAGATATATTTGGGCATGTGTTGGCCTGGTTTTGCAACCAGGCTTAGTGCTATGGGCACCTGCTAACTAGTAGCAGCAGTTTCAATAGAATTAAACAAGAAACTAATCTAAACAAAACTAATCATGGATCTATGCAAGAATATAAGCAAATAATGGAAATATTTTAAAAACAAGAACAAGAAAATATGAAAGAATAAATTTGTATTTAAAAATGGGGCAAGCTAATGCTTGCAATAGTAATACCTCCAATGGTGAAGGTTGATGTAGAGCAACTCCCAAGATAAGTAGCTCCAAGCTCCAAGAGGTCTCCTTCTCCAAGGTTGCTTATAATGGCCAAAATGCTCAAGGGAGATTTCGGCAGCATGAGGATGAGATAATGGATGGATGTGAAATGAGGAGCCCCTACCACCTTTTTATAGGTTTTGGTGGTGGGGAATACCATTTGTGGTTTTGTGGAAACCAAATGGTATTGACCAACATGGTTTAGGTACTTTTCCCTCCTTTTTCCTTTTTTGAATAAAATTAATATTTTAATTCCCTTTTTAATATTTTTTGGGAATTTGGACCATTTTTGAGGGTTTTTTTATGCTTTTCAGGAAAAATAATCTTTTTGAGTGGGAAAAAGGGGTGTACTAAGGTCTTTTGGTGACCTTTTGTTGGTTTCAGAGGCTCAGATGGTGGAAAAGTGGACAAATGGGTCATGTGAATAAGGGAATGAGCTAGTGAGCACTTTTTAGGTGTTAACAGATTGCCCCCTAATGTGTGAGGGTAGGAGCTCATCGTATGGCCGATAGACATCATAGTTCTTTTGTCTTTTTTCAGGGGTTTAGGGAGAGAAGAGACCGGTTGGAGACTGGAGCCACGGCCCTTGGAAGCTGCAAAAACAAAAAATATTACATGGCCTCAATATGAATGAGGTATAATCTCTGATAATGGACGAGGCGGGCATTCCCATGCTCGTATCAAGACATATACATAACAATTAGTCCCAAGAAGGGGGATCTAATACATAAAGAATGTACTGGTACATCATAATGGTCCAGGGGGGACATTATTTTGAGATATACTCCTAATCATAACTGATCTCAATAACTGATACACTGGGTTAACTGATGAACTGCTGAAACTGAAGGTGTCCAACATCTGTAGGGACTCAAAGACTATGAGTTATCTCTGAGAAATAATGTAACTGTATACTCAAGGGAGTATGAAACTGGGGTACTTCTGAATACTGTCGCCATGCGCAACCCGGATATCTCTAGAAAAAGTGTAATTGGTATCCATAGGAAGATTCTCAAATGTGGAGGAGTCAGGAGGTATCCGGGGTTTTCAACTAATAACTGAAAGGATCAATGTCTTGTGCGAATATCAATGATGCGATCAAGGTGTTGAAGTCGAGCATGTGAGAAACAATCATTTGGAAAGGCACTGAGGATTCCTCTCGAAATGACTCGTAGGCACTCATCATAAATGGTAATGAGTCCAAGACACAGGGACCTCTAGGTCTATCCTCTGGTTGTCGTCGACAGAGGGAGACCAACAACTAACAAGGCAATGATTTTTCCTTGATAGGAGCATGAGGTGTAGAACTGAAGTGTTGTAGTACTGATGGTAGGACTGACATACTTGTGGGGATGGAAAATAACTGGGTGAAAGAGTGGGTAGACTCAAACTTCCTTTGTTCAGAGCATGATGACATGGTTGACCTGGCAACGTAGGGAACTGACTTATAGTTGAGGGGATCATTGCTTTGATTGACTGAATGGTATATATTGACTCTGGGAGGGGAGGACGAGCTGATAGGTGCTGTCAAGGGATTTTCAAGGTGACATACTGCAGAATACTCTGAATAAAGGCGACCAATCATGGGGAAGATGTCATATGAGTAGATGTGATCTGTCGTGGCGCCAAGAGTCACCATTGGGTCCTTCTTCGTAGTTTTAATGAGATCCAAGAAGGGATAAAAGAGTGCTCTGAGATGGTACTGTCCTATGGATTTGTGAGCCCAGGACTGTTCGTGCTCATTGGTGCTTTCATTTTTAAGGAGTCTGAAAGCGATAAGAAGACTTTGCAGTGGTTATGACTACTATCCTGTTTGTTTTACGAGCCTAGGATGGTGATTGCTCGTGGTCGCTTTCATGTTTAGAGAGTCTGAAAGCGGTAAGGGGACTCCATTGGTGTTTCTTTTTCGTAAGTTTAGTCTCCAAGGCCCGAAAAAGCATAAAATGATGCGGATGGAGAACTCTTCTAGCCGATGTGACTAGAGTATACCTTTTTCGTAATTAGTCTACGAGGTCCGGAAAAGGGGTAAACTTATACCAGGTAGACGCCCTTTCAGATACGTTTAGCGAGCATGAAAGGAAGCAAGATTGCTCGGCGATCTTTTCATTGTTTTAGGAGTCAGAAAAGAGCTTAACAGAAACTCCCTAAGTGCCTTTTTCGTAAAAGGGATTGCCCGGCCCGAAAAAGGGATAAAATTATACCGAACAAAAATAGATAGATGGGAGCGAGAAAAGGTCTCAAGCGTCATCATGTGTGTGGGATACTGGATCCGGTGCCATAAAGATTGTCACAAAGGGGGCTACGGCCGTTGTGGCACGCAAACCGATGCAATGAGAGGGCATTTTGAAAAAATGGCCAAAAAGTATGGGCGTGAGAGCGAGAAATGATCTCAAGCATCATCACAAGCGCGGGAAACTGAATCCGGCGATATAAAGATGGTCAACCACGGAGAACGGTGAATGTGGCACGCAAACCGAGGCGACGAGGGGGTATGTAAAAAATGCCCCAAAAATCTAGGGGTGAGAGTGAGAAATGATCTCAAGCATCATCACGAGTGCAGAAAATTGAATCCGACGATATAAAGACTGTCAAAAACGGAGAACGGCGGATGTGGCACGCAAACCGAGGTGACGAGGGGGGCATGGGAAAAAATGCCCGAAAAATCTAGGTGTGAGAGCGAGAAATGATCTCAAGCATCATCACAAGCGTGGAAAACTTAATCCGGCGATAGACTCGTCAAAAATGGAGAACGACGGACGTGGCACGCAAACCGAGGCGACGAGGGGGCATGGAAAAAATGCCCAAAAAATCTAGGCGTGAGAGCGAGAAATGATCTCATGGAGAAGATTCAGACTGATCTGGGGGTGTGACAGACTCTGGCTGTGAGCGGACTTTTGAAGTTCGCTCAGATCCCACTTATTCGTTCAGTGAGACGGCTCCTGAACAAGTTGGTGAGTTGGTGGGTGCCGGCGGAGGGTGCTTTCATTATTGGGGGTGAGAGGTTAGAGATCACCCTCACGGATGTCTATTTTCTAACTGGGTTGCCTCGTTTGGGGGAGGTGGGCAATCTCTTTCCGAGGATCCTGCCGGGTGTAGATATGGAGGACTTGTTACAGACCTTCTATGTTGATGATGCCATTTTGCAGAACAACTCTATTAGTCTGCGATCCCTACGTGAGTGGGATATGCGGGCTGTTGGGGCATGTGTTCTGCGGATATTGGGTGCTGTTGCGCCACATCGTTTGTTTGGGGGACAAACGATGTTGGTGGACTCTGTTCTTCGGGGGACTTATTATGCCTGGGGGCAGATGTTTCTGGCTGGTGTTCAGAGAGATCTGGACAAGGCCAGTCGAGAGGGAGGAGAGTTCTGTTATGCCTCCTTTCTATGCTATTTTTTCTTCGAGCGGTTACCGACCTTACGACCGCGGGTACCCATTCATGCTGGTCTGGTGAGTGAGCCTCGCATGATGCGGTGGGGGCAGATGATGCCTCGTGGCGGCGGTGGTGTCCACGGTTTCTTTACGGAGGATTTTTATCAACAGTGGGAGCAGATGCCCCTGCTGATTGAGGACTACCCCTATGCCGACATGGACTATCGAGGTGACCCAGAGATGCCTCGTGCCCCAGGACAGGCTTGGAGTTTAGACGGTATGTTTTGTGTTTTATTTTATACTATATCATGTGTTGTTTGATTTATCATCTATGATTATAGTTGGATAGTATATGATGGCTTACTTGCTTTGTGCAGATGTTGGTCCAGTGCCACCGGCCGACTACATGGCTCGTCGGGGGCGGGCGATGGTGGTTGCAGCGGTACCACCTCCACGCAGTGGAGGATTTGCGGCTCGTGGGCGAGGGGTTGGCCCTCGAGATGACGCCATAGAGGGTGTCAGACAGACCTTTGACAGGATCCTAGCTGGACTCCCCGAAGATGGTTGGAGAGACCTGGATCGGGATATTTTGGAGGGTTGCTTCGGTGCACCGCCTGAGTGGCGGTCGCTCTTGTTGAGGACAGCGATGTTTGTGGCGGAGCACAGGGGTGGTGGACGAGATGATCCGGCAGGGCTGGCTGAGAGGAGGATACGTCTGCGGGATGATCCAGCGGGGCCGGCAGAGCGAAGAGTTCGGGCTCGCCATGACCCGGCGGGGCCAGCGGAGGAGGAGCCGGAGGAGCCTAGGGATCCTGATGAGTAGATGATGTTGTATCTGCCCCCAAATGCTGATGAGCATATGGGGAAGCATTGTACTACTGATGTATTTTTTGTATATTGGGTGCTGAGGGCACCTATGACATGTTGACTATTATGGTTTATATATATGTGTGTATATATATTTGGATATATTGTCGTGTATGCACGTGGATGCACATTTTGTCTTTTGTATATGCCCGTGGAGGCACATGTTATGCACGTGGATGCAGTATTTTGTTATTTGTATATGCCCGTGGAGGCACATGTTATGCACGTGGATGCATTTTTTGGTTATGACATGATGTGATTGGTGTGCCAGTCAAGGACATTGTTGGCCATATGGTCTGCTACACTATTGAGGTGTCTTGGGACATGTGTGAACGAAATGGATTCAAACTGTCTAACCATTTGTTTAGTGCGCAGGAATTTTCTGAAAAGACAGGGATCGCGTACCTGGTAATCATTGTTGAGCTGGGAAACCAGAAGCTGTGAGTCCAAGAAAATGTTGAGGTGACAGATGCTCATTTGGAGAGCTGCGGCCAGGAGACCGGTCACGGCATCATATTCAGCTTGGTTATTGGTGGCGGCACCTAAACATACTCCGTCAATGTGAATTAACTCATGTGAAGGGGAGTATATTACCAAAGCTGTGGAGGCGAGATTGGGAGACCAACGGCTTGCACCATCAGCGAAACCGACATAGCAGAGTGGAAGAGGATCCATCTGTGGTCATGCAGAGAAAAACAAATATTTAGGTTTTTTTTTTTTGAATTTTTTGTGAGAAAAAGAAAGTAAGCCTATATTAGAATGGACAGTGGTGTCCATCAGATTTTCTATGGGTAAAACCATTTAAGGTACAACCCGTTACGTGGGTTACGTAGGGGATTGCCTTCTGAATCTGTCAGAATGTTTGTCCCCTGCCCGAGGCAAGTGTGTACGATGTAGGGGCCTTGCCACATAGATACAAACTTTCCCTTTCCGGTTTTGTCGTGGGCTTGATCGTAAGCGAGGACAAGGTCTCCCTCAGAAAAGGTTCTCGAGTGGACGTGTTTGTCGTAACTTAGTTTTGATCTTTGTTTGGCTGCTTCCATGTTTTGAATAGCTGTGCGCCGATCTTCATCGGCCTGCTCTAGGAGTAGTAAACGTTGCTCAATCGGGGAAGTGTCTGGTAGGAGTTCAACGGCGATATGTAAGGCTGGAATCTGACACTCGATAGGGAGGACGGATTCGACACCGTGAACTAAATGGAAAGGGGTAAAACCGGTGGCAGTTTTGGTTGAGGTGCGGTAAGCCCATAGTGCCGGGAAAAGCATGTGGTGCCAATTGGATTTATGTTTGTCTACAGTGCGTTGGAGAATGGTCTTCAAAATTTTATTGATTGCTTCGACTTGGCTGTTTCCTTGGGGATAGTAGGAGGAAGAGAAATGGTGTTCAAATTTCAACATGGTTGATAATTATTTCCAGACGGCATCTTCGAAGTGAGAGCTGTGGTTAGAGACTAGTTGCTTCGGCACTCCGAAACGAGTGATAACATGGTTGAAGAAAAACCGTGCTGCAGTGTCGGCCTTGCAATTGTAAGTCGGCATGGCTTCCTCCCATTTGGTGAAATAATCTACGGCCACAACAATGTGTTTGTGACCACCGGCTGACGTGGGGTTGCAGTCGAGGAAGTCGATGGCCCATTTGCAGAATGGTCCAACAGTGACGACTGGATGAAGGGGGGCGGGGGGGGGTTCTTGCTTTGGGAGCAAAGAGTTGGCAGTTCTGGAAATGCTTGATTGCGGTGATACAATCACTAAACAATGATGGCCAAAAATAACCTGCCCGAATGATCTTCTGGGCGGTGGCCATGCCGGAGAAATGGCCTTCGCAGGCACTGCTATGACAATCATTGAGGACTTGTTCTGCCTTAATATGGGATAGGCAGCGGCGTAGGATGGTATCAACGCTGCGTCGGTAAAGTACATCCCCTAACAAGAGGTATCAGGGGGCATGGTGTCGTATGCGACGGCGTCCTTCACGATCGATGTTTGGTCAAATTTTTTGCGTGCAGAGGTAAATCAAAATGTCTCCGTACCATGGGTCGTCAGACGAAATGATGAAGATTTGTTCGTCAATCAGATCCGTTTGGATAGCGGGTGATGACGAAGAGGACGGGAGGTCGGTGATGAGGTGAGCAAGCGCAAGGGCTTTGGTGCTTTTAGGAGTTTTGAAAGTAAGGTCATATTCCTGGAGGATAATGACCCATTTAGCAACACGACCTTGTAGGAGCCGCTGGGTTAGGAGATAGACCATAGGGTTGGAATCGGCCACAACCGTGGTATGACTGAGTAGAATGTAGTGCCGCAATTTTTGTACGGAAAAGACTACAGCTAGGGCTAATCTTTCCTCATATGGGTAACATAGGGGTGGGCCAGACAAGGTCTGGCTGACGTAATATATCACATGCTCTTAGTGAGAGGCATCTTCTTGGACCAAGACCTCGGACACGGCATGTTCAGATGTCGAGACATAAAGGGTGAAGTCTTGAGAGAAATCCGGAGGGGATATCAAGGGGGCTTGTGTGAGAGCTTTCTTGAGGGCTTCGAATGCCGTGTCTGCTTGCTCATCCCAAACAAAGGGCATGTGGGTACGAAGTAAGCGTAAGAATCCATGGACTTTGGTGGCGTAATCAGGAACGAAGCGCCTAAGGAAATTGGACCTCCCTTGTAGACTCTGGAGCTGTCGAAGCGTGCGAGGAGGGGGAAGTTCTAAGATGGCTTTGACTTTTAGGGGATCAACAGTAATTCCATCTTGGGAAACAATAAAACCCAACAACCGGCCTGCCGGAACGCAAAAGACACACTTGTGTGGGTTCAAGCGGATTTTATATTTGCGACAACGCAGGAAAACTTGCCGGAGGTCGTTAAGGTGGTCTGATCGTTTTCGGGAATGAGCTGTAAGGTCATCAAGATAGACTCGCAGGATATGGACCAAGTCGTGAAAGCAATAGGTCATGGCTCGCTGGAAAGTGGCACCATCATTTTTAAGGCCGAATGGCATGACGCGATAGGCAAAGGTGCCCCATGGGGTGGTGAAGGCAGTCTTGTACTGGTCCTCCTTGCGGATGTGAATCTGGTTGTATCCGGAAAACCCGTCCATGAAAGATAGGACTTCATGGCCCGCACACTCATCAATGAGTTGGTTAATGAATGGCGTGGGGAAATTGTCTTTTGGACAAGCGTGGTTTAAATCACAGAAATCAGTGCATACTCTAAGGGTGACTTGCTTTTTGTTTACGGGAACGGGGTTCGACACCCAGGTGGTGTATGAAATAGGATAAATGAATCCTACTTTGCGAAGTTTCTCAACCTCAGCTTTAACAGCGGGGAGTTTGGAAGGATGAATGGGTCGCTGTTTATGACGAACAGGGGATACCTCAGGCCATGTATCAATGTGGTGCTCTATAATGGCGGGGTCAAGACTAGGCATTTCGGTATAGGACCAGGCGAAAAAATCCTGGAATTCTTGAAAAATCTTTTTATACGCCTGAGTTTCTGCTTGAGTGCAAGATGAGCCCAGCGAGATGAGCTCAGGTTTCCCTGGTGTTGTGGAAATATCTATTTGTATAATGGGGGAAATGTTGGACATGTTCCCTTCTTCGAAGGCATCCGGTGCTGGGATGGGGTCCTTTAACCAATCGACCTTAGTGGGTATGAAATCTTTTGATTCGATCGATAGCTGGTTGGACGCGGTGGATGTAGATGCTTCCGGGAGGAAGTACGAGCGATGATGCATATCATCCCAAGGGTAGTCGGGTGCAGTGAGTGTCTCCAAAATTTGCTCATCAGTATTGAAGTAGTCAGACCATAAATCAAGGGGTTCTGGTTTGAAAGTTGTTGAAATCATATAGATTGTATTGACTTCTTCCGACGAGGATGATGGCGGGGGGTAGATCTCCTCGATGAGGGGAGGAGATATCTCCAAATCGACGTTGTTTAACTCATACAATGCTGCTCTATAGTCCGGGAGATCAGGACAATGGTGAGAGTAGTGGCCGTACACACTACATATGGCACATGGATGGTTGGTGCGTAGTGATCTATCGCGAGGCTGAGGAGGTGGCTCTAGTCTAACTACCGGGATGCTGATGTCATCGTCTAACATATTCATATGCTCCTGGAGCGCTGGTAACTATGGGCATTGATGAGTTGGATGGCCTATCTCATCGCACAACGAGCATTTAGGAGGAGCTCGAAACACGGGTGGGGGTTTAACTGCCTTAGGAGGTGGTATAGCAGTGTATGGTTGTGGACCTCTGCCCCCAGTGGGATTGACGAGAGGAGTAGGATTCATTGACGATGAAGGGATTGTGACACTAGGAGGAGGTTTCATTGACGCCGAAGGGATTGTGACCCGAGGAGGAGGTTGAGTAGTGGTAACAATAGGTTGTATCGGTTGGAGGATGACGTTTGGTGTCGGAGGTGGAACGGGAGGGGGAATGTACCACATGGGTAACCCCAAGGTTAAACCGGGGAGACTAAGGGTAGCCATAACCGGGGAACTTACCATGCCTGAGGGAGGGAATAGGAAGGGGATAGTGTGAATAGGTGTAGCGCCAATGTGACTAGGTACCAATGGTGGTTTAGGAAACAAAGGCGATTTATTATTGGATGTTTGTAGATTGTGGGAAAGAGTACATAGGTCAGATACGGCGGTCGCGGCTAGCGGGGGTGGAATAGATTGAAAGGTTGAGGTCATTGGCGTATCTGAGTAAAGTCTGGGTCCCACAGAAGAAACGAAGGAAGTGGTTGCACTAGAAACGGGTTGTTCAACCATGGGGAGAACATTTTCGGGTGCTGCAGGGGCATTGGGATCATAGTAGGTGAGTTGGTCGATTTTGACCACGCGTCCCTCATGGGGGAACATCATGGTATGAAAAACGGATGAGGCAACTACTTTCATGGCGTACATGTAGCTACGGCCAAGTAAGAGGTTATAATCGAGTTGGGAATTAATGACCTCTATATCGATGAGCACAGTTTTACCACCCAACTGGACGGGGACATTGGGTAGTAGACCTTGGGGTTGAGCTGACCGGCCGTCATAGGCCCGCAATGCAGTGGTTGATTGCTGGAGAGTAGGTGATCGCAACTTCTTCCAAACGAATGTGGACATGACGCATGTAGAGGCACCTTCATCAATGATACATCGATGGATGAGAAGATTCCGAATGGAAACAGAAACTTGGACTGCTATGGTGGAAGGCAGACGTGGTTCGGACTGGTCCAAATCAAAGGTCATCAATTTCGAATCATTTGGGTCAATCGCCCCAATGGCAGAAAGTAAAGTCTTGCGCTGCGTAGGATAGTTTTTCAAGACTTCTAACACGGACATGGCTGCGGGAGACTGAGCTAAGTCATCGACGATGTTGTAATTTGACGCAGCCCGTGCATTAGTGTTGTGGTGATACAGCGAAGTGGGAAGCGAGGTGCTTTAGAGGTGCCATCGAGTGGAAGCGGGGGTATACGTAACGTCTGATCTGTGGGATGAGCGTTAGTATCTTTATCGGCGGGGGGGATTCAGAGGTAGACCCATACTGGTTTCGACGGGTTTGGATGTTGACATCGGCAGTTGACATCATCAACAAGTGGTGTGTACCTGAATCAAACATTGGTTGATCAAGAGCAGCGTAAGTGATTTGTTGTGGTGGCACATTTCCCTGTGGGGGAGCTAATGGCTGAGTGTTCACCACTGCTTGTGTTGGAAAAGGGTTTTGTAGCACCAAAGGTTGATGTTGTGGTGGTGGAGGGTTGGGTGGTGGCTGAGGAGCCGCTTGTCCTTGACGATGGGCATCGTCCATCCAGAGTTGTCGAGCTCGCTCCAAATGTGGGCAAGCGTGTGTATAGTGGCCATAGACCCCGCAAATAGAACAAGGATGATTTGTTCGCAAACTAGGGTTTTTGGCTTGCTTGGGCGGCCGATCAGGGTTCTGATGAGCAGGTGCCGCGTTATTATTTTGTGGAGGATGGGGAGGTTGTGGACCTTGGTTATTGTGTTGGTTATTGCCACGGTTACGTCCTCTTCCACGGTTTTGTTTCCCACCCTGGTTGCGTTGGTTATTTTGGTATTGGGGCTGATTTTGTTGTGCATATACCTGCCCTTGAGCATTAGGGGGATTTTGGGGACCGCAGGTGCAGGAGCAGGTTGCGGTGGATAATATGCTGGTGGAGCTGGAGGTGGTCCAGCTGCCTGTTGGGGTTGTTGGTACCCCTGAGCTGTTGGAGGTGTGAGATTAGCTGGTGCAGCTGGCTGTGGGTAATGCATCTGTTGTTGTGGGAACTGAATGGGGTTCTTTGTGGCAGGTTGATTATAGTATGTAGGAGGTACATATGCCAATGGCGCTTGCCCATAGCAATGTTGTGGACAAGAGGGTCCATGAATGTGATGGGTCTAGTTTGTTGGAGCGTAAGAAGTTGTTGCTCCGGAACTGGATGTAGCCCTAGAGAGGTCTGGGGCGGGCATGGTGCTCACCATGCTGAAAGGTTTAGCTTGCGGTGTGATTTGGCCAATAATGCCATCAGTGGCATGTGATGCCCCCGGCGCGTCCCTGCGTGAAGAGTCGCCCCGTGGGGCGTCCGGTATGATTGTGTATAGATAACCCGACTGGGCGTAAATGAGATCAAACTGTTGGGCTTTGAGGATGGCCTCTTATTCAGACTGGGGTCTTTCGGATGCCACATCCTTCGCAATGAGAGGGAGGAGGGATTTTAGAAACCAATCTAAGAAGATACGGTCATCTAACTTGATTTTGCAGAGGCTTCGGCGTCGACGCCACTCATGAATGTGGTCAGTGATGTGGGTGGCCGTGGTTTGTCTACAAGACAGTAGGATCTCGACTCCCGCGTCATAGCGGACAGGTATCTGGAAGAATTGCAAGAAGGTCGAGGCAAGGGAGGTAAAGGAGGCATGCGTCCCATGGGGCTGCTCGATATACCACTTAGCTGCAGAGCCAGTGAAGGTGCGCTGTAATAGACGGAGGCAGACAGAGTCGTCCACTATGGAGTTGGAGGAACATCATAGATGGAAGGACATGATATGGTTCTGGGGGTCCTCACCTGCCTTGCCCTCAAACTTAGGGATGTCGGAGGGGAGTTTGGTGGGCATGTGAGGCCACGCAGGATCGTGTCTGATAGGATCATTGGTGAGCCTGGCTAAGTCTGGCAAGTTCAGACTCGCCATGTACGATAAACTAGCAGATGTAGTGACTGGGACTGGGACATGCCTAGTCATGGTGGTATGATATAGGGGTCCAGTAGCGCCTAAAGGTATGCTAGGGATTGAAGGTATATGTCCTCCAATAGGTGTGGTCTGGTGTGGGCCAGCGCTTCCAAGTGCAACATGGGTTACACTTGGGTTAGGAATAGTAGTGGCGATTCCTGGAATCGGAGTTGTGGGAATTAGAGGGGGTGTGACCCCTATGTTGGGCATACCCATAACAGGTGGTGGTCCCGTGTTGGGGATTCCTATAACAGGAGGTCGCCCTGTGTTGGGCATTCATAAATGTGGAGTGTCCGCCATATTAGGCATACCTAGGGGGGTAGGTGTTGCAATGGATGGCATTGCAGTAGAAGGGTCAATAGACGTCTCTCCTATGGTGCTGGTAAAGAGTGGATCAAATGGTGTTCCAGACATAATGTTGGTTGGGAATAACGCAGTGGGGTTTTCGGATTCTGCCTCAGAATCAGAAGTGAAGTGAGGCGTGTCAGAATCAGATGACTATCTAGTTGACCGACGATGTGTCGAGTCAAGGGATAAGGCTCGGCGTCTGTGACGTGGCGAGCCAAGTAGACTGAACTCTGGGAGTTCGCCCTATAGACGACGAGAGCGTCTAAAATTCTCAATGGTGAGAAAATAAGTTTTTGTGAAAAAATCTGTATGTGTAAAATGGTAATATATGAAAAACTCAAAACCCTAATGCAACCAAGGGTGCAAGAAGGGGAGTAAAAATGAAGGCTCTCAGGCCAAAAAATCAACCTCAAAAAAGGCACTTATTCTAGCAGCTGTGCTACAATAAGTGGAGGGATGCAACAAATGGTCAGAGTATCAACATGCAAACAGCTTCTAGAAAAAATAGGTGTAACTAGACCAAAGGTGGGTTGAATCATGCAAACACCTAACTAAAAGTATTGTGAATCAACAAACTATATTCTCTGCAAGGTGATGAAATCCAAGTCAGACAATATTGAGTGTTGAGTCCATGGCTAGATATCCCCCTACCGGGAGGGACACCGGGTAATCAATCCTAAAGAATGGCTACTAGGATACTCCGTTCATGACGCGTCGAGAAAAGGTAAATCTGTCGTTTGGTCCTTTATCGCAATATCCCAATACAGGGATATCCCGAGAACTGTGAATGGTAGCCCTTCGGTTACTGAATGGATTTCGGTATTCCACTCAGGCTTCCGGAACCATCCTCGCGACTTCAACCCTCCTAGGGGAGAGGCCTTCCCACAAACCGGTTGTGACCGCGCCAATAAATACTAAGAGATTTTAGCTCCCTAAAGGACAACAACTATGTCTCAGATGTAATAACTGAGGGGTGTTATTGGAACACCTATCCCCTCAATACTACCGAGCTACAAAGTTCTTTTAGTGTTCCCCAAGTGGGGTTAAAAGTGGGTTGAAATTAGGGTAAGTTTTAAGGCTCAGTTTAAAATCAGTGTTTGATTGGGTGCACGTGTGGTATTTTAAACTGGAAATTGAAAAAAGTAAATGCTAAGTATTCAAAAAACAAAGGATCTTTCAAAAACAAAAACAAATTTTATGACTTTTTCAATAAATGGAAATTAAATGCTTTTCAAGGACTATTTGAAAAACACAGGATCTTTCAAACAAGAAAGCAAATAAGATAACTTTTTTAAGAAATAAATGGATTTCTTTTTCAAGGAAATTGCTAAGGGCAAGATTTTAAAGAAGTAAACAGGAATTTTTTTTTAACCTAGATAAACTGCAAACTAAGTCTTTCTTTCACTTTCTTGAAAATTTTTAAAAAGACTTCTAGATGTGCATTCTAAATAGTAAAATTTTTTCTATGGCTATAAAATATGCAGAATTTAATACTGTAAAAATGTGCTATGTGGGCAGAAAATACAGTAAAAATTAATTTTTTAAATCGGAATGGCCGAATGAAAAAATTAGCATCACGGGTTTTGATAGAAAAGCCGCGATGGACCGCGCGGGTTTCTGTCGCACAGTCGCGATGGACCACGCGGGATTTCGGCGCACTGTCGCGATGTGCAAGGCCGAAAATGTCCGCGAAGCCGCGATGTGCAGCGCGCAAATAGGCCACGAAGCCGCGGGGAACCGCGCGGAAAAGGGACGCGCAGTCGTGATGTGCAGCGCGGCAAAAGACCGCGAAGCCATGATGTGCAGCGTGCAAATAGGTCGTGAAGTCACGGGGAACCGCGCGGAAAAAATCCCAAAAGCCGCGATGGACCGCGCGACTGTCAGGCTAAAAACCGCGAGGCGAAAGCCGTGCACGGAAGCCGAAAAATGAACCCGAAAATTGAGAATTCCGGGCTGTTAATGGCAATAGATGGGGCCAAAACCTAGAGCAGCAATGGATCTGCTGTCTAGGATGGCAGATCTATGGATCTAAAGGCTAAAAACTAATAAAAAACTAAGATTGAAAGCAAAATTTGAGATCTATTGTTCAAAGCCAGCGGAGTCGCCAAAAACTGTTGGCCCGGTTTTGCAACCAGGCTTAGTGCTATGGGCACCTGCTAACTAGTAGCAACAGTTTCAATAGAATTAAACAAGAAACTAATCTAAACAAAACTAATCATGGATCTATGCAAGAATATAAGCAAATTATGGAAATATTTTAAAAACAAGAACAAGAAAATATGAAAGAATAAATTTGTATTTAAAAATGGGGCAAGCTAATGCTTGCAATAGTAATACCTCCAATGGTGAAGGTTGATGTAGAGCAACTCCCAAGATAAGTAGCTCCAAGCTCCAAGAGGTCTCCTTCTCCAAGGTTGCTTATAATGGCCAAAATGCTCAAGGGAGATTTCGGCAGCATGAGGATGAGATAATGGATGAATGTGAAATGAGGAGCCCCTACCACCTTTTTATAGGTTTTGGTGGTGGGGAATACCATTTGTGGTTTTGTGGAAACCAAATGGTATTAACCAACATGGTTTAGGTACTTTTCCCTCCTTTTTCCTTTTTTGAATAAAATTAATATTTTAATTTCCTTTTTAATATTTTTTGGGAATTTGGACCCTTTTTGAGGGTTTTTTATGCTTTTCAGGAAAAATAATCTTTTTGAGTGGGAAAAAGGGGTGTACTAAGGTCTTTTGGTGACCTTTTGTTGGTTTCAGAGGCTCAGATGGTGGAAAAGTGGACAAATGGGTCATGTGAATAAGGGAATGAGCTAGTGAGCACTTTTTAGGTGTTAACAGCATGGACCCTGATTGATGCAGGTTATTGTTATATACTAGGCATATAGCCCCAATGTATTTGGTTGATGTTTTATTATGAGATTGGGTACAAAACCCTAATATACTAAGATGATCTTTGTTACATACTGTGCAGAGTTATGATATGCATGATTGAATTTTATATCTGTTGAGTGTAGACTCTGGAGCACATGGATGACCTATGTACTAGGCATAAGCCCCGATGTACATAGAGGGTTTTATTATGTACCGGGCATAAGCCCTGATGTACATAGAGTGTTGGGCATAAGCCTTGGAGCACTCCAAGCTTGATAATAAATACCAGATCCAAGGCCATTTGTATTTCTAGATGTGCTTCACAAACACATTCTAGTAGTAGTGTTGAGCGGGATGATCTGAAATTGCACTAGCGTAACGCCTATGTGAGAGTGTTGAGCCAAAGCTCTGAAGAGCACTCGGGGTTACTTGATCTTAAAAGTGTTGATTCAAGAAGACTCTGAATAGCACTACTATTCATCACAATTATTTAATTGGTTAAATGAATCATTTCTATCTCTCATCAAAGACTGCGGGAGCTACCATGTTAAATGAGGGAATCCAACATGCAAGAGGGACCTAGAGTTACCTAACCTAGTCGACTATCCAAACCTACCAAAAAGGCCTTGTCCAAAGGTTGGACACTGTATTAAAAGATTACCAAAGAATTATTATACTATTTAATAAATTAAATAATCAGATTGATTATCTATAAAAGAAGTCTCACTTATGTATAAATAGTATGCATGAAATATTTGCATAAGACATTATTTATACTATATATGTATAAAAAGTATGCATAACATATATGCATAAGGTAATTATTTATATTGAATATAAAGAAAATATTATGATCTAAATTAATAGAAACACATAAGTTGTAAACAAAGTAAATAATATATAAAGGTTCCTTTAAAACAAATCACTGAGGAACAAGTTAAAAGTCCTAAATAAACTAGGAGTGAGAATTAATTAAATTATTCTCTAGATATATTAACATAAAACTAGAGTTAATATTATAAATATTGTTATTAACTCAACAAATATATTCCAAAAGTTAACCTAAATAAAGAGGGACAATTGCCAAAGTAAGGATCATCTTTTCTTTCTATCATTCTCCTATGGTAAGAGAAGAGAATTTTCCCATGGAAACTGAAGGAGCTTTTTATTTTCAAGAACTGTTTATTATCAACAATCTGCCCTAGGTCCTCTATTGTCCTATTGCATGTAGGAACCAGCTCGGGGGGATCCATTAGTGAACCAGGAATGGTTCAGGGTCAAGGTTGGGAGGAACGTGGTATTCCCAAAGTCATTCAGCTCAATTATTCTACAAGTCAGCTAGATCAATACATACTTGTTTTCAGTATTCAATGTTTGAAAGTATGCAGGTCTGTACCAACAGCATGATCAAGCTGCAACTATCCAGGTATGAGTTATTCTTATGTTCTTTTCAAATTGTTTTAGGCTGTTTAATTCTGTCAAAGATTCTTCCCCATAGTAACCTGGTAGTATTTATTTGTTTGAGAGCAAGGGCTTATGGCATTGGCTCTCCTAGGTAAATATTCTCAAACTTATAAGATTTCATGCTAAGCTTAAATTAAAACATTAACATCAATCCCTTACTCATAAATATCTTTATTTAAATAACTGAACCTCTTAAACAAAGTTTCTAGAGGTTTCTTTTTAAAATTCCAATTTAAAATACAGTAAAAAGAACTTAGCCATCGTTTTAGATTTTATAAATCAACCACCACCATACAATTATCTAAAGTCTCCTTCCACAAGCTAAATATTTTCATCTAGCATTTTTTTACAGAATATATAAAATAAAAGCTAAGTTTTAGGATTGAACCCTCTGCTCTTTATCATAAAACAAACTTCATTACAGGGATCACGCTATTGCGCGGATCTTTTCCTTCCCATAAAAATATTCAAGCCATAAACATAGGACAAACAAAAAGAAAATGAATTCAATTTCAATGCTAGGGCTGGATCGTCAAGCCATATAAGAATATTAAATTTAGAAATCACTTCCTACACTTTCCCTATCATTTAATTAAACCGATTTCACACAGTAAGTTTCATCCTCAAAGAATTAGCTAAAATGCAGGGAGCATTACTCTCTACATAAGCTATAATCTCTTCCCCAACTAGAAATACGATAATCCAACTTTTACTTATTAAATTCCCATTACAGAAATAAAATCAATTTTCTATACAGAAGCATGAAAAAAAATGCATAATCCGGCTAGGGATTTTCCCTTTAGTAATTTAAAACAAACACTTCAATTTCTCAATCTACAGTAAGTTTCATTTTCCAGAGTAGAGATTAAAATTAAAATGACGGGAGTAAAAATCAAAGTTACTATGAATTATAAATTAGACATGCAACAAAGGATAAATACATAGGTTAAGCCTTATTCAAACTGAGGAATCTTACACAGGGTTTTCGCTTAATGCCAAGTCCCATTATACCCTCAACAATGACAAAGGACAACTAAGCATTTTCTCATATAAATTTATCAAACCCTGGGGCTTATCAAAGTCACCTAACTTATGGAAAGTGAAACATCTAAACATACTAATATTTCATACATCCAATGCCTTTGGGCTTTAGTATTAAAATAACATGCATAGTCCAACCATAAGTTTATAGGAGTAATAAAATGCACCCATGAAATTTACAGAGGTGAAATAAAAGAGCCTCATCAATAGTTAAAAGTTTCCCCAAAAGCCATAACCGTATATTGAATTACACTGGAGAAAAGTTAAAGAGCTTCCTCTATCTAAAAAATGCCTTACAGGCTACAACTCAGTCAACACTAAGGATTACATATTACAGAGTGCGCCACAGGGTGTGACCACGACTTGCATAATCAAACCAAACATCACATTCAAACTCTAGATGTAAATCCCTTCCCAAAATTGGTATTTACAGAGCCAAACAAATCGATAGTCAAACTTTAGCTCAAAGGGAGGAAATGGCCAACAGAGGGCCAGAATTACCCATGAAATCCATAACTACGAATGCCCCATGCCAATCTCGAACCACATCACCAAGGCCCTACCAAGTTCAAACCAAAACGTATTATGTTACAACCAGCAAACAAAATATGTAAATGAAAGTATTGAAAACAAGCACTGAGTACAGGGGTTACCTCACAAAGGCTCCACGCTAGCTAGTTCAGAGCAGGTCGAGCCCTACCATGGGTGCCTCCAAACCCAGAAGAGCATGGCTCTACTTTCCCCTCCAAACAAACAAAACTATAATGCAATGGATCATACAAACCCTTAGGGTTTTTTCGTAAACACCATTCAGCTAGGCTCCATTCAAATGGTTGGGAGTTGGACACCATTAAATGCATTACCAACGCCCACTAACATCTGAATTATTAACCCACTTCATATAGTTGTAAGCTCCACTTACACATTTGCAAGATTTACATTTTTAATATGGATCAAGAACCATATTATTAACCTCTTACATAGATATAACGCTTATTTCATTAAATTTGGACAAATTAGGCAAATTTTGGACTAAGAAGGTGTGAATTTAGACTCTGAAAGTGTCAATATCAACCTTTCTAAAGTGAAAAAACGGGTTTGAAAAGTGGCAATATTGGATTTGAAAAGTGTGTTTTTCCATTCGAATAGTGTGTTTTTTGACTACTTATGTACCTTAAAATTGCAGTTTTTTTGTTATGAAACTATGAATTTCAATTCAAAATAAGTGAATTTCAAATAAAAAAAATGCAAATTTTGATTTGAAAAGTGTGAATTTAAAATATAAAAATGCAAATTTTGATTTGAAAAGTGTGAATTTCAAATAAAAAAATGCCAATTTTGATTTGAAAAGTGTGAATTTAAAATCAATAAATGCAATTTCGGATTTGAAAAGTGTGAATTTCAAATAAAAAACTACAATTATTTTTTTGAAAATTGCAATTTTCATTTGTAAATGTTCAAAATTTTAATGTGAAAAATTCAATGTTAAAAATATCCAGTCATTGTTACAATAACAAGTCAATCCGCTAAGTTATAACATATAAAAATGGTTTGTCCCGGCTTCTATTTTTCGACACGAAGGATTGTCTGCCCCTTCTTTTCGTAGTTAATTGTGAAAACATTTATCCAGCAATTAAGCTGTATCCATAATGGAGAGCACAAGAAGGATCGACCGACCCTTCTTGCAGTGTCGATCTATTATGAAAATCATATTGGGAATAAGAAGCGTTGGTCGACCCTTCAATTTCGAGGGAATTGTTAAACTAGAATACCTTGGAATTTATAACATATAAAAATAGTTTGTCCTGACTTCCGTTTTAGGACAAGAAGGATCGGCCGCCCCTTCTTTTTGTAGTTAATTGTGAAAACATTTATCCAAGCATTCAGCTATATCCATAATGGAGAACACAAGAACGATCGGCCAACCCTTCTTGCAGTGTCAAAATATTATGAAAAGAATATTGATAATAAGAAGAGTCGGCCGACCCTTATTTCAGTGTCGAACTATTATGAAAATAATATGGGGAATAAGAAGGGTCGACCGACCCTTCAATTATGAGGGAATTGTAAAAACAGAACACCTCGGAAGTTATATCATATAAAAATGGTTTGTCCCGACTTCCGTTTTACAACAAGAAGGATCGGCCGCCCCTTCTTTTCACAGTTAATTGTCAAAACATTTATCCATCAATTCAACTATAGCCATAATGGATAATACAAGAAGGATCGATCGACCCTTCTTGTAGTGTTGAACTATTATGAAAAGAATATTAGGAATAAGAAGGGTCAATCGACCCTTCATTTAGGAGGGAATTGTAGCAATAGAACACCTTGGAGAAAGAGCAGTCGCTCTTTCTCTGAGAATATTTCTACTTGCTAGCAAAGTCTTTAAAGCAAAACTTCTATAAATTTTGTGACACGTGGAACGCTTATATTGTGACACATGGCATATTTGATTTTTAAAATTAGTTTAAAGATTGTTTAAATGAATATTAAGGAAATTAATGGTACCATTTAACGTTTGGGGACTATTTTAAGCTCCTGCGTTTTCTGAACCAGCAACGAGGATGTTATATGACCAGGGTTCAAATGAGAAGTATAGCTTGCAGTTTGTGGAGAAATGAGAAGTAGTTGGAGATGAAGATGGTGTAAGGAATTTATGGTTGAGTTGCTGAGTAGAAGTTCCTTAACGAAGTTTAAAACTGATACACTCCAAATCAATTTTAAACTTATAATAGTTGAGCTGCCCCATTATTCCTCGAGAATGGGGCAATTCCCCAGTAGACAGAGCAAAGAGAATGGGGCAGCTCCCTAGTAGACAGAGCAAAGAGAATGGGGCAGCTCCCTAGTAGACAGGATCGAGGTACCAGAGTTGCAGCCAGCTAGTTGGTGAATGGACTTGCGAGTGAAGAATCGAGAAGGATCCATAAAGCCGCACATGTGAGGGCAGGCAAGTGGAAACAAGGGAGGTGGTATATTGCATGGGGCATGCGTGCCATGTTACGAGCACCTGTGTCGAGGATCCTCCCCCATGTGCCCTCCTCGTGTCCGACACATGGCCCCTTGTATAATGCTGACTCCCGCATCCAGGGTTAATATGTGGTATACTTGATTCACATAAACAATTTTGTTTCTTAAAAATAATCATGGGAAGTAATTGCATAATTTAATATATGGTATACTTGATTCACATAGGATGAATCTTACGGTGAATATTATTCATCCTACCGTAGGCCATTTAATGCACTGGCAGCAGACATGTTGGCCGTTGAATTTTCAAGGAATCGATTGGAGTGATACGTGTACGATTAATCCAGTAAAATATTTTTAATCCATCAACACAGTGGCCACTCACTATATATAGGCTAACCATGCCCCATATCACAACAAACTGAAATTGTCCAGGAAGCCATGGAATTTTCTTTTACTTCCTCTGTTGTTTTATGAGAAATTCTTGAGTCTTATGATCGCTCCCCAGTTCTCCTCATGATATATGATTTTTTACCACCAACCTTTTCATTTAATTATTGCCCATAGTTGATTATGAGTTTTTCCCACGAACCTTTTCATTTAATTATTGCCCGTAGCTGATTATAACTTTTTCCTGCAAATGATGGAGCATTTTGTTTAATTATCTATCTTGATGACTGCTACAATTGTTGATGACCGCATGTGACAATGGTGCCATCCCATCCTTACATCCATCTATTGTAGATCTATCTCACTGATCACATTATCAGGTTGAATTATTGCACGTCGTCACATGTATTGGTCACATGTATTGTTGTTATTACCCGTAGTTGATTATAATGTTTTCTCACGAATGATGGAGCATGCCATTTAATTATTGCCCATATTTGTCATTATTGTTTCATAGTTGCATATTCTTGCTAGATGACAGTGATTATAAAATTTTTGTGGGCGAATTCATGTCAGACCTCTGTTAGAAAACGACGGCTCCATTCCGTCCATATATCCATCAATGACAGACCTACGAATCTCTTCCGGTCATGTTGTTAGATGCCTAACATTGCAAGATAAGAGGTTCTGTGTACAAATGATGGTTCCTAACAGAGATGCAATGGGTTGCTTCACAACTACGTTAAGCTTTTCGTTTATTTTATTGCCCGTAGTTGATATATGGGCATTTTGAGCTAAGTCCCAATACATGGATTTGTCATTATGTTCCTTGGAACCAATCACGTTTTCGTCTGTCACTCTTCTTTCAATAACTGGATTTGTCATTATGTTCCTGGGTATGCATGGATTTGTCATTATGTTCCCAGGTATGCAACGAGGAGGGGATGGAGCCATAAGGTTCGTGGTAAAAACTTATACTCAACTACGAGCAATAATTAAACGAAAAGCTTAACGTAGTTGTGAAGCAACCCATTTCATCTCTATTAAGAACCATTATTTGTACACATAAATGTTGATCTTGGAATGTTAGGCATCTGACAACATGAACAGAAGAGATTGGTAGGTCTGCCATTGATGGATATATGGATGGAATGGAGCCGTTGTTTTCTAACAGAGAATCTGAATTCGCCCACAAAACTTATAATCACTGAAATCCAGCAAGAATATGCAACTATGGAACAATACATGTGACGACGCGCAATAATTCGACCTGAAACCGTGACCATTGAGATAGATCTGCGATAGATGGATGTAAGAATGGGATGGATCCGTCGTCACATATGGTCATCAACAGTTGCAGTAGTCATCGAATGTTGTTTTAGTACCAGACCATGCTGTCAACTTCTTCTTACTGCGCCAAGTAGAAGGTAGAAGGACTGTGCTTTCATAGTCAGCAACGTTCTGTTCATTCAACTCCAGTTATTTTCGGATTTCTTTGGGATGAAGAAACAAATTGTTCGTGGGGGAGATGCTGGAGGATCTTAGGTCGGCCGCCCGACTAGGTCCTTCGTTTGACCACTTCAGAGAACATGTCAAACCATTGTGTCGATCAATGCTAAATTGTAATTAGCATTATAGTGTGTCTGGGAAGGCATGCATGAGTTGCCTTTTTTTGAAATTATACATGGAATGTGTTGAATATAATTGTACCACTGAAGAAAAAACTATTCAGTAATGATAGTCTATAAATTTCCTTCCTTTCTCTGTTAATTTTTATTTCCCGCAATGACAGTCTGTAAATTTCCTTCCTTTCTTTGTTAATTGTTATTTGCAGTAAATTATGTGTGTCTATAAATTTCCTTTATTTCTCTCTTAATTGTTATTTCTAGTAGATATTTTCCATTGCGTTATTTTTCATGCTTGGATGAAAGTAATATTAAATCAGAATTCATATTTTTATGCTCTGGTTTATCGCATCTAAGTATTCACCAATTTTATGCTAAAATTGATATTGGATTCATTTATGACCAATGCCCAATATTAATGGAGAACAAAAGAAGGATCAACCGGCCCTTCTTGCAGTGTTCAACATATAAAAATAGTTTGTCCCGACTTCCATTTTTCGACAAGAAGGATCGGCCGCCCTTCTTTTTCGTAGTTAAGTGCGAAAACCTTTATCCAACAATTCAGTTATATCCATAATGGAGAACACAAGAAGGATTGGCCGACCCTTCTTATAGTGTCGAAATATTATGAAAAGAATATTGGTAATAAGAAGGGTCGACCGACCCTTCTTGTAGTGTCAAAATATTATGAAAATAATATGGGGAATTTTTTATTTGTAAATTGCAATTTCCATTTCTAAATGTTCAAAGTTTTAAGGTGAAAAGTTATAACATATAAAAACTGTTTGTCCTGACTTCCATTTTCCAACAAGGAGGATCAGTCACCCCTTCTTTCATAGTTAATTGTGAAAATATTTATCCAACAATTCAGCTATAGCCATAACGGAGAATACAAGAAGGACCGACCAACCCTTCTTGCAGTGTCGAACTATTATGAAACGGATATTGGGAATAAGAAGGGTCGAATGACCCTTCATTTAGGAGGGAATTGTAACAATAGAAAACCTTGGAGAAAGAGCGGCTACTCTTTCTCTGAGAATATTTCCACTTGCCAGCAAAGTCTTTAAAGCAAAAATTATATAAATTTTGTTGTTAAATTTTTTATATCTGGTATCCTAGGGTGACACGTGGAATGATCATATTGTGACATGTGGCATATTTGATTTGGAACTTTGAGCAGACCCAAAAGTATATTGTTTATATTTAAAAAAAAACAAAAAGAAAGAATGCTTCCGTCTGGTTAATCACAGTTAGAATCATTCCAACTAATGGCATCACTATCTACATTATCATCTAGGAATGTCCTTTTCCAACATAGTATCCTGCTTAAATTTTAATTAGCTTTATGGTGTGTCTGGGAATGCATGCATGTGTTGCTTGTTTTTGAAATTACACATGGAATCAGTGTTGAATATAATTGTCACTGATTTTGTATCTACACCATTGCAATAAAAAGTAAAATGTTTCTATTTAAAAAAAACAAAAAGGAAAGAATGTTTCTCTTTAAAAACTAAAATGTTTCTATTTAAAAAAAGAAAAAAGAAAAAGTAAAATGTTTCTATTTAAAAAAAACAAAAATAAAGAATGTTTCTCTTTAAAAAGTAAAATGTTTCTCTTTAAAAAAAAAATGTTGGTGCATCCAGCAAGTTGGAAAGAATCAAAATGGAAGACACAATTACTAAATACAATTACAAATGAGCGTCCAGCAGCTCGTGCCATACTAAGTATGGTCAAAAAGCCAGAGTAGATCAAACTGAGGAGCATACAACCAGGATAACTGCAGATAAAACCGGTGTTAACTCAACTCTTCTCGACAGGGGTTCTCACTGTCGTCAACAAGCACCAACAATCCCTCTTACACCGGCCCGGAAAGGAGTTACACTTCCCAGCAACACCTGCGGAGGGTGCTGCAGGAACCAAGTTTCCGCAGTGGCGTTGAGAATATGCTTTACCCACAAATATCTTATCGCAGAAAGTTAAGATATCATCAACTTGACAGCATACTATTTACTAATCATTCGCATATTATGTAAGCAATTCACAGATTCAACATAAAGTAAACATTCACAATAACATATCCATTCTACTTAATCGCATGAACCACTATCATTCAATCCACAACATAATAGACATAATGCAACATTCACCACCACATAGAGACAGAGACAGAGACATAATTAGAACAATAATCAGACATCTTCATGCATTCATTAAACTCCGCGGTAAACCCGTCGTAGGAATAGTCAAAACATAATGTTGCCGAATCCAAATTAGACCAAAAAGAGGATTTCTCCACTATCTCTCTCTCTTCTAATCTGCCCTTAGGATTATAGTTCACTGACTCTATTTATATGCTATTCAATGGTCCATATTAACCGATTCTAACAATTGAATATTGACCGAGTAGCCCCCATAACAAAACCACGCTAACATCTGGAGTCTGCACCGAGACTGAACTTCCAAAGACATGGCAAAATACACAGAAAAAACAATGAGCCACCAGTGAAAAATCCACAGAAAAAATAGCGAGCCACCAGCAATCCGGATGTTGACCACCAAGACCAGCACGAATGCAGGCCGAGAAGACCAATCAAGGAGTAGGGTGCTCCCCCTGTGGGGAAACTAGTTCTTCATGAGGGTAGTCCCTCAAGGTACTATCAATGTAATCTTTCAGAGAAGACTTGAGCAAGCAAACATCGGTCGAATGAGTTTGTTGGTTTCCTTTTATAATTTGGAGGGCTTCACGGAGGCAGTGAGCCAGCTAGTTCCTCGCTTGAATTTCGCGAGCGAACAAGATCCTCACCACCCAGTAGGGGTTGGAGATTAATTTTCGGCCCAAGTGGGCTTCATATTTGCGGAGAAGGGATAATTCACGTTGTGTTATCTGTGCCTCTATCGGAGCAGGTGTCTCTGCTAGATACTGAGCCCCCCAATTGAAGGTATGCGGGGCAGACTCTTCCATTCCCATGGTGTGCTATTGAGACAAGCCTTCTCCCTGAGAGAAACTTTCCCCCCCAGGTCGTGAAGACCCTACACCCTTGCTAGATCCCCTATGTCTACACACCCTCATATGGGTAGCCATGATATACCAATTAAAAAAACTGAACCACCAGAAATCCACCCAGAAGTTCAGCCAAGTTTTAAATTGCAGGTCTCTTGATTGGAGGTCGCCTACTCTATTGAAATTATTTATAGGAATTTCTATGCAAAGCAAGGCGAAGAGCCGACTTGACTTCCATAGATTTTCACAGAAGCCCACACATACGAGAGGATTTCCATTAATGGCTTTGCAGATATTGAATGACTCAAAATCCATGTAGAAGGCCATCTCATACAATTGAAAATCAATTTGCAGTACTTGCTCGGCAGCGCGATACAACTAGAATTGCTGCCTTCAGCACAGAGGCAGTTATACGTAAGGAAGCAATAATAGAAACGAATTGTGTAAACCAACATCAGCATAATGATTGAGGGCGTAATTTATTGGAGGCATGACGTTACAGGGCATCTGGCTGACCCCTGCCCTGTGTCATCCTCCACTACCGTCCCTTCAAACTAGCCTACATCTGTCCGAATAGTACTATCATGATCGTTGATAGTACTGTAGATGACGAAACTTAAGCATTGAGCTGTAGAGTATTAAATGCGGCAGCTCCACTACCGTCCCTTCAAACGAGCCTGCATCTGACTGAATAAAAGATGCTGCCAATGTTCAACGACTGACAAGGACAATCTAAAACGTTGAGCAACTTTAGCCTTTGAAAGTGTCAATATCAACCTTTCTAAAGTGCAAAAATAGGTTCTGAAAGTGGCAATATTGTCTTTCAAAAGTGTGTTTTTCAATTCAAATAGTGTGTTTTTTAGTACCTATGAACCTTAAAATTGCAATTTTTTGTTATAAAACAATGAATTTCAATTTAGAAAGTGTGAATTCCAAATCAAAAAATGCAAATTTTGATTTGAAAAGTGTGAATTTCAAATAAAAAAATGCAAAATTTGATTTGAAAAGGGTGAATTTCAAATAAAAAATGACAATTTTCATTTGGAAACTGTGAATTTAAAATTAAAAAATGCACTTTCTGATTTGAAATGTGTGGATTTCAAAGCAGAAAATTCAATTTTTTATTTGAAAATTGCAATTTGCATTTGTAAATGTTCAAAATGTAAAGCGAAAATTTATAAAAATGGTTGTCCCAACTTCCATTTTCCGCCAAGAATGATCGGACGCCACTTCTTTTCGTAGTTAGTTGTGAAAACATTAATCCAGCAATTCAGCTATATCCATAATGGATAGCACAAGAAGGATCGAGCGACCCTTCTTGCAATGTTGAACTAATATGAAAATAATATTGGGAATACGAAGGGTCGGTCGACCCTTTTGAGAGTGTCGAACTATTATAAAAATAATATTGGGAATAAAATGGGGCGGTCGACCCTTCAATTATGAGGGAATTGTAAAAATAGAACACCTTGTAAGTTATAACATAAAAATTGTTTCTAACGACTTTTGTCTTCGATCGTTATTTTTCGATAAGAAGGATTGGCCGTCCCTTCTTTTCGTAGTTAATTGTGGAAACCTCTATCTAGCAATTCAACTATATCCATAATGGACAACACAAGAAGGATCGACCGACCCTTCTTGCAGTGTCGAACTATTATGAAAACAATATTGGGAATAAGAAGGGTCATCCGAGCATTCAATTTCGAGGGAATTGTAAAAATAGAACACCTTGAAAGTTATAACATATAAAATTGTTTGTCCCGACTTCCGTTTTTTGACAAGAAGGATTGGCCGCCCCTTCTTTTCGTAGTTAATTGTGAAAAAATTTATCCAGCAATTCAGCTATATGGATAATGGAGAACACAAGAAGGATCGACCAACCCTTCTTGCAATGTCGAAATATTATGGAAATAATATTGGGAATAAGAAGGGTCGGCCAACCCTTCAATTACGAGGGAATTGTAAAAATAGAACACCTTGGAAGTTATATCATATAAAAATGGTTTGTTCCGACTTCCATTTTACGACAAGAAGGATCGACCGCCCGTTCTTTTCATAGTTAATTGTGAAAACCTTTATCCAACAATTCAGCTATAGCCATAATGGAGAATGCAAGAAGGATCGACTAACCCTTCTTGCAGTGTCGAACTATTACGAAACGAATATTGCGAATAAGAAGGGTCGTCCGACCCTTCATTTAGGAGGCAATTGTAACCATAGAAAACCTTGGAGAAAGAGCAGCCACTCTTTCTCTGAGAATATTTCTACTTGCTAGCAATGTCTTTAAAGCAAAAATTGTATAAATTTTGTTGTTAAAATGTTGATACCTGCTATCCTAGGGTGACACGTGGAACGATCTTATTGAGACATGTGGCATATTTGATTTGGCACATTGAGTATAGTGAGGTTACTAATGCTGGTTTAACCCAACACAATCAGGAAATGAAAATTCAGTGATAGTAGTTTTAAGGATTAGGCACATGTAAGACTACTATGTAGTTGGAAATGCTAATTGAAAAATTGACATGAATTTATTAATTTATGTTAATCATTTTCAGAAATACATAAATGTTTTAATTAAATAAATTCACTTAAAACATAAAAGACACACAGATCATTAGTAAAGACAAATCCAAACTGTAGATCAATGTATGGATTATTGATTGCAAAAATTAAACAGTGTTCATAAAGAATCTGAAGTGAAAATCAACATTCATGAACACTGTAAAGGAGATTAATTACTTATCTACTCAAATTACTATCAACCAATTAAAGTTAACTGATGGAAAATTAAGGGTTCAAGCACATTCAAGATTGACCTGTAACTGATATGTCAATTGAAAAACTAACATCAATTATAATTTTCTGTAAAAACCATTTGCAAAAATAGCTAAAAGTTTTAATTGAATAAATTCTTTTAAAACATTAAGGATACACAGATCATAAGTAGAGAAAAATCAAAACTTTAGATCAATGTAATTATAGATTGCAAAAGATTAAACAATATTGATAAACAACCTGAAAGTGAAAATCAATATTGATCAAAGAAATTTGATTAATAGACAAAAGAGTATGCAAGAGAATAACATAATTGTATTACTGAAATTTTGCATGAAATTACAAGCTCTGCATTAACCAGAGTATGCCGAGTCTCTTCTGCTAATTTTCTCCTCCAAATTCCATCATGATCCCTAGCCTACGAGAGATCTACCCTTTAAATATTAATTACAATTTTGTTACAAAGGATAAATTCCCCAAAAAATAGGGATTTCAAAAATCGAACTAGGCTAATGGCCAAGAAAATCTTGACACTTGGCTGCAATTTCTAACAATTCATGTATATTTGGATAATTGACCGACTCAAGCCCTAGCTGGGCATCACACGTAAAATTTTTGAGCTCGGTTTTAGCCAAATTATCCCAAATACTAATAAAAATGTGGATCATTCCCTCAATGGCAACAGGTTGCCTAAATAAATGATCCATGTCATCAATCTTGATATGCTTAAGGGGCTGGATCTTCTCTTTAGCTTCCTTGCATCGACGTTCAACCTGTTCTAGCATCAAATTCAGTGGACAAGCGCTTTCAATGAGGTCCATGGTAGGGAACTGCAACTTCTCCATGATGCTATCCACAGTGTACTAGCTCCTTCTGCAAACACCTTGTGCTTTCTGGATAGTATATCTAACCTTATCATTTAGATCATGCCAAGCACGCAACACAGTTCTGATTTTCTTCAGTTGGAAACTAGTGAGAGTAGGAATATTCTCAGGTCTATCCTTAATGGACCTCTCCCATTCCACAATATCTTCATTGGCCTTAAAGGCCTGTTGTCTTTTGGATACCTACTGATCAAGAGTAACAGACATCTTCCCAAAAACAATGTGAGTCTCATGGATATCATTCAAGGTGTGAAACAATTCAGCTAGCATCTTACAGTGTTCATCATTGACCTGAATGGCCAAATCCTTAAACTCCAGTTGGGAAAACCTAGAGAATGCAGAGGAGGATGCACTTGCAGTTGCATCCTCACATTGTTTTTCTAGCACAACTATCCTTTGTGTATTGGCAGCATTTACAACTTCTGCATCATGTAATTTAACCTGGAGAGAGGTATTTTTCAACTGCAAATTTTGAAACATATCTTCAAGTACCTTCCTAAGATGAGTAACATAAGATTCATGTTCCTCATTGTTTTTGGCCAATTTCTCTTCAAGCTTCTTTAGCTCTTCTTTCTTTAAATCAATCTCCCTATTCAGTGTTGTCACTGAATCATAGTTTGCACCTGCAAAAGCACCCATGGTTGCAGCAGCATCCAATGCTTCTTGCTGTATGTCATCAGACTGCTTGGTCCAAATTATTTGATTAGGAGTAGGTGCCTCCAATCCACCTTGATCCCTGCTTCTCTTCTTACCTTTTCTTACCACTGACTTGGAAGCTCTGTTCTAGAAGTAATCCCCAGGAGGGACTACAATGTCTTCTTCAAACTCAGCTACCAATTCAGTAAATGATGAAGTCACATTTACTATTGAAACCAATGAAGATGTCTAAGTAGTAGAAGGAGAAGGTATAGACATAGTTATTTGGGAAGTAGTTGGGGTGGAAGGGATATTTTGAATAATTGCTGGTATAGAAGTTGGGGATGGAATTGAAGTGAAGGCTTCAAAAAGTGGAACTTGGATTTCATCAACTAGTAATGAAGAAGGAGGAATTGGAGTTTGCTCATCAGTAGCTGGTGGTGATAAAATGAATAGAGGTGATTGCAGAGGGATAGTCAAATACTGGATCTATGCAATAGTAGATGGAAAAATAGGAAGTGGAACTGAGATGGCTGGGAATGGAGCAGTGATGGTAGTTAGAGTATGGAAAAGTTGGGATATGGGGAATGGAGGTGCTACCCCAAATGACAAAGTTGAAAGAATTTGAATAGATGGAAGTAGAAGTGTTGAGGTTGTGGTGTCAGTAGCAGGGGTAGTTTCAAGAAACTGATGGTCTGGGACAGAATCATCCACTTCAATAGCATTCAATAAATCTATAATTCTTTGTGAAGTTTCAGTTACTTCCTCAATCAGAGGCACAGAAGAATGTACCTCATCTTCAACATCACTATCACTAATATTGAAGGTAGGGATTTGAGATGCAGAAGTCTGAGTTTTTTGCCTTTTGGCTGGCTTGGTGACAGTTTGAGTAACTGCAACAGTCACTTGAATATCAGTAGTAAGCTTAGGAGATGCAACTACTTGAGTGTCTAGCATTGAAGTCATCTGAGCTAAATTCTGCTTTGATTGTTGTGATGCTTGCATCAATACCTTCGATTGTTAAGTAGTCTTTACCTCTCGAGCATCTTCCATGGGAGATTTGCCTTTATCCCCTTTACTGCATGTCAACATTAGTGAAGTAGGTGCTTTCTGACCTTCTTTCTCTTCTCTATCATTTCTTGCTTGGTCAATGAGGTTTAGTTCCATTGCTCTGCAGTTCAAAACCGTCGTCTTAAGTTCATGTTGATACTGCATGATATGGTTCTGTTCATCTTTACTCTTATCCCTTTCCAAGACTTCATCAAAGGCATTTAATCCCTGATAGATGGAGTCATCAGGAAGTTCTTCATGAACAAATCCACCCCTCACATGGTTGTGCTTGAAATGGGCATCTAGAACACCTTTAGGATCATGTCTTCTTTTGGTCACAGAACCCAATTTTAAAGCAGCAATTTTGTCACCCAACACTATAGCCCAAGTTGAATTTGGGATGGCCAATGACCCAAGGTTCAAGGGGAACTTAGGCCAAGCCTTCCTCTTAGGAACACTTAGCTTTAAATACAAACCATCAGTAACCGTTTGATAGGAAACCTCTTTAATGACCAATCTGTTAGGAACTATCCTCGGTAGCAGATGAACAGTACTACCTCCCCAAACTCTAACATATGAGAAGGATTCACACACATACCAGTCACCAATTGTTGCAATAAAGGTTCTGGCATCAACTGAGAAAGCAGGAGCCTGTTCTCTGAAGATTTTGAAGTAAATACTTCCAAAGAAGTGATCACAAATGTCATATATGAAAGGCATATAATTGTTCTCCCATAATGTTGAATGATAAATATGGACAAGAGGATCTGATGGAGTCCAATTCCATACCATGTTGGGATATTGGAATCCTGCACAAAATATATCAACAACAAAAGCTGAAAAGAAGAAATGTGGCTTCTTCACAGCCGGTACCTTCTGATATGCTTGAATGGTTGTTTTGAGTTCAAAAGACAAGATTGACGCCCAAGGGAATGACTCACCAGTCTTTAGAACATGATGGGCTACATGAGCCCACTCAACTTTAAATATAGAACAGTTTGGGAGACCATAGATTCTGCATAGCATGGAAGCCAATAGGGAATAAGGTTCTCTAAACTAGGAAATCGGGTATAAGTTATCAGCCCTACGGATGAAACTGTCAGGTTTATTCATCCATGACTTCAACATTTTGTTGAAATTGTACCTGGTCTTAGAAGATTCCATGAACTCAGCGTTAAGGGGTTGCATAGACCATTTAAGAGCATAAGCTCTGATGAAATCCTTAGGGAGGAAGGTAGCCAATTCTGACCCTGCACTGTCATTAAATGACCAATCTTTAGGGTTAGCGTGGTCCACAACCCATTTAACTACATCAGTATAAGGCAAGATAGCGAGTCTGGAAGCAATGGCATGAAGCTGGGAATCCCTAATTTTCTCATACGCCAGCTGGTCATTTTGAATGTCTGATAGGTCATCATAATCGAAAATTGAATAGATTATGGACCAGTCTAGCTGATAGGTTTCAGTGATTTTATTACTAGTGTCTGAGAAAATACCAAAATTTGGGTCTTTGTTCAGTAAATCCTTCTGAGCAGTTTTACAACGTGTATTGCTCAACATGTTTGAAACTGGAGGGTTTATGATAAACGAATGAACAAAAATAAAAAAAATTCAAAATCTCGAAATAGTAGATAATTGAATAAGAGGAATGAGCAAAACCAACTTGTTTCAGCTGAAAGTAACAGGTAATAGACACGGTAAAAACTTCGCAGTAAATTCAAGCAGGAAGGTAATTTCTGAAAGTAAAAATGACAAGGAAAAATAGGGAACATCACATATTTATTGCTTTTCGATGGGCCAAATCTAGACCGTAGGATGAAAACGAATCAATGACTGAGATTAAACCTTGCGGGATGCAGGGTCAAGTTGCGGGAGTTTTATTTTGGAACTATGTACATTGTTCCCCCAATCCTTAATCTGCAATTGTGGGTTGAGGGTTGCGGGATCGCAACCTAAAAACCAACAATAAAAAGGTTCCCGCAATCCACAATCCGCAAATGCCGGTTGCGGGATGCGGAAGCACAAACAACCTTTTATAATTCAAATAATCTTTCGCAATGGACAATTGTGGGTTGCGGGTTGTGGGGCCACACAACACACCTTATTACTTGAACCACTTTTCCGCAAACCGCAATTAAGGGTTGCAGAATGAAAAGTTCAAAAGCTATTTACAAAGTCTTCCTGCAATAAGCAATAAGTGGGATTGCGGGATGAAAACAACTTGGTGGAAAAACTCAAAGCTTCCCGCAACTTCAGAAAAACAGTAAAAAAATGGACAAACTAAACTTCATTTAAATCACCTAGTGTAATCTCATCTGTGGGATCAAGACAAATTGATGGTTAAAACTTAAACATGCAGGAAGGAAAAGAAAGGTTGTGAGATTTTATTTCATAAATGTTCTAAATTTTAATGTGAAAAAATGAATGTATAAAATATTCAAGTCATTGTTAGAATAACAAGTCAATCGGCTAAGTTATAAGATATAAAAATGGTTTGTCCCGACACCCGTTTTCCGACATGAAGGATCGGCCGCCCCTTCTTTTCATACTTAATGGTGAAAAATTTATCCAGCAATTCAACTATATGAGTAATGGAGAACACAAGAAGGATCGACCGACCCTTCTTGTAGTGTCAAAATATTACGAAAAGAATACTGGTAATAAGAAGGGTCGATCGACCCTTCTTGCAGTGTGGAACTATTATGAAAATAATGTGGGGAATAAGAAGGGTCAGCCGACCCTTCAATTAGGAGGGATTTGTAACAATAGAACACATTGGAGAAAGAGTGACCACTCTTTCTCTGAGAATATTTCCATTTTCCAGCAAAGTCTTTAGAGCAAACTGTCTATAAATTTCGTTGGTAAAATGTTGATATCTAGTATCTTAGGGTGACACGTGGAACAATCATATTGTGCCACATGGCATATTTGATTTGGAACATTGAGTATAGCAGGGCCATAGAGACACGAGAAGGGCCGCCATCGCCTTTTCCAGTAGAGTCAGCCTGGACCGGGCTTCGACTTACAATCGCGTGCTGGCTCCAAGAGAAGGTGGCGTCAATATTAGCTAGACTTTCATTCAGGGCAACAAGCTTGGCCCTGGTGGCCAGCATTTTGTTCCAAGTAGAACCCCAGTTTCCCAGCATGTCATCCAGAATGTTCCCAAACATATTCTTCATGAGCCAGTAGTGAGTTATTGAACCACCATTGGAGCCGGAGGCCAAGTGATCCTCCACTATAATGGATAATATAATAAGGAATTCAACTATAGCCATAATGGATAATACAATAAGGATCGACTGACCCTTCTTGGAGTGTCGAACTATTATGAAAAGAATATTTGGAATAAGAAGGGTCGGTCGACCCTTCATTTAGGAGGGAATTGTAACAGTAGAACACCTTGGAGAAAGAGCAGCCACTCTTTCTCTGAGAATATTTCCACTTGCCAGCAAAGTATTTAAAGAAAAACGTCTATAAATTTTGTTGTTAAAATGTTGATATCTAGTATCCTAGGGTGACACATGGAATGATCATATTGTGACACGTGGCATATTTGATTTTGCACACTGAGTATAGGGAGGTTACTATTTTTTATTTGATTTGGCACATTGAGTATAGAGAAGTTACTAATGCGGGTTTAACCACAACACAATCAGGAAATGAAAATTCACTCATAGTAGTTTTAAGGATTAGGCATATGCAAGATTACCCTGTAGCTGGAATGCTAATTCAAAAATTAACATGAATTTATTAATTTATGTTAATCATTTGCAGAAATAGATAAATGTTTTAATTTAATAAATTCACTTAAAACATAAAACACACATAGATCATGAGTAAAGACAAATCCAAGCTGTAGATCACACTAATTAGAGGTAGGAGGCAAGATATGATTAAACATGACAGTGCTTTGCAAAAAAAACTAATCATAGGTAGGATAGCCACCCGCTCACAGTCAAAGAGATTTTGTTTGGTGATTAAAGAAGAAGATATGAACAACCCATCAATATAGAGCTTATGATAATGAATTCTATACCTACTTTAGCAAAAAATGGTAGTGGATGCTTGAAATGAAAGAAACAAAGCATAATATTTATGACTTCTGTCCCGATACAACACTTATCCAAGCATGAAAAATCATAACAGTATGAATTAAATAGTGAGAGAAACATTCACATAAGAGAAGAAGTAAACAGACTGTAAGACGAATAACACAAGAATCTCTGATAGAAAACCTTGCTCGACCTAGCCATATTTTATTAAAATATATCTCAGAGTGCTTAATAACATGGGGAATTCACGAGTCCAACAAAAGTTGCCAACCCTTTCTCCTTCTATTACATTGCTTACATAGATTCTCAGAGCCTTCTAGCTCGAGTTGCTTCAACACGAAGTTGTTACAATGTAGGTGACACCTATTCAAACAGGTTCGCCACCCTCAGGAATTAGTTACAACAAAATGACAATGCTGGTAAAACTGGATCAATTTCCTTTTACAAAATTACTGAGCATTTTTACCAAAAGACAACAGACTCTAACAAAATAAACAAAATGCTTCAGCGAATATTTCCTCCATGCTGCTATCCCACGATCATCGAATATTCAACGATTCAATATCATCTTTCCCTTCCCATATTTCTCAACGAGCTTCCATAGCTCAGTAGCTGGAAGATCTGAGGTGGCTAACTCATTCATTAAGACTCGGATCTTAGTGTGGTCCCTATAAGAGTAGCTTCGCAGATGTGCACTAGCCTCCTTGAACATCATGCTTAACTCAAAATCCTTTGCCGTTTTCTCCACCACTGTCTTCCCTGATAGCAACTGATCCATATCTGCAAAATCGTTGAAATGCACTTTACATCCTACCAATTTATTCTGATATTCTTCTTCTGTGGGCATTGTTCCATCCTCCTCCCAAAAGAGAGGTAACCCTTTCTTGAACAAAGGGTCAAACATGTCTTTGAAATACTTGATCTGCTGTGCCATGACATCTATTTTAGCTTAAATAGCCTTTACTTGTTGGTGCTTGTGCATCACTTTTTTGGCTCCAATGATGATGGAAACCCTATCTGTTACATCAATTGTCTTGACCTGCTCCTCAGATAAGCTGTTGAGGAATTCGATGGCATTCTCAGTATACTCTATAGGCTTTTTGTTCAATTTCTCATTTGCTATTGTCACACTACTCTTGGCTAATTTTATCACTGTTTCCTTGTCTAAGACAAAATCGAGGAAGGGCCTCAATTTTCCTACTTCTTCAATAATGCCATCCTAGATGACCTGCCTGGACTCTAGCAAGGAAGTTTACCCTGTAGCTTGTCTTTCTAACTCATCATATTTACCCTGCAACTCCTGGTGCTTGGCTTCCCATGCCTCCTTTTCTCTTTCTGCATTATCCTTCAGGGTTTTCAGATTCACATTCTGCTTTTTTAATCTTGTTATTTCCACGTCTTCCATACTAGCTTTGACTATAGCCCCTACCAGGGAGAAATCACCATCCTCTATGGATGGTGTGGCCATGCTTTCTACTTCTTTCTCTTTTTGCTGCAGTCTCTTCTCAAGCTCTTCCACTCTGGCCTTTGATATTTTCTCACTTGCCACCACAGTGGCTATATCTACGTGCCATTGTTTTTCCTTCGCTTCAAGATTCAATAGCTTGGCCCTACAGTCTATCAAGTCAGTCTGCAACTTCTCCTTCTTTTCCTCCAGTTCTGTTAGCTCAGAGACTGCTACTAACTGGGTAGAGGGGATTTTCAGCCCCTTTTTTAGAGATTGGATGATGTTGTCTTTTTCGTTGAGTAGGTTTCAAATAATGGCTCTTTTATTAGGCTAGCTCTTAGTGGCCACTATGTCACCTTGCAATTTCTTGATCTTTACCTTATGAGATTTGTTTTCCATCTTTTCCTACTTGAGCTGGCTAGCAACCTTACTCTTACTGACCTGTACCTTTGATAGCTCCAAAGTTGTCCTCAATATTTTAGTATAAATAACATCCCCAGTTTCTTTGTGCAAGTTTATTACATCTGGGACAGGGATGTCCTCTAAATTCATCCTTAGCTCAGTGGACTTGCTCTTGGTGGCCAAGGCCAAACTCAGGGTGTTCTGAGCGAGGCTCGTGCTAGTCACTAGAGAAATTTCTTTGCTTGAAATTTTCCTTAGTTCAGTATATAACTTGGACTCCTTTGAGGCTTCTAGTTATTCCACCTTGTATTCATCTATCAACTCATCTCCAGTCTTGCTTAAGGCAGTAGGCTTGAGTGGCTGCTGGGTTAAACACATACTCTTTGATCTCAAATGCTGGTAGCTTATCCACTTGTTTCTTTTTTCCTTTACGAGTCCCCACTCGTACTAGCTGCTACTCAGATTTGTCAGTTTTTCTGCCTCTTTGGGGCTCTCTCAGCTTCCCCTTCTGTGTCCATAGGGACACTGTCAGCTTCCTTATTGGATTTTATTAGGTTGATGGCCATAGGCATGGTTGTTGGCACTGATAGGACTAGGCTAGAAGAGCCAAGCACTATGGGTGTGTTCCCTTGTGTCAGCAGGGAGGAGCTCTCAGGTGTGTCTATATCCATCTAGCTCCTGCTAGGACATTCCAATAAATTTGCAGCTTCTGCCATGCTTGGAATTTCAAAATGCACAAAAGCCTTCATGTTGCTTTCCTTCCTCCTGTTGGAAATGATGTGGTGGGGATCATAGTTTAAGGGTGCTTCTGTTTTGAAACCCATCTCCTTTATCTTGCATTCGATGGTTGTAAGAGCTCCTTCATTTTTATTAAGAATGGACCTACAGTCCATGGAAACAGAATATCAGAGCCCTTTCTATGATCTAGAAAGTGCTCAGCTTCTGCCTTCAATTTTTGTTTGATGAATTCTAATGCAAACATTTCGGTGGTCAGGAAAACTGGTAACACGTAGGGTGCATAAGCAAACCCATAAACCCTGATGATTGTGCCATGCTCTAAAATAAACCAATCTCCAACCCTCTTCTCAGGAGAAAGCTGTAGTAACTCCTGCATTTCTGGTAATACTCTAGGCATCTTCTTTTGAAAAATGACCTGATAAACCTTAGACATGAGTTCATCATGGAACTTGGTGTAATCAGTGTACATATCCTGAGTAAGTAGTACCTCAGGCATTTGCAAGTTTTCCTCATTGAATGCTAGGAACATTTTTAGTAAGAAGGATTGAAATCTGAAAATCCTTGTTTCCTGGAAATTCTTTAGCTAGGAGTGTATACTTTCAACCAAAACTTCATCAAACCTGAGGCATTCACATTGGCTAGATTGGCTTGGGTCATCTGATTCCAGGGGGCAGGTGCCTAGGAAAAAAAGAAAAATTATTAGAGGTTCCGTGACATACATATCAGAGTCTAGACCTAGGAATTGGCTCATCATGGAGATAACACCTCTGAATTCTTCCGTGAATAGTCTAGCTTCAGCTGGGAAATCCTGCTCTTGTATTTGAACAGTTAGATTCAGACAGGACCTGTAGAAATTATGTTTTACTTCAATAGGGGATTGTCTAAAAAACTGGATTAGGGCTTCCTTGGTATACCCTATAGCTTTCTGGCAAAACTCTTTTGGGTTTGAAAAGGATTTTCTAAGGGTTTGGGTATCGATTTCGCAAAGGATATTGGACTTGAAGGAATCCATGATTGCCCTCTCGGTAGAAGAGTAGTTAGAGGCACACCATTCAACAAATTCAGGAAAACCAGGGGTTTGGCCGATTGTAAACAAATGGAAATAGGACTGGTGGACCTAGTGCACGTCTATACCTCGCTCCCTAACTAGTTTCAGTTTGTTTTTTATAGTTTCCATGGGGTCATCGGTCATCATAGTGTCGTAGACCTCTGCATCTCTATCTATAAACTGTGTTTCTATGGGTTCTCCATCACTCAATTAAACCATTAAATAGTTTACTGTAGAGTAGATACACTACCTATTTTTTTGAGGTATGCTTGGGCCCCTGGTTGACCTATCTATTTCTTCACAGCTTGCTCCTGGGTGAAAAAATGAAAATGGATGTCTATTTTGGGGGGTTTCGTGAGAAAATAATTCTGGTTTTTTCATGTTTTTCAACTTCGAGCGAACAAAAGTGATATTTTTGTTTAAAATTTCACTTTGCCGTAAAAAGAAAACTTTTGTAGAATTATGTTAGCTTTCTACTCATAATTTTTTCAATTTTTTTTATTAAGATTTGATATGTCGATTTCGCAAATGTTTGACAGTGTGTTCTTATAAAATGAAAAGACTACAAAAGAGTTATGATTTGTTGCACCACTAAAATCGTTGTTAGACTTGTGTTTTGCAAAAACAGAAAATGCTACGACAATCTACACACAATGTAATAGTGCCTGACTATAAGTTTGCATCCAATGGATCTCTATACTAATTATTATATTTTTTTAAAGTCGATCAATGGGGAAACTCAGTCGATTTTCAACAACCTTTTTGTTGCACCACTTTTCTCTCAATCCGCTATAAAAGAAAAAAATCTACGAACACCCTTTCGAAGTAGACACGTCAATGAAGAGTCCCACATTTTTTTCGATTTTTTTGGTGTTGTATTTTCAAAGTTATGGATTTTTCTTTTTGCCATTTTTTTAAAGAGCTGAATCATAACTCGACACATGTTACGAAAATAAAACTTAAAAAATATCAGTTCTTATCTATATACAACAAAATGTATACCCTCGTAAAGTAGATTCAATGATGAATCTACTGGTATTAAGTCCGACATTCGTTTTGTTGTGTAAGAGGTGGTTTTCTCCTTCCGAAAATGGAGAAACCTGAAAATTCTGCAGAGATCTGAATCTTTCATGTTTCAGAGATTATTCGGCCGAAATAAGAGGTGGTTTTCTCCTTCCGAAAATGGAGAAACCTGAAAATTCTGCAGAGATATGAATCTTTCATGTTTCAGAGATTATTCAGCCGAAATAATTATTCGGCCGAATAACGGTTTTCCGTTAATTCATATAACGGAAAAAAATCACGTCGGTCGAAGAAAAAGAAAAAAAAAATAAAAATTATACTCATATAAATAAACCTAAAGTTAATTCATTATTTTCGCATGTTTTAACTTCGCATGTTTTTTGTCAAGCTAATTCTGAAAGGAGGAGACAGTTAAAAAAAAAAAATTATACTCATATAAATAAACCTATTTAGTTAATTCATTATTTTCGCATGTTTTAACTTCGCATGTTTTTTGTCAAGCTAATTCTGAAAGGAGGAGACAGTTTTTGCAAAAGGAGGTTTTTACAAGGTATGTTTCTTCTTCTTTTTTCCAAAAGGCACATTGAAGGAGTATTTTTTCTAAATCATATTTGGAAGGAGTTTTTCTAAAATATTTCTTTTCTTATTGCATATTTGCAAAGAAGACATTTTTTGCAAAAGGAGGTTTTTACAAGGTATGTTTCTTCTTCCTTTTTCCAAAAGGCACATTGAAGGTGATTTTTTTCTAAGACATATTTGCAAGGAGTTTTTTCAAAATATTTCTTTTCTTATTGCATATTTGCAAAGAAGACATTTTTTGCAAAAAGAGGTTTTTACAAAGTATGTTTTTTCTTCTTTTTTCCAAAAGACACATTGAAAGTGTTTTTTTTTAAGGCATATTTGCAAGGAGTTTTTTCAAAATATTTCTTTTCTTAGACATGTTTGCAAGGAGGTTCTTTGCAAGGATTGTATTTAAAAAATGTGTATTCGAAAGTATTTCTGCAAAAAAAATACATTTTTCCTTCTTGTTTCTTTGAAAGGGATTTTTTCAAAGAGTTGTTTTGGTAAAATAATTTACAAATGGTTTTTTTTCAAAGTAGTTTTGCACTTCTTATTTAATTGAAAGAGGTTTTTTCAAATAGTTGTTTTGTTAAGGTATTTTGCAAAGGATTTTTTTCCAAAGTAGTTTTGCACTTCTTATTTATTTGAAAAGAGTTTTTTCAAATAGTTATGTTGCTAAGGTATTTTGCAAAGGATTTTTTGCAAGGTAGTTTTGTACTTCTTATTTCTTTAAAATGGGTTTTTTCAAAGAGTTATTTCTTTACAAAGGTTTTTTCCCAGATATGTTTACAAATAAGTTTTTATTCAAAGTACTTTTTTCTAGTGGCTTTTTTCGTAGATATTTTTTCAAAGAGGTTTTTTTGTAATGATTTTTACAACAAAGATTTATTTACAAGGTGTTTTTATTATTTTCCAATGGGTAGGTAATTTATTGTCGATGAGTTTCTTATTTCTTTCCAAGAAAGTTTTTTTCAAAGAAGATTTTTGTTCAGAGAGTTTTTTCAAAAGAAAGTTAATTCCAAAGAAATCTTCTTCAAAAGACTCTTACAAATTTTTTATAAGGTAAAGTAAATTTCAGTTCATGTTTTTATAAATTCCGTAAATGTTTTTAAACCTTAATTTATTTATTTTTACTATAAAATAACATGATTCTTTAATTTATCATCTATAGATTAAACAACCATGGGCAATAAGAGAAAACGTCAAAGAAAAGCTGATTGTAAACGTGATGATGATGATAATAGAGAGAAACAAAAACTCAGATATATTGCCAAAAAACAAAGGGTTACTGAAACGGAAGAGAGAACTATTGAAGATATAAATACAGATTTACATGATAATGTTGAAGAGATGGAAATTGAAAATAGAGTACAAGAAGAACAAATTGAAGTTGAAAAAAACATTGTAGAAGATGTAAATAGTGATTTACATGCTAATGTTGATGAAGTCAATATTGAAGATCAAGTTCAAGATCAAGAAATTGGACCTGGTATGTATATATCATATATTTTTCAAATTCATTTTTTTATAATGAATTTTATTTTTTGATATATGTTAAATTAAATTTAACTTGATGTATAGGTACTTTTACTATTGATGATGAAATGTTAGAAGACATTGATTGCGACAAATATGGAGAAAAACTACCAATACATGTTGCACGATATCGTGCTACAAAAATTTATGAGGAAGTTCTCAAGGATTACTCAATAGCAGGACAAGCACAAATTTTGAGATGTTTATTAGTGTCCAAGAAGTTAGAAGGTGCTACATCATTATTGGGTATTCATAAAGCGACAAAAGAGTCGAAATTGAAACAAAATGTGATGGAAAATATAGGTGATGCAATAAAAAAATTTAAAAAATCCAGGAAGAAAGATATCAGTGCTGCACGTAAAGCAATTCATACAACAATTCTTTCAGCTAGTACTAAACAAAAGCGTTTGACAACAGAACTAGCAAAAGCAGTTGGAACATCAAGAAAGACATTATACAAACATAGCAAATTCAGAATGCAAATAGATGAAAATAATGAACTTGCTTGTTGAGAAATTATTTGTAGACAACCTTACAAAGATAGATTAGGAGTAGGTGTTAAAGATATTGTACGAGAATATTGGTTGGAACATGCTCGAGTTTCACCAAATTCAAGAGATGTGATACGCAAAAGAATATCACGAAATATATATGAAAGCCAACCAAAACATATAATGGACATGACACAAGTACAATTGTTCAATAAATTCAAAGAAGATCATCGTGGAATTAATATATCAATCACTACATTTGTGCAACAAAAACCATGGTATGTTCGACCTATAACTATACGTGATACATGTTGTTGCCATTATCATGTGCAATTTCAGTTATATTATGACACGTTTCTTGAAGTTGGTAAAATGTTTTGGACAAATTCACCACCTCCGTCGACGATACGTGAATTCATATCTCAAATTTTATGTGAGAGAAATCACGATGAAGTATTTTATTCAAAGAAATGTGTCAATGGAAAACATTGTCATCATTGTGGGAATTTGGTGCTATTCCACAATAAATATCCTATCGATAATGATCAATCGTTGTCAAATGTAAATGTTGATTGGAGGAGATACGAATACATCAACTATAGTACAAGTTCTAGTGATTCACATTCCAAAAGAATTGATTTGTTAGAAGACAAGATATGCGTCACAGATTTTCTCAAAAAATTTGAAAGCGAAATTTATAAATACACCCAGCATTCACATAGAGCACGATGGCAAGATCTTCAATTCAAACAGTCTCGTGAAATTTTTCCACCCGGAACAATTTTGTCAGTGGTTGATTTTGCTGAAAACTATACATTTGCTGCACAGAAAGAGATACAGAGTGAATACTATCACTCTAACCAAGTTTCGATATTTGTCCATGTTGTATATAGACATTCTCAACAGGATGTTGATGGCATTGAAAGCACATGTGACAATCGAGATGTGATTAAAGAATATCACTTCTATATCAGCGATGATCGTACACACGATACACATTTTGTTCAACATTGTATAGAAAATATTTTCTATGACTCACTTAAAAAACGCGAAGTCAAATTCAATGAGCATTGGATATGGTCTGATGGATGTGCGGGTCAATTTAAATCTTCACGATCATTTTTTTGGTTATGTCAACTTCATAAAGCGCTGAACATTAAACATCGCTGGAATTTCTTTGAAACTGGGCATGGAAAAGGTGAGCATGATGGTGCAGGAGCATGCGTGAAAAGAGCACTTCGAAGATGGCAAATGAACTATTCTTCTGCACGATTTCATTCAGCTGCAGAGATTGTCCAATGGTGTCAATTAAATCTAAGCCATGATTATAATCAACAATCAAAAGATGTGCGCAGGTATGTCCACTATTTTTTTAATTTATATTATTTCTTGAAATTAAAAAAATGTATGTACTAACATTTAAGTACATGTACACTAACATTAAAAGTTGTTCTTTGAAAGTGATTCATCATTTATTGTGTAGGTTTTTTTGGCTTGTTGGGATCCAAGATATAAATAGATCAATACCATATGATGCTAGCACCATACATGGGACTAGAGATCTTCACTCTATTCAAGCAAAATCATTTCACAACATGTTTGCATTTGACAGTAGAAAGCAATCATGCTTTTGTCATATTTGCATTGAAAATGTTGAGTCTACAGAAGTTTGTGAAAACATAACAAACAACTACGTAAAAGCTTGGAGACACACAGAGATTAATCCAAAAGGAAAAATGCCACTGGCAAGTGTAGAAGAATTAGAATCAGAAGAAATAGCAATATCGTCTGATGGCGATAGAATTTTAGATCTCATCAGAGAAGGTAATAAACTTGTTCTTGACTTTTAAGTTAATTGTTCATTCTAGTCCATCGCCATAAATATAGTCAATTTAATTCATTTAAATACGCTCACACCAATTATAACTTGCGCAGGAGATGTTTTCACTGTGATTGCACCTGCAGACAACAACAAAAATGTCAAATATTATTTGATGCGATGCACTGAAGAAAAAATGAAGTTATTGGAGGACTACAATGACAACATATTTACATACGAAAGAGGATCCATCATTTTAAAAGGCTACTTTTTTCAGCAGACGCATATGACTAAAAATTATGTCTACTTTCAAGATTATGAGCCCGATGTTATATGTTGTCAGTATAGTCATTTAGTATGTGCATCTCGAATAAAGTTGATACAAGTTCCATAAAAAAAACAATTAAAAACCAAAAAATGGAAACTATCCATATGTGACCATGAACGGATAGTTGAAGATGGCATTCCATTGCGATGTTTTTAACTACATGTCAAAAATAAATTGATCTATATTTTTGTCCATGTCAATTGTTGTGTGCAATATATTTTTTGTCCATGTATCAAAATTGTTGTGCACAGTATATTTTTTCATGGAGTTTTTATGAATGTTTTTTTGAATGACAACAAACATAAGAGCTTAAATGGTTGTACTTTAACATGCTTAAAAATGAATTCAAATATAATTTAAAAATTCAAAAGTACTTTATTTGGGTCCCCATATGTCTTTTAGACCACTAAGGGATGAGATAACGGATGTGGCTATCCCCACTCCGCCCCGAATTTTTACTTTTGATAGATGATGCCAAAGAAAAATCACAAAGAAACCTATTCAATTTTGTATTATTTTAATCCATCGAACATGTTTCTTTAATATACTTCACCACAAATATAATCTAAATGAATTTTTTAAAACAAGTTGTTCATCTATATAATTTTTAAATATATGATTGTTGCACAAATATAATATATCTCTCACATGTATGTTCACATAACTGAAATCATGGCAAATGAAGATAACAATTATTTGATTTTTAATCACAAACAAGAATTCATGGATTGTGAAGCTTATGCTAAATTAGAGCAATGATTATTTACAACAAATCGATAAAAATTCATCGAATTGTTGTCTAAAATTCATTGCTCTAACTTAGCATAAACTTCACAATCCGAAAATCTTCACTTGTGATTAAAAAACAAAAAATCATTATCCCCATTTGCCATGATTTCAACATTTGAAAATTCACGAACTACAAAGTACCTGAACAATGAACATATGAAAAACATTAGTTAAATTTTGAAATTTACATATGCACATCAAACAATAATCATATCAACATTAATTAAAATTTAAATCTTCATTCTTCTGGTTCAACACTTTCTCAACGTTCATTCTTTTCATAACATTTCTTAACATACAAATTCAACATTTCCAAACATTAAATTGCACCTATCAAATGTTTCAATGTTTCATCATAACAACATTTTAATAACATTTATTCTCAACATAACAAATTGAAAACATTCCTTCTTCCATAACACCTCCCATTCATTCTTTCCCAACATTTCTTTTTCCATAACATACCTCCCATTCATTTTTTTTCCAACATTGATTCTTACCCTAACATTCATTCTCAACATTGAACATTTCCTAACTTAGATTAACATTTTAACATTCCTAACACCTCCCATTCATTCTTTCCCAACATTGATTCTTACCATAACATTCATTCTCAACATTGAACATTTCCTAACTTAGATTAACATTTTAAACAAATTCCTAACACCTCCCATTCATTCTTTCCCAACCTTCATTCTTCTATAACATTTATTCTCATCATTCAACATTTCCTAACTTTATATAACATTCATTCTCATCATTCAACATTTCCTTACTTTAGATTGCACCTATCAAGACAATCTAAACATTCATGCAAAACACATTATAAACATTATCAAAACATTTTAAACATTCATTCAAAACATATTTTAAACATTTTACCAAACGAGAAATAATTAACATGTACTCATATATAATCCAAAAAAAGTTAATGCACATGTGAGATCAATGTACATGTATACATATAATCAAAAAATAAATACCCTTCATGTCTGAACTACAATATATATATATCAACAAAAACAATAAAGTCTAAACCACTGTCCATCTGGACCAATATCTTTCCACTATTTTCCACTAGGACCTTCCCTGGGACTCAGCACAACCTACAATACACAAAAAAACAAATTATAAATCTAGATCATAAATTATTTAAACAATTTTAAACTAAATTCAAGATATTAAAATATTAAAATTATACTAAAAATACAATTCAATTATTAAAAAAGTCGTACATCAAATTCTTTGAATGCATGCCCACCACTTTTTTCCACTAGAGCCTTTCCTTTAGCTCCAAAGGATCTCAAAGAGCCAAGCTGCAACATGTACAAAAGTAATTTATAAATCCTAAAGCATGCAAACAATCTTCAAATAAATCCAAAAAATTTAAAACATTAAACTTATATCAAAGATTATTTCTAGAGAACAACAAAATTACTTCGGTGCCAATATCCACATTCATTAAAGAGCCCACATCTTCACCCCCAATTTCCAAATGGTCTCTCCCCTAAAATTTAAATTTTGTTAATGAATAAAACATAACTTAAATACATATAATAAATTAAGCAATTAACTTAAAACCAAAACAAAAAAATTAAAATCATTAGCTCACAAGAGATGGTAAATTATCTAAAAAGTTGGAATCTAAAGAAACCTGCATAGATAAGTCAAATTAACAATAAGATACATTGATATTTATTAAAATTCAAACAAACAAAAAAAATCAAGTTAAATCATAAATATTATAATTAAAATACCTCTCCAAAACGCTCTTCATTTTGAATAGGTTGCTCTTCATTTTGACTACTAGAGACTCGAAAATTATGTGCATTTAACATTCTAGAAAACTGCAAACAAAATACATTTGCTTAATATATTTATTACTATGTAGCAAAAAATTCAATTCAAAATGAATAATAAAAAATCAAATAGATTGTCATAGCATAATCAACAAACCTCTCCCATACTCGATGTGTCATTGGATAAAACATCCGATGCTATATCTCGACAAGACTTAGCATAAGCCCTGAGATCATCGATGCTCAATGCATCTACCTCGTCATTCGTCTTGTAAACAAAATTTTGATGAACAGTAGCGCGAGCCCTTTCTCGACCCAAACCCACTTCTACTCCAACAAGAGCTGACGCTAAACCATCACCTACCGATTCCCTTGCAACTGTCCCTAGTTAGGATGTGGGCTCCATCTCTGATCTTAAAGCCACAAGCCTAGGTGGACGAGGTATCTCAGGTGGAGGTTGAAGAGTCGTTGGGTCTCTGAGAGCACCTTTTCGATTATATATTCGTCCCTTTCCAACTCCATAAAAGTCAGAAGGAACATCAGTATAGTTTGGCTTCATACCTAAAAAAAACTCTGCATAGAAAAATCTAGCAAAATAATTAGGAACCTCATCATTCCATGGCAGTCGACCATAAGCTGCAAGAAACCGATCATATATTAAATGTGCAATTTGAGGATGCTTAAAATATTGCACTTTCAACATTTTTCGCTTAAGGCCTTCTTTGAAATTGAACATTGAATTGGCTTGTTCTCTAGTAACTCTCTCCTTCACAACCTCCCACTTGTCTGGACCCATAACTTGTTCCCTTCGCCTGTGCATCAAATGAACAAAACCATTTGTAGTTGGTCCAAGTTCCTCATATGCATCAATGAATTTGTGCAAAGACCCCAAAACAATCTCTAGAATTTGTCGGCTCTCTGGAGGGAGATCTAAAGAACAAAGATCATTGTTCATCCTGTCATAGTGGGATCTACAACTTTCAAGGATAGTTTGTTGCTCAACACCTTGCCATGGAAGATCATCAGGTAAATCAGACGGATAAGTTGATATGGGTGTACAACCCTCAGCCAGAGGAACATATGTCGTCCTTGCTCTAGGAGGATCTTCAGGACCCTGCTCTGCACCCACACCTATTCCATCATCTACAATCCTATCTTGATCTTCGTCTCGCTCTGTCGAATTACGGACATCTTCTGAACCTCGCTCTGCTTCAAATATAGCAATAGTGAAGAGTTAAACTTGTCCAAAAGTTCAAAACACACAAAAATACAAATTATACATTCAATTAAACATTAATGTTCATACCAACAGACGGTTGAGATCGACGCTCTCCAACAGATGACAAAGGAGAATCATTTGTACCCCTATCAACTCGTTGGTGATCAGATGACTGTGACCCATACAATAAACTCGAACCCCGCGGTGAATTCGACAACCTTGGACTACCAATTGGAACACCAATTCCTGATGAATGTGATGACCTCCTATGCTTTCCCCTCGAAGACTCCACTCTTTCCATTTGATATGATTTCTAAATTTACACAAACATTAACAAATTGAAATTGTACATGTTTATCCTACAAGCATAAAGCCATATCTTATAAAAAACTACAACAAAATGTAAGGGTGTCTAAAGTAGTATAAGCTAAGATTTTTTGTAAGTCCCTCTCCTAACTCTAATTAATTAACTAAAATTTCTTAACATTACTACTATTGCAACGTAAAGACATACTTAAGAGTCATTTCATTATCAAATATATATTATAACACAATTAATTGTAGTACTATAGTAACCTTAAAAACTTTTCATCCATCAAATATGGTTGAATTATATATCTCAATTAAAAAACATCTCACAATATATATATATATACACTTATTAGAAGATTTCTACTTCATATTTATGATAGAAAAATTTACACACTAAAGTTGTACATGTTAATTCTACAAACTTGAAGGCATATCTCATTAAGAACTGCATACCAAATGTAGAGGTGCATAAAGTTGTATAAGTTAATTTTTTTGTGAATTCCTCCCCTAACACTCTAAGAGTAATACTATTGCACCATAAAGATAACATTAATTTTCATTTCATAATCAGATAAAAAGTATAATGCAGTTAATTGTAATAGTATAGTAACCTTACAATTTTTTCATCGATCAATTATGATTTTAATCTATATCTCAATAAATAAACATTACATAATATTCATAAAAAAAAAAATTAGGGAACTCTGTTCAAGAACAGAGAGGAAGAACTCTGTTCATGAACAGAGTTCTTCAACTCTGTACATGAACAGAGTTGAAGAACTCTGTACATGAACAGAGTTGAAGAACTCTGTTCATGAACACAAACAATAAAATTTACATGACTATTTTATGATTTAATTTAAAAGTTATATATTTTGATGATAGTATGATGCACACTATAATGATAATATGATACACTATCATGCCAATGGAAAGAAACATACACTTTTGATGCAAACACAATGCAAGTATAATGGAAAGTATTTACAAAGTTTCTTATTTTGAAAATAGTACTGCGCAAAAATGATACCGTGATGCAATTATATGGCACAAAACGATTCTACTATGATGTGTTCATGTTCATGAACTCTGTTCATGAACAGAGTTCATGAACATGAACTCTGTTCACTGTTCATGAACATGAACTCTATTCACTATTCATGAACACTGTTCACGAACAGAGTTCATGAACACTGTTCACGAACAGAGTTCACGAACAGAGTTCAAGAACACTGTTCACGAACAGAGTTCATGAACACTGTCCTCGAACTCTGTTCACGAACAGAGTTCATGAACACTGTCCACGAACTCTGTTCATGAACAGAGTTCATGTTCACGAACAGAGTTCATGTTAAGGGAATAATGACTAAAATGATAAACAAATAATTAAAAATAAAAAAACTAAACAATCTAATTTGGCGAAAGAATAAATACCTGTAACCCAAACATCTAGCGAAAACACTGTCAATCCGCAAAGCCTCGTCGGTTCAGACCAGAAACTCTCCAAACAACAAATATTTCCTTCACACAACACCAAATTATGTTGGCACCTGAAAACTATAAAAATAGGATAACAAAATCAAAACAAAACAACTCGATGAAAAAACGTACCTTCACTAACTGTCAATTCAACGTGAAAACCGCAAAACCAACAACACACCGATAACAGCACCGACAACACAAACGATCAATCCTGCCAACAAAGAAAATTTCATCAAATTGTTACAGGTAGAGATACTCTATAGACATCAAACTGAAAATTCTAAGACCAAAATCACCATAAAACAACTACTTACACTCGTAGCCGTTGGCTCCACGTCCTTAAGCCGAGCACAGATCCCCGCAACACCCTCGCCGACGAACACAGCATCCACCGAGCACTCTCGTCGCTTACATGTCCGCCCGGCACCCGAAAATAGCTTGCACAGCCACCGTAAACAAGTTCCACAGCCTCGACAAGAAACAACAACAGCGCAGCAGAAGACGAGCAAGCAGCGGCTGCAGTGCACCAACAGGAACAGAACACGAGCAAGCAGCGGAAGGGGTGCAACAACAGAAGACGAGCAAGCAGCCGAAGGGGTGCACCAACAGCAAACGAACAAGAATGCCAACAGCGAGCGACGACAGAATGCAGCGATAGAGTCGTCGTCACAAACTTCGACGGCAAAGTGTGGCAAACACAACTGCGGGCCCAATGCGGGGTCCAGGAATTTCCAACAGAAAATGCCAAATGGCAGTCGAGGCTGGGCTTTTATGTAGAAACAGTATTCGGCCAACCAATTCTTCGGCCGAATAATTATTCGGACGAATAATTGTTCAGCCGAAGAATTATTCCGCCGAATAATTATTCGGCCGAACAATTATTCGGCTGAACAATTATTCGGCCGAATAAACCAACAACCGATTTTTTTTTCCGTCCGGCAACAGTTTGCACACATATCAAGGATAGCCGTTAAACGGAACAGAGAAATGTTAATGGTTATTCGGCCGAATAACCTCTACATTATTCGGCCGAATAATGAAAATTATTCGGCCGAATTATATTTATTATTCGGCCGAATAATAAATATTATTTGGCCGAATAACTTTCGCTAAGATGATTTTGCACTAGTTTCTCACAAAAGTGTTACCCAGCTTCACGTTTTTACCCTCCTGTCGCTTTCGGATGCAAAATAGGAATCTATCTCTCCATGTAGGTGAGTTTTTTATATTATTTATCCTTTTTTATCACCCCTGCATCTCCTATGGCATGGAAGCTTCCCTGGTTGTCCATTTTCATGATCCCTGGTGACCTCGAATCCTGCCACATGTTGCCTCGAATCCTGGCCATCAAACGCTGTCACTTTTACCAACTTCATAGATTTGTCTTGATTTGATGTTTCATGCAAGTTAGATCCATGAACAAAACCTCGGCCATAGATATTGGCCTCCTCAGATCTGCGCCATCCAAACTCGCGGGCCTCTACCAAAAGTTCGCGGATCCGAAAGTTTGTTTGCTCCACGCATGTTGTATCAGAGAAGTAGTTCCCGACCGTTGATCTGCTCCATTGGCTGTTGATCTGCTACTTAAGATGCTTGTGGGCTAAACCTCCCACCTCCATCTAGAACACCTCACCCTTTTTGCGCGAAGCGTGCTCATGACTGTATATCTTCACCACCGCCGATCTAGACTGTTTATTTGTGCAGATATGTAACTGTAGGAAGACCTCAACAATTTAATTCTCCTTGCAAAGTTTTGGGCTCGGGATTTGATGAGTTTACCCTTGAGGCCATCAATACCTACCCAGATGATTCTATTTTGCTCAGACCATCGAGGCTTTCTCCATTATTTTTAGAAATTGAGCCTCCCAGTTTCATCCAGGACAACGCTAGTGCTAACAATGACAAGCTAAACGGGCAAGCTAAACTTCATGTTAATCACCCGGTGTAATCTCATCCACAAGATCAAGACAAATCGATGGTTAAAACGTAAACATGCCGGAAGGAAAAGAAGGGTTGCGGGCTTTTATTTAATAAATATATACATTCTTTCCGTAATCCTCAATCTGCAATTGTGGGTTGCAGGTTGTGGAAAGAAAATATATCAAAACTGAAAACCAAGATTCTCCAATCGGCTAAGTTATAACATATAAAAATCGTTTGTCCCGACTTCTATTTTTGAATAGCCAGTCAATCGACTAAGTTATAGCATATAAAAATCATTTGTCTCGACTTCTGTTTTCCGATAAGAAGGATCGAACGCCCCTTCTTTTCATAGTGAATTGTGAAAAAATTTATCCAACAATTCAACTATATCCATGACGGAATATACAAAAAGGATCGACCAATCCTTTTTACAGTGGCGAATTATTATGAAAAGAATATTTGGAATAAGAAGGGTCGAGCAACCCTTCTTGTAGTGTCGAACTATTATGAAAATAATATTGGGAATACGAAGGGTCGACCGACCTTTCAATTACGAGACGATTTTAAAAATAGAACACCTTGGATGTTTTAACCTATAAAAAATGGTTTCTCCCAACTTCCGTTTTCCGACAAGAAGGATCGGTCGCCCCTTCTTTTCGTAGTTAATTGTGAAAACCTTTATCCAACAATTCGGCTATATCCATAATAGAGAACACAAGAAGGATCAACCGACCCTTCTTGCAGTATCAAAATATTATGAAAAGAATATTTGGAATAAGAAGGGTTGGGAGACACTTCATTTACGAGGGAATCATAACAATAGAACACCTTTGGAAAAGAGCGGTCGCTCTTTCTCTGAGAATACTTCCACTTGCCAGCATAGTCTTTGAAGCAAAACGTCTATAAATTTTGTTTTTTAAATGTTGATATCTAATATCCCAAAGTGACACGCAGAACGATCATATTGTGACACGTGGCATATTTGATTTGGCACACTCAGTATTAGAATATAGTTGGCTCGCATAGAATAATGGCTTGTATAGAATATTTTTCCTATGAGCACCGCTAAATTTGGCAGTTTGAGTATAGTGGATCATATTTTAGTATTTAGGTAGTTACTCTGAGGATAATTACTTGATTTTAAGTGCAGCAGATAATCCACTTCTAAAGGCCAATTATTCTTAAGCACAATTACAACACTTAATGACAGTTAGTGCACAAATTACGATACTTATCATAAATCCAATTTTGTAACAAATAACCATCCATTATAAGTCCCAGTGTCTATAAGTTGTATCTTTCATTTTATAAAACTTTAATGAAAATGAGAAAATACAACTTTTTGTTGACCAAGTGGAAATTTAGAAATACAACAATTTTGTTGCTTAAAACTACCACATAGAGAAATTTAGAAACCAATTTTGTCTACTATCAACCCTTGAGAACATCCACCACTCTGAACACTATTCCCCATATTTTCTCGTTGTGCCTTGACTGCTGCAAGACCCTTCTCGTTTATTCTAATTTTTTCTACTACAAGGCCCTTCTTGGTGACCATGCCCATATGATTCTATTTACATTGATCTTCATGTTTTTTTCTGCACCAACAACCCATTGTTGTTGTCTATCTAAGCATTTTTTAAGTATATATATTCCCAGTCCAAAAACGGTCTGGTTTAAATTTTTCCCTTCAGCAGATAACATAATTACCTATCCATAGTAAATTTTTTATTAATATATATTTTAAAATTGATTAAAATTTCACATTTACATAGAAAATAAAAGTTTGAACTATATAGCAAATGCTCATGGCTGAAAATATTTTCAATGTGTACATTTATTTCTAGGTATGATATGCATAGAAAGGTCCAATGGTTACGTGTCAAGTTAACAATTTGGAATTTTCTATTTTAATGCCAAGTTGTTTATGTTAACTTATCAAACAAATTAATGATCATGGAAAAAAAAATTAAAAAAAATTAGACATGTTAGCTGTAAGATGTAAATCCAAATTCTGTTAAGAGTGACCCACAAAAATTAATGACAGTTTAGAGAATAAAGTGCCCATCAAAAATAAGTTTTGGAAAAAAGCGTGACAGTTTAACATGACGGTTCCAATATGACAGTACTAGCATTTGACTCCTAATAAATATCACCAATCGCCTTACCCAAAGTGCTCTTTTTTATCTGATGGAATTTATACCATGCATTTTGACAGACGTCTATTGTGTCTAATCTCATTGTAAACAAGCTTCTTTTTTTGTCATCTCCTTCTTTGGCCACAAGAGCATTTGATCCCATAGAATTTATAACATTCAGCTATCAAATTTCTTAGCACATTCAACTATTATCAAAGTGAAATTTTTGATATACAAAAATTTGAGCAACAACGTTCGGTGCGAATGTTTGAAAGGCGTGCACCCTGATTTATTGCAGGCCTGTAAGGTAACGATCTTGAATTTCATTCATAAATTTTAGAAGAAGCTGGTATATCCACTGCTCACCCTTGGACAACATTCCATACAAGAAAACACCACTTCATTGACCATAATACCAAAGGAGATGTCACCCAAAAATGTTACCCCAACAAAATCAGTCTCACTCACATTTGTTACAAAACCTATGGAAATGCAATCCTTTCTTTCTGAACACTTATGTAACAACTTAACTTTTCTCATAATAAAAGAATATTTATTCTCAGTTGTTTTGATATGTGCTACACTCATCGAAGTAGAAGCTGGTATATCATTCACCTCATTCTCAGTTGTTATGATATGTGCTACCTCATTTACGGAATTGTATGGGCTTGTTCGATTACCTTTAACATGTGTATATTCACAATGGGGAGTACCTAGAAGGACCATCTGTAGAGGACATTATTCAAAAACATTCCAAATGTATAACATCCAAAGGAACATTATCGAGGTCAAGCAAAGTGTTTGCAGGCCATCTTATAATAGAGCCTTCAAATACACCACAATCCTCGCAATTGCGGAAGACTTTATGAACTAAAATACCAAACTCACCAGCATCTAGTACTTTGAATTGTACAATGTCTCCCTTAAAAAAATTTGACACTAATCCCCGAGCAACATACTGTGGCTTTAAAGAAGATTGATGTATCAAATTAACTAGTAGATTCAGATTGATTATTGTTGAAAGCGCTTGGAACAGAAAGCAATGTTTCTGTATTAAAATCAATGATTCTTTTAATTGGACATACAACAAAAGATCCACTGCTCACCCCTGGAAAACATGCCATACAAGAAAACACCACTTCATTGACCAGAATACCAAAGGAGAAGTCACCCAAAAATGTTCCCCCAACAAAATCAGTCTCACTAACATTTGTTACAAAACCTATGGAAATGCAATCCTTTTTTTCTGAACACTTATGTAACAACTTAACTTTTCTCATAATAAAAGAAGATTTATTATCAGTTGTTGTGATATGTGCTACACTCGTCGAAGTAGAAGCTGGTATATCATTCACCTCATTCTCAGTTGTTATGATATGTGCTACACTCGTCGAAGAAGAAGCTAGTATATAATTCACCTCGTTCTCGTGAAGAGCGGACCCAATCTGGTTAACAATCTCAGATACATGCCATTGAATATAACCACCAACAACCTCTAACAATGTATCTGCACCTTCTGATTGATAGGGCAATGGAAGACTTGCATTCAAAGACTTGGTAACATTTACAATGATACATTCTTCATCAATGTTGATATTATGAAATTTTTTTCTTTCTGGAAACGAGATTCCTTCAGCAACTTTCAATCCATTCAAAAGTAGGTCCACACATTTTTGAGTACCAAAACCCATTTCATAAACAATATCTGAAATATAAAATAACAGCACACATTGTTCAGAACGAAAATCCAGTTCAGAAGTGTTTTATGAAATATAAAATAACAGGAGCACATTAAGAATCATATTTATTTTAAACAAACATATAACACAGATTATAATATATAAAAAATGGCTGTCCGGATTTCCAATTTTCCGAATGGTAGGATCAGCTGCCCCTTCTTGTAGAATAAGTGAACATAAGAAGGATCGAACGACGCTTCTTGCAGTCTATAAATATTACGAAAGAATTATGGGTAGAAGAACCATCTCCCGCTCGTTCATTTATGACGGAATATTAAAAATGTTCAACCTACGAATGCTAGGCCGTCAATACATGTATTTCCAAAATTGTGAACAAGGGAAGAATACTGAGCACAACAAGGGTCGATCGACACTTCATTTATGAAATAAATTTAAATATATTTAATCTACGAAGGCTATGTTGACAATTCTCGACTTCCAACTTCCATTGTAAATAGTAGGGACTCGGACATCATCTAAGTTCTAACATATAAAAATGTTTGTCCCGACTTCCATTTTCCGAAGAGAAGGATTGGCTGCCCCTTAGTTTAGGAGATAATTGTGAACAACTATATCTAGCAATTCACCTATATCCAGAATGGCGAAAGAAAGAAGGATCGACCGACCCTTCTTGCATTCTAGAACTATTATAAATACAATACTGGGTAGAAGAAGGGTCGGCCACACGTTCATTTATGAGGGAATTGTAAAATTATTCAACCTACGAAGGATAGTATTTCAATTCATCTATATATAAAATGGTGAACATCGGAATAATACTGAGCATGGCTAAGTTATAACATATAAAATTGTTTGCCCCAACTTTTGGTTTTCGAGAAGAAGGATCAGACACCCCTTCGTTTAGTAGATAATTGTCAAAACCTTTATCTAGAAATTGAACTATATCCAGAATGGTGAAGACGAAGAAGGAACAACTGACCCTTATTGTAGTCTCAAGCTATAATGAAAAGAATATTTGGGAATAAGAAGGATCGTACGCCCCTTCTTTTACGAGGGAATTCTAAAACTAGAACTTGGAGAAAGAACGACCAATTTTTCTCTTTGGATATTTCCACTCTCCAGCAAAATGTGTGAAGCAATGTTCCTATGAAATATGTGTTTAGAGTGCCGATATCTACTTTAGCCACTCCGAAAAATGCATCCCTGGAGGAAGGAGCGGACGCTCTTTCTCCTCAGCATCTACTTCCAACACCCCGAAATGGAACAACCTTACGATAGAGCGACCTCGCTTTCATTGACATAAATTTGAATTGACGTCAAACTCTTTGTAGCAAAATGTGTGTAAATTGTTTGGTTCAAATGTCGAAATCTAGTCTCCAGGGTGACACGTGGAACGTTCAGATTGTGCCATGTGGCTTTGATTATTCCACAATTGATCTATGCTATACTCGGCGAAGTAGAAGCCGCTATATCATTCACCGCAGTCTCGGCCCAAAAGTATGAAAGAATGTTTATGTCTGGTTAATCGCAGTCAGAATCTTTCCAACTAATGGCATCACTATATGCATTGTCATCACTGTTAAATTCATTTTCCAACACGGTATCCTGCCTAAATTTTAAGAACATTTTTATCAGCTTTATCTTTGAAACTAAATGCTTTGGTATCGTATGCAAGACTCACGTGTGTTCTCATTGCATCCAATAATATGAGTCATACACCATGTCCAACTATGCAATACATGGGACTTTTCTAGCCAAGATACTATATTGGCAAACAATTATACCTTAATATTGTTTAAAGCTATTTGATGGATTAATTTTATTCAATTAAATTAAATATATTTATATTAAAAGAAATGTAATCAATATTATATAAATTAAGACATAAATTATCAATTTCAAATAAAGTATTAACGTTTACATAGATCAGTATACTATAGTGAATATTAAGTGCAAAATGGTATTAAAAAGAAAAAACATGTTTCAATTTTATGAGTTCATTTGTTGTTATCTTTTTTCAACAAGCGTAGCCAAAATTAATGCTAGAGGATTTGTACAAAACAATATGGAATATATGAAAATAATACACTACATCACCAGACAGAAAACGTATGCAAGCTGGCGGGAATCGACATTAATGAGTAACGCCCAATTTTGCAAATATAACGTTGTGAATTAATATTAATGGAATGTAAGAAGATAACTACCCGGAATTGAAGGAAATAAATTCTGGAAATATGAAGAATCTAAAAAGTTCAGTGACTTTAAATCACTGTGAACTTCAAACTATCATTGCATTGATTTTTGACAACCATGGAAGATATGGATTTTTAGCTTGGAGGATGAATAAGCATGCTCTGTTACAGATTTAGATTTATGGTTTGAATAATATAAATACCTGCCAATTGAAAAACTAGTAGTGGGCGGGAAGAGAGTTTGAACTTTAAGTTTCAATGTAGGCAGTGGGCGAGAAGAGCAGTGTGGCGGGATAAGTTTCAATGTAGGCAGTGGGAGGGAAGAGTAGTGTGGGTGGTAAGAGCAGCGTGGCGGGATATCAATGCAGAAAAGTTCATGACATTTATTATCACAGTGTGGAGGGATATCATCTGTACGTCATGACACATAAACACAATCCATCATAAATGGGCGCCTCATAAATGTGATGAGATTATTCACACGAGTGATACAATCCATCATTTACCATTAGTGTTGTAGAAACCATTTTAAATGGCGGAAAAGATCAACTCCATTCCAATGTACAAACCATTTTAAATGTTTGAAAAGATCACCTCCATGCGATTCAACATACAAACCATTTTAAATGGCAGAAAAGATCACCTCTATGAGAACGTACAAACCATTTTAAATGGAAGAAAATATCACCTCCATGCCAACGTACAAACCATTTTAAATGAAGGAAAAGATCACCTCCATGCCAATGTACAAACCATTTTAAATGAAGGAAAATATCACCTCCATGCCAACGTACAAACCATTTTAAATGGCGGAAAAGATCAATCGGGAAGCGAAAGATCAAGGGTCCCACTTCCGTTCCACATCCCCAACATGCATGCTAGGACAAGGGGATGGGTGGTTGCGGAATCTGAAACCGCTCTCCACGTGGCAGCACCACATGATTTCGCAAGTTGGAAGGGCGGTAAGGAAAACCACTGTCCTCCATTTGCGAAACCACCTTTGCCCATCCTTCACAGTCGCTGGCACGTGTGGATATGATGTGATTGGTCTACATCACACCTTCTTCCCACACAAATCCTCAATGTCAGGGCTTCTGCCAATGTGTCTCCTCCGTGCCAGACTTCCTGCCCACATGGCTTCTCCATGTCAACCTGCACATGCACAGTGGAAAACACCTTTCAATTACACAATCACAACATAATTAAAAACCTTTCAATTACACCATCACAACATGCAAGAATGAAATAAAAACGCATCAGAATCAATAGCATAAGATTACTTATCTTTATCCAATGCAGATCCAAGCAATTGGCTTTGTAAGAGCGCTTTTCCACTTACTAGCATCAATATAAATGTGTGGCTGTTTATTAGTTGCAGAAAATTATAGATAAAATGAGTTAAACGAAGAAATTCATTTAACACATAATAACACATGAATTGTATATTAATAGAAATCCAACCTACAGATCGATGTATTGATTAAATTGGCAACATAAAACATAGTTCAAAGAAATTTGACAAATTAATATTATCCAAAAAAGATGGCCAAGAGAAACTGACTGAATTTTATTAATTATGCAAAAAATTACAATGAATCAATACATAAACATTAGAATAAATTTACCTAAATTATACATAATCCAAATTGAATCGACATCCCCACAACTTGCCCTGATATTCTTCTTCATGTGTCCTCGTGGTGCCATCCTCCTCCCAAAAGATAGGAAGTCCCTTCTTGAATAATGGATCAAACATTTCTTTGAAGAGTTTTACTTGATGTGCTAAAATGTCTATCCTTTCCTGAATCGTGTTCATCTGGTGATACTTATTCACCACCTTCTTTGCCCAAATAATACTAGACACTCTATCCTAATTTTATGTTAGTTGTTTTCACCTCATCCTCTGTTAGCCCATTCAAAAATTCTATGGCCTTTTCTGCACAATCCATGGGCTTCTTGTTGAACTTTTCCTTGACTGCTGTTAGGCTTTTCCTAGCTAACTTTAGTACACCCTCTTTGGCCAGAATGAAATCGAGATATGGCCTCAATTTCTCTACCTCCGCAATAATGTCATCCCAAATGACTTGCTTTGCTTCTTGCAGGGAGGTCTCACTTGTAACCTACTTTATTAATTCATCATATTTCACCTGTATCCCTCCTAGAGAGGTTGGCCCATGTAGGGTAAAAGGCAAGTGAAAGACAAGTATAAATAAGTGGAGGAGGTAGGTTTATTAGACTCTCTATTTATTCATTCATTCACTCACTCATTCTCTCAAGTGAGTAGTGCACACAAGTGGAGGAGGAGAAATACAAGGCAAAGTTTGTGGCTCGTGGCTTCTCCCAAAAAGAAGGGATAGATTATGAAGAAAATTTTGCACCCGTAGACAGATACACTTCCATCATAACGGTACTTGCTCTGGCTGCAGTGATGAAGTGGAAGAATTACACCAGATGTATGTCAAGACATCTTTCTTGAATGGTGTAGTTGACGATGAAGACTTGTGTTAAAGAACTGTATGTATGTCAAGACATATTTCTTGAATGGTGTAGTTGACGATGAAGACTTGTGCTAAAGAACTGTGTCGAGAAATACCTTCCTAGTTAAGAGACAGTGTTGATGTATTTGTAACTTCGGAATGTATTTCACTTGTATATTTTATATTGTATTCATATGGAATTGTACTTCTGACGGAGAGGTTTCATTCCTCTGATCGGAAAGGTCATCATTGTATGTGATATGGTTATCAAACTCTCTAGTGGGGTCGGCCTTGAGTATATTAGGATGTTAGAAAAAATTGCATTAATGAACAAGATACTACTTATATGCAAGTAATGGGTAAGTGGTCGATGGTACTATACAACATTCCATTGCTACTTATCTAGAATGAAACCTCTTTGCTGACATGTTGGAGTAGACTTGCACACTCTTAATAATGTTCTAGTAGAGATGGAAGGCATCTAGAAAGTTACGGGATATGGATAAATGTTGTATTGAAGCATGATTGGCTAAGATAATTGCATGACTGTATGACATATGTCTTTATGTGTAAAAATTTGTTCTGAATACTATGATATGTTTCTAATGATGCAATTGAACTTGTCCCATAGGAAATACCTTGTACCATCACCTACAAGAGAGACTTGTTTCGAAGAACAAGCGACGATGATTCAACAAGAAGATTGATGAAGTCAAGAAAAAGACTTTGAAGAACCAGAAGTACTCAGGAATCGATATGCAACAATGAATGAAGTAAAACCAAAAGATAATGAAGATCGTGAAAAGGAAGATCATACACCATATGGATGTCAAGACAGGATTCTTGAATGGTGTAGTGGAAGAGGAAGTATATGTGGAGCAATCACTCAGGTTTGAGACACCCAATAGGGAGACTCATGTGTGCAAACTGAAGAAATCCTTGTACGATATGAATATTATGGGGTGACATTAGGGTACACAAAATTTTGCAAAGACAGTGTAATCAATCCTAAGAGATTATGGGGTGACATTAGGGTACAAATTTTTTTGCAGAGATAGTGTAATCAATCCTAAGAGATTATGGGGTGACATTAGGGTACACAAAATTTTGTAGAGACAATGTAATCAGTCCTGAGATGTACCTACTTGATGGATTTCTCGCAGAGATGATGAAGACCTACATGGATGAAGACCTACAATGATGCTCCAGTGATCTAGTGTTGATGATCCATCTCCAGTATTGAAGACTTGTGCCTATATGTATTGACGCATGTGTCAAGAGAATACCTTCCTAGTTAAGTGGGAGCCTTAATGTACTATCTGTAACTTTAGAAGATATTATTCACGTTTATATTGTATGTATTACATTTGTACTTTATTGTATCCTCGACGGAGATGTTCTTATTCCTCCGTTCAGAGTTGTCGTCATTTGTATTTGCAAGTGTCACAAGTTTTATTGTAAGTGTCGTAACTTATATTTGATGGGTTATTAGACCTCCTTAGAGGGGTCGGCTCAGTATGTGTTAAGTGGAAGGGTTATTAGACTCCCCTAGGGGGTCAACCCAGTTAGGATAAAAGGCAGGTCAAGTTAATTTAAAGTATAAATAGAGTGGTTGCACCACTATATTTTCTCATTCACTCACACATCCAACTCGCATAGTTGAGAGAGAGGAGTTCGCACCAGTGGAGGTGCTTGGAGGAAGAACTGCTGGAGACATCTATCTTTTGGGGTTTCATCTTTGTGATCTTTATATAGGTGCTTATTCTATGTCTGAGGAAGTTGCGGGGTTTTTCACCTTTATGGTTTTCCCTGGTGAAATGCTTTGTGTCTCTTGTCTCTTGTGTTTGACATGCTGTACATGTTGTTCTCTCAGTTAAGATCCTAGATCATATTGAATTAAATGATGAAAAGCTAACAAAACAAGGCTACAACCCCTTGGTTTTCATAGTTTCCAACCTATATATAGGACTCCAGACCTTAGTAAAGTCCAACTCAATAGTTTTACTAGCACCAACTGGATGGAATCCCCAACTCCCTAAGATCACAAGCACCAAACCAAAGCAGACTTCAATCTCCTATCCTTGCTCGATTCTGCCACCCTAATATGAATAAGAAGAAAAATACTCCACTGCCATTGTATCACGGTTGCCATCAACCTATACATGTATCTATGTCCTTGTACCTGTATGTCATTATACATGTATCATTGTATTGATGTCACTATCACAATCCATGTTCCTCCCCTACCGTTGGGGGTTTTGAAGCTCGATTTGACTGGTAAAATTCCCCAACTTCTCCTGAAGTTAAATGGATGTTGCAGAAGTATTATGATATTAGTCTATAATCACCGATGAGATTCCTTTTTATTTATTAATACCCTCCATATACCTTCAAACCCAATTCGAAATCCTTTAAAGAGTCTTTTGGAGCCATCTACTCTTGGGGGCTTCAACATAGATTTTCCTAGTGATTCTTCCTTTCATTCTCTAATTGTAAATGCAAGTGGTTGAAGTCTATTGGAAGTTTCCATGCCTATAATAGCTGCATAAATGTGTCATATTACACCTCAATCCACTCTAGACATAGTTCGAAATCATTTGGGATCATTTGGGACATTTTGAGGCTTCACTAGTCCAAGTTTTGAAAATTGACCGAATTGGGAAAAGTTCCAAGTTGGGGACATTACACAAGAATTTAATGTAAAGAATGCCATAAAGGCCAGTTGAAAAACACAAGAAAGTAAGGCTTACTAAAAGCATAAAACCTCGTAGTTGTCAAAAGCACTTTCTAAAACGTTCTAAAGGCTCACGAATTGGCTATAGCTTTAACTTTGGTTAATGTTAACTTTGCACTTTGTCATCCACTTTCAAGTTTCCAAAGGGATTCAAAGGAGTGGCATTTGTTAATCAAGTGATTCAAGATAATATTTTTTGTATTCATGAACATATTTTTTAGATTCACTCCCTCTTTTGTGTTTATCGATCTCTGTATTCATTGGAGATTGCATAGATTGTATTCCATTTGCATCCAACCTTGGTTTTTCTATTAGAAGTTTGATTACTTGTCAATTCAATCTCAATGGTTATGAATATTTTTCAAATTGTTAGGTATTTTTTATGTTTCTAAAATTTCCTCTATATGGGTTTTTGGTTTATCTCGGTTAGACACTGCTTATTAAAATCCGTAGAGAGGAACAATGCAAATTTTGTTGCTTTTGATGTACTAATACCTTTCAAACACCTTGAGACCCAAATTAGAAGCATTTGGAGCTATTTGGAAGCATTCGAGTTATTAATAGTCAAACATGAACAATATAATTATGGAGCTAATATGAAATGGGTTGTTTAAAAAAGCAACACAACCTTAGATGTTATTGCTACGACATGTGATCTCTCCTTCTTTTCCTAATTTTAATGTTTCATCTCAATGCCATCAATGCCATCTTGGAAGATTGATCTTGTTGTTTAGACTTATCTTATCTCTTATGGTCATCTCTCCCTCTTCTTCATCGACTTCTTCCCATGTTACACTAGATCTTCTACAAACCCATCTACAAACAATGTCTAGAATTGGTATTATTCATCAAACAAGTGATTTCTTCATATTGTTAGCATTTTTGTCTTTATGTTTTTTAAATTTATTCTATATGGATTCTTGGGTTATTAATGTTTATAGAGAGGAACAATGCAAATATTGTCACTATTATAAGGTCTCTACATAAGGTTTCTCACTCCAAGGGTGGAGGTGGAATTGGCACTAAAAAATTGGACGACTCACACCAAAAGTTGCAAACGTGTAGCAATGTGGAAGACACACCCAAATAATCGACGGTATAAATGGCTTCCTGCGCTAGAAAGTGTACAATGGTTAAACTTGGAAAAGGTAGATCAGAAATTAAATCGCTTACCACATGGCAAGCGTTAGTGGAGCCCGCTATGAAAAGTGGTTAAATTTAAACTGCTCATTGCAAGTTCGGAAACCACCTAAGCATATGTTTTATAAATGGTTTGTTCGAAGTTTAAAAAAAAAAAATTGTCGCTTATTACCTGGAGGAAAAGAATGATCCACATGAAACACATCGTTGTCTTTGTCAACTGGAACAACACCCAAGAAGCTCACTTCACAGTTCACAGGTAGCTTGAAACCCTCAGTGTTTAGATTTTGTGTCCCAAATGGAGAAAACCCAAGATCTTCTTCCCTTCAATGAAAGTTCAGATGAAAACGAGAAGCTTGTATTTGACCCTGTTTTCAACCCTGTTTTTTCTGTGTGTAGTATTTCGCAGTCTAAGGAGAAATTAATGGAGTTTAAGTCGCATGGAAATGATGTATTTAATGTTTTTGGTTCTTTTCTGTACTATTTTTGTGTCGAACAAACCCTACACTTCCCCAAATTTGTTTGTTGGTGTGCGGCGAATTATTCGCAGGGCGAAAGGGTAATCATTAATGTAAAAACGACAAAAATTCTATGCCCAGTAAATGCGCAGACTGTCCGTGAGGTTCTAAGTTTACCTGAAACATTTCCCAAAAGCTCGGAGTCGTTTAACAAAGAAAATTTGGCAAATTTTATAGAAACAACAATCCTGTAGAAAAAGACAAGTTTTTATTAGAAGTCTTGAAAGATGGTCAGTCGCATGAAAACCTATCATTCCCATTGAGTATTGATGTCTTTCAGCGAGATACCTAGTTAGTTTTGTCCTTGTTGAGTCAAATTTTAGGTCTATATAGTGATAAGTCGAATCACAAAAGTTATGTTAGGTTTCCTCCTCCAAGTAATTTCACTAGAGTCATAGTCGAGTCCGGTGTGTTGTTTTAATTTTGATGAATTCCTAGCTGAAACGATTCATGTCCATTTGGTGAATTTCAACCAGTTGAACCATTTCGGGTATCAATCATATTGTTCAAACATTTTGAAATCCAAGTTTCTTGGTACCATCTTTTCTCATGACCTTAATAAACAAGTCAATATGTTTGAGTTCATCCATAAAATCATGGCAGAAATTTACAGAATTATTTTTAATGCTGAAATGTCTCAAGTGTTAGAAGAAAAAAAAACATTGCAGCCTACACCAGAAGGCCAAACAGGTGATTGGTTCTTATATAGAGAACATACTATAATTAGGGTGTATGGTCTTACTGAAGCACCATATCTGTTGCCAACCTTTTTAACAGCGAGGGTTTTTGCCCTGTAATTTATTAGACAAAGGTTGCATTCAAAAGAACATTTCTGTGCTTTCAAAAAAGCATCTGATGTGAAATTCCCCCTTAAAGTTGGTCCATTCATCATTAAGAATAAGGCAACCCTCTCTGTAGTAGAAAAATTACTGAAGATTATGGATTTCCAAGAGGCTGAAAGGATGAATTATGATCCTCATCAAATTATATCGCAAAGGAGACATCTAAATGGAAATAAGGATTTTGATCATCAAATAGTAGAAGGATTGAAATAAATGGAAAATTTATTCAAATTTGAACAAGATAATAGGGGTTGGATCAGAGAGATTTCTTTGAAATTTCTTTTTTTAGCGACGATTTCAAAGATCGTTTTGTATAAATTTTGATTTTACAGAGTAATAAGGGTTGGATCAAAGAGCAAAAAATACAGTGACGTAATATTTTTTGAAGACTTTAATGAAGAATAGAAGTAAAACTATATCTGAAACAGAGATTCATATGCTTTTACTTTCTTCAGTATTTTAATTTCTCTTTTGTGGATGTATTTCGTGTTACACCATCTTATCGCTTTGCCTCATAGTTGACTGTAATACCTGGGTTATAATTCATTTTATATGTTCTGATCCACACATTTAAATATTGTCAATGTTCATTCTTCCAAATTAATGCAGAATTCATCCTAGAACTGAGATTGGCTAAGTTATAACATATAAACAATATTTATCTTGACTTTCGACCTCCGACACAAAGGGTCGGCCACCCCTTCATTTATTATAAAATTGTGAACAACTATATTCAACCATTCACCTATATCTAGAATGGTGAACACTAGAAGGATCTACCGACCCTTCTTGCAGTCTATAACTATTTTGAACAAAATACTCGGTAGAAGAAAGGTCGACTGACACTTCATTTATGAGTGAATTGTAAAAATATTCAACCCACCTAGGCTGGGACAACAATTCCAGACTTCCGACTTCCGCAATGAAATTACAGTTGGGATCAGTATATTGGCTAAGTTATAACATATCAACAATATTTGTCCCAACACACGACAAGAAGAATCGGCGGCCCCTTCATTTAGTAGAGAACTGCATACACCTATAGGTTACAATTCACCTGTATCCAGAATGGTGAACACAAGAAGGATCGACCGACCCTTCTTACAGCTTAGAAATATTTTGAACAGAATACTCGGCACAAGAAAGGTCGGCCAACCCTTCTTGTACCCCGCATGAGGATTTCATCACCTTTACCGAAGACATAAATATGTTGCAGATTGCGGATACCTAGATTTCTTAAAACATTTCATCAGTACCGCTATCCTGCAAACCGGAATGCATATTGCGGGATGGGACAACAATTCTCGACTCCCTACATCCGCTGTAAATAGTGGGGAATGGAGATTGACTACAAGAGGGATCGGTCGCCCCTTTGTTTAGTATAAAATTGTGAACACCTATATCCAGGAGTTCACCTGTATCCAGAATGTTGAAGACAAGAAAGATTGAACGACCCTTCTTGCAGTCTAGAACAATTATGAAAAGAATACTTGGTAGAAGAAGGGACGACCACCCCTTCATTGCATGGCAATTTTTAACAAAGGTAAGGTCGCCATTTAGTTACTGTCAAAATGATTTGGTCTGGTGGGAAAGAAGAGATAAGAAACAATCCAATCAATACTCTTTAATAATTTTTATTTGTTATCTTTGTATGATTTGTAGAGCTTGTTGTCCAATAATTGTCCAAGCTTGGTTTCCATCTATTCAATGCATCTAAATTCCATTCTTAATACCATAAATCTTTTCAAATTATCGGGTGGCCTACAAATACTTTTGTCCTATTTTAAGGCTTAGCTCATTTGATCTCATGGAGGAAGAACATACCTATGGAAGTGGGAAATTTTCTTGCAATATGCATCGGAGCAAGATTAAACCCCTAGATTAATTTTTCTTATATTATATCAAAGATTCAAAATGAATATAACTTTGTTCCATATGTGTAATGTGACATTCCATTGTAGCTCTCTAACCTAATTCTTTGAATTTTTCTTTGAGCTAGTTGTTTAGTTATTGCATCAGTTTTGTTGGACTTGGTATCAGATAGAATGTGCATTCACCAAGGTGCTAGAGTCCATTTGATTCTATCTAAATTAACTTGCCCCTTGACCTCGACCAAGGGAGGAAGGGGGCAATCGAATAAAACAGTACTCAGATCCCCGTGCATTCCATTTTTTATATTATCTATCTCCTATCATTCTTGCACCTCTAGGGATAAAGGAATTTTTCTAAGTTGTTCATCTTGCATGATTGATCTGGTACCATTGATCTCCTTCTAGGCTTAGCCCCATGGCCTTCCGCAGTCTTCAATCTCTCAAACGCTGCCTTCCTCGCACCTTGGATTTGTGTAGCTATTATCGACTGTCTATCTGGCCCTTGTCCGTATCCTGACTCCTGACATCTGGCAAGAAGGATCAGCCGCCCCTTCCTTTAGTAGAGAATTGTGAATTCACCCATATCCAGAATGGTGAATAGAAGAAGGATTGACTGACCCTTTTTGCTGTATTGAACTATTACGAAACGAGTCCTGGGTACAAGAAGTTTCGGCCTAGCCTTCATTTACAAAGGAATTGTAAAAATATTCAACCTTCGAAGGTGAGGGTGTCAATTCATGTATATGAAGGATGGTGAACACTGGAAGAAGACTGAGATAAGGGTCGGCTGACCTTTCGGCATCACCTTGTAAATAGGTTGAAGTCTAACCTAAAGTGAATATGGGGGTTGAATAGTCAAGATTCTCTTAACCATGGCGATGCACAGATGTCAATACCATCTTTGCATAACATTCTATTTAACATCAACTAGAACACCAGATGACTTCGCACTTGGCAGCTATCGCAGTATACAAAACTACACTGAATCTCTAATGTATTCACCAGTTTTCTACGAATTCGTCAAACTATGTGCTTCTTCTTCACAATCACGCACTTGTATTCCAATTAATCAATGTGCAATTACCATTCACATACATATAAATTAAGCACAAAAACTCACATAAACTCGAATAAAAAACATGTGATAAACTCATACACATAAACAAGAAGGATCGGCCGCCCCTTCTATGATGATCGCTCGTTCTATGATCAATCCTCATCCCAAATGACTCTATAAAATGTGCATTCTATCTCTCATGGATAATGCTAGCAGATTTGATCTTAATCAATCAATTGATTTTTAAAATGAGGGGTTGTTCCCTAACCATCGATCATTAGCATGAACATTTGCAAGTATACATCTAATATTAAAACACTAATTTATAATTATAGACATTGTATGCATTCTTATATTTACTACTTAATATTGACTATTTTGCAGTCAAAGCATGGCTGATTTGTTGAGCCTCAGTAACTACCAAGAAATCCCTTGCTTTGAATTGACAAAAGATCACTACCTTCCACCATTCACAAATGGATGGTATGTTGAGATGGAAGAACCAGATAATTTGTACCCGAATATATATCTATTCTACTTGGATTTCGAGGGAAACCTGATTAGAGATGGGATATTGACATATGCGGAACCCGTTGATTCTGATAAAAAAATGCGAGTTCAAGTTGAAGCGATCATTGGTGAAAAGTATGGCCTTATATAGTGTGATCTTATGGTTTTTGATTATCAAACAGATCTAATAAAAGCTGGTCCCGATCCATATCCGATTTCCTGTGCGAAGCAAGGGTGGGTTTTTCCATCATATGTTATTTCTAATCGTTCCATAATTGATACCGCGACATCCTTGAAGAAAGGAATTTTTTCGGTATGGAGGAAAAGAATGATGGTTGGGAAAACTTTCTCTGTATTACATTATATGGATATTAATAAAGCGCCGATAACGGTATTCCATGAAAAGATTCTAACGTAAAACAGAAGAGCATTTCTACGATATATTGTAAAAGATGTGGGGAAATCTACCTTGAAACAACTCAAAGGAAGTCCTTCTAAAGCGATGCTGCAGAAAGCGACTAAAAGCTTCGAAACTTCAAAAGAATTTCAAAAATATCAGATCAAATACTTTTTGTTCGATGAGAAAGTTTTTTCCATTGACGTAACAAGATGTGTTGTTGTGCCTCCACACTTACAATATCGAAAGGTTGATGAGGAGGTCGTGCAAAAGATGGTGGTATCACTTGTACATACATTTACAACAACATTGAGAGATGCTATTCTATTGCCTTTCAATAAGGAGACCATATTTCCCTTTCTTCCTGAAAATGAAAAAGAAATTGATCTTCCATCAATAAATTTTTATATATTGGATGGGCAACATACTATTTCTGCGTAGAAAATAATCATTGCAGATGATCAATATAAACAGCTCCATAAAAGGTATCGGCATCGAACAACTCGTCTTATACATAGAGACGTTCCTCATGACATCATCAAAAAATTATGCAAACAACAAAATTTGTCTAACAAGGAATTTGCAAACACTACATTCATTTCTTCAGTTGAAAAAGCAAGGGAGATATGGTTATTGTGCGCTTCTCCATCCCGCCCAGGAAAGGGAAATGCTTCCAGTGATGTTTGGATGGTATATAATTTTTCTTCTTATCAATCAAATTCTTTATATTGCTGCCTATGACATGAAATTAGGAAATTAATTGGAATATTCAATTTTATATGTTTGCAGTCTTTCCAAACTCAGTGTATGGATATCTTTCTTGTTAACTGGGAGAGCCTTAAAGACAAGCTAACTCTTGTTTTGACATCAAAACTACTGTGGAGCAAATGGCAGTCTGTATTTGAGATTTACAAAAGTGGCGCCTTCGATTGCTCGCTGAAGAGCATCGCTCAGGATGATTTGTCTCTAAATAAAATAAAGAGTTATGGCTCTAATTTTTTCAGACCATTGCATGATATTGATGAATATGAATTGACTGATGTGGTGGACAATATAATCAACGGATCGGTTTGGTTGAGCACATCAGTCGATAAAAAGTTTTGCGTAGAAACTTTAAGTAAATATTGCAAATGAATAAAGGACGAGAGGTCAACTAGGCATTCGATCGTTGAATATTTCAAAGTTAATGATGTTCAAACTAATCGATCATAGAATGTCACTGACCATCACGTCATTGAAATATAAAAAATTGCACCAAACGATCTCATGCAACCAAAATCTCCGAGTAAAAAGAGAAAGAATGAATCTGAAGTGGATATTGGTACCAAAGTACCAATTGATGCTCAGAAAATATTGAATTTATATATCAATAAAGAGAGGATGTCCATTGAAGACGTCGAAAATAGTTCACAGTTTGTTTGTCAATGTTGTTACCCTGATTCTTTGTTCACCACACTTAGAACAATTCCATTTTTTGGTGCGACAGTTAGCTGTGAATTTGTTGCTGTGGATATGTGTAATTGTGCTATTCCATGGACAGAAGAAGACATGCTGGCATTTTTGTACGACTTAGAAACAAATCAAGAGGAACGTACTTGTATTTTTCTAGCTGATACGGAGAAATATTGTATGATTTCTAAAGCTTTCACAAGTTGGAGCAAGAAATAAAAAAAACATGTTACGACGAATCCTACAATGGGAGTATATAAAGAATTCTTCGGGGACTTGTTTATAGGATTCTCTATTATACGATGTTGGCGCATTGGAAATGATGAGGATATTTTATCTACCTCTGAAATTGATATGGATTGGAAAGACGAGGGCCTACTGATGCTTGATTTACCTCGTCCCAATGTTAACAGCGATAGTGCGAGGAGCCATGTGTTTCCAAAATAAAGGACATAGGAATTCTGGGATCACATAGTTTCCAGACAGGTCTCTTCTGAAGGAACAGTTCTTTCACTGTACGCAGGAGGTAGGCTTCTTCGTTCATTGACCAGGTCTCCAAAAAGAATAGTTATTTCTATTGTGGAGACAGTACAACAAGAGCTGTTCATGAACAGTTTCTATCATGAATTGGGTATAAAACAAGGTATTTCTATGAATATTTTCAGATGTCTTTGATTTTATTTTACTTTTCTCGGTTGGTTATGTTCAATAACTTCTTTAAATTCCTATTCTGCTACAGCTTCAAATAAAGAGCATACCTAGGTATCCTCCAGTCGAATTACAATATCTGATGACAAAAATGAAGGTGATAGACAATCTACAAAGAACTACAAAACAGGACAAGAAGGAATTTTTTTTTTCACAGATCGTGGTTAAATTAAGTAAATTATGAAAGGGGATAGTGACCTGCAAAAAATTATATAAAATGTATACCTGCACATTTCCAGGTCAACATGTGGATCACCCACAACCAGAGCAAGCATCAACGATGTCCCTGGAGATTGGCCAACAAGTCACATTGGAGAATAAGGGACCAGGCGGGAGCTTGGACAATAATGAACAAGGTGAGAAATTGAACAATGCAGCACAAGAAGAGGGCTTGGCCAGTATTGAACCTAGAGAGGGCGCCTTAGTGTCAAAATGCGGTGTCTCCAGCGATGTCACTCACCAGTCAATTGTTGGCCTGCCTTTGACAGGTAAAAGACAATATTTTCTACTTAAATTGATAAAACAAATTTATTCCGAAGTATATATAATGACAAACAATATTTTTGTGCAGCTCCCCATACAAAAATGTTATTGATATTAGAAATGGAAGGTTTTCTATTTCGCAAGAAAGTCACAGAAAATGACTCCAAAATAGATAAAAAAGGGGAAAGAGTAAAAAACAGGGAAGAGACTACTCTATTAAATGGTGAATTTAAACATAGAAAAACTTCATATGAGTCAGAACAAATGCGATTCGATTTTTGGATTTACTTCTTTCCAAATTCAATATTGGGATTTGGTCATCTAAATGTGGTGTCAATGAGGGGAAGCTACTACTTACAAAATTTTTGTTGGCATGCGGTAAAGATAAATCATATGAGAATTTTTATTTATTTATTTGGTTTCGAGACAGATGTACCTCCGATCAAGAAGGAAATACACAAAAAATATGGAGAGTGTGTGGAAGGAGTTCCCAATGCAAACTTCGGAAATCAATACATCAATGATTATTTTGGAGAGTGATGTTGAGAAAGCAGTTCCATTTCGAAACTGTATTTCGTGTAATCCCTTTATTGGATCGTCCCTTTGGACAGATACTGAATTGGTACATGGACTTTGGCAATATTTGAGTAAAATGCATGAATCATCTGATATCAGAAACTATCAAATGTAACCTATGATTGCCTAAATTTTCTAGATGTAATCTATCATTGCCTATTTTAAAACATTCAATGTGTTTTCTGTTTTTTCCAGAGACGTTGCTATTTTCGTCTGAATGTAACATATTATTAGTTGAGTGTGATTCTTTTATTAAATCAATTGAATCTATTGTGATCATTAACTTCATGAACAAAGTGTTGTTGTTATAGTGTGAGAATTTATTAACTTCTATTTTTTCCGGAGACGTTGCTATTTTCGTCTTGGTCCTAGGAGTAGAGGGATTGCTCTTTGGAGTTCAGATGTTATCCAACATTGAATATTCTTCCAAACAACCTCATTTTGTTCATAAATGGTATCGTTATTATACACGCATGTTGTCCCGCAAAATTATCAGTGTTGCTAGAGAGCATTTCGACGTTGCTCTGTGGTTTTCCAGGCTCGAAAACATGGAAATTAAAAATTTCCTGGGTGTATTTGAATGGTTGAAAAATGAATAATTTGTATTTATTTGGGGTCGAGAGCAATGCGAACCTAGTATTATTTATAATCACTCAATGTCTACATACTATAATGTTGGTGAAGTACCGAACATATACAAAAAGTCCTTCAAGGATGTACTTATCCAATATGAAGATATATAAACAAATAGACATGTTGTTTATAGATGAAGGGCAATATCAATCAATAGAGAATAACAAGGAAAATTGCTTGAAAATGCCAACTAGCTGGAAATTTGACAGTTCACAAGAGAGAGATATAACTATAAAAACAATGTTGTGTGCTCTATTGAATTATCTCGGGCCTCATTAAAAAATGGGGCGTTAGTTAAACACATTGAATTTGAGATGACCATCATATTGTACAAAACAAATTCATTTAGTGATTTGTATATTTTTTATAGTTAGTACTCCTAATGTAAGTTCTATTGCACAGTTCTCATCTTATTTATGGACATCATACCATGTATCTAGTAATGTGTTTAAAAAATTGTTGAACATGAAAGCAATATACTTAGAAACATTGAACCATAATATTTTATTGATTGGTTTTTGTGTGTATGTTTTTTGTTTGTAGATAGTACTAGAAGATTTGTTTCTAGTAAACCATTGATCATTTTTTATTTCAATGGTGTTTTGTTACACGCAATACATAGAAAACAGAAACTCAGGCGATGACCACCGGACATCGAAACATTAACAAATTATTTTATACGCCCAGGCTTAAAGGAATTTTTTGAAAAATGCTTTCATATTTTTGAGGTTGGGGTTTGGACATCTGCTCAACGAAAAACGTTGACGAGTTTTTTCCTAGATTATTACAAAGAACGGGATTGAAAAGGGAACAATTTAGATTAATTTTAACACAGGAAAATTGTTTTTTCCGTACCCAAAGAGGGTTTTTAGGGTGTTGGAAATCTTAATGTATATCGCAAGCCTTTAAGTATAGTTTGGGACACTTTGAACCATGGTTGGGATCGGACAAATACTGCGATTGTCGATGACTCCGGAGAAAAACATGTTTCTAATGATGAAGGAAACTGTATTATAACAAAAACTTATAATTATTCCGACGATGTCAATGACACATTTTTGTTAGATAAATTATGGCCTTGCTTGCTGCACCTGGATGGCGGTGAGCGATGTGAGGCCAATTGTGAATAAAATAAAAATGGAAGTATTTTGTTAAATAATACACTTGAATGTTTGTTTGTACTAGTATGTCCAATTTCACTGTGATTATAATTCTTGTAAAGTGTTGAGTTTGGTTTCCAAAAATGTATCTCTATTTAAATTGTATTGTTAGATCATAAAACATATAAATCTATGTGCTTGATTTATCATTCATATGATTTATATGCAAGTTATGCACCACTAAATTTCTTTACTCGATTCATATTGTTTCACATTTTGCAATTACATAACAGTCATTAATATCATCATATTAAGTTAATTTGCTAAGTTAAGTTATTAAGCATCTAATTAACAGCTTCATAACTAGGCTTATGCCTATCATTGACAGCATAAGCATACATCTATTACATAAATGGAGTTTAGCCATTCATCATTCACATACAAAATTAATACAACATATAGTTTAAGCAATTGAAAGAAACCTCATTCATGAATAAATGTTAACCTTCTAACAAGCTTAACATAGCATATTCATGGCTTACATTTATTTACACATAATTTCATTCCACAGATTGAACATATCAAGCATAATTAAATACATGAACATTATAATCCATTTTTTTTTCAAAAGAAAAAATCATACTATTGTTATTCAAAACTGAATCAAATAGTACATTATGTTCCATGAGGTTACTTGACTCACTAGAGAGCCGAAGTAAACCAAATATTGTAAAAAAGACTTCCTGAAAAATTACAATAATTTCTCAAAAACAGTCTGATAATTTCATCCTTCTGCCAGAAAAATAAAAAACTTTCAGCTATTTAGAAACTTAGCCCTTCTAGGTCAAAAAGCAGTCCAAAATATGGCTTAGTCAAAAAACTTTACTGATTCCTTATCAAAACATAAGTGATCAATAATTTCCATCCAAAACAAATAACCAACTTCTTTTTTCATTGCATCCTTTGAAAGCTTATCTGCATCGATGTTGTGCTGCCTATATATATGATTAATAATTTCTTCCCAAAACAAATAATCCAAATTTTGTTGGTGCATGCTATATGTTATTTTGTTACAGATGTAATAATTGCATTTCTTAGACCGAAAGGTTCTAAACAATTGCCTGGCAATTCATTACAGTTAATCATTATGGGATCTTTAATGCTCTTCTTAAACACAAAGACCAATATGGGCAATTTGTTAGTCGTCATATTCCATAGAAAAAGTGTTGCTATTCAATTTCCAGAGGGTAATATTGCTATGAGTTAATTTTCATTTCCTGGTTGTGTTGTGGTTAAACCCACATTAGTAACATCTCTATACTCAATGTGCCAAATCAAATATGCCACGTGTCACAATATCATCGTTCCACGTGTCACATTATCATCATTCCACTAGTCACCCTAGGATATCATTGTTACAATTCCCTCCCAAATGAAGGGTCGATCGACCCTTCTTATTCCCAATATTATTTTCATAATAGTTCGACACTGCAAGAAGGGTTAGTCAATCCTTCTTGTATTATCCATTATGGCTATAGCTGAATTGATGGATAAAGGTTTTGATAATTAACTATGGAAAGAAGGGGTGGCAGATCCTTCTTGCCGTAAAACGGAAGTCGGGAAAAACCATTTTTATATGATATAACTTCCAAGGTGTTCTATTTTTACAATTTCCTTGTAATTGAAGGGTCGGCCGACCCTTCCTATTCCCCGTATTATTTTCAGATTACTTTTACACTGGAAGAAGGGTCGGTGGACCCTTCTGATTACCAATATTCTTTTCATAATATTTCGACACTGTAAGTAGGGTTGGGCGATCCTTCTTATGTTCTCCATTATGGATATAGATGAATTGTTCTATTTGATGTCCATGAATTTACATTTCCCCTCAGAAATTTTAATGCTTGTTATACTATACCCTATACCCTGTACTTCTTAGTAATTAATCTTGGCCATTATGTTGTGCCGCTCTTGCACTGATAACAAGTTCCTTCACCGAATAGCTAGCTGCAACTCTGGTACCTCAGCCCTCTACGCATTCAAAGCAGCCCCATTCTCTCTGCTCCGTCTGTAACTAGGGAGCTTCCCCATTCTCTTTACTCCGTCTGTAACTGGGGAGCTTCCCCATTCTCGAGGAATAATTCCTCCCAACTCATTTATGGGGGAATTGTGCAAATATTCAACCTACGAAGTTTAGGCTGTGAATTCATGTATATTTTGAATTGTGAAGATTGCAAAAATACTAAACACAAGAAAGGTAGGCCGACCCTTCATTAAAGCTGGAAAAAATGGCGAAAAACGACCCCTGGAAAAAACTCGTAGTAAAATACACATAGTAGGTAATTTTCGAAGATGAAATATTATAAAAGGAAACAGAAACAAAATCAACATATTTATTAATTCAGTCAGGTTAAATCTGGGCCATAAGATTAAGACAAGTCGACGGCTGCGATCTAATCTAGGGAATGCAGGTTGCGGGTTGCGGAAATGCATGTCGCAGATCCATTATTTAAACTCTTCCCGCAATCCGCAATCATGTATAACTAGATAGCCACTTCAACAAGCTATAGCATAATATGATGGTGCATGCATTTTTCTGAAACCGTGAATTATGGCGAGCATTATATAAGAGCAATTTTGACTACTTTTTCCATACTTTCTCAATTTCCAAAGTTTCACAAACTTGCCATATTTTTTGAGAATGATGTCAGATTGCAACACTGACTAAATGATAGCACGGTAGCACCAGAACACCATCTTGTGTCTTTCCAGCCTCATGACACATTCCATATCATCATAGATTCCATGTCATCATACATGCCATATCATTACTTCCTTTGGCATTAGTTCTCTCTTTGAGGCTCACACGTGTGAGATATTCCCTTTCCAAAATAGAGATTAATTCATGTATAACCATAATGGTCAAGAATGGAAAAATATAATTCACAAGAAGGGTCAGCCGACCCTTCTGGCAGTCTGAAACTTGTATGAAAATAATATTGGGAAGAAGAAGGGTCGGCCACCCCTTCATTTATGAGGGAATTATGGAAATATTCAACCTACGAAGTATAGGCTATCAATTCATGTATATCATGAATGGTGAAGACTGCAAAAATACTAAGCACAAGAAGGGTCGGTCGACCCTTCAATTAAAAGAGAAATGAAATACAATTAATATACGAAGGTTGGGACAACATTTCCCCACTACCAACTTCCATAGTATGTGGCGGTGATTGACGGGCTGTGAATATGACCCTTTTTGTTCCTCCTTTCTACTTTGTTTTTGACTCCTTTTTGACATACTCCTGTATTACTACTGGCTCTTTTGGTTGCATTTTGCACATTTTAGTCTTGGTAAGAATTGATCTGGTCCTTTCTGCTATTTGTCAAATTGCTTATGATTGATAGGGCTATGTTGCCATTATTGCCTACTAAAGAAGATATGTTTCAGGTTCGGTGTCAGTTTATCTACAGGTTGCAGAATGAAGGACTATGGAAGCTGGAAGATATGCATTTCAGTCTGGAACTATTACATCGAGGTATCTAGCTTGATGTATTCTGCTACATTATTTTGGTTACCTATCCAATAATCATATGATGCTGCAGTCGATCCAAGGAGATGGAGGTTTTATGCTTAAATTGGTATTATGGGTCTATGATGACTCATAGTTTACCATCCCGACATCCCTGGGATCTTCCTCCACTCTCACGATGTATATCCCTGAAATATCTTATTAAAGATCTGTAGATAGGATTTATTGGGGAATTCGTCGTAACTATGCGATTCCTCATTTATCCTCTCATAAGCATTGATGTATAAAAGACATGGGGACTCTTCAGAAAAGTTAGCCTCAATTTCATAAGAACTATTGAACATTGTATCAAGTTTTTATATACAAGAGATTCCTGGTTTTATCTGATTCGATGTGTTGATCAATTTCGTGTGATTGAGAGGCTGTTTAGTTCCTGTTGCCGAAGGCAGGGCCCCCTTCTGTGATAGGTGCTGCTATAAATAGGATTTCTTTCCTTTATGCATGTGTGTTTAGATTAATAGCTTGATTATTAATGCAGTGTGGATTGGTTCAATTAATTGATATGCAAAATTGGTGTGTGATCATAGTTGAGTGTGAATCCTTTAATGAGTAGTGAGAATTGATTATAGAGTTATTTTTGTTACCATTTCCAGAGGAGTATATCAATGATGAATGTCAATTTAGTATAAATTCTGTAGTGAATGGATGTAATTAAGTTCTTTCAGAATTCTGTTGTGAGTGTTCAAGAGTAAAAGTAGATCGTAGAGTTTAATGAGTTATTCATCCTTTTCATTACAATTGTGATTCGGTGAGTTATTTTTATTAGGGATTTCTTAGCTTGTTAATTAGAATTGGACATTTAATTGCTTTCTGTAATTTAACAGATTGTTGTTGGTAGCGATTTCTTTCTGCAATCTAGTTGAATGGTATTGATAGTTAGATGCTTTCATTAATTCACAAGATCTTTTTCTGTAGTTTAGCTGAAGGTTATTGATAGTTAGATGCTTTCATTTGATTGCAAGATTCTTTTAGTATTCAACAATTTCTTAGGAGTCCATTCACCAAAAGATTACATTCTAATTTTGACTCAATAATTCATTAATCTCCTCTTTGTTAAAGATCCTTTGAGTTGTAGTGTCTGGCATATATTTTGCTTGGTAGCTCATAAGCTTTTATAACCCTGGGTTGATAATTTATGAAATTTTTTTTGTTCTTGATTTAATTAAAAGAGAATTAAAGAGCTCGTCATTTTGGCACCGTTGCTGGGGAGCCACCAAGGACATTGTAGTTTGACTGATTATTTTGATTTCAGTTGTGATTTCTTTTCTTCTTTTTTCCTTTGAGTGGATTGTCTGTGTGACAATTTTTGGAAATAGTCTGGTATGATTTCAGAGGAGGGCCAAGTAAGACGCACCGACATATTCATTTAGAATATTGCCTGCAGCAAGTCCCTATGATCCTGGAACATTCAAAGTATTCATGCATAGAGTAAGAGATAGTACAGGTAGACAGGTATATGCATATGATACCCCTCCCATAGGTACTAATCGTGCAGGAAGTTCAATAAAGGGAGGACATGTTTAGGGAAAGTCACCATCTCTCGGCAATCCCAAGGAAGAATTCGTTCGAGAAAACGAGTTGGTTCAAGAAGAAGGGTTTCTTGAACAATTCAGTGTTGATAATCAAGGAGGAGAGGAACAATTGGTTGCTGAATCCCCGTGGTCCACCGGGTCAACTACTTTAGAAGATATAATGGCAGGTATGGATGGCGAGGGAGAACACATTCCCCACGGGGAAGAGACAAATCCAGGAAATACAAATGGAGAATCTAGTACGAGAATGGTTACTTTCGAATTCCCAATCCAAAATTATGGATCTACACTTACAAACCCGATGAAGAACATTCCACATTCGGTGTTTCCTAACTTTCATGGTATGGCAAGTGAAGACCTGGATATGTTCCTATTTGAATTTGATGTCCTATGAAGGAACTATGACTATGTTACAGATCACCAGAAACTCAAACTTTTTCCATCCACTTTGAAAAACCAGGCTCTGAGATGGTTCATGGGCTTGGGAGGGGATAGTATAACAACTTGGGCTCAAATGAAGAAAGTGTTTTTGGATAAATATCAAGAATACTGCAAGGACAAGGACCAAAAAGAAGCCATTTTTAAGATGACCCGGCAGGAGGATGAGAATTTAGAAGACTATGTGGAGAGATTTCAATATAATTCGCAAAGATCAAGGTAGAATGGGTTGAATGATGACACATTAAAGATTCTGCTCTTATGAGGGATTAGAGATGATTGCATTGATCCGCTAAATTTGATGTGTACAGGGGATGTGTCCCTACTAAAATATGCAGAAATATGTGATCTCTACAAAAGGTATTCAAGGAAGGCCTCCAGATCAGGAAGAGGAAATCAGGATACAGTGAATAGAACCACGAAGACCTCAAGAGAAGGAGTTGCAAGGGTAGAAATTGGGAACCTATTGGAGGATTTCAAGACTGACATACTTAGTTCCCTAAGTTCTAAGTTAGTTGCACTTCAAGCAAAGAAAAGGAAAGAGGAGGAGGATCGAGCTTTGGCTATCTTCTGCCCTAAATGTAGAAAGAGACATCCCCTTAAAAGCTGCCCATTGGACAAAGTGGAGATCTGTCTTCTATGCGAGCTGGATCACCCTACAAAAGAATGTCCTTTGCTGCCAAGGCTCAAAGCTATGTATGAAGAAGCAGGGATGGATGCAGAACCAGTTTGTTTTATATCTCAAAAACATCCATGGCAACCTCGACCTTCAAGTACAGTACTAGACCCCATGCAATCATTTAATCCTTATTGGAACAATACTCAATTACATCAGTCCCAGGTTCCACTAGCCCCACAAGTCCAACAAAACTCTCAGCCTTGGTACCCGCCTTTGCCTCAACAAACATGGGCACCTTCCTACCCCCAAAGTAACCCTTGGCAATCAAATTGGAGGAATTCAAATTTTGGGAATAATCAACAGATTTAGCATTTAGCCCCGCAATTACAGAATCCTCAATTCCCATTTGCACCAGTACAACCATTAATGCAACCCCTCCTACAACCTCAGTTAACCTTGTCAGTGAACAACCCACCTCCAAAACCACTCCTTCCTGCACAACCCGCTCCTAACCCTAATAATAAGGTTGGAAAACCTGTAATGGCTGCTGAAATACCTAATTATCCAGCCTATTCCATCTCCATAGTGGACTACCATGACATTCAATTACACTCTGGAAGGCAAATTAATACAACCACCTCTCCTATAATTTCAGAGGAGGAGGAGGAAGAAACACCATAAAATTTACCAGTCCAATCCAAAGAAATACCAGTGCAATTTGAAGACAATTTCCCACCCATCCCACCCAGGAAATCACCTCCAATCGAGCAAAAACAACCACCACCATATCCCAAATGATTAGCCATAGAGAAGTTGATGCCATAGTCAAAATTTGACCTCCTTGGAGAATTACAAAATGTCTATGTCAAAATTCCACTATTCCAAGCTATCAAAGACATTCCCATTTACTCCAAAGTTGTCAGAGAATTGTGTTTGAAAAAACCAGGCAGGAAACGAAAAGACCCCCCAATAGTCCATGTGATAGGTGACTTGGTTGAATTGATGATGGGTAATACCCTTACTGCTAAGTACTCTGACCCTGGTAGTCCTATGGTTAAAGTGGAAATCAATGGAATTCCTATCTCTAATACACTGATAGACTTGGGAGCAGCTATTAATGTCATGACTAAAAGAACAATGGATAGATTGGGCATTACAAACCTCAAGCAAACTTCTACTATCTTACAGTTGGCTGACCAATCTCCTGTGATACCAGAAGGCATTATAGAAGATCTTGTTATTTCAGTCGACTCATGGGAGTACCTGGTAGACTTCATGGTTTTACAAACGAAATCAAATTTGGGAGGCTATCCCCTAATTTTGGGGCGACCATGGTTAGCCACGACAGATGCTTATATTGGCTACCGATTAGGAAACATGCGCATATCTCATGGCCATGCGGTTAAGGAACTTACTTTATATCCTCCTACAAAACCAATAATCCAACCCGAACTTCCTATTTGGTCAGATGAAGAAGAAATTGAGCAACCAGATGAAACCCTACAGCTATACATGATTGAACAAACAATGGCAGCAAAACAATTAACTGAGGATGATTTGCTCAGCCAATTCATTTCTTCTAATCCCTCGGGAGACTTTGTGGAATTGTTTACTATAGTTTGCACTACTCAACAAATTAACAGTACTCCGAGTTCATCTAATAATGCTGCTATCCCTGATAAGGAGTCTGAAATTCTGGAAGTGGAAATTGAACCTGGCAAGTTCCTGAATATTAGCTCTGCATTGTCAAAGTAGGAAACAGAACAACTGACTGCAGTTTTAAAGAAACACAAGTCTGCATATGCCTGGGATTATAGTGACATGAAAGGTCTACACCCTGACCTGTGCAAACATCATATATATACTAAGGAGGATTCTAAACCCATCAGACAACCTCAGCGCAGGATGAATCCAACACTTAGAGAGGTGGTCAAAGAGGAATTACAGAAGTTGCTGGCTACAAATTTTATTTATCCCATTTCTGATAGCAAGTGGGTGTCTCCACTGGTCATGGTGCCTAAGAAGAACGGGAAGTGGCGTATCTGTGTCGATTACAGGGAATTAAACAAAGCCACACATAAGGACCATTTTCCATTACCCTTCATCAATCAAGTGTTGGACACACTGGCAGGAAGAAAGTATTTTTCTTTTCTAGACGGCTTCAGTGGGTATAACCAGATCAGCATAGCACCAGAGGACCAAGAAAAAATGACATTCAATGCCCATGGGGCACTTTTGCATATCGAGTGTTACCTTTCGGATTATGCAATGCCCCTGCTACATTTCAGCGGGCTATTCTCAACATCTTTTTTGATCTGATTCATGACACAATGGAAGTTTTTATGGATCATTTCACCTCCCATGGTGAAGATTTTGCAGCAGCTTTGAATAATTTGGATAAGGTACTTACACGATGCAAAGAGGTGAACCTCTGTCTCAGTAGTGAGAAATGCAAAATGATGCTTACCCAAGGCATTGTTTTGGGTCATCTTATATATCCGGATTGAATTAGAGTAGACCCAGCAAAAATCCAGGTAATCCCTTCCATCCACACAAAAAGAGGTACGCAGTTTTATTGGATATGTAGGTTATTATAGAAGATTTGTTCAAAAATTTTCAAAGATTGCTAGTCCCTTATTTCTGCTTATGTCTAAAAATAAACAATTTGAATGGACAAAAGATTGCCAAGTAGCCTGGAAAACTTTAAAATAGAAAGTCTATGTTACATCCCCATTCTTGACCCTTACGATATTTGGGCTATAATGTAAATATTGTATGCATATTTTGTATGATTCCTAGCGTGGAGCCCAAGACCAAGGCCCCGCTAGTGAACATTAGATATTGAAGAGGAAAGTATGTTGGTATTATTTAACCCATGTGCTAGTGATCCATGGGAATTGTAACTATGCATTTTAATATAAATACCCACAACTAGCTATGCAGTGCAACAAGAGATGGGGGCATGATATTACAAGGAATTGGGAGGGAAATATTCAAACCCTTGAGCCAATGAGGTCAAGCCAAGTGTCAATGAGAGAACCCATCAACCATCAACTACCCATGTTGACTTTGGTGCCCAATCATTCATTTCTCCCAAGAGTTGGTTGAGGTAGTTAATGCCTTGGGGATTGGGGAGGTATGGCTATCCAAATTCGAGTATGGGCAAGCCACCCTCATGGAAAATCGTGTTTTTCCTTCTTCAGCAAGAAAACACCCACGAATTTCCTTCCCAAGCCATTACTCATGTCAGACTTCATCCTCTCACGTTTGGAGAGCATGCTGGGCATTTTTCTTGAAGCTTGTTGGGCGTTTTTCTTGAAGCCTGCTGGGCGTTTTTAGCTTGCTGGGCGTTTTTGGGAGTTTGCTAAGCATTTTTCCTGAAGCCTGCTGGGCGTTTTTAGCTTGCTGACCGTTTTTGTTGAATCCTGCTGGGCATTTTTATCATTGCTGGGAACTCATTTTTGTGTTGCAGACCTGTTAGGAAGGAGAGAGCACGATTTGGGGGTTTGTAGAGACCATTGCTGCTCTTTGAATGCCCATGGATGTTTTCTGAAAATGAAGTTTCCTTCCAGGGTTTCTTTCCCATTTTCCACTTTGTTTTTGGGCACGGGGGGTTCACTAGTGAGGCAATATCATATCACGTCCATTCATATTGGGGGGTTGAATACTCTTAAAAAACTAAAAAATATATTGCCCCGTATTAAGGGGTCAAGGGGCATTTTTAATTTGACATAGTAATATAAATATTGGGGTTTATTTTATTTGGGAGTGCTGAGGAATAACCTCCAAATAATGGGATGGATTCATATGTCCAAATCACGGGCTCAATTCATACCTACCTAAAACTTAAGGACCTTCCATTTTTATTTGATATTGCTTATGATCGTAAGGTTTGCATAAATTTGATAATAGTGTACCAATGATAATATCGATGGAAGCCTCTTTGGATTATTGTCCTTGAGAAATCCTCATTTAATAGCTTATTTAGGCTTGGTTTGAATTGATGTTATATTGTTTTTCATCTTTAATTAATGATAAATAGTTAAATGGGAGTTCCGGACTTCAACAATTGTATTGTGTTTTTTGTAGGCATTCAAGTAAAATATTTACCTCTTCATTTTTTAGGTTGGGGTTTAGGTGGGCATTGAGATTCAATTAAACCTTGCTCCATGACAACCAAGAAAAGTGAAATCAATCTTTCTTGGCTCACTGGAACCAAGAAAAGTTAGATCAATGTTTCTTGACTAATTATTTATTTCAAGTTTTTGTATTCTTCTTTAATATTTTCACATTGTCAGTTAGGAATACTTGTTAAATTGAGTTATATTTGGCACATTCATAATTGTAATTTCAATTCTTATATGCAAGGCATCTATCTTAATATTGTATTGAAATTAACATGAACATAGGTGAAAATCTAAATCCTTATTTACATACCCTATGTGTTATCGTTAGTCGTTACCATGAAATGGTATCATATAACTTTCATCATCTGTGTATCTTTATAACTATCACATACTTGAAACCTAATAATGGAGATTTTTCCCTATCCTTTAAAGATAAAAAAAAACTAGATATAACCCAAGAAAAGGTAACTAAATGTTGTTAATTCCCGTGATTGCAAGAATGAATGTAGAGGAAGTGGAGGCAATTCATTGGATCTTGTGAATGACCCAAATCCAAGCTATGCACATGATCATATGGTGTTATTGAAAAGTAAAAGGATTTTTTCTATGTTCATTTGGGTTCAAACATCAATGATGTTTGTTTTGATAGGAAGGTAGGTGTGTCCTTCCAAAAAAGGGTTTCAATTTTTCATTTTTATGGAGTTTAATTTATTAAGATTATAGGAAACATGAGTTCTCTATGGCTATATTCGTATTTACATGATATAAAATTGGTAGATTGGCAGGTTGTGGTGTGAAACATTTGCAATTCTCATATTTTCTAAGCATTGCACTAACTATTGGACTATCAATCTTTTATATTCTTTGTTATGTTGATCTCTTGACTAGGTTGTGTTTTATGCATTTTTCCTTCCCTAGTACTATTTCTTTGGGTGTTCCACTATCCAATGCTACAAATTGATCAGTCGCCCTTGCAATCCTAGTGGGATCATTATTAACATTATACTATTAATTTATTTAGCATCTTGTTTGCTTATACTAAGATGTGTTAGGGCTCTTGTTTGTTACAACTTGATAATATGATATAAAGGGGGTGTTAAAAATGGGTTGATAAAAATGGATACCTACAATATTTGGTGAAACTAGGGGTTTTCGTAATTGGAAAGGCATATTGGGAGGGGGGTTCAACAATACAATTTTAGGATGCATTTTCCAATATTTAGTGAAATTAGGGGTATTCTTTAATATCATGCGAATGATCGTGCTATGTAACAAGTTCACTGAGTGAACCCCCCGTGGTTTTTGGGTTGCCTACGTTTTCCATTGATACTCAACACTTGGGGTTTTGCTGCTATGTGTACCCATGCCCAGTTTATGAGTTTTCTGTGTGTGGGAGATTGTTGGAGTTGAAATGGGTTTTCATTTTTTTGGCTTGAACTTGAGTGGAAGCATCCACAATTGAAGAGGGTTCAGATTTGGCCTAATAAACCCAGCAGTGGTCTGGCTTGGCTTAAGATCCAAATGATTAATTGGTTGTTTGGCTGTGTATGAGCTCGAAGTTCCCAAGATCCTTGTAGATATCATGCGCAGCTCGAGGGTGGCCTTTGGATGGACTCAGTATATGCTGTCGAAGAGCCTATGGTTGGGTGGAACGTTGTAGTGAAATAGCTAGTTGTGTGGGACAATTGCACGACAAAGATAAGTGTTCTCTGTCTCTATATTTTACTCCTGAAATGTTTAATTTGATGATTGTCTTGATATGTTTTATGGATATAAAATGTGTGTGGATGATTTGTTCATTTCCGCTGTGCATATTCAATTGAGTTGCATCTGCACATAATGGGTTTTTAATTGTGCGAATCACATGAATGGGCTGAGTTCTTCTGAAAAACCCCATAGATCGGCATCATGTTCCCTCCCTTGCCTTAGATGGATGGGTGGGTATGTGATAGATGGTATCAGAGCCAATGGTTACAACACTGAGGCTGTTGGGCCAACATCCACACAACATATTAGAAAAATATGATTTTTGTGTGTGTTGTGCATGGGGTATGTTGTTGGGTGTTGGTTTCTATTTGTTGTTAATTGTTGTTCATATGAGATAATGCATCATGTGCTTGAGACCGTGAGTAATTATGACTCCTTGTCCCTTGAATGTCCATGATGCTTTGAATGCATGAAATTGAATGTTGGGCATGGCTGGCATGAGTTTTCCTTGCCCATGCTTGTTGGATGCTTGAAGATTGATTGTGAATCCATTGGTTGGATTGTTGAATTTGAAATGAAGAGAAAATCCATTTTTAGAGATGCAAGTTCTTGGCATTCTTTTACTATTTTTATGCAAGTTTGATCTGTAGTAACTCACCTCTGTAAAGAAATGAAGGGCACATTCCAGAAAAATTTCTAACTGTCTATGAAAATTTGCAATTTTTCTAAGTAATTATCAATTCTGTTAAGTTTTGCGTGCGTGGTGGCATTATTAATGCTAATTTTTGCGCCACAGGCATGGCGACAGAGTTAAGCATAACTCTGCGTGCGCGGCGCCAAAATTATCATAAATGTTGCGCTGAAAGGGTAAAGTTTGCGCCATGCGCAGCGGAAAACTTGGCAATAAGGCCCACGGCAAAGTTAAGGGTAAAGTTTGCGCCATGCACGGTGTGCGGTGGCAAACTTAGCAATAAGGCCGGCGACAAAGTTAATGGTAATTTTTGTGCGCGGTGTTGGTGGCAAAGTCAACATTAATTTTTGTGCAGTGCTGGCAGCAAAGTTAATGGTAAGTTTTGCGCGTGGCGCTGGCGGCAAAGTTAGCGTTAATTTGTGCACAGTGCTGGCGGAAAGGTTAATGGTAAGACTCGTGCGGCGCTAGCGGCAATTCTAACACTAAAACCTGCGATGCAGGCGACGGCGAAATCAAGGTTAAAAAAAAATAAAAAATGGCGAAACGGGCTCAAAAGTTAAGGATAAACTTGCACCACGGCGGGGATTTTAGGGTTAGATCCAGTGGCAAGGGCAGTAATTTTAAGGATAAAACTTGCGTTGCGGTGGGGGAGTTAGGGTCAAATTCAGCGATGGTCGTAGAAGTTGGGCCACAACCAGCGAGGGGAGGAGCAGAAAAAAAAAGAAAAAAAAAAGGTATAGAGCCAAAAGCTTGATTTTTGGATAGGAGTAGTCGGGCTCATAATGGGATGATTCTTGTGAGGCTCGGAGGCCATTAACGAAGGCCATGAAAGAACCAGAGAAGGTCCCAAGCCCAGTATGCTCCAATTTGACAGAAAATGGAGAATAGTGACTTTTGCAAGAGGGCATCTCGAGGCTCAACGGAAGGTCAGTTTGGGCTGAAATTGATATGGCGTGGCCATGGAGTAGGAACAGTGTTAAGTTTGGAATCTTGGAGCCGAACTCCAAAGGATGTGGAGTCGAGGTGAGCAAAAAGGCCAAAAAGCACTGTTCCGGGCCACTTTTTCTGGATTTTGAAAAGCTTGTGGATAGTGAAAGTGACCCTAGATGTTGGAATAATTTTTTTTTACTAAACTAGACATTTCATCTTCTCATTAAGATGGACAGTTTCCGTTAGGCAAAGATTTTCCAGAAATGCATAGTTTGGGAGATAGCCATTTTTGGCCAAATTTTGAGATTTTGGGGAAAAAGTGAAAAGTGAGAAGTAGCCAAACCCCGAATTTTATAGAAGTTGACTGGTGCATCGGAACAAAGATCTGAAAGTTGCTGAGTGTTCCTCATTATAGGGACTACATTCTCCCAGTAGATAAGTTTTCATGATTCTTACTAAATTTGCTTCTATAAGCAGCTGAAGCTAGCCTTTCAAAATAAATTGTAGCCATGTAAAAGTGCCGAATTTCGGGCAAAATTTGGGCAAAGTTTGCATTTTCGGAAGAATGTAAATTCCATGTCCTGGGTCAGAATGGAGCACGAGGATAGGCGTTGGAAATCTTATCCAAAGGAGAACAGAGATGCGTGACCAGAATTTGAATGGGATCCACATGTATCATAGATATTTGGTGCAGAAGAGTGCCAGCGACTGTTTTGACAAAAACAAAATTTTGTTGTCAATATGGGCAATTTCTACAATTGCATGACTGGAAGGAAATCAAACCAACTATGACATGGAAGAGGGATTCCATTCTATGATGAGGGATTGGAAAGGGAGAATTCCTTAACCCCCCTGTTTTGATATCGTATTTATAATTATAAAATTGTCATGCATATAAACTATGGCATAGGAATGTGAAAATGTAAGAGGTTACATAGATGCATATACACTAGATGGCATATTAACAAACATTGCATAGTGCATGTGGAAATGTTGTGCATGAATAGGATATTGCATATTGGTAAAATAGTGAAGTTTTACATATGCAATGAGCCACTTAAGACAATGATTGTGGTTGCTAATCATTAGTTGTGTTCGCATTGGTTATAGGGCCAAAGACAACTGAAGCATGGCTAAAGATGAGAATGATGTTGTTGCATATGACCAACAACCGTATGAGGAAGGGATGGTGCAACAAATCTATGATCATGAGGTTGGCAAAAACACTGTGTAGCCTTGGTAAGAGGCCAACTGATCAAGTAACATCAAGTGATGTTAATATCAGCCATGCAGGTAATGGTTATTGGTGCATAAATTGCATGAATGTTGAAAGAGGATTTGGTAAGATCCCTTCAACTATGTTTGAATTATGTTGAATGCATAGTACTCATAACTTAATGCAAGGTAGCATTGAGGAAATGTGCATTAAAATATTATGTACAATCTTGTGGTTATGCATTGAGTGAATGCACATTAAAAGATTATGTGAGTGATGTAAATGTGCATGCATAGATATAGGTGCACATGATGAGATGCATTGTGAGAATGCATGATTGTGATATATGTTTCATTGCAATTAGATAATAGATGGAATGGTGAACTATTATCAATCTTAAGAGCAAGAGAATAATTACATAAAATGATGAAATCGAACCATGCAACTCCAGTATGGTAATGATTCACATGAAGTGAATGATTTTGGTAATATTATCAATGCCATTGACTGATTAGAGGAATCAAATTTGAATTCTATTGATAAATGCTGCTAACTGTTTGGCTATTTGATAAATGTGCCAGGAAGACACATTGCAGGAAGACCAGGAGTGATGGCCTGCAAAAGCCAAACTGGATGGGAAAGACCCCATGCTTTGGAAATGGGTTTCGAGGCAAATGCCATTGATAATGCCTCAGCCAAACCGCATGTCAGTAAACCATGAGAGTGAGATGGTAAAGCTATGCCAAGAAGGCATGTGAGACACACTTGCAAAATGAATGAGTATTCTGTGACCCTAGACAAGAACATGCATGTCTAAATTATTAGGGTTAATATGCAGAGCATGCTCTATCTTATTTATATCATTGCAGACTACTTGAGTATGATTAGGGCCTGCATGGCGCACATCGGAAAGGGGGTGCACACCTTTTCTGGTGATGGGTTATGATAGGGTTTTCAATATTGACTACACCCTAAGGGAATGGACGCATTCCTTGTGTTTCAATACTTGATAGTGAATGATATGGAATGTGGTTAAGAAATTGAATAGCAATACTGATGAGCTTGCTTATCCTTCTTGTGTTGTCAGCCTACAGAGATGCAGATTGATACTGCACATTAAAGGGCAAAGTGAAGAAGGGTATGCAAAAGGACTATATAGGAATTGGAAACCTTTTTATGCTCACAAAAAATATTACCAGAAGGGATGGACAGGCTCGAAGAGCTGTGTAATAAGAAGAGGTATCATCCTTGTGTGAGTGGGGCCATTTTAACCTACAGTCAAGAAAGTCACCTATAAAGTTCCTAAAAGGAACCACCGATTTGCACAAGAGGAGTGGCGTCCTTGTATGAATGAAGAGTTGATGTGTGTGTGAAGGGTTATGGTGCAAGAAGGTGTGGTGACATTGGTAAAGGCATAAAATATCTATTGGGTCAGCAGTGAGAGGGCGGGCACCGATGACTGACTGAAAACCCTGAGATGCCTATGGCTCCATAGTAGAGCCTTGACCTATAATGGTCAGGTGGTGCAATTTCCTTCCATTGGTCGATGACCCAGACGAATGTGTTGGCTCGGCAATGGAGAGGGCCAACTAGGTATGGGACTGGCTGGGCACCACCAAATGCTTGGTAAATCCAGTCAGTGTGAAGGTGTACTGGTGAAGCATTAACTACATTAAAGTACATAGGCAATCCCAAGGCTTGCAAAGTGAAGTAGGATCCTGTGGACCAGAGGGGAAACGCACAATACAGATAAGTATTTAGTTTCATTTACGTCTTGTTTGGAATAATGAATATTTCAGGTATAAATCTTTTAACAGCTAAGCTGATACACTATTGTTTCTTTGTTGGAAACCTTGGTCATTGCAGGAAGGAAAGACATTGAAAGCGCTATAAAATTATTGGTAAATCCTGAGATTAAATGAGTAGGCGATATGAAATTTTTGATAAATCCAGAGAGTAACTGGTTGGGCATTCACTACTTAATATTGTGAAATAGCATGTATGTTGGCCCAGTACCTCTTAAACAATTGATAAAACTAGTCAGTGTACTGGCCTAGCATTGCCTATTTGAATGATTGTGGAGTAGCCTACGTGCTGGCCCAACATTCATAATCATGTCCACGGAAATCCAAGGCTCGTAAAGCAAAGAAGGATCCCATGGAATAAAGTGAAGACATCCAATATAGATAAGTATTTGGTTACCTTGCAGCTTCTTGCTTATAAATATACGTGTGTATATGATTTGGATATGATCTCTCAAACTCTTGTTTAGAGAAAAACCTTATGAAATAAACTAAACATGTCAATTAATTCAATGTTTGAATGTAGGCATTGTTGGAAGCAAGGACCATGAAGGCATCATAGGGATGCATATGGACATATGACCGTCCTAAAGAGCTCGATATGAGTAGTAATAAAAGATGGTGCTAGTGAACATGAGTGGGTCCTAGCAACCAAAGGTTCTGTAAGCATAATGGGAAGGGGCACCCAAGTTGAAAAGCATTAGACAGACCTTAGACACTAAGTGTCATAGCCAATAACGGGAAATTCAAGCATTCACATTAAAGTGAAAGAGACTAAGGAGCATGAAACCACAGTGATGGCATAGTTCCGTAATAAAACAAGACTAAGAGGGAGAAAACTCTTACTCTTCTCTTTCCTTTTTGATGCATTTATAAAACAAAGAATTGTTGAATGCATGTCATGACTAGAAGAAGAATGTGTTTATTTGCTTGAATTAAAATTGTGAATGCTAAAATAGTTATTTCACTGTGAAAGGATGAACATGAAAGAGATCATGTGTATGTTGGGAAAGCATGAAAATTTGGAAGTCGCATGAGTGAATCATGGATGTTCCATGTCAATTGGGAAATAATTGACTAATTTTAATGTTTATATTATGCTTGTCCTAACAAGGAGTTTCCATGATAAATTTCATAGGTGAGAAATTGAAACAATTGGTTGCAGCCGACACAAGCAAGTGTTGATAGTAAGTAAATTGTGGTCAGCTGTGCACATTGACCATGGTGGCAGACCAAAGGCTATTAGAGTTGGCTGAAAGTCTTCTTCAAACAATAGCAAAAACCCAAGAAAATCTCGGGGAGATGTTCAACCTACAGAGGCAACAAAATGAGATGAACCACGAAGTTCTACAGGACTCTATTCGTCTGCAAAAAGAGGTAAAAAACATTATGGGAGCAATCAACAAGGGAAAGGAAAGTAGATCCATGAAGAAGCATTCATCCAATCGGTCGATTAAGAAATGTTCCAGGTGGGAAGACTCAAAGGAATTTGAGAAGGAAAAGGTAAAGCAACCAATGAAATGTTGGGGATGTGGAGGAAATCATTGCCTCCGTAACTGCTCAACAATGGAGCATCAAGAGGGTAGCCACCATAAAGTTTCCAGACTTGTAGATCAGCGGGAAGGGATTGTTTTGGAACAATGCCCTCATGCAGAGCTAGGAGGTCCAAGTCAGCAGGAACAGTTTGTGAAGGCCAAAGGACTTGGTCCTAAAAACCCAAGTAAATGGTGAAACACAGGACAAAACTGCCACATTTTGTGAATTTTGGACATGTATAAAGTGTGTATGTATTCCTAGGTATTGGAACACCGAGGACGGTGTTATTCCAAGGGGAGGGGTATGTCACATCCCCATTCTTGACCCTTATGATATTTGGGCTATAATGTAAATATTGTATGCATATTTTGTATGATTCCTAGCGTGGAGCCCAGGACCAAGGCCCCTCTAATGAATGCTTGATCTTGAAGAGGAAAGTATGTTGGTATTATTTAACCCATGTGCTAGTGAGCCATGGGAATTGTAAATATGCATTTTAATATAAATACCCACAACTAGCTATGCAATGCAACAAGAGATGTGGGCATGATATTACAAGGAATTGGGAGGGAAATATTCAAACCCTTGAGCCAATGAAGTCAAACCAATTGTCAATGAGAGAACTCATAAACCATCAACTACCCATGTCGACTTTGGTGCCCAATCATTCATTTCTCCTAAGAGTTGGTTGAGGCAGTTAATGCCTTGGGGATTGGGGAGGTATGGCTATCCAAATTCGAGTATGGGCAAGCCACCCTCATGGAAAATTGTGTTTTTCCTTCTTGGGAAAGAAAACACCCACGAATTGCCTTGCCAAGCCATTATTCATGTCAGAATTCATCCTCTCACGTTTGGAGAGCCTGTTGGGCGTCTTTAGAGCCTGCTGAGCGTCTTTAGAGCTTGCTGGGCATTTTTCTTGAAGCTCATTGGGCATTTTGGTTTGCTGGGCGTTTTTCTTGAAGCCTACTGGGCTTTTTTAGCTTGCTGGGCATTTTTGGGAGTTTGCTGGGCATTTTTAGCTTGCTGAGCGTTTTTGTTGAAGCCTGCTGGGCATTTTTGTCATTACTGGGAACTCGTTTTTGTGTTGCAGACCTGTTGGGAAGGATAGAGCACGATTTGGGGGTTTGTAGAGACCATTGCTTCTCTTTGAATGCCCATGGACGTTTTCTGAAAATGAAATTTCCTTCCAGGGTTGTTTTCCCATTTTCCACTTCATTTTTGGGTTGCCCACATTTTCCATCCATACCCAACACTTGGGGTTTTGCTGTTATGTGTACCCATGCCCAGTTTATCAGTTTTCTATGTGTGGGAGATTGCTAGGGTTGAAATGGGTTTTCATTGTTTTGGATTGAACTTGAGTGGAAGCATCCACAATTGAAGAGGGTTCAGATTTGGCCTGATAAACCCAGCAGTGGTCTGGCTTGGCTTAAGATCCAAATGATTAATTGGTTGTTTGGATGTGTATGAGCTTGAAGTTCCCAAGTTCCTTGTAGATATCATGCCTAGCTCAGGGGTGGCCTTCGGACGGACTCAGTATATGCTATCGAAGAGCCTACAGTTGGGTGGAACGTTGCAACGAAATAGCTAGTTGTGTGGGACAATTGCACGACAAAGATAAGTGTTCTCTGTCTCTGTATTTTACTCCTGAAATGTTTAATTTGATGATTGTCTTGATATGTTTTATGCATATAAAATGTGTGTGGATGATTTGTTCATTTCCGCTGTGCATATTCAATTGAGTTGCATCTGCACATAATGGGTTTTTAATTGTGCGAATCAAATGAATGGGTTGAGTTCTTATGAAAAACCCCATAGATCGGCATCATGTTCCCTCCCTTGCCTTAGATGGATGGGTGGGTATGTGACAGTCTCTACTGCACCTATCCTATGAGGACCAAATTGGTCATTACCCTTTCTAATTTCTATAGATTCCTCTGATACTACCTTAGGAGGAGTCCTGGGCCAACAAGAAGATCAGAATCCCTATGCCATATATTTTATTAGTAAAAATCTGACTGCTTCCGAACTTAATTATATTGTGACTGATAAAGAGTTCCTGGCTGTCATTTATGCCATAACTAAATTTTGCCATTACATTACAGGATATCCAGTAACTATCCATACCGATCACTCTACCATTAAATATCTCATGAATAAATCCATCACAAATGGCAGAGTCACTAGGTGGCTTTTGTTGCTACATGAATTTGACATTTCAATAATGGATAGACCTGGTAAAACTAATGTGGTTGATGATTTTCTTTCAAGAATAACTACTGATGAAGAATCTCAACCAGTGGATGATGCTTTTCCAGATGAATATTTGTTTGCTATTTCTACTAATGTCCCTTGGTTTGCAGATGTAGCAAATTATTTGGTTGCAGGAAGACTTCCGGGGCATATGATGTCAAAAGAAAAGAAAAGGATTGTGCAATGCAGCAGCAGATTTTCATGGATTGATGGCTATTTGTTTTATACAGGACAAGACTTGGTGATCCATCGATGTGTTCGTGAAGATGAAATCTATCCAATCCTAAGAACTTGTCATGATGGCCCATGTAGAGTACACTTTGTTGATAAACTAATAGCCCATAAGATTTTACAACTGGGATATTACTGGCCCACAATATTCAAAGACACCTGGGAATATGTCCAGAGTTGTGATAGTTGCCAAAGGATGGGGCAGCCACTTCAGTCCGATGAAATGCCACTTCAAACTCAGCTTGTGGTGGAACCATTTGAGTAGTGGGAATTAGATTTTGTTGGCCCTATTAAACCTCCATCCAGGTAGAACTCATACATTTTAGTATGCATAGATTATGTAACTAAATGGGTAGAGGCAAAGGCACTTCCAAGGGCAACAAAGGAAGCAGTCTCAAACTTTCTATATGCAGAGATTTTCACAAGGTTTGGGGTTCCGAGGGAGATTGTCACTAATGGAGGCCCTCAATTCACATCTAAACTTATCAAAGCTCTCACAACAAAATACCATATCAAGCATAGGGTAACCTCACCGTATCACCCTCAGGCCAATGAGTAAGTAGAAGGCACAAACAAAATTCTGGAAGCTGTGCTCACAAAGATGGTCCAACTTCATCAAAGGGATTGGGCTGATAGGCTACTTGAATCCTTATGGGCCTACAGAACAACATGGAAAAGCAAAATAGGTTTGAGTCCTTATCAATTAGTTTATGGAAAACATGTCACCCTACCAATAGAAGTTGAAATTAATACATTAAGAACTGCATTTCAATTGGGCATGGATTTATCATAGGCTCAACATACTCACCTATAGCAGCTTAATGAACTTGATGAATTGCGATTGGCTACCATAGAACGTAGAACCATTTTGCAACAACAACGAACTAGGTGGAATGATGAATTCATCAAAACTAAGTATTTTCAAGAGGGTGACTGGGCTCTTCTCTATGACTCCAAATTCAAAAAGTTCAAAGGGAAACTTCATACTCGTTGGCTAGGACCATATGAGATTGAAAAAGTTTTTGATAATGGTACAGTACGACTCAGAACCATTGATGGTGAAGGTATGTTTCTTATGGCCAATAGTCACAGATTAAGACCATATAAGAAACCATTGTCCAAAGAGGCGTTCATCCGCAACATTGATGCCTGCTGGTGCACCAATGATTTCCAGATCACTAGCTCAATCTCTAAAGAATTAAAAAAAAAAAAAAAGAAAAAAAAATGGACTGTGAAAATCCTTCTGAGATGCAGCCCCTAAAAATAAAAATAAATAATAAAAATAAAAATAAAATAAAATAAAATAAAAATAAAATAAAATAAAATAAAAAAAGAAAAAAGAAAAAATGGATTGTGAAAATCCTACTTGGACGCAGCCTAAAAAATGAAATAAAATAAAAAATTTTGGACTCTAATAAGTCTATCTATTTATTTGCTGTAGGGACATTCTATCCTAGTTCCCCTTCTTTATTCCATCCCTCTCCTGTTCGCTTTTGGATGGCCCCGCTTCCTGGAATTAAACCATTCATTGCAGAACCTTTTCCGCTTTATTACAGAACCTGTTCTGCTGCATAACAGAACCTTTCTGCTCTATTACAAAACCTTTTTTCCGTTTCACTATGGAACATGTTCCGTTCCATTACCTTTTCCATTCCACTACATAACATGTTCCTCTACACTATAGAACCTCCTTCCGTTTCTTTACGGAACATGTTCCGTTCCATTACCCTTTCCGCTCCACTATAGAACATGTTCCGCTACACTACAAAACCTCCTTCCGTTTCATTATGGAACATGTTCCGTTCCATTACTGAACCCCCTTCCGCTCTAATACCAATAACCTTTCCATTCCCCTACTGAAACCTTTCCATCCCGGTACATAACCTCATTTAGTTTCTTCCACTTTCCACAATACCACGGAATCACTTGTCATAATGTACCGCAGCCACCTTCCTTGCCACAGCCATATGGCGGCATCTCATTTATCTGTATGGGCCCATCATCACCCGACGTCGCCGAAAAATAAAACCGGAACACTCATTAGTTGGTCCGCAGTATTACGGATCCTTTTCAGCAGCCAAATTGAAGTCATATCCAATTCTATTTGACAGGACTACTACAAAAAAGATCATCACAGTTCGTCAGCCTCACAGAAGACCATCAACGCTACAACTAGAGAACCTTCCATTCACCATTCGGTCCAATTATCGCAACTAACCAGATTTGTACTCTACTCATATCTTCTCCGGTAAGGTAGGTACGTACCCTTCTTTCATTTGCATTTGATAAGTACAAAAGGATGGGTCATGATCCAACATGCTAGTTAGTGCCACACGAGGTTGTGTGTTGAGTCAGTTGGGGGGAGAGAATTGGGGGCATCTTTAAAAATTCGGTAAAACAAGTTATTGTTTGATAATCCACCTCTGATTAGCCCAAATCCAATTGTTCTCCCAGAATCGGGAGGGATTTGAGAACTGTAAGAATTTGGGGAGCAATAAGAAGCGAAACGCAATGAAGGGGGCAATCTGGAGTGAACCAGGAAGCTCTGACATGGTTTATGGAAACAAGGAGGTAACAACAATTTTCCAGCAGGAAGGATGGTTCACATATTTTGACAGAATGAAGAAAGGGGACACTGAAATCGCTATGGAATTTGCACTCACATATGATGGAAAAGTTGCACAAGTGCGGGGATTGAAAATTCCAACGGATGAGATGACAGTTGCAAGGGTTTCTGGATTACCACAGATGGGTGAGAAATGGTTCGAAAGAAAGGTGGCAATAAAACCTCTTATTGATGCATTTTTTAAACCTGGTGAATTGCTACAAGGCATGGAAAAGGGGACAAAGCGAACTTCATTACTAGTTCCATGGAGCGAAGTGGCACTATGTGTAACCAAATTCATCACATGTGAAGGTCAGTTCAGTTCGATTTTTTCCTATCACTTTAAAATTTTGAACCACTTAAGGCACCAGAAATACATCGACATGCCATACTTTCTGTGGAAATCCCTAGAATTAATGAGCAAAATGGTCAAAAGCAACAATAATCCAAATACAAGCCTGACACATCACGGGTTGATTAGGTTATTGGTTGAAGATGCCCTACAGAAACAGAACTAGACCTGGGAATCGTTTGTGGGTACATCCTTGAGTGTTGGTCAGACAAGGACAAAGAAGAGAAACATACTGGAAATTACCCCAGAGATCCAACAGGAGAAGCCAGTACAGGTAGTCCCAATGAGAAGCCTTCAAGCCGAAACCCCAACTTGCTTGATAGAAGGACATCATACTCGGACAAGATCTAGAGCTCAGGGAGGGCTACAAAACCAGAAAGAATTGCTGGGCCGGAATAAGAAAATGGAGGAAGAGTAGGAAGTAATCATTATAACAGAAAGTACCAATAAAAACCAAGAGAATCAATTAGGGTTGCAGAACATGGAGAAGCAGCAGAAGGGAGAAAAACGATGGTCGGATTTGTTCAGAAAATCACAAGGTAGTAGGATTAGGAGATTCCAGTATTTCCTGTTATGCAAGTATCGTAAGGCATATGGAAAATTGAAGAAAGATCACAGGAATTTGAAAGTCTCTTATCTGAAGAAAATAGAAGAAGTGGCAGTCCTTCAAGAGAAAATTCAGAGGATGGAAAGATATAAGATGGACTCCCTGTTGGAAGTTGTAGCATGGGAAGATGAACAAGAGGAAAATTACAGAGATGAAGGAACAGAGGATAGCATGCAAGCAAGAAGTATGGATCCTAAGGAAGGTTTTGAAGCAAAAGAACCAGAAGGACCAGGAGGTCAGGAGTTATATGAAGAGAACCCTTCCGATGAAGCACGAATAAAATATCTAGAAGAGATGGTAGTTCAGCTACAGGCGATAGCAGGAGACCTGGAGGGACAATTAAAATTGGCCTGCGATCAGAAAAAAAGGGAAAGAATAGGAGACAATTATAGAACAGTTGCAGAGACAAAATTACGTCATGGCTACAAGAAGGCTGGGTCAAGAAGTGGAAAAATTAAAATTTGAAAAAGAATATATGAATTATCTGGCTCATTCCATGAGGAATCTAAGACCCCCTTCGAATTTGTATTCTGTGTTTTTAAAAGAACAACTTATATCTTTTAGGCTGTCAATGGTAACTATGGGATATAATGATCATATTGAGACAGAAGCCTAGTTTGTTGATGCCTTTGCCAGGAGTAATGATGAAGAACAGGATTTTCTGTGTGAAGTATATATGCACAACCTGGTTATGACTGATTATGAAGACTAGGATCCAAACCCTCATGTAGGGGAAGTACAACTGAGGGCATTCATGTCCTTCATGAGAAATCATTTGAGATGGAACAATGCTGCCACTGCTGTAGAAAATATTGAATGGGAAGATTCCCTTTGGGTGAGAGGTTCCCCCTCAGTTGAAAAGTTATTTATGGCCAGGAACCAGGTTATGAAATATTCATCATTCGTTACTCTCCTGGAGTCTGCTCAGTCTAAAGTTGTTCATGAATGTAGGAACTAGATTCCTTTTCATAGGTTGGAAGTGATGCTCTGTCTACGAAGAAGGATTAATGCTCTGAGCATGGATTTAAGAAGGAAAGATCCCTTCTCTGTTAGGATGTTTGAGCAAGCTTTGGATAGAATACAAGTCTACTTTGATTGCCTGAGCACATAGAGAGCCAACTGGATTGGGCTCCGATTTCACTTCCCTATACTTTGGTTCCCTGTAGTGGATGGGGAAGATAGTGAGTTTTTCATAATTATGGGATAACATAAAGGTTTTTACAGCAGAACAGAAGCTGGCCATTCCTCCTATAAGTGGAGTGATGAATGCCTAAGTAGCTCTCCAAGCACCCCTATCAGTGGATCACAGTCTTAGTTTGCATAGGGACATGCAACCCTTTGGTTGGGGGAGATGACGGGCTATGCATATGACCCTTTTTGTTCCTCCTTTTTACTTTGTTTTTTACTCCTTTTTGACATACTCCTGTATTACTACTGGCTCTTTTGGTTGCATTTTGCACATTTTAATCTTGGTAAGAATTGATCTGGTCCGTTCTGCTATTTGTCAAATTGCTTATGATTGATAGGGCTATGTTTCCATTATTGCCTACTAAAGAAGATATGTTTCAGGTTCGGTGTCAGTTTATCTACAGGTTGCAGAATGAAGGACTATGGAAGCTGGAAGATATGCATTTCAGTCTGGAGCTATTACATTGAGGTATCCAGCTTGATGTATTATGCTACTATATTTTGGTTACCTATCCAACAATCATATGCTGCTGCAGTCGATCCAAGGAGATGGAGGTTTTATGCTTAAATCGGTATTATGGGTCTATGATGACTCATAGTTGACCATCCCGACATCCCTGGGATCTTCCTCCACTCTCCACGATGTATATCCCTGAAAAATCTTATTAAATATCTGTAGATAGGCTTTACTGGGGAATTCGTCATAACTATGCGATTCCTCATTTATCCTCTCATAAGCATTGATGTATAAAAGACATGGGGACTCTTCAGAAAAGTTAGCCTCAATTGCATAAGAACTATTGAACATTGTATCAAGCTTTTCTATACAAGAGATTCCTGGTTTTATCTTATTCGATGTGTTGATCAATTTTGTGTGATTGAGAGGCTGTTCATCTCCTGTTGCTGAAGGCAGGGCCCCCTTCTGTGACAGGTGCTGCTATAAATAGGATTTCTTTCCTTTATGCATGTGTGTTTAGATTAATAGCTTGATTATTAACGCAGTGTGGATTGGTTCAATTAATTGATATGCAGAATTGGTGTGTGATCATAGTTGCGTGTGAATCCTTTAATGAGCAGTGAGAATTGATTACAGAGTTATTTTTGTTACCGTTTCCAGAGGAGTATATGAATGATGAATGTCAAATTAGTATAAATTTTGCAATGAATGGATGTAATTAATTTCTTTCAGAATTCTGTTGTGAGTGTTCAAGAGTAAAAGTAGATCGTAGAGTTTGATGAGTTATTCAACCTTTTTATTACAGTTGTGATTCAGTGAGTTATTTTTATTAGGGATTTCTCAGCTTGTTAATTAGAATTGGACATTTAATTGCTTTCTGTAATTTAATAGATTGTTGTTGGTAGTAATTTATTTCTGCAATCTAGTTGAATGGTATTGATAGTTAGATGCTTTCATTAATTCACAAGCTCTTTTTCTGTAGTTTAGCTAAAGGTTATTGATAGTTAGATGATTTCATTTGATTGCAAGATTCTTTCAGTATTTAGCAATTTCTTAGGAGTCCATTCACCAAAAGATTACATTCTAATTTTGACTCAGTAATTCATTAATCTCCTCTGTGTTAAAGATCCTTTGAGTTGCAGTGTCTGGCATATATTTTGCTTGGTAGCTCATAAGCTTTTATAGCCCTGGGTTGATAATTTATGCACAGCTTTCTGTTCTTGATTTAATTAAAAGAGAATTAAAGAGCTCATAAGTGATCGGGACATTGCCTATGATATAACATGTAAACAATATTTTTCCTGACTTTCGACTGCTGACAAGAAGGATCAACCGCCCCTTCTTTTAGTAGATAATTGTGAACACCAATATCCGACAACTCACTTGTATCCAGAATGGTGAAAACAAGAAGGATCGAAGCACCCATCTTGAAGTCTAGTACTATTAAATAATAGTAGGCAGAAGAAGGGTCGGTCGCCCCTTCATTCATTTATGTCGAGCCTCGTTCAAAAGAAAAAGTATGGTTTTGGAACCTGGATTTTGGCACTTTGGAAATGGATTTGTAGTTTCGGAACCAATTTGGTCACTTTCAGAATTGTATTTTGCACTTTTAGAACCAGTTTTGGCTCTTTAGGAACCGGTTTTGTCACTTTTTGAACCTTGATTTGGCACTTTCGGAATTGGTTTTGGCAATTTTGGAATCGGTTTTGGCACTTTTGGATCTGGTTTTGGCACTTTTGGAACCTGAATTTGGCAGTTTTGGAACAAGATTTTTCTTGATTTTGGAGTTTAGAAAGGCGGTTTTAGCCCCATTTTCAAAGTGAATTAAATATTTTAGACATTGATTTTCTCACCTTAAAATTTAGAACATTTACAAATGAAAATTGCTATTTTCAAATAAAAAATTGCATTGTTTGATTTGAAATTCACACTTTTCAAATCAGAAATTGCATTTGTTTATTTTAAATTCACACTTTTTGAATTGAAGTTCATAGTTTTATAACAACAAACTGCAATTTAAGGTTCATAAGTACTAATAAAACACACCTTTCCAATAGAAAAACACCCTTTTCAAAGCCAATATTGCCACTTTCAGAAGGTCCTTTTCAATTGCATTTTTTGATTTTAAATTCAATTTCAAAATAATATAAAGTCGTTGAACGTTTTAGAACAAAAGAGAGCAATGATGCATGGAATTAAGTTGGTGAGCTGAAATTCATCGAGGAAGAAACAAAAACGATTGATAACATTCTGTTTTTTCATTCTACGGAGCTGGAAAGTCTCAAGATTTCCGACTGTCATGGGACTGACTATAAAATGTGGTGGAAATGGGTGAGGTGCGCATCTTTAAAATGAGTAAAACAAATTATGCGCAGTTAAAAGAAGCTGATAGTATGATCTGGAGGCACAGAGATTCAAAGATAGCCTAGACATGATGGTATTGCATCTCTCTGGAATACCTGCATAGAAAACAAATAACTGTTTATCACACTGCCGTAAAAAGAAACCATTTCCAACAAATGCAAAAATAATCGTTTTATTGCAGCCAATGTGTGAGCACACATATCATCATGCACAATAAAAACAGAGAAACTATTCCTAAATTGCCAAGTGCACCATAACAGTTGGTCTGGGCATCTCGCTTGGACGGGTTCACTCCTAACACAGTTGGTCTAGGCATCCCGCTTAGACAGGTTAGCTCCTAACACCGTAGTTAGTGGAAGCAAAGGAATTCAACCAATGAAATATACTTTGCAAATGATAAGCAAACACTTAAATTAGACATGTGTATAATAATGACTACGAAAATTCTTTCTTACCAAGAAAAACCTTTTGTGGATATGTAGTCTTTCAAGGTTAGGAAGTTGCTCCAATAAGTTGAGAAGAGGAAGAGGCTTTGGAATATGGATATCAAGATTCTTCAATGATTTCAAGCTACCTATTATCTCCCCAAATTTCTCTGTAGGAAAATGGTGCAATAGATCCATTATATGAGAACGTTTCTTCATCTACCATTTACCTATATGAGAACGTTTCTTAATCTCCCTATGTCCCCTGCTGGTTGCAGGAACATAATGAAAAATCCATGCATACCCAGGGAATATAAGGCGAACAAACTGAAAAATTCCATTTCAGTTTGTTGTGAGTGGTCACTGTGTTGATGGATTAGCCTATATATAGTGAGTGGCCACTGTGTTGATGGATTGAATGGGATGGGAGTCTGGGATGGATGGGGAATGGTAATTATCACAATATGGCGGGATCATGGTGGTCAAAGATATCATCTGCAGCGACTACAGATTTTGCTGGAGTAATCGTACACGTATCACTCCAATCGATTCCTTGAAAATCCAATGCCCAACATGCCTACTGCCAGCGCATTAAATGGCGTACAACATGCTTAATAATATTCACCATAAATGATAGATTGTATCACTCGTGTGAATAATCTCATCATGCTTTCAGTCCACATAATGTTTATGTCTTGTCACCAACAAAGTCTCTAGTTGGGGTCAATGGTAATTATCACAGTATGGCGGGATCATAAGCTGGGCTCATGAAACCATTTGGGTTTGATGGATGATTAGAACATGAAACATAGGCACAGAATATTCAAAACACGGTCTTTGCCTTCGATACCTTTGTTTTTGGAGGATTTACGTGTCAATATTTCCAATCCATAGGTCTCAACGATTGCAAGTATTTAGATGATTCAATGTGAATGAACAAGATAATAGGGTGTACCGACAGCTAGAGAGGCAGTGATACTGTGAGACCACAAATGATACTATAATTATTCACTTCCTCTTGCAGTTCGCCCAAGCATATTTAAAACATAGTGTTTAATAGAGAATAAAACGTAGCATGGATTCAGTGGTGCTCAGAGGAGAAAATATTCTATACGAGTCAATACTATAATTAAACTATATTTCTAATATTCAATTTGCCAAATCAAATATGCCACGTGTCACAATATGATCATTCCATGTGTCACCCTGGGATACTAGATATCAACATTTAAACAACAAAACTTATAGACGTTTTGCTTCAACAACTTGGTTGGCAAGTGGAAATATTCTCAGAGAAAGAGCGGTCGTTCTTTATCCAAGGTCTTCTATTGTTACAATTCCCTTGTAAATGAACGGTTGGCCGACCCTTCTTATTCCTAATATTCTTTTCATAATAATTTGACACCACAAGAAGGGTCGGTCTATCCTTCTTGTGTTCTCTATTATGGATATAGATGAATTGATGGATAAAGGTTTTCACAATTTACTACGAAAAGAAGGGGCAGCCGATCCTTCTTGTCGAAAAACAAAAGTCGGGAGAAACAATTTTTATATGTTAAAACATCCAAGGTGTTCTATTTTGAAAATTGCCTCGTAATTGAAAGGTTGGATGACACTTCGTTTTCCCAATATTATTTTCATAATAGTTCGACACTGCAAGAAGGGTTGCTCAACCCTTCTTGTGTTCTCCATTATGGATATATTTGAATTGTTGGATAAATGTTTTCACAATTAACTACGAAAAGAAGGGGCGGCTGATCCTTTTTGTCGAAAAACAGAAGTCGAGAGAAACCATTTTTATAGGTTATAACTTAGCCGATTGACTGGCTATTCAAACAATGAGTGAATATTTTAGACATTGGACTTTTCACCTTTGTAGGTAACTTCATTTTCGAAGCAAGGGATTGTTTAGGTACCTAAAATTCATGACCATTATAGGTATGTACAGGTTCTAATTGTGAGGTTGTAGATCCTAGTGATTGTTTGTTCACTATAGAAATTTAATAACTATTACATTGAAAAATGCATGCATCAACATTGAATAGAGTTCCCACACAATCACCCTTAGCAAACACCATAGATTACTAGACCATTTTACACCCTTTGTTAGATAAAAGGAACCTGACACGAACATGAATAAGTTTCTTAATAATATGTAAAACTCCAGGTTACATGCAAAACCTGGAATGCGTAAAACTCCATTGATCCTCTTCACTATACCACCAAGGAATTTGATTAAGACTCTACAATGACAAACTATGTTGAGAGGAGAATCGCAAATCCATTATTAAAACTGTTCCCGCAATCCACATTGCGGGATGCGGAAATGCAGAACGCAAACATTTACAATAATCTTCCCAGAATCCACAAATGCAGGTTGCGGGAATCAAATCTGAATATCTAGTAATTCACCTATATCAAGACTGGTGAACACAAGAAGAATCGGATGACCATTCTTGCAGTCTAGAACTAGTATGAAGATAATATTGGGCAGAAGAAGGGTCGACCGCCCCTTCATTTATGAGAGAATTGTCCAAATATTCAACCTATGAAGTATAGGTTGTCAATTCATCTATATCCTGAATAGTGAAGACTGCAAAAATACTAATGTCACAAGAAGGGTCGGCCATTCCTTCATTTAAAAGAGAAATGAAAAAATATTAAATCTATGAAGGTTGGCACGACAAATCCCCAAAACCAACTTCTGCAGTATATGGTAGGGATCAGGACATTACCTAAGTTATAACATCTAAACAATATTTCTCGGGACTTCCAACTGCTGACAAGAAGGATCGGACGCCTCTTCTTTTAGTAGATAATTGTGAACACCAATATCTGACAATCACCTGTATCCAGAATAGTGAATACAGGAAGGATTGTACCACCCTTCTTGCAATCTAGAACTATTATGAAAATAATAGTGGGCAGAAGAAGGGTTGGCTGACCCTTCATTCATTTATCTTGAGCCTCATTCAAAATGGGGTGTCGGTTAATGAAATTCAACTTCAAATGATCGTCATATTATGCAGACACCGATTCATTTGATAATTTGTATATTTTTTACTACTTCAAATGACTGTCATAATTATTATATCGGAGCACCGCAAAAACCAATTTCAAAAGTGGCAATATCAAAAGAAAAAGTATGGTTTTGGAACCTGGATTTGGCAATTTTTGAAACGGATTTGGCAGTAAAATCCACACAGCAGGTAATTTTCGAAGATGAAAAATAATAAAAGGAAACAAAAACAAAATCAACATATTTATTAATTCCGTCGGCTTAATTCTGGGCCGTAAGATTAAGACAAGTCGGCGGCTGAGATCTAATCTGGGGAATGTGGAAGACGAGTTGCAGGGGTTTAATTGTTTTGAAATATATACAACATTCCCGCAATCTACAATTGCAGGTTGCGGGACTACTACTCGAAATAAAAACAAACCAAAGTTTCCCAAAATTTCCCACAATCCGCAATCCGAATTGCGGGTTGTGGAAACGCATGTCGCAAATCCATTAATCAAATAGTTCCCACAATATGCAATCATGTATAACTATGGATAGCCACTTCAAAAAGCTATAGCATGATATGATGGTGCATGCATTTTTCTGAAACCATGAATTATGGTGGGCATTCTCTGAGAGCAGTTTTGACTACTTTTTCCATACTTTGTCAATTTCCAAAGTTTCACAAACTTGCCATACTTTTCCAGAATGATGTCACATTGCAACACTGACTTGATGATAACACCAGAACACCATCATGTGTCTTTCGATGCCATGTCATCATACATGCCATGTAATCATACATGTCATGTGTGATATCCCTCTTTACCTTCCCTTTATTATTATGTAAAATATGCTTGGAATGACCCCGGCACACGAAGCCAAACGATTCACAGTGTTAAAACAAAACCCTACCATCTAGCAATGGTCATAAGCTAACCATTTACACTAGGTTAGTACTATGAAATCTTTTATTACTTTTGGTTGGGCGGACACCTCCAAGATATATATATATAATTGGTACCTTTAAGAAGAGAAAAGATATATATATATATATATATAAGATATTATTTATAATATCATGTAGGCAATTTTATTACATCCTTAAGTTACTAACTTAACGGAATAATAAAATATGGAAGTGTTATAACACAAACCATTATATATATATGGAGTAATTAAAAATAAAGAAGATGCCACTACTTAAGAAGGATCGACATTGTTAAGGATAGATGAAGTTCGTTATAACGGGGAATTACATAGCCATGGAAGGGAAGACCCTGGAGATCGCTTTATGTTTAACCTTTTTACTTCCCCAATTATCCAATCCTCTGATATTTCTCTTATTTGATCATTTCTTTGTACTGAGCTATGCGTACAGCATCTATTGCTGAGACGATTATCTCCTTTTCAAAGAGTTATGAGGATTACGTATTCATTTTGATATTGTAGTTTAAGAAGAAGGGTTATTTGTGAACCTAGCCCTTTGTAGGAGAGGCGATCTATTCCCTTACACAGTCATCAATGCATTTCAGCGATGGTTCTCTGCAACAATGAAGTACGTTCCATTTTGAATGCTGATTATTATTTTATATATATATCTGTGTGAATGCTTTTCCCATAGAAAGCATATCCGAAAATATATATTAGAGCAGATAACTCTGTCTGAATAAGTTCTCCCATTGATTCTAGATTTAGAGAATACTTTGTATCAATCGTTTTTATTTCTGGTTGTAGATCTAACCTGTATCAGTTTGGATCTATTACTTGTATCTATGAAATCTGTTATGGCGAGACATTGTAGATCTATTATGTATCCATCGCTTCTATTTCTTGGCTGTAGATCTACATCGATTCTATTACTTGTTTCTATGAAATCCTTTTTTTTTTGGGGTGAGACGCTGTAGATCTAATCAGTATCACAATGATCCATTCTTAATGTTTATTGACTCTGCTCTGTCCTTTTAAGATCGATTTTTCCTCAATCGATAGACTCAGCACCACGATGATCCATTCTTAACGTTTATTGATCCTGCTCTGTCATTCGGAGATCGTTATCCCAAAATCGATTGAGTCAGTACCAAAATGATTCATTCCTCAACAGCTATTGATTCTGTTCTTTATCTTAGATCGATTTCCCTAAATCGACTTACTCAGTGCGTTCCCTTAATTGGTGAAGGTACTTTTCCCTAAAAAAAATTTTTGGCGCGAACTGCAGGTCCCCGATTTCATCATCCTGTGCCCATCATTTGAAATCGTGTTTCTAGTTGTGACAACCCTGTTCTAGGGATCGATTAAATTGACTTGGACAATTGATTGGTTCAGAAATAAGTCGATGGTACCTATATCTGTATATAATGCAGGTAATGTTCATAGTAATTGCTGAGGGAATATATCTCTGGACAATTGACAGAATATGGTGTAATGCCATAATACCCGGATCCTGGCATTAATACCCTGGACTGGGCTGTTTTGTAACACACTATAATATTTGAATACGGTTATCAAGCAACGTAATTAATTACACCGAGATCATATTTTCCAGAATTTGTTTGTAATGTAATTTGTCTATGCAGAACGTTCTGGTGGAATGTCACCGAATGTAATCGTCTTGATAGAAAACGATAAGCTCTTTTCAAATAATTCAGGTCTCATCTGACATTTCTGTTACGAAATAAGAGTGTATTCCTATAGATTCTTCCTCCATTCATAGATTATGCATCAGGTTTATGACAGGGTTCGGCATAGTTGCTGTTGTGATTTAGGAAGACATTTTTATATATTATATCTGTTACATTCTTGTTGCGATTTGAGTAAGTACTTCGAGGAAGAAAATATGTATAGTTATATTTTAGATTCCTGTTGCATTTGGAGGAAGTAATTTGGATATCTATATATATATATATATCTTAGCATTTGAATATCTGCTTATGAATCCTTACTAAGACAACATTTGTTAATCCTTAGTTAAAGTCGATCTATGATGAGCAGTTAGAGTTCTTCTTAGTATAGGACTGCTGCATACCATCTCTAATCTTTCTATTGAACAGGTTACTATCTACCTATTTCTAATTGTAAGAAGTGCCCTTTACCAGACCTCTCTGGTGAAAGTGAAATGTAAAAGGTTGTGATAGCTACGTGGCAGAATGTAACCCAGTTATTGAATTGTGGATCAAGATGTGACCTCTTTCGAGAAGAATATAATTTGTTTATTGTTGAGAATGATCTCCCTCTAGAGGAGAAGCTGGAAGAATAGCGACATTGAGTTGCATAATATATCCCTTGACTTGGAATATTACAAGATTTGACCTGCCTTTGTGGACGTAGCCCAGCCGGGGTGAACCACCTATATCCTTGTCTCGATTATGTGTGTTTAAAATTTGGCTTATTGTTTTGGCAATTGGGATGTTGTGTTAATTTCTTGTATGTCCATTTCTAGATGTATGAGATAAATTATAAATATTGCATCTAAGTGTATCTGATAAATTATAAAGGTTGTATGTAGATGTACGATAAGTTATAAGTGTCATGATTTTTCGGCAGGACAATCTTGTCCAGTTAAATGTATGTGGTGAAAGAATAATAAATCAATAGAAAATGTTACTTGGTGGAATGTGGCAAAGTGTTACATAGGGTTCTTTTATTAATCTTTATTATGTGCTATGTAAAGAATTCTTTTTAAATTCACTAAATCCTAACATCATTATTTGGGAGACGTTACATCATGTCATCATCACACATTCCATATCATCATAGATGCCATGTCATCATACATGTCATTTCATCACTTCCTATGGCATCATTTCTCTCTCTGAGGCTCACATGTGTGAGATTTTCGCCTTCCAAAATAGAGATCAATTCCTGTATAACCATAAGGGTCAACACTGGATAAATATAAATGACAAGAAGGGTCAGCCGACCCTTCTGGCGGTCTAGAACTAGTATTGAAATAATATTGCGCAGAAGAAGGGTCGGATGCCCCTTCATTTATGAGGGAATTGTGCAAATATTCAACCTACGAAGTATAGGATTCCAATTCATGTATATCATGAATGTTGAAGACTGCAAAAATACTAAGCACATGAAGGGTCGGTCGACCCTTCATTTAAAAGAGAAATGAAGAACAATTAATCTACGAAGGTTGGGATAACATTTCCCCACTACCAACTTCCTCATTATGTGGCAGGGATCGGGACATTGCCTATGTTATAACATGTAAACAATATTTATCCTGATTGCCGACAAGAAGGATCGGTCGCCCCTTATTTTAGTAGATAATTGTGAACACAAATATCTGACAATTCACCTGTATCTAGAATGGTGAACACAAGAAGGATCGAACCACCCTTTTTGCAGTCTAGAACTATAATGAAACTAATAATGGGCAGAAGAATGGTCGGCCGCCCCTTCATTCATTTAGCTCGAGCCTCATTCAAAAATGGGGTGTTGGTTAATGACATTCAACTTCAAATGACCATCATATTATACAAACATAAATATCAAAAGAAAAATTATGGTTTTGGAACTTGGATTTTGGCACTTTTGGAAACAGATTTGGCAGTTTCGGAGCCGGTTTGGTCACTTTTGGAACCGGATTTCGCACTTTCGGAACCAGCTTTTGGCTATTTAGGAACCGGTTTTGTCACTTTTAGAACCTTGATTTGGTACTTTTGAAATCGGTTTTGGCAATTTTGGAATTGGTTTTGGCACTTTCGGAACCGGTTTTGGCACTTTTGGAACATGAATTTGGCAGTTTTGGAACCAGATTTTTCTTGATTTTGGAGTTTAGAAAGGTGGTTTTAGCCCCATCTTCAAAGTGACTTGGACTAGAATAAGTCCAAGTTTAATGAAATTGGCATTATATTAGAACCTAGGAAGTAGATCTTAAATGGCCTTTAAGAATTACCTACAAAACAATTATTGAAATAGGCTTTAGAATGAATATTAAGTAAGCCTGGCCCATGCCACTAGGTCCATCCCCTCGAAGCATTAAAGTATTTATAAAATACAGTGACTTACATATATCCAAGCTAATCCATTTAAGTTTAAAGTGGACACATAGTTGCAACGTTTAAAACAAATAACATATAATCAAGATGCATGTATAAGAAACCCTTAAGAGTTCAACCAAGTGATAAGATGATCGATCAGACTGAGTTAATTACCATTAATCCAATGTGGTTCATGAAGAAATAATTTCAATTACACCGTTTCCGCAAAACCATTAAAGTAAAACCAACCACAGTAGATACATCATACAGTAAGCCATGAGTAGAAATATAAACCATGCATTTCTCTCATTATATTAATAAGTATTCTAGTTATTTTCCAAGTGTTGAAGTTAATTTACTGAACATCTACTTAAATAGGAAGTGATAAGGTATACAGGAATTTTTTTAAATTTTTACAGTTTTAGGGACATTACAAGTGGTATCAGAGCCCAGCTACAATACTAAGTGACCTATTGGGATCATTACAGAAAACATCCGCTGCAGATACATATGTTTCGAAACATGTACTTATAAATTTCATTTTTATATGAACTAACAAATTTGTGTTCTTACAAATTGGTGGAACATTGCAGGTACAATTGTAGTCTGAGTTATGAACACGGAAAAGGAAAACAGTATACATGGGAACATAAAATCTCCACCATGAGAGCAATAGATCATGGTGGAATTAAACTCGGATCTAGTGAGATCAATACAGCAGTTGCAAAATGAGTTGCAGAGTTTCAAAGATGATAATATGCAGGAAAGACGAGAACAGCAAGCCATAAATGAAGCTCTACTTCAGAGCTTAACAAGGGCAAGGTCCCATGGACAGACCACCCACTCAGCCAACAAATCCAAAGAAAACAACTATCACACAAAAAGATCCATCAGTCCTAAAGAAGATGAGTATGAAGAACACATACCTGAATACATGGAAGAGGACTATAAAAGCTCTTCCAATGAGGATGCTTCACCTTCCCCTTGCAAAAAAAGGAGGAAGAATGATGATAGTTTACAAGGATAATTCCGAAAGATTAAAGCCCCAACTTATGACGGAGAGATAAACACTCGGGAGAAAGCTGAGGAGTGGCTGTTAGGAATGAAAAAGTATTTTAAAGTCCACAACTATTCCAGCGAAATGCAAGCACAGTTAGCCATTTACAACCTAAATGCAAAAGTAGCCAGATGGTGGAGAGACTTGAAACATACAAAAGGGCACGAAGTAAGAGACATAAGATGGAATGCTTTCAGCAAGTTGTTTTCAAACAAATACATGTCTGAAATATTTTTTGAAAAAAAGATCAAAGAGTTTCATGAACTAAAAATGGGCTCCCTAGCTATGGAAGCTTTCATCAACAGATTCCTGGATCTACTACATTATGTTCCTTATATAAAGGATGAAAAATTCAAGATACAACAATTCTTAGGATTCCTACCTCCCAATTTTCGAGAGAAGATTGAGTTTGACATGCCTAAAACATTAGACGTGACTTTACACAAAGCCAGCCTTTGTTATGAACATGGACAACCAAAGAATGATAACATAAACAGAAACATAGATAGATTTAGAACCTTTGCAGACAACCGAAGACCAGGTTTTAGACCACCACCTTACAGGAAACAAAACAATAGTTTCCCACCCAACATAGGTTTCAACTGACCTCATGCATGACCAAATGTACCCCCACCACATGCCAACAGACCAGCTTTCAACAAAGGAGAAAAAGGTTCCCCACCAACCATTACTTGCTGGAAATTCCAAGGACCCCACTATTTCAGAGATTGTCCCAACAAGATAGACGGAGTTTTGCACAACATACAAGAAAACCCAACAGTATGGGACATGGAAAGAACACCAAGAATTTATGCCACACTTGATGGTCGACAAGCATACCACCAAGCCACTATAATCGAGATTGAGGGTAAGATATGCAACACAACTATTTCAGTTTTGATAGATCCCGGTGCATGCCGAAGCTATGTCTCCCCTAAGATAGTCGATACTTGTAAGTTAAACCAAGAGAGTCACGAGAAACCATGGATGGTACAACTAGCCATCGGTGCCAAACGGAAAGTCTCTGAAATAGTTAGAACTTGTGAGATAGATGTGAACGGGTTCCCAACTAGGGTGGATTTAAATATCCTACCACTAGGGTCATAGGACGTACTTATAGGCATGGATTGGTTTGAAGAACATCATGCCCTGCTTGACTACTTGAACAAGTCAATATTATGCATGAATAACCAAGGGAATCAAAGAAATATTCAGGGTATACCTAAGAAAGTTTCTGTCAAGAAAATATCTTCCTTGCAAGCAAAGAAGTGCGTAAGGAAGGGTTGTAAACTCTTTGCAGTTAACATTCAAAATGTAGAAGCCGATAGGGAACAAAATATCAAGGACTTCCCATTTCTGGTAGAGTTCAAAGATGTATTTCCTGAGGAAATACCAGGGTTACACCCAAATGAGACTTAGACTTTTCTATAGAATTGACACAGGGGTCAGTACCAGTTTCTAAAGCCCCTTACCGCATCAGTCCACCAGAAGTGATGGAGCTCAAGCTTCAGTTACAAGAGTTGATCGAGAGAAGATACATCCGACCAAGTGTGTCTCCTTGGGGAGCACCAATACGCTTTGTCAAGAAGAAGGACAGGACGATGCGAATGTGCATTGATTACCGTCAACTCAACAAATTGACCATCAAGAACTGTTACCCACTCCCTAGAATTGATGACTTGTTTGAACAAGTTGGAGGAGCAAAGATCTTCTCGAAGATCGACCTACAATCTGGATATCACCAAGTAAGAATCTGTGTTGAAGACATCTGTAAGACCGCATTTCGAACCCGATACGGTCATTATGAGTTTGTGGTAATGCATTTTGGATTGACAAATTCACTCACAAACTTTATGTGCATGATGAACAACATATTTAGTAAATACCTAGACAATTTTATTCTGGTCTTCATTGATGACATTTTGATCTACTCCAAAAGTGAAGAAGAACACGAAGAACATCTCTGAATTGTGTTACGAGTACTAAAAGAACACCAATTGTACGCTACGTTTAGCAAGTGTGATTTCTAAAAACCCCAGATACAGTACCTAGGTCACATCATTTCTGAGAAGGGGATAGCAGTCGACCCTGAAAAGATTAAATCCATAGAGGAATGTACTACACCCACTTGCATGACCGACATAAGATCTTTTTTAGGGTTAGCCGATTACTACAGGAAGTTCAATGAGAACTTCTCGCTAATTTCTTGTCCTATGACAGCCTTGTAGAAGAAGACAAACAAGTTTCTTTGGATGACCAAGTGCGAGGAAAGTTTCCAAAAGTTAAAGCAACTTTTGACTAGTGCACCCATATTATGGATTGTTGACCCCGATGGGGACTTTGTGGTTTGCACAGATGCAAGCAAGGAAAGGCTCAATGGAGTCCTTATGCAAAATGACTTCTATATCTTCTATGAGTCAAGAAAGTTGAAGGAACACGAATAGAACTACCCCATGCACGATCTTGAACTAGCCTCGATTATCCATGCCTTGAAGATGTGGAGACATTATCTTATGGGAAATAATTTCCTACTAAAGACAGACAACATGAGTTTGAAGTACTTGTTTGACCAACTCGACCTAAATGCTAGGCAAGCCAGGTGGTTAGCCTTCTTTAGTGAGTACCACTTTGAGCTAAAGCACATAAAAGGGAAGTAGAACAAGATCATCAATACTTTAAGTCCATGGGCTCATATGTCATATGAGGTGATCGTAAGTCAAACTGATTCAGACTTGCACGACAAAATTAGAATGGCATGTAGGAGTGACTGATTTTATGTCAAGATCCTTAAAAAGATCCAAGAGGATAGGTTATTCCAACAACAAAAAGAGTATAGGATAGACGAGTCAGGACTGCTATGGTTGAAGGAAAGACTTTATGTTCCAGAGGGTGGGAACATTAGGCCTAACATCCTCATAGAGTTCCATCAGAAACCCTACTCAGGGCATCCAGGATATCAAAAGATGATATCAGCAGTAAATAAACCCATTTTCTGGCCTAAGTTGAAAGCTGACATAGCCTTATTCATCGCTAAGTGCCAGGAGTGCCAACTGGTTAAAGCGGAACACCAGCACCGTTCAGGATTACTGCAACCATTACCCATTCCAGAGTGGAAGTGGGAGGTCATCAGTATGGATTTCATCACGGGTTTACCCAAGAGTAAGAGACAGAATGACTCCATCTTTGTAGCAGTAGACAAGTTATCAAAAGAAACGCATTTTACGTTAATTTTTCGATAATATCATTCAATATTATCTAGGATCACTAAGAGAATAACAAGCACATCATAACAATCACAAGAGACAATGGACACAAATCATTTCACCGGGGAAAACCAAGAAGGTGAAAAACCCTGTAACTTCCTCAAAGATAGAATAAGCCCCAATACAAATATCACAAATATCAATCCCCAAAAGATAGCTGTCTCCAACAGCTACTCCTCCACTTGTGTGCACTCCTCTCTCTCAACTATGCGAGTTGGATGAGTAAGTGAATGAATATAATGAGAGACACACACTCTCTATTTATACACTAACTTGACCTGCCTTTAACCCTAACTGGGTCGAATTCCTAAGGAATCCTAATAACCCATCCACATGACTCATACAGGGCCGACCGCACACAGCTGGTCTAATAACCCATCAAATATAAGTTACGACACTTACAATGTAACTTACGACACTTGCAAATACAAATGACAACACTTCCAACCAGAGAAATAATACATCTCCGTTGAGGATACAATAAAGTACAAATGTAATATATAAGTGAATGTCTTCCGAAGTTACAAATACATCAACACTCCCTCTTAACTAGGAAGGTATTCTCTTGACACGGGTCATCAATACATATAAGCACAAGTCTTCAATTCTGGAGCTGGATCATCGTCATTGGATTACAGATCATCATCGTCACTGCTGCTGTACTCGTCATCTCAATCACTGGGGCTATCTCTCAATTCTTCTCGTCATAAGAAGTTCTACAGAGCCAGCCCTTTTTCATGCTAGATATAGGTGTAGCCTCCTATAGGTCTTCATCATCTCTACGAGATGGACATCGTATGGAATCCTCAGGGCTCATTACGTGCACCAACAAAACCTCAAAAGAGCATCCCATGGATAATTACGAGCTTACTGCTCAACCTATCGGATCTCCCAAGACTTTTACATGTGACCTCCACAAAACCTTAAAAGACCTGTCTGGATCTCCAGAACTGATTACATGTGGTCTCCACAAAACCTTAAAAGAGTGTCTTGCAACCTACAAGATCTCTAAAGAGCATCCGAGGACTTTTACATGCTTAGCACAACCTGTCCAGATCTCGAGGACTGATTACATGTGGTCTAGAAAAACCTTAAAAGAGTGTCTTGTGACCTACAAGATCTCTAAAGAGTATTCGAGGACTTTTACGTTCCTAGCACAACCAGTCTGGATCTCTAGGACTAATTACATGCTACCCTCGCACAACCTATCCACAGCCACGGAGTATCATCCTGATACTCATGATCAACCTAATCATCCTCACACTGAGCATCATCTTGATGCTCATGATCATACTAATCATCATCATATAGTACATCATCCTGATGCACATCATCACATCACATGATTGTCTTGATCATCATCATAGCATCATCCTGATGCATATCATCATCACATGATCATCCTGATCATCATCATACAGAAAATCATCTAAAGCATCGTCCTGATGTTCATCACACAACGCTTACATCCACAGCCATGGGAAGGATCCTCCTACCAGCATGGTTAGAATGGCTCCTGCAAATGTGTCCCATCACTTCCTCCTCGAAGTATCTTCTATTTGAAGAACACCAAGCCTCTCTCTGAAGTACTCGAACTTCACTCTGTATAGTGGTTTGGTGAACACATTTTCAATCTGCTCATCCATCGCAACATACTGGAGCTTCATTGCTCCTCTCTGCACCATATCCCTGATATAGTGATATTTGATCTCGATATGCTTCGACTTGTCATGGAACACTGGGTTCTCTGACAACTTCACACAACTCTGGTTGTCACAGAAGATACAAGTAACATCCAAATGGAGATCAAACAAATAAGATAGTAGCTTCCTTAGCCATACTACCTCACAACTAGCCGAACAAGCTGTGACATACTCTGCTTCGACTGTACTCAGTGCTACACAGGATTGCTTCCTGCTAAACCAAGAGATCACACCTGATCCAATACTGAAGCAACACTCTTAAGTGCTCTTCTTATCTGCAACACTGCCTGACCAATCCGAATCAACATAACCCTCCAGGTTAAACTTTTGATTCGCATCATACTTGAGCCCATAATCAACTGTACCCTTTAGGTACCTCAAAATATACTTTACAACAATTAGGTGAACATGTCTATGATCCGTCAAGAACTGGATCAAGGTGTTCACCGCAAAGCAAATATCTGGTCTCATGTTCATCAGGTACATCAAGGACACAATCATCTAACGATACATCATGGTATCAACTGAATCTAATGAAGCATCACTCAATAGCTTTAGTTTCGATGCCATAGGTGTGGCCATGGCCTTGCAATCCATCATCCCGAACTGCTTCAGGATCTCTATTGCATACTTCCCTTGTCCTAAGAAGATTCCATCTACACTCTGCCACACCTCCATACCTAGAAAGTAATGCATCATACCCAAGTCCTTCATCTCGAACTCAGCAGCAAGCTTCCTCTTTGTGTCGGCAATCAACCTATCCTCACCTGCCACAAATAAGTCATCCACATATAGTAGGAATATCACTGGATTTCCTTTCTCAACCTTGTAGTAAAGGTTGGAATATGCTTTACTCTTAGTAAAGCCTAAGATGGACAGGAAGCTATCTATCCTGCCGTACCATGTCCTGGGAGCTTGCTTCAAGCCATACAAGGATTTCTTTAACGTGCACACATATGAATCCCTGTCATGTGTCTCAAAACCGAGTGGATGCTCCACATACACTTCCTCTTCGACTACACCATTCAAGAAAGCTATCTTGACATCCATCTAGTGTATATTCCACTTCATTACTGCAGCCAGAGCACGTACTGTTCTGATGGAAATGTATCTGGCTATATGTGTAAAAGTCTCTTCATAATCTATCACTTCTTTCTGGGAGAAGCCACGAGCCACAAGCCTTGCTTTGTATTTCTTTATGCTACCATATGTAGCATGCTTTATCTTGTAGATCCACTTGGAGGTCACAACAGACTTCGCTTCTGGTCTTGGGACCACATCCCAAACATCATTCTTCATGATCGACTGGTATTCCTCGACCCTAGAATCCTTCCATTCTTTCTTTTCTGTTGCTTCTTCATAACTCAAAGGTTCTTTGTTCATTATGTCACAGAGTAAGGAAACATAGTTGGTGTGTGACCTTGTCCTTTTTCTTTCTTTGTGTTTCTCCTCTGGAATACCATACCTTTCTACATATTGGATGAGCTCTCTAGCCCATGCTGGTTTCCTCTTGTGAGAGTTCTTCTCATAGGGTGTATCTATAGGTTCTTATGGATCTTCTATTTCACGATCCACTTCTAGAATTACTTCATTCATGGTGGTGTCTTGTATTCTGTGTACTCTTGGTTCTTCATTGTATTCAACAGGTGTCTTCCTTGATTTGATGTATGTTGAGTCTTCATCAAAGTAACATCGCTGCTGATGTCAATCTTCTTGAACCCTGGAACGTAGATTTTGTATGTCTTCGATCTTTCACTGTAACCCACAAATATACCCTTATTTGCTAAAGGATCTAACTTTGTCCTCTTTTCTTTTGGAACATGTGTATATATTGGACAGCCAAATATCCTGAGATGGCTAACTTCTGGTTTCTTACCAGAGAAAACTTCTTCTGGTATCTTGTTGTCAAGTATCTTGTGAGGTGTTCTGTTTTGCAAATATACAGCTGTCCTTGTTGCTTTTTCCCATAAGTGCATGGGCAGATCTTGGTCATGAAGCATTGCTTGTGCTGCTTCCATGATTGTTTTATTCTTCCTTTCTGCAACCCCATTTTGTTGTGGATTTTAAGGAGTGGTCAACTCCCTCTTAATCCTTAATCAGTGCATAACTTCTTGAAGTCTCCTAAAGTGAACTCTCTTCCATTGTCGGATCTAAAGGTCTTGATCTTCTTATCAGTTTGGTTTTCTATCAAGGCTTTGAATTCCTTGAACTTATCAAACACTTCATATTTATTCTTCAAGAAATAAACCTAACTCTTCCTAGAGAAATCATCAATGAAAGAAACATAATAAACATACCCACTTGGAGAACTGGATGACATCGGACTACATACATCGGAGTGGATAATCTCCAAGATTTCTTTTTCCTTGCTTTCATTTCTTGGAAATGCCATCTTTGTGTTCTTTCCTTTTGCACATCCTTTGCAAACACATTCATGCTTTGAATGGACTTCGGGAAGAACTTTTACTTCTTTGCTTGCAATAGGTAGTGCTCTAAAGTGCACATGTGCAAGCCTTCTATGCCAAAGTTCACTTGGCTCCATAGATTCATGTACCATGGCATTTTCAGGTTGTCCCTTCAATTTTTACAATCCTCCCTCTTGCTCTCCAATGACTACTGCATCATCTATGGTCTTACCTTTTGGCCACATAAGTACTTGGCCATCCAAAAATGCAACTCTCATCCCCTTTGCATCCAAGATGATTTGGAGAGAATATTCTTCTTGAGGCCAGGTACATATAGAACATATTTCATGTTTAAAGACTTCCCAGAGTCTAACTTGTAGGAGGCTTCACCACTTCCTTTTATAGGCTATTGATAGCCATCCCCAAGTTTTACCTTATGAGGTGACTCATGTTCAGATAGGTCCATAAGATATTATTTAAATCCCATCATATGTTTGGAAGTCCCACTATCAATAAGACAATCATTACACCCATGTGTAACAGTGCCTTTGAGAGTAGAAATTAGAACATATTCTTCATCACTTGAAGAGTATTCACTTTTTACCTTAGTATTCTTCTTGGGAGGTTCATCATCCTGTGATCATCCTCAGCAGCATGAGCATGATATCTCTTCTTGTTTCTCTTGTTGTTGTTGTTGTTGAAGCCCTTTCTATTCTTGGGACATTCTGCGGAAAAGTGTCCCTTCTCATTACATGTGAAGCATCTTAGATCTTTCTTCTCTCTTTGATGGTAGTGATAATATTTCTTGTGATGAGGTTGCTCCCTCTTGAACTTACTTTTCTTGGTGTATGCTGTGAGAGCTTTATCTTCATTTCCCATCTTTTCTTCTCGGGCCACAATCCTAGCTTCTTCTTGTGAACATTCCTCCCACAGTTTACTGAAAGAGATCAATTTCTTTCTTGCACATATACCTTAGATGAAGGAGTCCCACGACCTAGGTAGGCCATTCAATATGGTCATTACAATTTCTCCATTCTCCACTACTTCATCCATAGCTTCAAGTTGTTCTTTTATTTGAGAGACCTTAGTAAAGTAGGATTGGATGATCTCTCCATTCTGGATCTTTACCGCTTTCAATTGGTTCCGCATAATCATCTTCTGATTTATATTCTTTCCTTCAAACAACTTGGTCAAGGAGTCAAACATCTCCTTAGGTGTCTTTAGGGAAGACACATGGGGTATGAGATGGTCTTTGATAGAATATGCAAAGATTCTCTTCGCCTTGACCAAGTTCTTCTTGTGTAAGGCCTTATCCTCATCTCCCTCTGGAACTAGAACCTCTTCACTTATGTAGGTGTCCAATTCATTTTCTTCAGGGATTAACCCAATCCTATACTTCCATTCTTAGAATTTATCATCCCCTTCAAGATTATCCTCAAGCTTGGTGTGGTGAGACATCTTAATGAGAAAATAAAATGGAAATAAAAGATTTAGGTGTTACCACTTGATTTGCTAAAACTGGATTTGGAGCTGGATTAGGGTTTGTCAAAGAAATCCTAAAAATTCAAACTTTGAATTTCAAACTTCTGAATGGATGGAAAGATGCGCCTTGATGAGATAATCAAGCTGGTATACTTCAATTTTCAAAACTCTAAAATTTGACCCCTCAAAATTGACTTTGAAACTTTCAGATCTACAATTTCTGGTTTTCTCGTCAAAATCCTGAACTAGGGTTTGATAGTGCCTGGGATTATTCCTACATAAAAAGTTTGATCTTGGTCTCTAAACTTCAATTTTTTTGAGGATCATCTAGCCATGGTCTCAGATTCCAAAAATTCCAACTTTCTTCGAAACCCTAATTTCCCGCCACAGTGACAGGGCACAAACTGAAAATGCTCAAAATTGAATTTTGTCTCGAAAGAAAGATGCGCCCTTGCTAGGAGATTCAATCTAGCCTCCTTCCTTTGATGAACTATGTGGAAAAACCCAAAAATTAAGAAGCCCTAGCTTCCACTGCTACACAGTGTATTCTTGTTAGTACCGCTCTGATACCATGTTAATTTTTTGATAATTTCATTCAATATTATCTAGGATCACTAAGAGAATAACAAGAACAACATAACAATCACAAGAGACAATGGACACAAAGCATTTCACCAGGGAAAACCAAGAAGGTGAAAAACCCGGCAACTTCCTTAGAGATAGAATAGGAATCAATATGAGGATCACAATGATCAAACCCAAGAGATAGATAACTTTAGAAGCATTCTCTGTTATATCAGGTCCTATCACTGAGAAGGGGGGGTGAATCAGTGACTGCTAAAATTTAAACAATTTTTGACAAATGTAAAACAAATTTCAACACATTGATTTATCGTTGTTAAAGTTTGAGCATTAATTCATAATACTCTAGGATCTTCACTGAGAGAATAACATATACACTAATGCATAATAATCACAATAAGAATCACAAGCATCACAAGAATCGAAAGCATGGGAGACAAGAGACAGAAAGTTTCCGTGGGGAAAACCCTAAGGAGAAAAACTCCACAACTTCCTTAGAGATAGAGAGAGCAATGGCTCAACCAAAGTACAACCAAAATACACTTGAGATAGTCTCCTAGTAGCAGATGATCCTCCTCCTCACTAGTGCGCCACTTTCTGAGTGAGAGAAGTGTGACTTTTCGAATGATCCAAATAGAGATCTCCTGATCTCTATTTATACTTAACTTGTTTGCCCAGTTACACTATGGGGCTGACTTGTCTATCTAGATACATCCATAATATAATATATATTTCAAGGCCGACCCCACACATGGTGGTCTAATAACCCATCGGCAAGTACACACAGATGCGACACTTGTCAATCCACATGACGACACTTCCTTATAGATGAAATACATTCTGAAGTTACATATACATCAACACTCCCTCTTAACTAGGAAGGTATTTATCGACACAGATCTGTTAGACAAGTCTTCTTCTCGGGATCATCATCATCGATGCATCGTCATCATCATCATCACTCCTGCTGCTATCTCAACCAATCTCTGAATCTACTCGTCATAGGAAGTTCTACAGAACCAGTCCTTTTTCATACTGGATGTAGGCCCACCATTTGCAGGTCTTCGTCATCACTGGCCATACTATGGAATCCTCAGTACTTATTACGTGCGTCACAAAACCTCGAAAGAGCATCCCAGGTTGTTACGAGCACACGGCTCTAACTATAGGATCTCCCAGGGCCATATTATATGTGACCTCACCACAAAACCTCGCAAGAGCATCCCAGGTTGTTACGAGCACACATCTCTACCTATAGGATCTCCCAGGGACAGATTATATGTGGTCACCACAAAACCTCGCAAGAGAATCCCAGGCTGTTACGAGCACACAACTCTACCTATAGGATCTCCCAGGGACAGATTATATGTGGTCATGTCAAAACCTCGTAAGAGCATCCTAGGAATTATTATGGGCACACAGCCCAACCTATCAGATCTCCCAGGGACAGATTATATGCCATAGGACAAAACCTCAAAAGAGCATCTGCCAGATATCCTAGGGCCAAATTATATGCCATAGGAAAAACCTCGAAAGACTATATGCAGATATCCCAGGGCCAAATTATATGTCCTCCCAGAGAAAAACCTCGAAAGAGCATTTGCCAGATATCCCAGGGCTAGATTACATGCCATAGGCAAAACCTCGAAAGACTATCTACAAATCTCCCAGGGCCAAATTATATGCTTAACTGCACAACCTGATACTCACCATACATCATCTTGATGTACACATGATCATCCTGATCATCATCATTGCAACATCCTGCTGCATGTCATCTGGAGCAACATCCTGAAGCTCGTCATCCATGATCATCCTGATCATACAATGCATCTACCTGATGCATACCAAGTATCTACCTGATACATATCATCATACATGATCCACCTGATCATACAGTGTATCCTCATGATACAAATACAAATACATGATACATATCACCATACATGATCCATTTGATCATACAATGTATCCACCTGATACATATACAGATACATGGTCCAAGCATCCATCATGATGCATATACAAAATACATACAAATGATCCTACTGATCATATCTAGCATCCAACATGATGCGTACATACATATAAATGATCCAACTGATCATATCCAGCATCCAACATGATGCATACATACATATAAATGATCCAACTGATCATATCCAGCATCTAACATGATGCATACATACATATAAATGATCCAACTGATCATATCCAGCATCCAACATGATGCATACATACATATAAAAATGATCCAACTGATCATACAAATCAGAAACTAGAACATCATCTTGATGCTCATCATCTAGCGCTTACATCCATAGCCATGTGAAGGATCCTCCTTCCAACATGCTTGGAATGGCTTCAACAAATGTGTCCATCACTTCTTCCTCGAAGTGTCGATCTGAAGAACACCAAGCCTTTCCTTGAAGTACTCAAACTTCACCTTGGCTAGTGGCTTCGTTAGCACATCTGCAATCTGCTCGTCCATCGTAACATACAGGAGCTTCACAAATCCTCTCTGCACCATATCCCTGATATAGTGATATTTGATCTCTATGTGTTTCGAACTGTCATGAAACAATGGGTTCTCGGACAACTTCACACAACTTTGGTTATCACAAAAGATACCAGTAGCATCCAACGGGAGATCAAACAACTCAGACAGTAGCTTCTGTAGCCATACTGCCTCACAACTAGCTGAACAGGCTACAACATACTCTACCTCAGTTGTACTCAGTGCTATGCAGGACTGCTTCCTGCTAAACCAAGAGATCACACCTGATCCCATACTGAAGCAACACCCAGATGTGCTCTTCCTATCTGCAGCACTGCCAGCCCAATCTGAATCAACATAACCCTGCAGGTTAAACTTTTGATTCGCTTCATATTTGAGCCCATAATCCACTGTAACCTTCAGGTACCTCAGAACATGCTTTACACCAGCCAGGTGAACACTCCTCGGATCTGTTAGGAACTGACTCAATGTGTTCACAGCAAAGCAAATATCTGGTCTCATGTTTGTCAGGTACATCAAGGACCCAGTCATCTGATGATACATAGAGACATCAACCGGCTCAGATGAAGCATCACATAGAAGCTTTAGATTCGATGCCATAGGTGTGGCCATGGCCTTGCAATCCATCATCCTGAATCTCTTTAGGATATCTACTATGTACTTCCCTTGACTAAGGAAGATCCCACCTACACTCTGCCACACCTCCATACCTAGGAAATAATGCATCATTCCCAAATATTTCATATCGAACTCGGTAGCAAGCTTCCTCTTAGTATCCGCAATCAATCTGTCATCTCCTGTTACAAATAAGTCATCCACATACAGGAGTAGAATCACAGGATTCCCTTCCTCAACCTTGTAGTAAAGGCTGGAATCTGCTTTACTCTTGGTAAAGCCCAAACTAGATAGGAAACTATCCATCCTACCATACCAAGTTCTGGGAGCTTGTTTCAAGCCATACAAGGCTTTTTTCAATCTGCACACATATGACTCCCTGTCATGTATTTTGAAACCGAGTGGCTGCTCCACATATACTTCCTCTTCAACTACACCATTCAAGAAAGCAGTCTTGACATCCATCTGGTGTATTTTCCATTTCATTGCTGTAGCCAGGGCAAGTACTGTTCTGATGGAAGTATACCTGGCTACAGGTACAAAAGTTTCTTCATAATCTACTCCCTCTTTCTGAGAGAAGCCATGAGCTACAAATCTTGCCTTATATTTCTCTACACTGCCATCTGCACCATTCTTGATTTTGTAGATCCATTTGGAAGTCACAACAGACTTCTCTTTAGGTCTTGGGACAACATCCCAAACATCATTCTTCATTATTGATTGGTATTCCTCAACCATGACATCCTTCCATTCTTTCTTTTCTGCTGCTTCTTCATAACTAGAAGGTTTTTTGTTCATGATGTCACAGAGTAAAGCAACATAGTTGGTATGTGATCTGGTTCTCTTCTTTGCTCTGTGTTCTTCTTCTAGAATACCAAATCTTTCTGCATCTTGAATGAGCTCTCTAGCCCATGCAGGTTTCCTCTTATGAGAGTTATCCTCATGGGGTGGATCTACAAGTTCTTGCGGATCTTCAAACTCACAAACAACTTCTAGAACTGCTTCAGTCATGGTAGTGTCTTGAAATCTAGTTTCCTTAGGTTCTTCATAAACTTCGATAGGTGCCTTCCTTGATTTGATGAATGCTAGGTTTTCATCAAATGTTACATCCCTGCTAACATCAATCTTCTTAAACCCTGGAAAGTATATTCTGTAAGCCTTTGAGCTTTCACTGTAACCCACAAAGATACCCTTCTTTCCTGAAGGATCTAGTTTTGTCCTCTCTTCCTTTGGAACATGAGTGTATACTGGACAACCAAATATTCTGAGATGGCTGACTTCAGGTTTCTTACCAGAAAAGACTTCTTCTAGTGTCTTGTTGTCCAATATCTTATGGGGTGTTCTATTCTGCACATATACAGCTCTTCTAGCTACTTCTGTCCATAGATGCATAGGTAGATCCTGGTCATGTAGCATTGCTCTTGCTACTTCCATGATTGTTTTGTTCTTCCTTTCTGCAACTCCATTCTGTTGTGGATTGTAAGGAGCAGTCAACTCCCTCTTAATCCCTGAATCACTGCAAAGCTTCTTGAAGTCACCTGAGGTGAATTCTCCACCATTGTCGGATCTGAATGTTTTGATCTTCTTGTCAGTCTGATTCTCCATCAAGGTTTTAAATTCCTTGAACTTATCAAGTACCTCATCTTTGTTCTTCAAGAAGTAGACCCATGTCTTCTTGGAGAAGTCATCAATAAATGAGACATAGTAAACATACCCACTTAGAGAACTGGATGACATAGGACCACATACATCTAAGGGGATGATTTCTAGGATATCCTTTGCCTTGCTTTCACTGCTTGGGAAAGCCTTCTTAATGTTCTTACCTTTTGCACATCCTTTGCAAACACCTTCATGTTTGGTCTTGATTTCAAGAAGACCCTCTACAGCCTTGCTTGCAATTGGAAGTGCCCTATAGTGCATATGAGCAAGTCTTCTATGCCAAAGTTCACTTGGCTCCATGGATTCATGTATCATGGCATGTTCAGGTTGACCCTTCAATTTATACAAACCTCCCTCTTGTTCTCCAATCACTACTGCATCATCGATTGTTTTATCCTTTGGACACATTAGGACTTGGCCATCCACAAATTCAACCCTCATACCTTTTGCATCCAATGTAGAGATGGAGAGTAAGTTCTTCTTGAGCCCAGGTACATAAAGGACTTCTTTCATCTTCAAGGATTTTCTAGAATCTAGGTTGTAGGAGGATTCACCACTTCCTTTGATTGGGTATTGATAATCATCCCCAAGTTTCACGTTATGGGGTGATTCATGTTCAGATAGATTCACAAAATATTTCTTAAACGCAGTCATGTGTTTGGAAGCCCCACTTTCAATCAACCAATCATTACAACCATGGGAGATAGTACCTGTGAGAGCATAGATTAGAACATACTCTTCTTCACTTGATGAGTCATCATCACCATCATCACTTTCTGCCCTAGCCTTCTTCTTTGGAGGTTCATCGTCCTCAGCAGCATGAGCATGGAAATTTCTTTTGTTTCCCTTCTTCTTCTTGCTGGAGTTGTTGTTATTATCCCTTTTTTTTCTTGGGACAATCTGAAGCAAAGTGACCCTTGTCATTGCATGTGAAGCATCTTAGATCCTTCTTATTCTTTTGATAGGATCTCTTGTAGCGAGAGTGCTCCTTCTTGCGCTTGCTTCTTTTGGTGTGAGCTACAAGAGCTTGATCTTCACCTCCCATCTTTTCCTCACGAGCTACAAGTCTAGCTTCTTCTTGAGAGAATTCTTCTCGCAATCTATTGAAGGAGATCAACTTCTTCCTTGCACAAATTCCTTGAATAAAGGACTCCCATGACCTAGGTAGGCCATTTATAGTGGTCATGACAACTTCACCATTCTCCACCATTTCATCTACCACTTCCAGTTGTTCCTTAATCTAGGAGACCCTAGAAAAATAAGATTGAATGGTTTCTCCATTCTGAAATTTTACTCCTTTTAATTGGTTCCACAGGGTCATCTTCCAATTTATGTTCTTCCCTTCAAATAGTTTGGTCAAAGATTCAAACATCTCCTTGGGTGTCTTTAGAGAAGACACATGGGGTATGAGATGGTCTTTGATAGAATTAGCAATGATTCTCTTTGCCTTGACCAAGTTCTTCTTGTGCAATACTTTAGCCTCTTCATCCTCTAGGATAGGGATGTCTTCTTTTATATATGAGTCCAACTCATTCTCTTCCAGGATTAACCCAATCTTATACTTCCAAGCTCTGAAGTTATCAGCCCCTTCAAGATTATCCTCAAGCTTGGTGTGGTGAGACATATTAAAGAGTACTTCAAATGGAAATAGAAAAGATTTAGGTCTTACCACTTGAAATGTTGAAAACTGGATTTGGTCCCGCATTAGGGTTTGTCGGAAAAACTCTAAAAATTCAAAATGTGAATTTCAACTTTCTGAAAGAATAGAAAGATGCACCTTGATGAGCTAATCATCCTGGTGCATTCATAATTTGAGATCAACAAAGCTTTACCCTTCAGATTTGCCTTTTTGTTCTCCCGCGTTCACTAGGGAGAGCCCTGAATTAGGGTTTGAGTTTCTCGGAGATCTACCCAACCAAAAATCTCGATCCAAAGCTCTAAAATTCGATTTTTGCAAGGAGCTTCCAGCTATGTCTTCAAATTTCAGAAATTCCTATTTTTGTGGAAACCCTAATTTTTAGGGCCAAATCTAGAAATGCTCAGAATTGAATTCTGATTGGACAAATAGATTCTCCTTGATGAGTAGAGTCAATCTACTATACTGCTTTTACAAAACTAGTGGAGAGAAACCCAATAAACAAGAAACTCAAGTTTCCATCACTACAAAATATCTTCTTCTCAGGTTAGCTCTGATACCATGTTAAATTTTGAGCATTAATTCATAATACTCTAGGATCTTCATTGAGAGAATAACGTATAAAGTAATGCATAACAATCACAATAAGCATCACAAGTATCACAAGAATCAAAAGCATGTGAGACAAGAGACACAGAGTTTCCATGGGGAAAACCCTAAGGTGAAAAACCCCACAACTTCCTCAGAGATAGAGAGAGCAATGGCTCAACCAAAGTACAACCAAAATACACTTGAGATAGTCTCCTAGTAGCAGATGACCCTCCTCCTCACTAGTGCGCCACTTTTTGAGTGAGAGAAGTGTGACTTTCCGAATGATCCAAATAGAGATCTCATGATCTCTATTTATACTTAACCTGTTTGCCCAGTTACACTATGGGGCCGGCTTGTCTATCTAGATACATCCATAATATAATATATATTTCAGGGCCGACCCCACACATGGAGGTCTAATAACCCATCGGCAAGTACACACACTTGCAACACTTGTCAATCCACATGATGACACTTCCTTATAGAGGAATAACACATCTGTAATAAGGGTACAATAAATATATATGAAATACATAGATGAAATACATTATGAAGTTACATATACATCAACAGGAACCCCAATTGGGTAAACCACCAAAGCTTTTCTATTATCTGCAAAATTGATTTTTACATGTTACAATAGAATTCGATTGGCACTAACCAATCAGGATGCACCCACACCCTTAATTCATCAGCATCAACTAGTAGGAGGCTACGACCCCCTGTTTAGTCAATGACGACTGATAAGGAAGCAACAACTCCCTTTCGTAGGCACCGACCTGCCCTAGTACTACCCTGCTGCCCTTAAGATATAAGGTCTCCACATGCTTCTAGAACTGCATCGCTCCCTTTTGCCTACTTCTTCTTCAAGTAGTGAGATGAAGAATCGAGAGACACTCTTCTACAAATGATTTCGTCTTTTCAATATATACTTCTCCAATGTGCATTTTGAAATGCCACACCTTTTCAAAACAACACACCTCAAAAAATGATATTATAATAAAAATCATTTTTATTATTATTAATAATATATAACTATATATATATTATTGTTTTATTTAACCAAAAAAAATGACTTTATATTAAAAATCATTTCTTTTTATTATCAAAACTAAACACATTTTTTTAATTAATTAATTAAAAACTTCTAATTAATTAATACTTTGTGTTTTATGAATCCGCTTTAATCCTTCATGTTCACGAAGGCTTTAACCACATGACTTCTATGCCACATCATCCACACCTCCATGTTGACATCAACCACACCTCCACGTTCGAATGATGCCATGTTATTTTCCCATACCGGTGACACACACATTGCTGCTACCTCTTCACCATCTAGTCATTATCCATGTTTTGCCACGTATTCATTCACTTCGACCAATCATGTTGCAAAGTGTTTTCCCTTTGCAATGTGGGATATATCCATTGAGCAAACAAATTGCAACCCTCGATTTGCTCATCCGACGGCTGCTGAGTCTCAATCTGTGAAAACCCTCTGCGTTTGTTTTCTATCATTTTAATGTCTGCATTTTGATTTCGAGTGTCAATCTTCAACGGACCTTTAGCATGAGGATGGATCGCCTCTTCTGACTTGAAATCACACTAGACATTTCGCAATTATCTGATGCATTTGGTAGTGGTATCGTGAGAATCTCTAGTATTTCTACAAATCCAGCCTACACACTGATTCTCATATCCACGCCAGCGAATCGGTGGTGTTCCAATAGAAGAAATGGTTCGAATGCCTTGTAATGGAGAATCTCAGGTTCAATTAACTCAATGGGGCAACCATTGATCTTTGATCAAACCTCAGCCCCACTTGCAGTATTTTATGGCCACGACCGTCTTCTTTCGACCTAAGCACTGAACGGAATTCATTGCCACCATCGTTCAATGCCAGAGCTCTTGTAACGGCCTCTAGTTCCACAAATTCAATGTAAGCATACCCTTTTGGCTGCCCATTTTGGTCACACTTGATTGTAATTCTATTAATTGTTCTACAGGTTAGAAAATGGAGTCGGATATTTTCAGGAAAATAAGAGTAATCAATCATTGTTAACAAATACAGAACACAAATCAACATCCTCCTTGCTTTGCTGACTTGGGGCAGAGCTTACACCCATTTCTCAATTTTAGCTTGCATTTCTTTGATGGCAGCCGCCTCTTCTTCTAATTCATTAATTGCCCTTTTTTTTAATTTCTTCTATTTGTACTCGTATTCTCTCCAACGTTTCTAGCCAAGCATACCAATGCATATTTACAAAGACAAGCTGGCTACAGATGAAATGGGGTTCAACTTGAATATTCCCTAAAATCCATATGTAAAGATACAACTACTGTCTCAGTGAATAAGCAAGAGGGAAAACTACAATTTGCACATATGAAGAGGATCTTCATCTACAATCAAACTTTTGGGGTCTTCAATCTCTTGTGCTCAACCGACAAATACTAACAACACAATCTCATATGCAATTTCAGAGCGCACCAACAGTCTCCATTTTTTGTATCATTGCTAACTCCCTCTCTTCTATTTGTCATTGGTCACTGAAATGCTAACATATCTGCAATCATAAGTTTAACTTGAGCCTTCTTCTCAGAGCTGTCAATCTGTATAAGTGAATATAGGTTATTATAATTCCTCCTATCAGGCCAAAAACCTCTTGAAGGTTTACCACTTGCTAAACATGTCTCTCATCTTATTTTGTCATCAATGAACATCACTAGGATGTGTCTGTCCACAATCATTTAGATTATCATCTCATATATTGACATCAATTCCAACAAAGCCATCTACCATATTGCCAACATTCTCCTCCTCCACTTGTGCGCACCCTCCTATTCTCTCACTAATGCGAAGTGAGTGAATAATAGAATGTGTAAAATGAGAGAGATACACTCTCTATTTATACACTAACTTGACTTGACCTTTACTCAACTAGGTCGGCCCCAACTTAACCACTTAACATAATGCTGCCTGGGTCGACCCCTATAGGGTGGTCTAATAACCCTTTGACCCACATGACTCATACAGGGTCGACCCCATCAAGGTGGTCTAATAACCAATCAAGTATAAGTTACGACACTTACACTATAACTTGCGACACTTCAAGTACACATGACGACACTTCCAATCGGAGTAATAATACATCTTTGTTGGGGATACAATAAGGTACAAATGTAATACATACAATATACAGGTGAACACCTTCCAAAGTTACAAATACATCAACAGTGCATACCTAATAGAACCTAAATCCATAGTTAACGAGTAGAACAAATGGATGATTGACTGATTTGTAGTCCCTTTTACATAAAACACAAATATTAGGACCTTCAAAACCTATACCGATTAAATTATCCCAAGTTAGGATCCTATTTTCCAAGAAAATCCATATGAAACATTTGATTTTCAGTGAGATGTTTCATTTTCACAATTTTGTATGCCACCATTTCTCTACAATTTCAAATGTGCAGCAGTAGTAGCCACATAGGAAAGTTTTGCATTTATTTTTCCATCAATTTTTTTCCACTCCCAAACCAATCTATCGTCATTATTAGATAATATTATACCAATATGATTTAAACCTGTAACAAAAAAATTCCACTCTTCAGCGTGATAACCTGTGAACCCTAAATCACCTACAAAAATCCAATAAGAAGACAAACCATCCAACATATTTTTAACATGATATAATTTGTAACATCCATGCTTAGTAAGTTGATTAATGACATATTGAGAAAAATTATATATATTGTCCCCTACAAAAGGATCAACACCTAGATGGACCATTTTCCCATTCCCAATTTTCCAAGCTAGCCAAGAACCCATCCAAGGATAATCCTTCGAAAACCACTTCCGAAAATTTGATGCTTGGGAAGAACTTTGTTTTTATTTCTAACCTAATCCACAACAGGTCGTTTTAATTATTTTGCATATAATATTTCTTTCCATAATCCTAAACCAAATAAGCCCCTCCATAATATTTTTAGACTCAGAGAAGAACTGAACCAAAAGAGATTTTGTATTCCCCGTCCCAGGGCCTTGGGTAAAGAGATACATTCCCAACTAACTAGATGGAATTTAGTTTTATCAACATTGTCTTCCCACAAGAAATGCATCATTTTCCCCCATACTATGAAGAATGGACACTGAGATATTTGTAAGAGAGAACCAATGCACTAGAATACTTTCCAGTATAAATTTCACAAGAGTAACCCTAGCTCCAAGGGAGATCCATTTTAAACACCAATAGCCAATCCTTTTTTCTATTTTCCTAAGAAGTGGCATCCAATCTTCCTTGAAATAATTATTTGGTTTCGGGAAATACCCCAAATACATGAAACCATTCTCTAAATACTTTGTTTTGTATGGAAAAATAACTTCAATCTAAGCCATGGCAATATCCTTCATAACATTTTGAATAAAGCATGATTTTTGTAAACTAACATCCATCCCCAACGAATCATAGAAAATCTTAATGATATCATGATATGTTTCCCAGTATTCAACAATACCACTACCAAATAATAGGCCATCATCCACAAACAACAAATGAGTAATGAAATAAACTAAGGTGACTTTAACACCAGTCAATTTATTTTCTAGCATAGCTTTCCCTATAATCCCGTTGATACCTTCGAACACAAGAATAAATTATAATGGAGATAAGGGGCATCCTTGTCGAAGACCCCTCAAACTTTTAAAAAAGAAAAAGGGACAACCAGTGATTAAAACTGAGAAATTTACAGAGGTACCACATGACATAATCTAGTTTGCATCCAACAAACGAAGGTTCATTTAGAGAAGATATAATTTGAGATAGATTAAAAAAAAACTCTGTCATATGATTTCATGAAATCCATTTTAAAAATAAGAACAACAAGTTTCTTTGTGTTAATGGAATGTATGCATTCTTGGGTGACCCCAATTGCATCAAGGATTTGTCTCCTATTTAGAAACCCAAATTGTTCTTATGACAAACACTCAACTAATTTAGGTTTGAGCCTATTTGAAATCACCTTGGAAATTATTTTATCAACTATATTACAAAGGGAGATAGGCCTGACCTAGAAAATTCCTTTCATATTTTAAATTAAAATATTATAAACCATCTTAAATGATAGATTTTTTTTTTTCAAATAAAATTTCAATTCAATGTTTTAGTCATTAATCTTCTTTACCATATTTAAATAAAAAATATAATTTTCATGGTTAAAAATGGAAGAAATATTCCATAACACTATATTTCTTTTCTGAAGAATTATTTTTTACCAAATTCATTAAAAAAAGAAAAATTCTATAACTATATTTAACTTTATTTCTACTTAATATCTAAGTGAGGGTTCAATACCTTTTTTATTCAATTTCCTTTCTATAAACTTACGTAAGAAGTGTTTTTATTATTTTAACAACAACTTCTTTCTTTTAATATATATCTAATAAAGAAAATAATAAGAAATGTAGAAGCAAATAATTGTAATTTCAATACTATAAGATAAATATTTTAAAATATTTAATTCATCATTTAATTCAAAGAATTTAATTAGATATATAGCATATATGCATAACAACAATGTGCGAATTTTATAGATATGAAAGGTATTTGTTACATAGGAAATGGTTGGCCTCTTGGAGGGAACACTGGCACACTTGGATAGAGAGGCAAATCTCGTGGCTCCTCACCATGGCAAGTCTCGTTGATCCTCACCAAAATAAGTCAGGTATTGATATCACCTTGACCTCATGTACGTGGAAAAACCCCACATGTTCCCACACATGGAAAACCCCTCATGTACATGGACTATCCCTTATGAACACTCTCTTCCAGCTCATGGAAATTACTCCAATGTCCTTCTAATCCAACAAATCATCTCTATATAGCGTATAAGGTCAAATACAGAAAAATAATGACTTTTCACTTTTACATCTTAACTCATTATTTGGTAACAAATATAAGAAAACTATTTTTCTTTAAATCTTTTACATTTTATTTTCTATTCTTTATTTTCAAAACTCTTTTGTTTTTCATTTATTTATTTATCACACAAAAAAATGGTTTGTGACATATTATGTGGCATTAATTAATTTTAATTGCATTTAACTATATGAATCCGTTTGCAAACCTACTATAATCAATATTCAGACCCCAACAACTAGTATCAGAGTTGTATTTGGCTACAAGGGGATGTCTTTATTCCTGAGGTTTTTAGCTTGGTCATGGATTTGGGGAATACCTGTTGTAGTGGGAGTCTTCTAGAAGCATTGATTTAAAATAAGAATGGCTAACATGTCGAGGATAGAAATTGAATATTTTAATGGGAAAAAATTGAGCATTGGAAGCTTAAGATGGAGGATTTCCTTGTAGATCGAGAACAATGGATTATAGTCGACCTAGGAATGACTCCAGTGGGTTTGTTGAAGGAATATTGGAAGAATATCAACAAAAAGGAAAGGATTAAAAACTTTGTTTGGAAGACTCTATATTGCTAAATGTATCAAAATAAGACATGGCAAAGAAGATGTGGGAAAAGTTGGAGAAATTGTACCAGTCAAAATCCCTGGTTAACAAGTTGTTTCTTTGGAATAAGTTGTATCCTCTGAGGATGTGCGAAGGTGACTCGATCACAAATCAACTTAAAACGCTCAACACTGTTATTAGTCAGTTGTTGTTTGTAGATATTAAAATAACCCAGGAGGAAAAGTGCATTAGTCTGTTGTGTTCTTTACTAGATTCATGTGACAACCTGGTCATGGCTATTGGAAGCAATAGTAACAAATTGGAGATCAATGATATGGTCTCATATTTGCTATTGGAAGAGATGCAATAAAAGAACATGGAAGGTGCAACCCATGATACCTTGAGGGTATGAGGTAGATTGGTAGACAGAGGAGAAGGAATAATCTTTGGTAGAAGATCAAAATTGAGGGGTATATCTAAGACTAAATCGCATGGTCCAATGATTAAATCATGTTGGCGATGTGGTAAAGTTGGGAATTATCAATGGAACTGTAAGTCAACGAAAGTTGAGAAAGGAAAAGGGCCTAAGGAAGGTCAGTAAGTTGATGGTAAGCCTTTGCAAGATCATTTATTTTACCTCCTCAAGTACACAATCATGTCACAACTCTTGGCTAATTAGCTCAGGTGTGTCATATCATATTAAACCTCACAGAGAGTGGTTCTGTGAGTATGAGAAGATCAACAGTGGTGATTTTCTATCTAGATGATTCAATAAAAATGATATTGGGACAAGGAAACGTTCGATTGAAACTTAATGATGGAAGAATAGGAACACTTTTAGGAGTGTTGCATATCCTAGGTTTGGTCTAAAGCCCGATATCAGTAAGTAATATGGGGAATGCAGGTGTGCAGTTTTTTTTGATAAAGATACATTTAAAATTGTGCGAGGAGCGATGGTCTTGATGGGAGGAGGAAGGATTGGAACCCCCATTGGTAGATAAGGAGAAACCAAATCCTCCCCAATATCACAGTTGGAAACATAGACCTAAGAACTGTCTAGGATCAAAAACAGAAACCGACCATTCCATCCCAAATCAGCATATTGACCTTCCACCCCTATATTCCCAATTCTACAAGTCCTATAAGACAAATTATCCTAGGATACCTCCATAGACAAAGACAAGGGAAGAGGAGAAGGAAATTCACATGAATCTATGAGCTCAGATCTTCTAGGAACCCTACCCAAAAAAGAAACTCTACTTGACACAACATCTGAGGCTAAATCTAATTTCAAAGATTCAAAAATTCCATCCTTCGAAATAAATTTTATCAATAGAGGAAGAGAGATTTTAAACTTCCCTAGGAAAATAGAGGTTGAATCCTCATCCAAGGGAATTAGAAAATATAAATAAGAGACTGAATCCTTAGGAATTCCCAATGATGAAGATGCATTTGATGAGACTCGAAATCCAACCGAATCATCATTTGGACAATTGTTCCTAAGATGACCAGTTTCACGACAACAAATACATCGAAAAGGAACTTGCCAATAATTAAGATGTTGGACAATGGAACCTCCATCCCATAAAACCTCTACTTCCTCTGGAAAGCCATCCAAGTCATCCATATCCACTAAAACCCGCAAACATCTACTTTAACATAGCCATAAGGGTTTCTTCCTCTACAAGAATGAATAATCCAATGGTATTAGCCACAACCTTGAATGCATCAAAAGACCAACAATGAAGAGGGAAACCAAGAAAAAGAACCGAAAGGTGATGCCATTTCAGTTTTTCTTTCCACAAGTCAAACCTCGAGTTCCATTTACTAAATACCAAAGATCCATTAACAATAACCCAATATTTGGATGATATTTTCTACAAGCTATCGTTTGATGGAAAATGGAAACGTACCCATCCATTCTCGAGTATAATAACCCTAGGAGAGTAATCAATAAGAAACTTCCATTTCCTCATAATCCAGTCCATAATTTTTAATCTATTCATCTTAATGAATTCAAACTTCCCTAATAGATCCCAACTAGATAAACTTGTCACCATATTGAAGGTAGTATCTTTACCAAGAAAGCACAGAGACCTGCCTTTTTTAACCTTCCAACTCTTTAAAAACCTTCGCTTTCTAGTCGGTTCGCCTCTAAGCCCATGCTTTAGCTTACATACATCAATATTCTCACTCTCAGATCTCACATTTTCCCCAAGTCGCTTATAGGGTATTTTTTAAGGATTCTAATAGTATACCTAAGTATTGTATTCTAAACGATTATTTTGGGTTAAAAAAATCATATATATAAATAGGTAAGCGGATGTTAAACATGAAACATACAATTTTCTACTAAAATTTGTAAATTTTGGCGACTATTATGATAAAAAACATATTCGATGTAAATATCTAGGCAATATTAGAGAGTAAAAATGACCAATAGCAAATTTTTTTTTAAATGCCCAAAAAATAGCCAATTGGTGAAATTTTGCCCTTAAATATTGCCATGGTCACTTAATCGAAGATGAACACAAGAAAGAGAGAGATGGAGAGTTCACAGGAGATTCATCATCCTACACAGCAATGCACTTAGAAGGCCTATAAACCTCCAACACGACTAGATAATCAAACCGGTTTGGAACACAAGCCAACACTTTTCGAGGACTCAAATAACTAACCAGAAAATTAGGGTTAGGCCAACCCCTTTTCACTTTTTACATAAGAGAAAATACGCTTATATCCCTAGTGTCCAAATCCCTATCCCTAGACATGGATCGGGGCGCAACAACCCTAAATGGTGCATCGGTGACATATTGATAGTACTGTGACTGTTGGCCATCCAACAATCCACCGGCTAGAAAACTATGAGGCTTGATAGGTCTCGGACAAAGGCAGCCCCTAGCCATTAGGCATGACAACTAAAAAACTATAACAAAAATATGAAAAAAACAAATAAAGGAGATGAGGAAAGAAAAACATGCCCACTTTTTCACTTCGTTGGTACTATGTCTTCCTTATGGAAGATGGACTCCAAGTGGCCTGTAGTAAAAACCAAATCCTAGCGAGGGCACGACAATTTATCTTTTTTGGTGAATTTTTTCTTTGAATCTGGTAATTTTAAAAAATGGATTTTTTTGTTTCAAATTGTAGCTATGAATGCATAAATTTATTCAGCAATCTTTAATAATCCGAGGATTCTTGATTAAACAATTTTAACATTAATGGCTAAGAATTTAAAAAAATCTTCTTAAATTAAGTCAAATTCCTAGGAAATGCTCTTAAAAAGGGACAAAATTATCACACATTTAGACTACTCCAAAATAATCTAACTCGTAATATATATGTGTTTCCTAGGAAATGCTCTCACCTTTTTGGGTTTTTATATTTAATTTTAAATTAAATTAATATATATATATATATATATATATATATATATATATATATATATATAAAATCACATGTATAAAATTAAAAAATGTATTCTTATTTTACTTTCACTAAAATATTTCATAAGCCATTTTTTTTCAATTTTCGCATTATGCTAATTAAATGAACTATTTGCATATGCTCAGGGAAGCTACTTGAATTAGTTACAATATTATTTCATACTTTATGGGAGAATATACCATTAATGTATTGGAAACATAATTGGAAATATATTTGTTAGTTATAGTAAATAAATTTTTTTTTTTTTAGGTTTGGATATTTTGATTTACGATATTCACTCCATCTTTGTACTATTTGATTCAATGGAATAGTAATAGTACGATTTTTTTTCTGATGGAAAAATTTTTTATTTTTTATTTTTTTTAAAATAAAATTAATTGGATAGAATAAGTAACTTAATTAGTGAGTGAAGGAGGCCCAAATTTTTCAAAAAATTCAAGGTGGGGTGGGTTCAATTCTCCTTATTATAGAAATATTTTGAAAAAAAAAAATTATAAATATAAAATATAAATTTACAAATAACTAAAATTTATTGTAGACCATTACTTATTTGGAATAACCTCTTCCATAATATTTCATCAACTATTTTTTCTAATTTTCGCATTGTACTAATTAAATGAACTACTTGCATATTAGAGAAGCTACTTGAATTACTTACAATATCATTTCATACTTTATGAAAGAATACACCATTGATATATAGGAAACATAATTGGAAATATATTTGTCATTTCATACTTTATGGAAGAATATACAATTGATATATTGGAAATATAATTGGAAATATATTTATAGTAAATAAAATTAATTATAAATATAAAATATAAAAATTACAAGTATTTCAAAATTGATTGTTGATCATTAATTATTTTGAAAGACCTCTTTCATAGTTGAAGTGTCAGGTCATAGGTTTTTATATATATATTTCTTTCCTTGTATCATTCCTCTATTTGAAGGTATGTAAGATAATAATGTGAATAAGATTTCACAAAATTTAAAAGAATTTACAAGATAATAAAGGATAAATAGTGTTCGAATTCACATTTTATCTTAGAAATAGGTTATAACATGAAGGAATAGTGGAATTGATAATGGAAGTGGACTTATTTTTCTTTGATTGTTTTGGAGATGTAATGATGTCATTTCATTAATTTAAAATATAATTAATAAAAAATTTAACTATCAATACTTAATTATTCAAAAATATATATATTTAACTTTTTTTATACAAAATATTTAACAATAATTAATATATTATAACTATTAATAAAAATAAATACTTTAAACAATAAAATCCAATATAACATGATCCCTCTTTATAAATCTATGAAAAATTGATTTACATCATCATCTATAAATGAAAACCTAACATTAAAAGGTTCGTCTTAAAAAATGAACCATCATTCCTTAATGTCCTTAGATTTAGAACCATTCCCGAGGAAAGTCCACATAGCACCATCTTCGATTTTCTTTCAGGGATGATTATCGATATTTTGTGCTATGCTTATGCTCATAGAAATTAGTAGAAATGTAAAGTGATGGGATATGACGATGAACTATATGGAAAAACCTATTTATCACCTTATAATTTTATACCAATGTTTTCCAATTTTGTTGCATTTTATCCAAAATGTTTGATATAGTTATTACGACATGCCGTACTCCCATAACTTTGATAAATACTGAATTCTGGAAATACATAAGAAACTAAAAAATTGTACTAATATACTAAGCTCCCTGGAAACAGGAGCATATTAAAAGATACTCGTAGAGTTTCAACATAGGGTTTCAGGAGAGCTCCATTCAACCATCCTGGCCAAAGAAAACCATTCAGCTAAGCAAGGTAGACTGCACCTGAATCTATGATGTATGCAACTATAAACAATCCCAAACCAATGCATCTTTAGCTTCCCTAGATGCTTCATGTACTTACTGTCATGTAGAATAACTAGATTTTTTTGGCAAAAGATTTGACTTTTATATGCTGATCATGCAATGCCTTTTGTCTCGCTTTTTCCACAGATTGATGAAAATTAGCAAGGAATCTAGATTCTTCTAACTCAAGAATAAATAGTCATTAGTGTATTGGGTAAGACCTTACATTTTTTAGAGTATTTCAAATGCCAATACTGATGGAATTTATTGTTGCACTGAGTTTATAACCTTGGGTCTTTATTTATTGCCAACAATTGGTTCCGTTATGAGGACAAAACGAAAAAACACACTTAACAATCCACATAAAAAACTAAATTAATTTATTGAATAGTAGTTATTGCATCAATTTAAATAGTGGTTATTATATATATATATATATATATATATATATAAAACATAATTTGGCACTTGTGTAAACGTGTTTGAATAATTGTTACATTTCACCAACAAAACAATAACATATAAAGCATTTACCTTTAAGCTTTTACATATGGGTTTAACTCTTATGAATAAGAGTTACAATTTGAATACCATCATCATTTTTATCCCTGAATGTGTCCTGGTTTATGGCAAGAAAGGTGTCATGGATCAATGCATTAACCTTCTTATTCTAAACAATATTAATGTGAATTTGTTTATTGTCTTCATCAATTTCAACAATGCTATTATAATAGAATTTGCAACCTTAGGCATTTCAATTTCAATTTTATTTTTTTAATAAAAATAAAAATATATAATTAATATTAAATTTAGAAACTTTTAGGGTTAAATACATCAAAATGGATGTGTTCAATTGGATTTGGTATCTAATGAAAATAATCAAAGGCACCTTTCCGATTTGGTTGGGATTTATCAAAATATATAATTTATTGGCAAGTGATCTCACATTGAAGGTAGATAATGGTAAAAATTTTTTAGTTGGAATTGATTTAATTATGGGCATGGAGGATGATTACTTACTTTCTAATGGAATTACCACAACTCTGCATCGTTTTGACTATGCCACACTCGATAAGATCAGAGAGTTAACTTTAGATTTTTTCAAACATATTAGATCATTGCTTTTGAATTAGGGTTCAAGGGGAATGAGTCTATTGAATGGAAACACTACACTGATAAACTAAACTCTATGGGGTGCAGACTTTCAACAGAGAATGATAGTATCATTTGGGCCAAAAATAATGCTACAGGTAATGTCACTACAAAATTGGCATACAAAGCAATTGTTACTCATAGAGGTATGTATCCTGCTAATTGGTGGTATAAGGTTATATGGAAATGGAAAATTTTGGTGAAGATACAGTGCTTTATGTGGAATGCTTTACAGGGCAGATTGAAGACATGGGAGAATTTGGAAAAAAGAGGATGGACAGGTCCTAGTATGTGTTATCTTTGTAAGAGCAATTTTGAGACCACCCAGCATATTTTGGTGGAGTGTGGCTTCACAAAGACTCTGTGGTAGCTGATCACAATGCATCTTCAGTTGAGACAGATTTGGGAGGTGGATGAATTTGTGACTAATGCTTATAATTGGTAGAAATTCTGTAGAAACATACCACATCTCCCAGCATTGGTCTTATGGCATATTTGGTGGGTGAGGAACTTGACGGTATTTGAAGATAAAACTCCCAATATCCATTCCTCATTCAACAACATTTTGACTCTTTTAAATGATTACAATCATAGTAATGGACATAAGCTTAATAGACAAATTGGTTCTTTCAATTTCTCATATCATAGACCGGTGGGATTCTTTGATGGTTCGACAATTGATGGACTTTGTGCTGTAGGGAGTATTCTTTACATATACAAAGATCACTACATCAAATTAATGGTGAACTGTGGGATTGGCACAAACACTAAAGCTGAGTTACTTGGATTATGGTGTATTATTACTGTTGCTGCCATCATGGGATTACAGGAGATGACTATTTTTTGGGACTCCAGGGTGACGATCAAATGGGCACTTAAGGAATATAATTTTAATATTATTCCTTTACATCAGTGGTGTTGTAGAGTTCGTGATAAAATACAATGGTTCAAAGATATTACATTTGAACACATTTATCGACAATTCAACATGACTGTTGATACACTCTCAATAGAAGCACATGGAGGTGATGAAGGTTTTGTCTATTGGACAAAATACATTGAGGAACAAGTTTGTGCATTGGGAAGGGTCAATTTCTTTGAATATTACTAGTCTATGATGAGCATATATTTTTGTGAGATGTTATATCATGTTTTTTTTTTATGAGAGATCTAGTATAGAACTTGGGTTTACATAGAAGACTTTTGGAGGCAGTTTTTGAACTTAAATCTGGTCAAGACTTATACTTTTGTACTATTTGATTCGTGTTAATGAATAACAGTGGTACGAATTTTTTCCACTGAAAACAAAAGAAAAGAATCCACAATTTAAATAATAGATAATGACTTTTTATTTTTAATCCTTATTATCATTATATTTGTTGAAGAGTTAGGGAGAATGACAAGATTTTTTTTTTTTCCCAGCGAAAAAAAGCATACTGTTTATATTCATAATTGAAAAAAAATAGTACAATGATGGATCAATCAAAGAAAGACACAGATCACTATACATTCCTTCTTCAAGTACTATTAGCCTTGACATTTCATCCCGCCAATACATATTATCTGTTCTATGATATCAAAATAACATAAATATTACCCTTCCAGTTTCTTTTGTCACATTATTGTACAAAAAAAGTAGCTTTCAAAACTAGTCCAGGAAAAAAAGAGATCCCTTGTCCAGAATCTCTTCTTCAAAATACTCTTCCCACATAAGATATCCACCTTCTCCTGCCAATTCCTATTTGGATAAAGTATTAGTTTCTTGATTGTGTTCCCCGTAGATATGCTTGATGTCAATATCCTCAATATTTTCCAACTCAGCCCTCATTCTGTTGCATCATTGTGTTAATGCTATGTTATTCAGCTTATATTCCCCTAAAGCCCATTTTATTGTAACTCTGGAGTCACCAAACAACTTCAGTCTTGGGAAACCGAACAGATTTGCCAATCTCACAGAAGTCCACAATGCTAATAGCTCGGCCTTCATATTTGTGCCCAAACCACATATGAGTTTGAAAGTGTAGAAATGATCCTGATTTAAAAATATCTTTCCCCCTACTGCACACTGTCCCAAAGCTGCTGCACCATCAAAAAAGATAATAGGATCATTGAAGATAAGTTTAAAGTTTCCTACTATCCTTTTTGAGGTATTTTCCTTCAACTGTTTAAATGGCATATAATGATGTAGAACTATTGAAATTACCCCATCAATATTTGGCATTTGATTCTCAAATATGCAATTATTCCTCATTCCCCAAATTGCCCAGTAAATGAAAATTGTATTCATAATAATTAAGTATTGAGTGAATGTTTCTTTGACTACTAAATCCACATTTCCAACGAGTGTACAAATTTTAGGTGGTTGTATGAATATTTTTCAATTTTGATTGTAAGATTCGATTGTTCATTTCATAATAATGTTTTAATTTAGTTATAAGTTTGGAATTATTTATTTATTTATTAGAATGTATAAATTTTTATTGATTTTTATTAATTGTGATTGTATTGAGAATAGTGATGCCTTTTACACTTGAATATAGGCAAGATATTATCACTTAAAGTAATGTAACTTAACATTACCAAAAATCAAATGTAATTAAAAAAACTTATATCAATTCATAAAATTAAAAATTAAAACCAAATAAAAAGTAATTAAAAAATAAATTTTGGGCTTCCTTGTTTAGATATTATCTCAGATTTTCGGATTCCTTGAGCACACCAATGAAATTAGTTCCTCACTGTAATAAGTATATAAGTATATAGTCCAGATTCATTTCATGGTGATCATATCTTGTTATACTTAAATGCATATTGATTAACATTTAAATAAGTTTCAATTTATGTTTATATTAATTAGTTTAATGTTTATGTATATAAATGGATAACTATAACAATCTGGTAATTAGTTTAATGTTTAGCCTTTGTTTAACAACTAGCTATCTCCACAAAACAAAGTGGCTAGTTGTGGCTAATGACTTTCACCTGCCACTTAATTTACTTGTGGTTGTGTTAGCTAAGCTCATAGGTGTTTTTATTTTAGAATTTGGGGTGGACTATGGCCTTTGCTTTTCTAGGATTATACAAGGATGAGACAAGTGTATTGACGAGATTGATTCTATGGTGGTCATTCAAAATTGAAATAAACAATTATAAAAAAAAGAATTCAAACTAAACAATTATTAAAAAAAAAATTTAATAAATAATGATGATGAATAGAGAGAGCGGATGCATAGATATTCACCATCCATAAATTAAGTGGCTATGTTAATTTACATTAATTTATATTAAAAAATTTACTAAAAATGTAATATATTAATATAAAAAACTATTTTAAAAATTTATTATTAATGACAATTGAAGACATTTTTTAATATCTATTTTCCATTTTTATTTTTTTCATATACTAATACACCAATATTAATGATATAATTAATATGTTCACATCTTCAAACTCACTTTGGAATGGTTATATTTTACTAGCACGACCACTTAACTTGTGGCTAGTGAACATTGATAGGTCACAAGTTAAGTGTTATGTCAACAATTAAAGCTTCTCCTTTTCTGGCTATTTGTTCCCTAGATCCGGTTATAAAAACAGGTAGAGTCATAGTTCCACCCCATTTACTGCGAAACTATGCCATGTAACTGTGTCCATAGAGGTTTTGGCCCATTTTAAAACGACCCAGATCATCGAAATTCCAAAAAAAATAACAAAAAAAGATACAACTGTACCTGGCCGAAAAATCTTCCGTCCTGGCAGGGGCGATTTGAGTGCCAGTTATCACACGCCGAACATCTCCTCTCAAATGAGATTTTAGGCAACAAGGGAATGCGAGGAACTGCCAACGATATTCTGGCTGGCGTCTAAGTCGAAATACTATACCCACCGCGCAAAATTTCCTTGACATCTAATAGACGGATTACATCACGACTACAACTGTGGGATGTTGATGGGTTTGCACGATTGGATCGCCCGCAGTCTAAGTGGATCGCCAATAACTGGCAACTCCGCCCTCTTCTTCTCCTGGCAATACAAGATGCTCACCATGTCGGACATCTCTGAGCTGTCCGCTCTCCACGACACGCCGGAAGTATAGACGGACATCCCACGTCTTCCCACCATTTCAGTCTCTACTGCCCTCCTTCGTCCATATAAATGATCGTTAAAGCGCCCTCCTCGGCCTGTGCCTATCGACGCCGACTGCTGCTGCTAAGGACAATAGTATTGGCGCTTCCGTCTGCATTTCTGCCATTTCCTGAAATTTTGGGTTCGACATTGTTTCCAAACGTTCCCTACATTGTTTTGGCAAGAAATCAGACATTTTTCCAGTATGTCTTCGCCATCTGCGGAATCAGGCAGTCATAGTACTGAGAAGTTTGTGATATTAGGTATGGGGATCAATTCCGACGAGGAACCCCAAGAAACGGACTTTGTGACTAGATGGCTTACAACCTTCCCAACTAATACCTCTGCCCAGATGGAATGTGCTTTGGAAAGAGTAAACTGGGACGACGTACTGCGTAGAAATGAAAATCGCGGTTCCAGGCCGGGTTTAGAATATTCCAGTGACGATAGTTGGGCTTCGCATTTAGAAGACCAGCTAGTTCTCTATTCTGCTTATAATTCGAATGTGAATGGCATGTTTCGACAAACTGCCGAAGATACTCACTGTTCATCGTTAGCTCGCTACCAAGATGTAGTTCCCCACTGGCAAGACCACGGCACTGACGAGCTATGCCACAGTCGGGCCATGTCTGATTTGGGAGCATTGGCTTATAGTGCTTTTGAAATGGAGTTTGCCAACTCTAATTGTAGAGATGGATCTCCGCCTTCTAGTGAAGATGCTTTTAATCAGAACAAATTAGTCCTTCCAACGATTTCAGCTGAAATTCCAGAGCCGTATCGCAGTTTATCGTCTAGAATTAGGAGGCGGAATGTTGACCTCAAGCTAATTAGTGTGAATGTAGAGGATGATGCTATTTCGAAACCCCCAAGTTCAGAATCTCTACACTCGATCGTCTCCAGGGAAGAGAAATTCAAAGAGCAAAGAAAGCTAACCATGAAGAGAAAAATTGCCCGAGGTTATACCGAATCCCCTTCGGCTCCGCCCTGCAAGCGATTTTCCTCTGTAAGTATTGTATTTATATTTCCATCTCCCTATTTGAACTATTTCTAACCCTAATGGACAGGGTAACAAAAAATTTGAAAGTTATAATTTGTTTTCTAAGCTATAGATTTTATCATTGAAAGAACAACAAGTAATAAATAGATTGTTCTTATGTTAATGTTAATACGACGAAGGCAAGCAAGACAATTCCTTACGAAACAAATGAATGTGAAGAGGATGGTCCACCAAGTAGTAACAGAAATGGAAGTCATCGTTCTCAGAGAGGCGCCGCTACTGATCCACAAAGTGTTTACGCAAGGGTATGCTATCTTTTTACCGTTCACAAAATCATGAATAGTGTCCGGTATGAAAAAAGTAAATTATTCCCATGGTTTGTTAACTCTGCAGAATCGAAGAGAGAGGATTAACGAACGGCTGAAAGTATTGCAAAAGCTAGTACCTAACGGGGCAAAAGTAAGTCGGCATAAGTACTCTAAACTTTGGATTTTTCAGTTCGTTTTGAACTTACTATAATTATATCATAGTTACATTGATAGGTCTTTAGATATTATCTGAGATTTTGGATTTCTTTGAGTTGAACAACAAGATTAAGGGAATCAGCAATCCAGATAAGGATCACCATCGGAGTATAACAAGTGTACAATCGGGATTAATTTCATGGTCCTTGTATCTTGTTATGCTTAAATACATCTTGATTAAGATTTAAATAAGTTTCAGTTAAGTGATGGTTAAAAAAAGAGATATGTTTTTTAAATAATAATTTTTTTATGCTTAAATGTATCTTGATTAAGATTTAAATAAGCTTCATTTAAGGTGGTTAAGAAAAGGGTTATGTTTATTAAATAATATTTGTTTTATATTTATATTAATTAGTTTAATGTTTATATTAATTCATGACACTTAACGTGTGACCTATCGATATGCTAGTTTAAGTATTGTTGAGATAATTGAAAGTATAAATTAAGTATACTTGTGACCTATCTGTATGTAGTTTAAATATTATTGAGATAATTGAAAATATAAATTAAGTATAGTTAAGATAATTGAAAGTCTAAATCTGTTTCTGTATTTAAAAAAGATTTGAAATTCAAATCGAACAAAAAAAACTTTACTAACTAATGGTTGAAGTTTTAGCCTCCTTCCTTTGAACATGTATACTAGCAAGGCATATTAATATTAATAATATCACTTCTATTATTAATATTAATACGACATGATAGTTGACTATCTGCTATAATGCTGTAATTCTTCTGACTGTTTGTTCTAATAATCCGCACGCCTTCTTCACAGGTTGATATAAGTACGATGCTGGAAGAAGCAATCAGCTACGTCAAATTCTTACAACTTCAAGTGAAGGTGGGTTTCCTTTCTTGATCTCCTGTTAAACTTCAGGTGTACTTATTGTTATTAGATTAGAGGTGATCGAAAAAATTTGCCTGCAGTTCCTGAGCTCGGAGGAATACTGGATGTACACACCTATTGCTTACAATGGAATTGACTTCGCTTTCAACATACAAAACAGTGCATAAACAGTTAATATGGATCCAAAAACTTCGAGGAAAATATAGATCTGTCTCATCAAAGATTTTGCTAATCATTCGTTGATTATATTCATTCATTGCACACGGGCATTGTTGTCTCGTGAAATTTCATTGAGCTCTTACTAATTTATTCATTGATTCATTATCCGATGTAATTTGTACTTTCTTCGGTGATTGTATTCACTCATTATACATGAACATTCATCTTATGCAATTGCGTTTCCTCCCAAATTTCTTATGGAATTAAGTGACATTGTCTTGAGTTATATAAAATCTACATTGATGAGCCCACAATGCCAACGATAGGGACTCATTTTTCGTTTTCACTCCCATTTAAAAGAGAAAGCTGTTTTCGAACTTTAAATGCAACATTTTGATGCAAGTTACATTCAAAAGAAGAAAATGAAGTGAGTTCTCTTTCAATAAAGAATAAGGTAGAAAGCAAGTCTTTAAAAAACTTAATTGTGTTTCAAAGCACAATTTCTGAAACTACTTTGTCATTCCATAATATGTGTGCCGTTTGGGGCATTCAAATGTAATGAAGAAATGGAGTTTTTATCAAAACAATTGATCGTTCCAAGGTGTAAAATATTATCTGAGATTTTGGACTTCCTCGAGTGGATCAAAAAGATTAACCTGAGTGTAACAAGTGTATAGTGGAGATTCATTTTATGGTCGTCATATCTTGTTATGCTGATTAAGATTTAAATAAGCTTCGGTGGTTAAGAAAAGTTGTATGTTTATTAAATAGCATTTGTTTTATGTTTATATTAATTAGTTTAATGTTTAGCCTTTGTTTAACAATCAGCCAATCAGCCATTTGAGTGCTAGTATATGAGTGGTAAGAACGATATATTTAGTTGATATAAAATAAACATACCACCTAAGATAAATCCGTTTTAATCAGCAAATATAGAATAATAATCTTTATATTCAAAAAAATTTACTCATAAATGGAGTTATCTAATTTTCTTATAAAATATTTGACCCCTTCCTATTATTATTATTATTATTATTATTATTATTATTTGGCCTACCAATATATTAATAGTTAATATATTGTACAGAGAAGAATACATAGAAATCATGAGATATCCATAAGAAAGACTCTTTCTAGCTAGAGGAAAATGAACTCACTTGGAAAGCATAAGACCCAAGATTAACACGATAAGCTATCAATTAAGGGGTCACCGAGCATGGGGTTATGTGAGTTGTGTAAGAGTGTGCCCCCAATCCCCTTTTTCTCTTCTTGTTCGTGACCTTTACCCAACCACCTGAAAACAAGATCACAAGTGCCATATTGGTATCTTTAGCAAGGAGAGTTTCCTCATCAGGGTCTTAAAAAGCAAATTCATGAATCCTTTTCAAACTTTCATAGGAGCGAATTTCCGGGCGAGCTTTGTTTTGGATGGAAACTCTTGTTTTAGGCTAGGATATGTACCCAAAGGTAGGGTAGGAATTTGGAAAACATTTTGACCCGTCAAAATTGATGGTTTCCACACAATGTATAAACGTTTTACAATTTTTTTTGTTTTTTAGGACGGAAAAAATGGCCCATGACGGGTATTTGGCCCGTCAAATTCTAACCTTGCCAAAAGGGATCATCTAATTATCAGGATTCTGGTTCACCTTAGGAGAAGGTATATCTTCATCTAACTCATTTTTATCTTCCTCTTCATCTGAGCTCTAGATATCGGTAGCTTGCTGGCACTTTGATTTGAAGAGCCTTTTCTTTCCTTTTTCCGATGAGGTTCCACCGTGGACAGGTATTCTGAAGGTGCCCCATCTGGCAGCATATACAATACCAAAATGTTGGGTTTTCGAAGTCCTGAACTTAGGTTTAAGTAGAATTTCCTAATTTCAAATTGATCTTATGAGGATGTCCTTTGTTGGTGTCGATATTTACACAGATTCGAACATAAGTGAAGAGTCCTTGCTTTATCCACTCGTCATGTACGAAAACGAACCTACCCACCGAGTTTTCAATACCTTGAAAAACTGAGAAGTGCCAAAAATGGATTGGCAGGTTTGGAAGATTGACACAGATAGGGACCTTGGTGACAACCAAAAAAAGGGTAAAATCAGGGAATTGTGGGGTCCAAAATACTCTGGCATTCCCCAAAACCAAGGCCCTTTTGTCAAAATTTTCAAATACTCTTCTTCAGTGGGAAAGACTACAATGAAGAATCCTTTTGAATAAATAAATCTCGCATAGTCCTTGGGAAAATTTGAGTTGGTCCACTGTAAGAGCTCTGTTGTATTGAGGCCAAATCCCATTGAAATGACGAATCATAGCTAGCTCTTTTATTGAAGGTAGCCATTAACCTATCGATGGGTAATATCCACAATTGGCACTTCCTTGGATATGTCTAGTATGAAGGATATAGTATGATTTGTTATGGGCTTCAATGGAAAAGAGTGTATGGCCTTCACCGCATCCCTAAATGAACAAGGGAGCGAGGAGAAGGGTGCTTTGTTACCTCCTAGCAAGCATGCGACCAAAATAATGGTAGCATCTTTGGATATGCCAGAATCTTAGATCAGGAGACCATCTAAGAGATATCATCTTACCTACAGGAGTCGTAGCTAGTAGAGAGGGATCAACTCTTTCTTTTGAATCTAGAGTTTGAGAGCAAAAAAGAATCTAAAAAATTTCATTTGAAACCAAATGGGAGCACCTAAAAGAGATTTCACAAAGTGTAAGAAACCACAAAGGCGAGTTGGTTCTGTAGCCCTATCCCTCATTTCCAAGAGTTGAAATCTAAATCAGTCGCCCCAAATCTTCTTAGTCATGGAGAGGAAAGGCACTACAAATTTCTAGAACGTAGCGGTCACAAGCAACGAGGCAAGGGAAGACAATATCTCGAAGGAAAGAAGAGGTGAGTTGGTGGTCTCTTGTATCTTCTTTAAAGGTAGGGTTTCCATTGCGCTCCCTAAGTTCCTCCTTTAAAAAGAGAATTAATGAACTTCGCTCCTCCCCTTCAATGTAATTTTATATGAAACTTTATATATATATATATATATAAGTTAATATAAAAGAGCATCTTCATCATTTAAAAATTTTCACTAGGTAATCATTTTTATGGTTATTTTTTAATTAAGTTTAACTTATGTTAATTTTATATATATATAATGAATTAAACTTTGTAAAATAACATCTTTTTGTTAAATTAATATTTTAAAAAAATTGCAAAGTGTTTTTTTCATCACAACCAAAAAGCTAAATTTATTTAGAAAAAATACGAAGAATATAATATGGATGTTATGACATGAAAGTTAGGATAAAGATTTTAATTTATCTAACTCATTTCCATAACCTTAGCCTCATTAAAGTTTGGGTTGGTCATTTTTGTTTCAATTTGTTTAATAAAATTATTCATATTTTATTTTTTCATGTTAGTTTGTTAAATGGTATATAGTCACTTATTTATTATAAATAAGAAATTTCATTAGGCACAATTGCATGTGTGTGCATACACGTTTTTATAAAAAGTTCATGTTAACTTATAATATAGATTGATAAAAAGTACAAAAAGAATTCTTCAACCATTTTTAATACTATATTAATTTTAGTTTGGTAAAATATTACATTTTTCTTATCTATCATAACATTATGAAATGGATTCTATAATCTTTCCAATACTAAGTTGTAAAATGGAAAGTAAATATTATATTTGTTTTTTTCAATGAAATCAATAAATATTATAAAGTAAATATATTACATGAAAAACACCTCTAGTATTCAATATATTGAGCAATTTATCCCATATTCTTTATTTTTTTTGTAAGGTTGTATCAGAAAATTATATTATGAGTACAAAAAATATTACAAGGCAAATTGCTAGCACTGGCGGGCTAGGTTGGCGTAACCATCAACCCAGCCACTCAAAATTGCTAGTCTGAGATGTAGCATGATAAAATTGGCCTATCTCTTATTTTTTTTGTAAAGTTGCATCAGAAAATTATATTATGAGTACAAAAAATATTACAAGGCAAATTGCTAGCAGTGACGGGCTAGGTTGGCGTAACCACCAACCCAGCCGCTCAAAATTGCTAGTCTGAGATGTAGCATGATAAAACTGGCCTATCTCGGGAGGTTGGATGCCATAGAAGGTCTCACATTCCTTAACATAAACCATAACCGAGCAATAAACAGACTATATAACAAAAAAAGAAAGGTGGAACCTTTGACGAAAACAAAGAGAACTGAGGACGGCCATCAGAAGCAGTAGTTTCATCCAACAGGGGGTTGGTTTTGTCTTCGATAATGGGGAAACTGTTGAAGAAGTCGTCATCCCACCCATGTGGAGGGAGCTTTGGCGTCAGCGGCTCGGTTTTGTGACTGGGAGAAGTGCCCCCTTCAAAAGTGAGGACCCGCTTGAAGTGCAACAATTCGATGGTGGTGGGCACCAAAAAGGTGGTCTGTAGAGGAGCCAAGCTGGAGGAGACGCCAGAGTTAGGCAGAGCCGGTCCAGAGGGGGTATCCAATGTGGCCTCAGATCTTCCTCCAGACGCTTTCATCATTTCCCCCGGAAGTGACGAATCTGTAGGAGCTGAAGAAGATCCTCTAGGGCGAGCAGCTACCAGGCCATCCAAACCGGACCGAGAGTTTGTGGGATCAACTAAGGAAGAGCCTCTTTGTTCCTTAGAGCACCACTCCAGAGAGTACTTGCCTCCAGCAAGGCTGGCGTCGAGGCTTACCAATTTTGTATCTAGGTGCACCACAAGAGCCCTTATATCCATGATGGAGGCCATTGCAAAGTTCCAGTTGGCGAAAATTTCTTTGACCACATTGCCAAGCATATTTTTAATCAACCAGTAGTAATTGATTTGGTTTTCAAGATTACCTATAGCTAGAATTTCCGTCACCTCACCAGATTCCCAATCGTCAATGAGCGCTCGAACCGGGGTCGAGACACTGTTGTCATAGTAGTTGAAGACCACCTTTCCTTTCCCTGGAGACACAACCTCTCTTCCAGCTCCATTCCCATATCCACAATGGGAGGTACCTCTCGGACTGGTCATGGTGAAGAAAAGAAGCTTCCAGGCATTAACAGAATCAGCAGAGCCAAATGAAACAGAGCAATGCCAAACGTGGTGCAGCAAGAGGGAGCAAATGAAGGAGGAACTGGGCTGGAGCACCATTTCATGCACCGAGGGGGAGGGATACAGGTAAGCCACACATGGAAGCTACAGCATCCATCTGCCTGCGTTAATGCCAGAGGACGGCTTTCGTCGCATCGATCCTTGGCTCATTAACCTCTGCATGGATCGTAATAAACCGCTCAAATTCCGAATGATCCTTATTAATATGCATCCTGTCTTCATGAAGGGAGGGTGATGCCTACTATGTGTCGGTGCCAGATGGTTGGATCGAGCCGTCGGGTGGAGTGTGCTCAGGGAAAGCGCCCGCATGTAGGGAAATCCATCACATATTTAATTTTTACATGGAAAAACATAGGATTTTGATTATATTATATTATTTTATTTATATATTCATCTTTAAATCCATGTAAGAATAATTTTTTCATAATTTTTTACAATATGATTATTTGATCTCTCTATTTTATATAATCAAATTAAGATGGATTTATGATGGTGCTCATACGTATATATCTAAATATATTTGTCATTGGTTATAGACATTCTCCCACTCACTTTTATATCTCGTAATTAAGAAAAATAAGATATAATAGATTATAGTGTTAATGAGTGAATGAAAAATGCTAATACATCAATGACACAAATGCTTTTGAATTGCCTCATTGTGCAATTCATGTTTTTCATAATATATTATCTATATAGCTACAAGAGAGATTAGTCCTCACTATATATCTTGTGAACAATTTAAAAATAATAAAGAAATAGAACTAAAATGTCGACACCCATTTAAATTTACAAGATAATAGTGGTTTGTCTCCATTTGTTGGTAGCAAGGGATTCTTGAGATGCATGTTATAGTCCTACTCACATTGTGTTTCTTCTAATGTTGGGCATTGTGTCACAAAGCTTAAATTTTGAAATCTATATCATCTCCTCCTTATTGAAGAAAAGGTGTCACCACTTACCCAACAAGATGAGAGGAGCTGTTATTCAAGTATTGAAAAGAAATCCAAGAAGTTATGGATAGTAAATTGCCTTGGTTTCCCACTAGATATTGGGTGTAATGTAAATGACAAGTGTGATTGGTGTGGAGATTCTAGAATGTTCCCTACTCCAAGGACTAAAAAAACTATGGAAAACTATTTCTTGGATGTGAGAGGGATTTCATCCTACAAATGTAATCGCTCATAGAGTTTGAGTTGGGAATCATTTATGGAATTGTGAATGTTTAAGTGCACTAGAATATTTCATTGAATGCATTGTCACCCACTTGCTAGAAGATAGCACAAGGGCGATAATCAAGGGAAGGGGTTTTGACAATGTTACTTCTTATTGAATTGGTACTTATTCAAATAGAATTGAACACAATGGAAAACTTGAGATGAAAAGGGTAACTAATGGCATTCATGGAACTCCTTGTACTTAACTTGAGAATTTTGCAATGAAGCATGAACTTGCCAACATATATCTCCAATGTGTTGAAAAAATATGGAGGCATGTTGTTTTTCTAAAAACTAACGGGAGACTATCTTGAAGGGAAATATATCACCAATTCATAAGGGGAAAGCTATTGGAACCAATATAAAATTTGAAATGAAGGATGATAGATGGTAGCGTGTCGTCCTTGATTATAACTATGATGTATTATATGAATGTAGGTACCCCAAGGTCTATTATATTTGAACTGATTACATATATCATGGACCAAGGTATGGTCGATGACTTCAATTTGGGGATCAATGTAACATCCCAAAAATCACAAAAATAAAAAAAATTGATATAGCCTATTTTATAAGATAAATGCTATCTGTGAAATGATCATAATTAACCAATAGATGATAACTGCTTCATAAAATTGTCGTACTTATTTTAAACATGAAAATGTACTTGGTTGTAAGTAATATGCGATGGAACAATGTTTATTTCGTTATGTGTAAAGATCTGGTAACAATACTGATGAATTTGTTTGCATACTTCTGAAGGGGTTCCTACCGGGTGCCCTTGGGTTTACTTAGCTTTGAAAGCTAAAGCATTGGATTCTTTCTTTCGCAGATCTGTAGGTAAGGTTATAGAGTAATTCCAGTTTTTACAAGACAGGTTGTAAGCTTCACCTTGTCGTCTCTATGTTTAAGATAATTATATAATCTGCCATGCATGAAGATGTCGATGGTATGTAACTTCGGTTTAACTTCGTCAACTTGTTTTGTCTTTATGGTAATAATTGTATGTGTTGCTAGCAATGATAAACACTATACTCGTTGTATCTGTTGGTAGGATTAGTGGTATTGCAGCTTAGTTTAACAGTCTGAAATGCGACCAGTTTGATCTTATGAACGATAGTGTCATCATTAAAATTAAGTGAATCTCCTCGAATCGATGGCTACAATGTAAATAAGTCTTGAAATGTTATAGTAATGAAGTTCTGTTGTACCAACTTGTGGACAAGGTGTTACTAGACAAAATAGCTTACGACATACAGGGTTGAATGTCAAACCCTAGCTCTTAATACAGTGTGAGGGTTATGTTTTCATTACTCTAACCTTATGCAAGTGGCCTAGCTATTATAATTGTGGTTGCATGTTTATTTAAATGCATGAGTTAAATGTTTAACTTTGTAGTAATGCCTACCCTACTAAGGCAATGTATTGATTTTTAATTCATACTTGATATATAGAATATATCGATTCCAATGTTGTGATAACCTATGGAGACTATGCGAATATCAATGTGAAAATGTTATATGTAAACCCTATGGTTCGGATGTGCAATACATATATGTGCTATATAAACTTAGAACAAATGTTAATGCTCTTATCGTGAATGAAATGTCGTGATAATGTTTAAGGTTTGGATTATACATCGTTGTGTTATGGTATCGATGTATCCATACTATGGTTTGTTAACTTATAACGTGGTTGTAATATAGTTGTATGGCAGTGTTACTATCCTGAGGATTGCGCTGTCGCCATAACTTGGTTTTGATTTGAATTAAATGTCGTTGCAGTCGAGACTCTGGTAGATTTCTATGTGTGATCTCAGCATTGAATTCGATCCTGTGTGATGTTAGTGGATTGCTACACTGGCACCTACGTGTTTTGGGTCCATGTGATAACAGTGGTAAAAATTGGTGATGCATCACCGAGCTGTAAGCTCAACCCTGGTGATATGGCATCTGACAGTTCTGGGTAATAAATGAACTCATTGATTTGGTTTGGTCGTAATCAATGCCTTGGTACCATCGTGGTTATGCTGGCCTAAGCTCGATAGTTGATCTCATTTTCTCGATAGATGAGATGTGTAGAATCCTAGTCAATCTTGCCTTAGCGTTATTTTTTTCCTTCGTGCATTCATTTTGTGATTTTCATTTGCGAGAAGAGGCCGACAGGCCGCTTGTTTATAGGGATCGACAATGGGTGGTTGTGGATGGCATTGTGCCTCCAATCTCTGTAATTTTGTTGTGAAAATACTGTATAAGTGCTTGATTTTTGCTGAGAGAGTAGCGTTGAAGCCCTGTGGCTTTTGTCTGGTGGCAATTTAGGTTATTGGTGAGGTTTGGCTCCGAGCTTGGTTGTGGTTCAATTGCATGTCAAATTTGCTGTGTTGGTTGAAGGTTTTGGAAGCCAGAAGCGTTCCATTCGACTGCAAGGTAAGTCATCTCATTTTTCCAAGTTATGTCTTACGTTTCTTTGATTTGTCATCATTCAGTAAATAACGTTGCTAACTCCTCGCAGTACTTGTGGCAGGTAATGCCATCGTTCTGTATTCACAGTGATAGGATGATGGAAATGGATAGCAATGCGAAATAAAATGGTAAGCCCCGGTGGAAAACCCTCATAGGTCCTCCTGGAAGATTCATGGCAAACATTGTAACAATTGTTCTGGAATTTGTGGTTGGAAACCTGGGTTGTTTCTTAGTTTTTCAGAGTCACTATAAAAGTTGATTTGTTAATGTACAAGGTTTTGTGTTCTGGGTTTTTGAACTTGGCAACGTTCCTTTGTTTAAAAAGGGATTCAGACTCTATGGACATTATATTATAAAGATCTTTTTGCAAAACTTAAGTGGCCATGATTGTTTTGTGTTTGTTGTTTTAGGGCTTGGCCCGTGATCAAAACCTGTTACTCATTGGTTTAAGAAGTGGAAATAAATCGTGTTTAAAACAGTCTCTGTGTAAACTAGTAATGTTTGTGTAACTGCGTTTTAATCATACCTGTGCTATCGTGCTTCTTTCTGGACTGTGAGCTCAGGAATGTTTTAAAGATATAAAAGGAAATCGTATACAATGTGTGTATGATGAAAAACACTGCTACTGTTTATTAAATCAATAGTTAAGTGTTGAAATATGTGATGGCTTCGGCCTAATGCCTCATCGTCGATTTGTATGAAACGTTTGTGCTTTTGATTTGAAAACTTGTCAGCGGTTAGGGTTTGGCTATGCCTAGATGTTGATGTGCTCGTTGATATGTTTCGGCATCAACTAGTATTTTAATTTTGTTGAATCTGCTTATACAGACATTGTAATGTCTTAAACTTTCGAATTGATATTGAAATAAATAAATTCGATCTACAGTAATTATTTTGATGTAAAGTTTGGTTTGTTTATTGTTAATAAAATAATGAAATGTCAGAGAGCTCATTTAACTAGCTCAACTCTGTAGAAAAATTCCAAATCGTTGGCTATATGCCGAGAAGAAATAACAATGTTTTATAGTTATATAATGACTGGTAATGGTTTTGAAAATAAAATGAGCAAACCCTAGGTTGGTAATATGTTACTTCTTATTTGTCTATCTATCCTATATGTACAATAATGATAAAAAACAGCAAACTGTAGTTATTCTTTGAAAATAAACATTTGGAAAACAAAAATGTAGAGAGCAGAAATGATTTCTTTATCTAATATAAACTCTGTTATTTCTATGAAATAGATTTACTGTTTTGATGAAAAGAATGGAAATAATATTAGTACTGTGATTAAAATGCAATAGATAATACTAATTAATATTAGCATATAATTTAACAGAACATATAAAATGGTACTTCCATCACCATGGCAATTTTCCTATAATATCTTATCTATCTTAATCTGTTTCTGTACTGGAGTATGATGTTGTTCCTTTTTGCATGGGGAAAAATACAGAAACTATTTTATTCAATCAAATCAAATTTATACAGAATTATTAATTTACACAGGAACTCAAATAAATTTATAAAATAAACAGTGGAAGTTAAATAAACAACAGAACTGTAAATATACAAAAATAGATAACAAAACTTAAAATAAAATAGATAAGACAATAGAACCTGTAATTGACGATAGGGCCGACAAACACCCAAGGAGGCCTGTTCCTCCCAACCTACTTCAGAAAAAGCAGCTCAACTACTGACTTCTAGAGAACCCCCGAGCCTGATTACTGATCCAATAAATGGGTGGAATCTGTGTAGAAGCAAGGCACTCAAAATACCTTCTCCACTCGGTATCAACCTCCTGAAATAAAATGCCTTCTCCACTTAGCATCAACCTCCCGAACTCAATAAGAGTTTGGCAGACTCACAACATGATCAACAACATAGCATATCCCCTCATCAAATCTCTTGGGTGCAAACACATCAAAACCCCAAGGTAAATCTCCTCATCAGGAAAAGTGATGAACCTCAGTTTAATATTTGATGGCTATTATATAGAATGCCTAGGTCTTTTAGTGGTCAGTTTGGAATAAATGAGCCTCAAGCTCCAGTCCCATCTTTCAGGGCACTATGACCACATTTCAAGGGAGTTGTCCCATACCAACAACTAGTTAGTTGCATGATGATGCTACCACTTGTCCATTGCCTTCTAACCCAGATTCCATTCCACCTAGTGGATCAGTAACCACTCTTTCAACAGTCCTCTTAGGTGTTTGTCTCCTATTTTATTTATTAAATAATAATATATTGTGCAAATTACAGTTATCCTTGGACACCTATCCAACATAAACTTTACAATAAAAGTTATCATAATGTTTCTTAACACAAAATGTTTTCCAGCTTAAAGGGTTTGTTACAAACACCCCCGTTTAAGCTCAACATCGTCCTCGATGTTGCTTATTCATCATCAAGTTCCTCATGGAACATAATTGGATATGTTTTCCGCATATTACTTTCCAGTTCCCAAGTAGCTTCATCAGGGCTAAGGTGCTTCCATTGCACCTTTACTTGCCCTAAGGTGTGATTTCGAAGAATAATTTCCCTATGGTCGAGAATACAGTCTGGTTCCCCCTGAAAATCTCCTTTGGGTTCCACCTGTATGTCATTCCAATTCAGCACATGAGTAACATCATGCACATACTTCTTTAAAATAAAAACATGAAAAACATTGTGGATCTTTAAATTGTATGGCAATGCCAATTGATATGCAACAGCTCCTACCCTTTATAGGATTTCGAATGGTCCACAATACCTTGGTGCTAATTTAGCACAACTCCCAAGATTCAAAGAACTTTTCTTGGGCTTTACCTTTACAAAAACATGGTCTCCTATCTGAAATTCTTTTTCTGTGTGTTTCAAATCAGCATAGCTTTTCTGTCGATCTTGGGCAACTTTTAAGTTACCTTGAACCTATTTCACAGTTAGCTCCATTTCTTTCAATAAATCAGGTCCTAACATCAATCTGTCTACAGGATTATCCCGCTAAATTGGAATACAACATTTTCTTCCATAAAAAATTTCAAATGGACTTAACTTAGCAGATGCTTGATAATTATTATTGTAGGCAAATTCTGCAAAGTGCAAGTAATCTTCCCACTTAGATGGCTGATCTTTAACATACAATCTTAACATATTTTCCAAAATCTGATTTACTCTTTCTGTTTTACCATCAGTTTGTGGGTGGAAAGAAGTGCTAAAATTTAACTTAGTATTTAATCCTTTAAACAGTGTTGTCCAAAAGTTACCGGTGAACTTAGAGTCTCGGTCTGAAATAATTACCTTTGGAATTCCATGCAAGCGAAAATTTTGCTTCATGAAAATATCTGCAATGTTAGAAGCCTTGAAAGTAGTTTTAACAGGAATAAAATGAGCAACTTTACTAAGTTTATCAACAACAACCATAATTGAGTCATTCTGCTTCTAATTTTTAGGGAAACCTGTAATAAAGTCAATGCTTATAATTTTCCATTTCCATTCTGGAATTGGTAAGGGATGCAATAGCCCAGCTGGATGTTGATGTTCAACTTTAATAGTATGACAGTCAAAGCATCTAGCTATATATTCAACAACTTCACTGTTTATGTTGGGCCAAAAGTACTCATTTCTTAACATAGTTATCATTTTCTGATAACCGGGATGCCCTGAATAAGGACTCTTGTGAACTTCAACTAAAATCAACAACTTAATTTTTGAAAAATTAGGCACATAAAATCTGTTTTTGTAAGTTAAGAAGCCTTTTTCATTAATACTGTAATCTGTTATAACATTTTCAGATGAATTTTCAGCCACTTTATCATGTAATTTTTGGTAATTTTCGTCTTGTTTAATTCCTTCTTCGATCTGATTTTCAGATCAGTTTTAAAAGTACTGATTGCTGCCACAAAATTCAATCTAGCATTTCTGCTCAATGCATCGGCAACCTTATTTTCCTTTCCATTAATGTGATGGATCTCAAAATCATACTCACTAAGGAAAGCTAACCACCTAGCTTGCCTTGCGTTAAGATTTGCTTGATCCAATAAATACTTTAAACCCTTATTATCAGTCATTAAAATGAATTTTCTTCCAATCAAGTGATGGCGCCACATTTTCAAAGCATGTATCACGGCTGTCAACTCAAGATCACACGTTGCATAATTCTTTTCATGTATTTTTAACTTCCTTGACTCAAAAGCAATTGCATGACCTTCTTGACTTAAGACCCCTCCAAGTACTTCATTGCATGCATCCGTGCATACGACGAAATCCTCATTAGGATCTGCAATTTTTAAGATGGGTGTAGTAGTTAACAATTCTTTTAACTTATTAAAGTTGTCTTGACACTTTTGATCCCATATGAATTTCTTCCCTTTCTTCTGCAAAGAAGTGATGGGGTTAGCAATTCTAGAGAACCCTTCAATAAACTTTTTATAATAACCCGTTATTCCTATGAATGACCGTACATCAGTTACATCTTTAGGGACAGGCCATTCATTTATTGCTTTTATCTTATCAGGATCAACAGAAATACCATCTTTTGAAATTATATGACCCAAATACTGAATTTTATCTTTATAGAAATCACAGTTACTGAACTTAGCGTAAAGCTGATGATCTCTAAGTACTTGTAAAATTATTTTTAGATGTTCGTCATGCTCTTCTTTAGTTTTTGAGTAGAACAGGATATCATCAATGAATACTACTACAAACTTATCCAAATCTTTATGCAGAACATTGTTCATTAAACACATGAACATTGCCGGTGCGTTGGTTAGCCCAAAAAGCATAACTACAAACTCATAGTGTCCATAACGCGTTCTGAATGCAGTTTTGAATATGTCCTCGTCTTTTATTCGGACTTGATGATAACCCGACCTTAGATCAATTTTAGTGAATATCCTTGCTCCGCGTACTTGATCAAATAGATCATCTATGCGGGGTAAGGGATACTGGTTCTTAATTGTCATTTTATTAAGCTAACAGTAGTCAATGCACAAACGCATGGTACCGTCCTTCTTTTTAACAAATATTACTAGTGCTCCCCAAGCGGACACACTAGGCCTTATGTAGTTTTTATCTATTAATTCTTTCAACTGATATTTTAACTCGTTTAACTCCAGAATATTCATCCTATAGGGGGCCTTTGAGTTTGATACCACATTGGGTACTAACTCAATGGTGAAATCAAGTTCTCTTTTCGGAGGTAATCAAGAAATTTCTTCCGGGAATACATCAGAAAAGTCCCTAAGGATGGGAATATCCTCTAGTTTTAACTTGTATTCTTTAGATGTATGCTCATCATTAACAACATTAACAGCAAACAATTTACAACCTTTTCTGGCATATCTCTTTACTTGTAAGGCAGAAATCTACCTTACTGAAATCTGCCTATGAATTCCTTTTACCGTTTCTGAATTTCCTGCATTATTTATACATGTAAAAGATTTATCATAACAATTCAGTATAACTCTATGTTGTTCAAGCCAATCCATGCCTATCAACAAATCATATGACCCTGAGGGTAAAACATTCAGATTAACTTGCGTTTTCAGCTGATTTAAAAATACTTCACAATTCTTGACATAATCTATAACCTTTCTTTTAGTTCCTGTTGCAAGCTGAACTAACCATGCATTATCAAATTTCTCTGTTTTTAGCTTGCAACGGTTTACTAAAGTAGGTGAAATATAACTTAGCTTTGCACCTGGATCTATTAAAATAGAAGTAGACTCATTTTGTATCATACCTTCAATTTCGACCATGGATGTTTGATGGTCCCCTTGACGGTTCTCCAATGCTGCATTTATCCTGGGCATTTCTCTTGCGATATCTCCAACTGTAGGTTCTGCTTGCATAGTATGTATGTTGTTGGCTGTCCTCTTGTTGCATGGGCAATCTACTCTCTTATGTGGTCCACCACATTCATAGCACTTTATGGGTCCTTTCTGTTCAACATACATGTTGTTATTGTTATTGTTATTGTTGTGATTATTATTATTAGGTACATTTCTTGCAGCAGTAGAGTTCTGAGATGTATTATTCCAATAATTATTAGGAAAATTTTTGTTATTAAAATTTTTCTTAAAACCTCCAGCATTCTGATTAAAATTATTCTTTTTATAATCATACTGATTAGTCTTACTGTTCTTCCAGCCAGTTGTTCCTTCTCTTTTTTTGTTTTGGTCAAAACAAAAATTTTCCTTCCTCATGGCCTCTTCCAAAGTGGAAGGATTATCATACTCAATACGATCTTTTATATTAAAAGGTAAACAACTAAGAAACCTTTGTACTTTAGGCTTTTCCTCAACCATGTAGGGTACATACCTCAACAAGCTAAGGAACTTGCTGCATAGTTCTTTCATGTTCATTGTACCCAACTTTAAATCATAAAACTCTTTTGACTTATCTTCAAAGTACTATTCCAACAAAAACTTATTTTTAAACAAACTTTTAAACATAGTCCAAGTTACTTCTTTTTCTTTTATGCTCTTGATTCTTTTAAGATCCTACCACCAGATATCTACCTTTCCGGTCAGATTGTAAATAGCCATCTTGGATTTCAATTGAGAAGAGTAATCATAAATATTAAAGTACTTTTTCATTCCAGACAGCCAAGCTTCTATTGTCTCACCCTTCTCACTTTCACCATTAAAAGTAGGTGGCTTAATCTTTTTAAATTCCCCAGTCATCTGTTCATGATGCTTATGTTTTCTCTTTTTAGTGTAGCATTCACTGTTACTATTGTCATAATTCATGTATTTATTACTTGAATCAGATTTAGAGGATGAGCAATTGTTCCTTTTATCATTTCTTGTTTTCTTATGCTTATGTTGGTGGGACATTATTTCAGAATCAACCTTAAATTTTGATTTTCTGCCTCTTTCATAACTATGATAGTTTCCCTTTAAATTCTGTTGTAACTCTTCCTGTACCTTAAGAATCCGTTCATTTTCTTCTTTAACAACTTCTAACTCATATTTTAAATCCTGTACAGTGCGTAAAATTTTAGAAGACTGGTTGTTTAACTCAACATAAATTCCTTTAGTGTTATTATGATTAATATGTTCATTATGAGGAGACCTGTCCTCTACTGATTCCTCTGGTATTTCCATACCTGCAATTAAAAGTCAATCTGTTCTGTGCAAAAAATGAAATGAAATTAGACAAGTTAGTAACATAAACTTTTTTATTTTTATTTTTATTTTTTTTATTTATTTTATTTATTTTATTTTATTTTTTTCTGTTTGCGTGCATGAGCCTCAATCAGGCCTAGAGTTTGAGCTTGCGCTCTGATACCACATGTAACATCCCAAAAATCGCAAAAAAAAATAAAATTGATATAGCCTATTTGATAATATAAATGCTATCTGCGGAATGATAATAACTAACCAATAGATGATAACTGCTTCATAAAATTGTCGTACTTATTTTAAACATGAAAATGTACTTGGTTGTAAGTAAGATGCGACGGAACAATGTTTATTTTGTTATGTGTAAAGATCTGGTAACAATACTGATGAATTTGTTTGCATACTTCTGAAGGGGTTCCTACCGGGTGCCCTTGGGTTTACTTAGCTTTGAAAGCTAAAGCATTGGATTCTTTCTTTCGCAGATCTGCAGGTAAGGTTATAGAGTAATTTCAATTTTTACAAGACAGGTTGTAAGCTTCAGCTTGTCGTCTCTATGTTTAAGATAATTGTATAATCTGCTTTGCATGAAGATGTTGATGGTATGTAACTTCGGTTTAACTTCATCAACTTGTTTTGTCTTTATGGTAATAATTGTATGTGTCGCTAGCAATGATAAACCCTATACTCGTTGTATCTATTGGTAGGATCAGTGGTATTGCAGCTTAGTTTAACAATCTGAAATGCGACCAGTTTGATCTTATGAACGATAGTGTCATCATTAAAATTAAGTGAATCTCCTCGAATTGATGGCTGCAATGTAAATAAGTCTTGAAATGTTATAGTAATGAAGTTCTACTGTACCAACTTGTGGACAAGGTGTTACTAGACAAAATAGCTTACGACATTTAGGGTTGAATGTCAAACCCTAGCTCTTAATACATTGTGAGGGTTATGTTTTCATTACTCTAACCTTATGCAAGTGGCCTAGCTATTATAATTGTGGTTGCATGTTTATTTAAATGCATGAGTTAAATGTTTAACTTTGTAGTAATGCCTACTCTACTAAGGCAATGTATTGATTTTTAATTAATACTAGATATATAGAATATATCAATTCCAATGTTGTGATAACCTATGGAGACTATGAGAATATCAATGTGGAAATGTTATATGTAAACCCTATGGTTCGGGTGTGCAATACATATATGTGCTATATAAACTTAGAACAAATGTTAATGCTCTTATCGTGAATAAAATGTCGTGATAATGTTTAAGGTTTGGATTATACATCGTTGTGTTATGGTATCGATGTATCCATACTATGGTTTGTTAACTTACAACGTGGTTGTAATATAGTTGTATGGCAGTGTTACTATCCCGAGGATTGCGCTGTCGCCATAAATCGATTTTGATTTGAATTAAATGTCGTTGCAGTCGAGACTCTAGAAGATGTCTATGTGAGATCTCAGCATTGAATTCGATCCTGTGTGATGATAGTGGATTGCTACCCTGGCACCTACGTGTTCTAGGTCCATGTGATAAGAATGGTAAAAATTGGTGATGCATCACCGAGTTCTAAGCTCAGCCCTGGTGATATGGCATCCGACTTTTCTGGGTAATAAATGAAGTCATTGATTTGGTTTGGTCATAATCACTGCCTTGGTACCATCGTGGTTATAGTAGCTTAATCTCGATCGTTGATCTCATTGTCTCGATAGATGAGATGTGTAGAAACCTAGTCAATCTTTCCTTAGCATTATTTTTTCCTTCGTGCATTCATTTTGTGATTTTTGTTTGGGAGAAGGGGCCGACAGGATGCTAGTTTACAGGGTTCGACCTTGGGCGGTTGTGGATGGCACTGTGCTTCCAATCTCTGTAATTTTGTTGTGAAAATACTGCATAGGTGCTTTAGTTTTGCTGAGAGAGTAGCGTTGAAGCCCTGTGGCTTTCGTCCGGTCGCAATTTAGGTTAGTGGTGAGGTTTGGCTCCGAGCTTAGTTGTGGTTTAGTTGCATGTCAACTTTGCTACGTTGGTTGAAGGTTTTGGAAGCTAGAAGCGTTCCATTCGACTGCAAGGTAGGTCATCTCATTTTTCCAAGTTATGTATTATGTTTCTTTGATTTGTCATTATTCAGTCGATATTGTTGATAAATCCTCGAAGTACTTGTGGCACGTAATGCCATCGTTCTGTATTCACGGTCGTGGGATGATGGAAATGGATAGCAATGCAAAATAAAATGGTAAGCCCCGGTGGAAAACCCTCGTAGGTCCTCCTGGAAGATTCGTGGAAAACGTTGTTAACAATTGTTCTAGAATTCGTGGTTGGAAACTTGGGTTGTTTCTTAGTTTTTCAGATTCACTGTAAAAGCTAATTTGTTAATGTACAAGGTTTTGTGTTTTGGGTTTTTGAACTTGGAAACGTTCCTTCGTTTAAAAAGGGATTCAGACTCTGTGGAGATGATATTATAAAGATCTTTTTGCAAAACTTAAGTGGTCGTGATTGTTTTGTGTTTGTTTTTTTAGGGCTTGGCCCGTGATCGAAACCTGTTACTTGTTGGTTTAAGAAGTGGAAATAAATCATGTTTAAAACAGTCTCTGTGTAAACTAGTAATGTTTATGTAACTGCGTTTTAATCATACCTGTGCTATCGTGCTTCTTTCTGGACTGTGAGCTCACGAATGTTTAAAAGATAAAAAAGGAAATCGTATACAATGTATGTATGATGAAAAGCACTGCTACTGTTTATTAAATCAATAGTTAAGTGTTGAAATATGTCATGACTTCGGCCTAATGCCTCATCGTCGATTTGTATGAAACGTTTGTGCTTTTGATTTGAAAACTTGTCAGCGGTTAGGGTTTGGCTATGCCCAGATGTTGATGTGCTCGTTGATATGTTTCGGCATCAAATAGTATTGTAATTTTGTTGACTCTACTTATACAGACATTGTAATGTCTTAAACTTTCGAACTGATATTGAAATAAATAAATTCTATCTACAGTAATTATTTTGATGTAAAGTTTGGTTTGTTTATTGTTAATAAAATAATGAAATGTCAGAGAGCTCATTTAACTAGCTCAACTCTGTAGAAAAATTCCAAATCGTTGGCTATATGCCGAGAAGAAATAACAATGTTTTATAGTTATATAATGACTAGTAATGGTTTTGAAAATAAAATGAGCAAACCCTAGGTTGGTAATAAGTTACTTCTTATTTGTCTATCTATCCTATATGTACAATAATGATAAATAACATCAAACTATAGTTATTCTTTGAAAATAAACATTTGGAAAACAAAAATGTAAAGAGCAGAAATGATTTCTTTATCTAATATAAACTCTGTTATTTCTATGAAATAGATTTACTGCTTTGATGAAAATAATGGAAATAAGATTAGTACTGTGAGTAAAATGCAGTAGATAATACTAATTAATATTAGCAGATAATTTAACAGAACATATAAAATGGTACTTCCATCACCATGGCAATTTTCCTATCATATCTTATCTATCTTAATCTGTTTTTCTACTGGAGTACGATGTTGTTCCTTTTTGCATGGGGAAAAATACAAAAACTATTTTATTCAATCAAATCAAATTTATACAGAATTATTAATTTACATAGGAACTGAAATAAACTTATAAAATAAACATTGAAAGTTAAATAAACAACAGAACTGTAAATATACAAAAATAGATAACAGAACTTAAAATAAAATAGATAAGACAATAGAACCTGTAACTGACGATAGGGCCGACAAACACCCAAGGAGGCCTGTTCCTCCCAACCTGCTTCAGAAGAATCAACTCAACTGTTGACTTCTAGTGAACCCCCGAGCCTGATTACTGATCCAATAAATGGGTGGAATCTGTGTAGAAGCAAGGCACTCAAAATACCTTCTCCACTCGGTATCAACCTCCTAAAATAAAATGCCTTCTCCACTCAGCATCAACCTCCTGAACTCAAGAAGAGTTTGGCAGACTCACAACATGATCAACAACATAGCATATCCCCTCATTAAATCTCTTGGGTGCAAACACAGCAAAACCCCAAGGTAAATCTCCTCGTCAGGAAAAGTGATGAACCTCAGTTCAATATTTGATGGCTATTATATAGACTTCCCAGGTCTTTTAGTGGTCAGTTTGGAATAAATGAGCCTCAAGCTCCAGTCCCATCTTTCAGGGCACTATGACCACATTTCAAGGGAGTTGTCCCATACCAACAGCTAGTTAGTTGTATCATGATGCTGCCACTTGTCCATTGCCTTCTACTCCAGATTCCATTCCACCTAGTGGATCAGTAACCACTCTTTCAACATTCCTCTTAGGTGTTTGTCTCCTATTTTATTTATTAAATAATAATATATTGTGCAAATTATAGTCATCCTTAGACACCTGTCGAACATAAACTTTACAATAAAATTTATCATAATGTTTCTTAACACAAAATGTTTTCTAGCTTAAAGGGTATGTTACAATCAATTTGGGGATGGAAGGTAGTAGAATATCTTAGCTAGAAGTTGAAAAATTCCACAGTGATTTCAAAAAGTAGTTGATAAATTAACGATTTATATCAAAAATGATAGAGAGTGGAAGTAGAAAAGGAGTAGGACATGTTGGAAAAAATTAAGCAGTAGTTTGAAAACCATCAATAGTATTGATGCAAAAACTATAATGGCCAAGTTGGGTTGTAAAAAACACAATGGAAAAAACATAGTCATGTTTGCAAAATATTGGAGGGAGTTCACTAAAAAGGTCCAGAGAGATGGATTACTAAGGAGAACTAGGGGTAAGGGGGGTCTATTTGAGTCCAAGTCTTTTTATTAGTAGGCTTGGTGTGTATTCATATATAAATTTATGTATGGATCCCCAATCAAAGTAGCGACGTAGATGATGGAGAGTTTTCTAATCACTAATATGGTTGTTGTATGGTAAGGAATGGGATAATTCATTAATAGGGATCAAGTGGTCTGTTCGGTGGGGCACATTGAGCTAGTTTAGTTTAAAAAAATCGCCACTTCAAAAATAATAATATAGGAACAATGTCTTATTATTTTTGTACTACTATGCAATGATTGAATCATAGAGCTAAAGAAATAATTACAAGTGTAAGCCTACTTCAAATTTTCATATTATGTACGTTAAATGTTCACAATGAAAAGAATGACATCAAATTTGATCTCACTAAGCATGTTGGCCATTCTGTTGGTATTACATTTCTTGTATCTAATGGATAGATTAAAATGACATTGTTCTATACATAAAACATGGCTATGGCATTATTCCTACAACTTAGGTTGAGAATTAAAAAACACTAAGACGATAATGATTTATGTGCAAGATTGTCTCCTTACCATGAATATAATGGATCCATGATTTAAATGCTTGTACTATGGAATACTTGGCTTGTTCTAATGTATTGGAATAATGTTTCATTATAGAAAGAGTATTTGAATTGTAGGTGAGTAGATGAGCTCCCTATTTAAACATGACAACTATGTGAATTGAAATGGAATTTGTCAAACTAAATCTAACCTATCCCAAAGAGGAAAGATAACATCATAGAGACAATGATAGTAGAAAAAATAGACAAAGAAAAAAATATAATCAAGAGTCTCAAAGGAAAATGGATTAATCTTCTTTATCTCATCCAATGACCTTTTATAGTCTTACAATGGGTTTGCAAAATTATGGACAAAACTTAATCGCTAAGACAAAATAATAAATAAATCAATGCACGTATCACAAAGGATGGAAAGATGCAACTATCGAACTATATACTCACACATCGAATAATTGCTAAGTAAATTTGTTGTAAATAAGGGGAGCACTATCCTAACAGATAGATAGTACCATGGGTGCATCGTTCTTGGAGAGTTCATGTAGATCTTCCACATCAATTCCTTCTAGTTTATATTGAAATCATCCTCTCTTCCTTTGTTCGGAAACAATTCCCAAATAGTTAGGGTTAGACTATTAAAACTCAAGGTAGAATATAGCGATCTACTTTCTTGAATCATTGAGGCATGATCAAGAGAGACACCTAGAAGATTAGGGAGAAAATAAATACATCTATCCATCTAGTTTTCCTTAATATTTGTTTGATACTGAAATCCCAATGCAAATATCTCGAATCTAATAATGATATAGTGCCCCACACAAAAGAATAACAAACCTCCTCAAACATTATAGTTATAATAAAAACAAATTTGAGATGACTCAAATTAACTCTAAATTGATTCGAAGGAATTCATTAGGAACATTGATCCCACCATACAACATGAATTCAAAAGCAATTAAAACATTAACTATCATATTGGGGAGAGGGGAAGGCTAAGATATATCCATTTAGAAATAATGTGAACAAAAAATACAATTATGCTCAATGACATGTTTCCCCCACCTTTTGTAACCCTCATCTAGGTTCACCCAATTCTAGGCCATTGATAACAACCTATGGACTCCAACTTATCTGTATGTAAAAATTGTGGAAGACTGAGGAGTTTTATTCCTGAAATCTCGAGAAATAAGCTACAACTCAGAAATTGGGGTTTTTGGTACAAGAAGGTCATAAAAACACACTACAAAATTTGAACCCAAAATCTGACGACATCCGACGAAAAGGACTGTGTCGTCGGATTTTACTTTCAAAATTACGAAATTTGATCAATTTTTTTTTAATTGATAGAAGGGTCGGTCGGATATTTGACAACCCTCGTAAAAAATCCAACCACTCCGACGATGCTCAAGTTGTCGGATATCCGACGTGTATTTTATAACTGTAACTATGCTCAAGTGGTCAGATATCTCACATGTAATTCATAACGGTAACTATGCGGAGGTTGTCGGATATCCGACAAAATTTTATATTTTAAAATATATAAATTTCGAAACATTCCGACATGTTTTCTATACAGGCGATGGTTTGCGGAAATTATTTTATTCTTCGACGGATTGTTTTCCGTAAAAGAATACATAATTATTTCTATTGTTTTTGTGATTAAAAATAGTGAAGTGTGGAGCTTGATTTTCTAATATCGATAATATTCATTCAAACTCTTTATGAGAAAATGTCAAATAGCAATATTCTTGATCGAGACAAACAAAATTGACAATTGCTTGCTAGATTGTGGGATGGAATGAAAAGAAAGGGTGATGGGAAATGTTATTGTCCATGTAGTCAATGCAGGGGCTTTAAGAGGATAAGAATAAAGATCACAACATCGAGAAAACATTGTAGGGAACATGGACATGCTGAGGGGGGAAATGAATATCGTCCATTTGTAAGTTTTGCATTAAATATGTTTTTATATTGATTGCTTTTGTAAATGTATGTATTATTTTAATATTTCTTATATTAATTTTTATTTATGGATGGTTTCATGTAATTATAAAGGAAATACATCCTATGGCATATCGTATGTAGGAAGTGCTTTCAAAATAAGTACCAGAGGAACATGGAGCTATCAATAATGGAGAACAAGTTAATGATCATATTGAAGAAGATGATCATACTGATAACATAGTTGAAGATGATGGTACAAATACTTTGATCCATGATTCATTTAATGTTAGAATGGATGATGATGATCATCATGAAAATGATGATCATTTTGATGATATTCATGATTTACCTCTTCTTGAGAAGGCATACGAACCCCTTTATGAGGGCTCTAACACAAATCTTCTCGCTGCTATATTGTTGATAATGAACTTGAAGGTTATGAATGGTCTTTCAAACATATCAATCACATGGATATTAAGGTATGTAATATATTCCATCACATAATATATATGATCGCGCTAAAGGTTATCACTGTTCGTCTAATAATTTTATTGTTAATTCATAAGTCAAATTAATACGACTGAAATGTGTTTCATTAATATTATTTATATATTATATTAACTACATTTTTATTTTAATTTGTTGTAGCTTGATAGCTGAATTTTTGTTACCACCGTCAAATATTTTACCTCGCACATATTGAGATTTATTTGCCATCATGAAAGAAATTGGAATGCAGTATGAAGCAATTCATGCATGCCCCGATGACCATGTTATATATTATAATCAACATGAATTTGCAATAGAATGTCTGGAATGTCATATCAGTAGATATCGAATAGATAAGTAACAAAAAAGGTGCCTCGCAAGGTTCTTCATTATATTCTCATTATTCCACGTTTGCAAAAACATAGCGCAATTTATGGATTACCATGCACGTAACATAATTCAAGATGACATAATTTGAATGCCTGTAGATGCGTCTGCATTTAGAGACATGGAGGGAAAATAGCCTCACTTTAAAAAATAACCTTGTAATCTTAGGATTGTTTGGCAGCAGATGGTGTCAATCCATTTGCAGAGATGAGATCCATTTACTCGGTGTGGCCTATTTTTTTATCAACAATAACATTCCTCCATGGTTTTCAATAAAGAGGGAGCACATAATGTTGTCGATGATTGTTCCAGGTATATTGTGTCTACAATTTTTTTTTTAATGTAGTGGCATCTCCTTTGTCGTATTTTGTTGCATAATGTCATATATATATATATATTATTTTTCTCTTGTGCATGGTTTATATATCTAAATGGTACTCATAATTATATATTTTATATGTTCAAATCAACCAGGTAAGTACCAAGCTAAAGATATGAATGTATATATCGAACCTCTTATTGACGAGCTACTAAAGTTATGGAATGGCATCACTATGTATGACGTATCTAGACCAATACGACAAAGAAAATTTCAATTCCATGCAATGCTTGTATGGACAATACATGATGCCCCATGGTTAACCCATTTTTGCGGTTTGTAATTATAAGTTCCACTTTAATTGCATTTAATTTTATGAATTAGTTAATATACTATGCACGCATGTTTTTTAAAATAATCCATTCATTTTGTATATAATTATAATTGACATAGATAATCCATCTCTTTATGTAGGTCTTCAGACAAAGAAAAAATTTGCATGTCTAGTATGTGGTCCTAAGATCAAATCTCGTCGTTCAAAAAGCTTAAGAAATGAGGTTTTTGATGAGCATAAGCACTTCCTCTCTAAGAATCACAAGTATCAAACTATCGAAAAACATATGCTCAATGGGAAGCAAGAGACTGCATTAAAACCGTAGAGAATGACACCTCACCTATGGAAGTTGCAATATAATAGAAACCGTTAAGGTACGTATGAATCATCGTATATGAAATGTTATGTATTTTTTTTATTGTGTGTTGTTCACTGTAATTGACATTGATTTCTGTAATTTATTTATAAACTACGATTCATGATGGCCATCGTGATCATGAAGGCATTAATGGTCTTCCACAAGAAATGAAAAGTTAGGGCCTAGAATGTCAAATCTCCATAAAAACTTATTTTTTTTGCTTGTTTATTTTTGTAGTTCCTTACTCTATACTGTAAATGAACAGAAGGCATATCTATGTTAATCAACCATCTAAAAATAATTAATGCCTTCATAACGCTGATCTTACTTATGTTCTTACCCTTGTGTTTTCCTACTAGTTAGAAGGATGTTATATTGACATACCACTTACTTAGCTCCGGCTAAACTTCCCTTCGCATACTGGTATGCAGGTTCCTATGCTTCTGGAGTTTCCTCATGATGCCGGTAACAAGGTATGGTTGAAAAGATGCTTTAATGTTTTACTTATAACCTGGTATTGGATTCACACAATGCACATAATCATAACTAGGTTGATAAGTTGTACTCCAAACTTTGTTGATATGGTCTTTTAGTGAACCTTTTGTATTAACACCCAATCTTCAAAAAGCAGTACCATGTTATCAAAGGTATAGGTATAAGATATCACATTTTCTTGAATCTCAATAACATGACAATAGGACAATTAAATGCATTAACGTTGTCCAAGCCTAACAAAGGATACGGTTCAATCACCATATACTTTACACAGCTAGGTAAATTTAAAAATGTTTGAAACTGATTTATAAAACCCTTCAATTTATTGGAAGGATATAGGAGTTACTCTAACATTTATTTTCCAGGTCTCCATACCAACCAGCGAAGCTCAGCTAGGTGAACTAGTCATGTGACACCATCAATGTAGATGTTGTCGAAGGTGCCACCTGCACCTCGACAGGTTACTCGTACTGGGGTGTATTCAATACCTTCTCGTCTGGCCATGTGACTACATTTATTGTGTTTGAATGCTAAGGTGCCACCTGCACCTGGGAATGACAGGGTTTGGTTGTCTCGGTGTTTGGAAAATAATAAAATCCTCAACATATATTCAATCTTCTCCGGGTCGAATACTTTTTGGCTCTCGAGTGAGGTTCAATGACTTTGTCCAAACTTACACTGGTGATCCGGTTATATCTCGGTCTGTTATTATCACTGTATTTCTTCTACAGTTTGGGAGGAAATGGATACTTGCCAGCGTGGTTACTCCAGAGGGAGTTCTTCTTGAGCTTCAAGGATGCAGCCACTTCCCTACGATGCCACGGAGGTAACTTCATAACGCCACAGTTCATAATTCTTTTCTTTTAATGATTTATTTTTGTAAAGCAGTCCATCACCATTTGGTAATAATGTACTGTTTGCTTATGATGGTAGGTGTCTCCAGCTTGAAACGGCGCAGGTTAAAGAGGGAACCTTCCCTGTCCGATAAGTGGTATTGCTCCTTCGCCTTCATACAACGACAGGAAAACTTGGGAAAGAACCTCCTCAACGACAACAGGGGTTTTTAGTTTCATGACATGGTTAGTTTGTTTTGAAGCTTCAACGGTTCAATGTGGCCAGGGGTTTTTACTGCCACGAATCCAATGTAATAACTGTTTTTTATGCTTCTTCCTTCCTGAGGATCTACGATTTAGAGAAAGTGTGTTGAACTGTTTGCAGTTAGGCTCAAGGGTTCTTGTTTCCTTTCGGTTTCTCGAAGGACTTACTATCCGTATCTATTTCTAGAATTTTCAGGAATATATAGAATGTTTTATTTTTCGAAAAACTGTAAGTGAATGGGGTTTGGTCTCTTTGGTTCCAGGACCCCAGGTTAAAAATGTAAATGTGATTTTGGATACTTTAAATCTTACTCTAAGTATAGTTTTGTATGATTCTGATCTCATTCCCTCCGGTGTATATATGGTAGGTAGGATAAGTGCATTTTTAACTTTCCTTCGGTTTCATTTTACATACTGTTAGCTGGTAAAAAAATACACAATTAAGAGAAAAAGACATACTACTGTAAGTTATCAGTCTAAAAGGAAGGGAATCTAGAATTCCCAGCATTCACGGTAAGGACATTACATAGAGAAATTGTGATAGTGAAATAAAACCCTATTCCACAAGTCGCCGGAACAATATATAGATTCTGGCGTTTCGAATGGGCTTTGAAGTTTTGTTTGCCTCGGTTTTATAAGATCCCTGTCTAATGGATGAATGCAAATTGTGGTAAGTGAATACGCCCAACTAGGATTTCAGTTCAACTCCTGTGTGCCTTATCCCTTTAGACATCGGCTGATTGGCATAGAATATGTCTACAGGCGTTTTGGTGAAGATCGGATTCTGTCCGTGTGTATTTTCTTAAATCCCTTAAATTAGCGGTACAAAATATTGAAATCAATCCTATTAACTACTCTGTATTTCTCTAGCAGAGAAATGTTTTAAAGATCCATTTTGTCTATGCTACAAATCAGCTCGGTACATATATCACCATTTCTCTATCGTATACTAAATTTTTAGAGAAATTCTTAGACCTTCAGACTTGATATTTTATTTTTGCGATAAAAACTATGTCCCACTCACACAGAATGATCTGCGGACCTTTGAAGCTTCTGTCCAGCGAGTGTGAATCAATCCTGACAACGATTTAATTCTGGAATACCTCCATATCCTACCTGTGATGAAAATAAATACACCCTAATGATAGATATAAGGAAATCGTGGAATTCCTTACACAGGGGGTTTTTATACTATTGATGATCCGTTTCCTTTTATTTTTATAGAGTATTATAGAGTCAAAACTTACTCCCACTAGATTCAAATCAAATAATGGAAGTTGATATATTAAACGATAAGGATATAAAATAAATCATGAAATTTTTACACCGAGGGTTTTATAGATCCAACAGGTAAATAATGAAAATAGACACTTCTATGAGCACTTAATCCATTCCATTTATCACTATTTTGCTAGCAGTACTAAATATCTATTTTTGCAGTTCAAGTACTATTCGACAGCATTGTAACTATCAGTTTCCCTTAAGCACAATGATTTTCAATAATCTGAAACAAATAAAACAACAGAAAAATGCTTAGAGTCTGTAATAACAAAACCTGGAACTTGTAACCCGAATGCAGTAGGAACAGCCACGTTCCTCCCAACCGTAGATTAGGTACAAACACCAAGTCTGTCCGTAATCACCCCCGAGCCAGATGCATGCATGAAAAGTGTGGAGAGTTAATCCTCAAACTCAGTCGCGTTTTCCAAAAGTCCCTTGCCTAACACAGAGTGCTCACGCAGCAAGTAAAAATTCTCTCCGGCATACTCAGCAGCGTCCCGCCTCTCACATATGCCATCCCTTTTATAGTTTTTGCCTAGGTCTTACCATTAGCAGCCAATTCCTCATGGAATTTTCGCAGCTAAGTAAATCCCTGATTTTCAGGGTGTGTCTAGTGTCTTAATTACACTTCTGACACTTGTTCTAGTTTCCCAGAGCTTAACTCTAACTTGTCCCCCACTTTTCCATGCATGATCTCCTCATTTAACGTGGTTGTTGCTGCTACATCCTTTTATTAAATAAAAATAATAATTAAAATAAAAGTTGTTTCTTACAACAGTCCTCCTAGGACTTCTTCTGCAGATTTTTCATCTAGCCCTCTTATTGAAATGAATTTCACAATGATAACAATATATAAATATATATTTATATATTTTAAAACAAAACATAATGTCCTATCATTATTTTTGGGGGACGTCACATCCTTGCCCCCTTATTATGAACACTGTCCTCAGTGTTCTAATCTTCCTCCATCGGTTCTGGGAATAAATTCGGATACTTTTCTAGTATCTCACTTTCCAATTCCCAGGTTGCCTCTTCAGGACTAAAGTGCTTCCATTGCACCTTTACCTGAGCGATGGCTCGGTTCCGAAGTGCTGTTTCTTTCCTGTCCAGAATGCATAAAGGTTCCACTTGAAATTCGCCTTCTGGAGCCTCCTGGATCAAATTCCAATCAATAATATGAGTGGGGTCATGAATATACTTTTTTCAGTAATGCAATGTGAAAAACATTATGAATTTTTAAATGTGCTGGTAATGCCAACTTATAAGCTACAGGTCCAATCCTCTCAAGTATTTGGAAGGGCCCACAGAATCGTGGTGCCAGTTTAGTGCAACTCCCTAGTCGGAGTGAGCTTTTCTTTGGTTTAACCCGCAAGTACACATGTTCTCCAATTGAGAATTCCTTATCCTGTCTTTTTAGGTCAGCATAACTTTTTTGGCGGTCCCGAGCCACCTTTAAATTTTTCTGCACCTTCTGGACTGTTTGTTCCATAACCCGCAGCAAATCCGGTCCTACCAACAAACGATCGACCGGGCTATCCCAGCTAACTGGGGTAGTGCACTTTCTTCCATACAGAATTTCGAATGGACTCATTCTTGATGATGCTTGATACCCGTTGTTGTAAGCGAACTCTACCAGGTGTAAATAGTCTTCCCATTTGGTGGGTTTTTCCATGACGTACATTCTTAACATATCTTCAATGATCTGATTGGTACGCTCAGTCTGTCCATCCGTTTCAGGGTGATAACTTGTACTGAAATTAATTCTTGTTTCTAGACCTGCAAATAAAGATTTCCATAATTTGGATGTAAATTTTACATCCCTATCTGAAATTACCATCTTTGGTACTCCGTGTAATCTGAATATTTCCTTTAGAAATATTCCTGCAATGTCTGCTGCCTTGTAGGTGGTTTTTACAGGAATGAAATGTGCAAATTTGCTAAATTTGTCAACCACCACCATTATAGAGTCATGTTGTCGCTGTGTTCTCGGCAAACCTGTGATAAAATCTAGTGAAATCACTTCCCATTTCCATTCAGGAATTGGTAACGGTTGTAACAAACCAGCAGGATGTCTATGATCTGCCTTCACCTATTGACATTCCAAGCATTTAGATAAATAATCAGCTAGATCAGTTTTTAATTTAGGCCAAAAGAACTGTTTTCTAAGGGCTGTTATCATTTTTTGATACCCGGGATGACCTGCAAAAGGGGGTTTGTGCATCTCATTTAGAATAAATAATTTAATTTCTGCAACATTAGGCATGTACAGCCTATCTTTGAACCAAATCAGACCTTTCTGATCAATACTTAAATCTGTCCCGTTCATGTTTATCTCATTTTTCTGAATTTTACATTGCAGATTTATGTATTCTGCATCCTGTTCGCTTGCCACCTTTATTTTATCCATGAGATTACTCTCTGTTTGACTCATTATTATTTCATACACCCCGTGGGTCCTTCGACTAAGTGCGTCTGCCACCGTATTTTCCTTACCCTTTATGTGTTTTACCTCAAAGTCGAATTCACTTAGAAAGGCCATACACCTTGCTTGTCTGGCATTGAGTCCTGGTTGGTTAAATAAGTTCTTGACGCAAGTGTTATCTGTTAGTAACAGAAATTTCTTTCCCAGCAGGTAGTGACGCCACATTTTCAGTGCATGTACTACTGCCGTTAATTCTAAGTCGTGAACCATGTAGTTGCGTTCATGCTCTTTTAGCTTCCGTGACTCATAACACACTACATGTCCGTCCTGGGACAGTACTCCTCCCACTCCTTCTTTACTAGCATCCATACAAACCGTGTATCCCTTACACGGGTCCGCTACTTTTAGAACAGGTACCTTGGTCAGTAAATCTTTGAGTCGTTCAAAACTTTCTTGACACTTGCAGGACCAAACAAACTTAATCCCCTTTTTCTGTAGTGAAGTAATGGGATAGGTGATCTTTGAGAATCCCTCAATGAACCTCCGATAGTAACCGGTGAGTCCCATGAAAGATCTAATATCAGCTACATCTCTCGGTACTGGCCAGTCTGCTATGGCTTTTATTTTCTGTGGGTCGACCAAAATTCCTTCTTCAAAAATAATATGGCCTAAGTACTGAATTTTCTTTTTAAAGAACTCACATTTTTCCAACTTAGCGTACAACTGATGATCCCTCAAGGTTTGCAATACAATTCTAATATGTTGTTCATGTTCTTCTTTCGACTTGGAGTATATTAGGATATCATCAATAAAAATTAACACAAATTGGTCTAGGTATTTGTTGAAGATTCCGTTCATTAGGCACATGAATGTGGCAGGGGCATTGGTTAGACCGAAAGGGATCACTACAAATTCGTAGTGTCCGTATCGAGTTCGGAATGCAGTTTTACTGATGTCTTCATTTTTAATTCGAATCTGATGATACCCAGATCGAAGGTCCAATTTGGAAAAGACTTTGGCTCCCCCTACTTGGTCGAACAAATCGTTAATTCGTGGTAAGGGGTATTTATTCTTAACAGTTACCTTATTTAGTTTCCTATAGTCGATACATAGTCTTAAAGTCCCATCTTTTTTCTTGACAAAAAGGACCGGTGCACCCCAAGGTGAGACACTAGGTATTATATACCCTTTGTCTAGTAATTCTTGAATCTGAATTTTTAATTCCGTCAATTCTGGGATACTCATTCTATAAGGTACTTTTGACACTGGTGCTGATCCTGGTAAAATTTCAATGGAGAAATCTATTTCTCGTTGAGGGGGTAACCCCGGTATTTCCTCTGGAAATACATCTAGGAACTCACCTAAGACAGGATGCTCTGCTATGGAAGTTTGACTTTCATTGAGGAGTAAATCAGATACTCTTACAGCGTAAATCTTGCATCCTTTTCTCATGCACTTCTTTAACTACATAGCAGAAATCTGTCTAACAGAGATAGGTTTCTGTTTTCCATTCACTGTTCTTAGAGTTTGGTCTTCCGCAATGTAGGTAAAGTTTTTGGTAAAGTAGTTCAGTACTACTTTATATCTTTCAAGCCAGTCCATAACTATTATCATGTCATAAGATCCTAAAGGCAACACATTTAAATTAATCTTTGTTTTGTGGTCCTGTATTTGAAGCTCACAATCAGATATATATTCAGTTACCTTCTTCTTTGCTCCTGTAGCTAACTGAACTAACCAGGGTTTTGGGTGCTTTACCTTGGTGAGTTGACAGTGCTCCATCATCTTGGGAGTGATGTAGCTTAAAGTTGCCCCAGGGTCAATTAAAATAGTACAAGTATGGTCAGAAATTTTACCTTCAATTTCCACAATTGCAGATTGATGATCTGCCTGTCGGTCTTCCAAGGCTGCATTAATTCGGTGATAACTTTTCCCAATGTCACCCACCGTGGATGCTTCTTGCATATTATGCAGTACCCTGTTTGTTTCATTGTATCGGGGACAATTCCTGCGTAAATGGGCTTCACCACATTCCCAGCACTTCAGGGGTTCTTTAGGGATACCGACACTTCCTTTTATTCCCATGTTAGGGGGTTTAAAAGTTTTCTGCTGTAACTGTTCATTTTTGGGAAATGAATTTCCTTGGAAGTTTTTGGGCATGTTCCTGGAGGGCGGGGGTTTGAAACCTTTCTTCCGCTGGTTAAACTTTTCCTGTTTCTTATCCTTCCATGCCTTAGTAGTATCATTCCTTTGTTTGTATTGCTCAAAACATAGTCTGGCTTTTCTCAGTGCTTCGTCTAAAGTTCTTGGATTGTCGAACTCAATTCGATCTTTATAGGACTGTGGCAAAAAGCTTAAGAACCGTTGTACCTTCAGTTTTTCTTCCTTGATATATGGAATGAACCATAACAAGTCTAGGAATTTATTGATAAGATCTTCCATTGTCATTTGACCTAGCTTCAATTCGTAGAATTCCTTGGTTTTTCTTTCATAATAACTTTCTGATAAGTACTGTTTCTTGAAATATTTCTTGAATTATGACCATTCAAGGTTCTTTTCTTTCAGTCCCTGGGAAATCTTAAGGTCTTGCCACCATATGCTGGCCTTTTCCTTCAAATTGTACACAGCCATTCTGACTTTCATATTGCTGGAGTAATTGTAAATTTGAAAGTACTTTTTTATGTCCAGCAGCCAGGCTTCCGCTTCTTCGCCAGTTTTTGATTCTCCATCGAAGCTGGTAGGTTTTATCTTTTTGAATTCACCCTCCAGGTGGTCAACCTTCCTCTTTCCCATGGTCTTGTCTTGATGCTCAGATTTCTGGGTCTCATTGGAGGAATTACCCTTTTTCTCAGCTCTTTCGTCAGTCTCTTCTTTCCTCTTGGTATCCTCCTTCTGTTTTTCACCATTATTCCTTTCGTGAAGACTCTGCAACAAAATTTCATTGATTTCTTGCTGTTTTTCCTGAGCTTTCTTTAGTTTCTCATTGTCTTCTTTGAAGCTCTGTATCTCCACGATCAAGCTTCTCATGGTTTCTAGTACCTGACTTGCTTCAGAATGTTCTTCGGTTCTTGCCTGTTCGTTTCCTTCAGGCTGTTCTCCATATTCCTCGTGCGAAGTCATCTGAAAACTCAAACTGAAACATATGCATACAACATCCGAATATATTATTAGAAATTTAATTTCTTGCACAACAAAAGTTAGGTGTTTCCAAGGCGACAGGGTTGAATCTAGCTCTGATACCATATGTCAAATCTCCATAAAAAAAAAAAAATTTGCTTGTTTATTTTTGTGGTTCCTTACTCTATACTGTAAATGAACAGAAGGCAGATCTATGTTAATCAACCATCTAAAAATAATTAATGCCTTCATAACGCTGATCTTACTTATGTTCTTACCCTTGTGTTTTCCTACTAGTTAGAAGGATGTTATATTGACATACCACTTACTTAGCTCCGGCTAAACTTCCCTTCGCATACTGGTATGCAAGTTCCTATGCTTCCGGAGTTTCCTCATGATGTCGGTAACAAGGTATGGTTGAAAAGATACTTTAATGTTTTACTTATAACCTGGTATTGGATTCACACAATGCACATAATCATAACTAGGTTGATAAGTTGTACTCCAAACTGTGTTGATATGGTCTTTTAGCGAACCTTTTGTATTAACACCCAATCTTCAAAAAGCAGTACCATGTTATCAAAGGTATAGGTATAAGATATCACGTTTTCTTGAATCTCAATAACATGACAATAGGACAATTAAATGCATTAACGTTTTCCAAGCCTAACAAAGGATATGATTCAATCACCATATACTTTACACAGCTAGGTAAATTTAAAAATGTTTGAAACTGATTTATAAAACCCTTCAATTTATTGGAAGGATATAGGAGTTACTCTAACATTTATTTTGCAGGTACTCCATACCAACCAGTGAAGCTCAGCTAGGTGAACTAGTCATGTGACACCATCAATGTAGATGTTGTCGAAGGTGCCACCTGCACCTCGACAGGTTACTCGTACTGGGGTGTATTCAATACCTTCTCGTCTGGCCATGTGACTACATTTATTGTGCTTGAATGCTAAGGTGCCACCTGCACCTGGGAATGACAGGGTTTGGTTGTCTCAGTGTTTGGAAAATAATAAACTCCTCAACATATATTCAATCTTCTCCGGGTCGAATACTTTTTGGCTCTCGAGTGAGGTTCAATGACTTTGTCCAAACTTACACTGGTGATCCAGTTATATCTCGGTCTGTTATTATCACTGTATTTCTTCTGCAGTTTGGGAGGAAATGGATACTTGCCAGCGTGGTTACTCCAGAGGGAGTTCTTCTTGAGCTTCAAGGACGCAGCCACTTCCCTGCGATGCCACAGAGGTAACTTCATAACACCACAGTTCATAATTCTTTTCTTTTAATGATTTGTTTTTGTAAAGCAGTCCATCGCCATTTGGTAATAATGTACTGTTTGCTTATGATGGTAGGTGTCTCCAGCTTGAAACGGTGCAGGTTAAAGAGGGAACCTTCCCTGTCCGGTAAGTGGTATTGCTCCTTCTCCTTCATACAATGACAGGAAAACTTGGGAAAGAACCTCCTCAATGACAACAGGGGTTTTTAGTTTAATGACATGGTTAGTTTGTTTTGAAGCTTCAACGGTTCAATGTGGCCAGGGGTTTTTACTGCCACGAATCCGATGTAATAATTGTTTGTTATGCTTCTTCCTTCCTGAGGATCTAGGCTTTAGAGAAAGTGTGTTGAACTGTTTGCAGTTAGGCTCAAGGGTTCTTGTTTCCTTTCGGTTTCTCGAAGGACTTACTATCCGTATCTATTTCTAGAATTTTCAGGAATATATAGAATGTTTTATTTTTTGAAAAACTGTAAGTGAATGGGGTTTGGTCTCTTTGGTTCCAGGACCCCAGGTTAAAAATGTAAATGTGATTTTGGATACTTTAAATCTTACTCTAAGTATAGTTTTGTATGATTCTGATCTCATTCCCTCCAGTGTATATATGGTAGGTAGGATAAGTGCATTTTAAACTTTCCTTCGGTTTCATTTTACATACTGTTAGCTAGTAAAAAAATACACAATTAATAGAAAAAGACATACTACTGTAAGTTATCAGTCTAAAAGGAAGGGAATCTAGAATTCCCAGCATTCATGGTAAGGACATTACATAGAGAAATCGTGATAGTGAAATAAAACCCTATTCCACAAGTCGCCGGAACAATATATAGATTCTGGCGTTTCGAATGGGCTTTGAAGTTTTGTTTGCCTCGGTTTTATAAGATCCCTGTCTAATGGATGAATGCAAATTGTGGTAAGTGAATACGCCCAACTAGGATTTCAGTTCGACTCCTGTGTGCCTTATCCCTTTAGACATCGGCTGATTGGCATAGAATATGTCTACAGGCATTTTGGTGAAGATCGGATTCTGTCCGTGTGTATTTTCTTAAATCCCTTAAATTAGCGGTACAAAATCTTGAAATCAATCCTATTAACTACTCTGTATTTCTCTAGCAGAGAAATGTTTTAAAGATCCATTTTGTCTACGCTACAAATCAGCTCGGTACATAGATCACCATTTCTCTATCGTATACTAAATTTTTAGAGAAATTCTTAGACCTTCAGACTTGATATTTTATTTTTGCGATAAAAACTATGTCCCACTCACACAGAATGATCTGCGGACCTTTGAAGCTTCTGTCCAGCGAGTGTGAATCAATCCTGACAACGATTTAATTCTGGAATACCTCCATATCCTACCTGTGATGAAATTAAATACACCCTAATGATAGATATAAGGAAATCGTGGAATTCCTTACACAGGGGGTTTTTATACTATTGATGATCCGTTTCCTTTTATTTTTATAGAGTATTATAGAGTCAAAACTTACTCCCACTAGACTCAAATCAAATAATGGAAGTTGATATATTAAATGATAAGGATATAAAATAAATTGTGAAATTTTTACACCGAGGGTTTTATAGATCCAACAGGTAAATAATGAAAATCGACACTTCTATGAGCACTTAATCCATTGCATTTATCACTATTTTGCTAGCAGTACCAAATATCTATTTTTGCAGTTCAAGTACTATTCGAAAGCATTGTAACTATCAGTTTCCCTTAAGCACAATGATTTTCAATAATTTGAAACAAATAAAACAACAGAAAAATGCTTAGAGTCTGTAATAACAAAACCTAGAACTTGTAACCCGAATGCAGTAGGAACAGCCACGTTCCTCCCAACCGTAGATTAGGTACAAACGCCAAGTCTGTCCGTAATCACCCCCGAGCCAGATGCATGCATGAAAAGTGTGGACAGTTAATCCTCAAACTCAGTCGCGTTTTCCAAAAGTCCCTTGCCTAACACAGAGTGCTCACGCAGCAAGTAAAAATTCTCTCCGGCATACTCAGCAGCGTCCCGCCTCTCACATATGCCATCCCTTTTATAGTTTTTGCCTCGGTCTTACCATTAGCAGCCAATTCCTCATGGAATTTTCGCAGCTAAGTAAATCCCTGATTTTCAGGGTTTGTCTAGTGTCTTAATTACACTTCTGACACTTGTTCTGGTTTTCCAGAGCTTAACTCTAACTTGTCCCCCACTTTTCCATGCATGATCTCCTCATTTAACGTGGTTGTTGCTGCTACATCCTTTTATTAAATAAAAAAAATAATTAAAATAAAAGTTGTTTCTTACAACAGTCCTCCTAGGACTTCTTCTGCAGATTTTTCATCTAGCCCTCTTATTGAAATGAATTTCACAATGATAACAATATATAAATATATATTTATATATTTTAAAACAAAACATAATGTCCTATCATTATTTTTGGGGGACGTCAAGAAAATTCAGTAAGTTTCCCTACTATGAGCACCTAAAAATTGTTCATCTATTTGATACAATGCATATCGGAAAGAATGTGACTAAAACATTATGGCGTATATTGGATGGAAGGAGTGAAAAAGTAAAAATTGTCAAAATTTGCAAAGACATTCAAGAAGGCAACCATGCAATGAAAGACATCATTCAATTTTATAGTAACGGCAACCAAATTAATATAAACTCACTTCGACTTCATATCAAAGATACAATAATTTACTAAAGTTGTCACCTTTCTTTTTGTGCCTATAGCTAATTGTACTTGGACCAATCTTTTTGGTGTTTTACCTTTATTAACTTACAAGCTTCTACTACTGTAGCTTAAACCTGAACCTAGGTCAATTAAAATAGATACCAAATTTTAAGAAATTTTACCTTCTATTTCTACCATAGAATATTGATGGTTGTGAAATTCTATGTCACAACAGATCTAAGAGCTGAGTATATTTCACAGAGAAAGAATGAGCAGAAAAGTCGAGTAAGAGTGAAAGCTGCAATAAAAAGGAGCAGAGAAATAATTATGCAACAGAACTCAGATAAAAGCATAATAATGTTACATGATCAATAATCAATATAATCAACAATGATGTTACAATGGAGAGAATTTGAACCTCAGTTGGTCTAGCATAGATATTATCACCACTGGAGTGATCCTGGAGACTCAAACCCAACTGAACTGAACCTAAACTTAGCTAACTGAAGTCACAATCAGTTAACTGACTAAGGAGGGTGCAATAGTGATTTTTTCATACATGTCAATAAAAAATGGGTGCATGAGGCCACAATAAGTGGCATCCGGAGCTCTAGCCCCCCACAAGAGTCAGCTAACTTAGGTGGACTGCACAAGAACACTCAATTGGTTCCTATAAAATAAGGAACTGACTGAAGTGGTCCTAAAATGATGTATGCATGGATAAAAAGGTGGTAGATGGATCCTAGATGATATCTGCACACAACTAGGGGGAAAATGACATTATCAACAACTAGAAAAAATAAATAATGCTAGGTAGAACAAGCATGGAGTATTAAAATATCCTAATACCCCCCCTTAATACATACTTTTTCATCATAGGCCCTGGGTTGTAAGCCCAAAGGTCACCCATACAATAAAATAAATGATAAAAATAAAGAACTGTCCATGAACCAAGGAAATGGGGAAAAACCTCATGGGAAAATACCCCCCCTCAAAAGAACAACAGTAGGGAACTCAAAGAACCTTCATACTAAGTAGAGAAGGAAATAAATTTCCTCAATGAAATCTTTGCAAAAATATTGGCAAGCTTCTCCTATGTAGGATAGCAATGCAGGTGCTAGATCTGGATCTAATCCTATGATGTACCTCCCCTTGTGTAGAAGTTGTATTTTCCAAAACAAGTCTTTCAGGAACTGTTCATGTTATTAGAGAGAATGGCTCATTGTGGTCGAAATCATGAACCATTGAGTACCTTTTGTCAGATAACCAAAATTTTTTCTTGGTTGTAGATCCCCCATGGAAAGTCTCTCCGAGAGATTGTGGATCAAACCCCACCATCATGTAGCACCTCTCTGAGAGAAGTGGATATGCATGACATAGTGCAATTTTTGCATGATACTGAGACATGGTGGTTCTATGGTCAGATAGATCCCCAACCGTGTTCCTAGTAGCTACAAGGACTTTGTGAGCTCATATTGGCCTTGGCCATGGATTGGGAGCATGTGTTGGATCTAGATCTGAATCTGAATCTCCTTGAACTTTATTCTCAACATCAAGATCTTGATCTCCATCTTCATTAGAAGAGATATCACTATGATCTTCATTAGATTCTGATGGGGTAGGAAGAGAGTATGCAAAAAAATATGAGAATTCATATGCCTTAGAGGCATGGTTTACAAACCCTTTTGCTATAATATTCCTAGTAGAGATCTCTGCAATCTCAACTGTGTCAGGACAAAATACCACTTTCTTCGATGAACCTGTGTGAATCATCTGATATATAGACAACAAATTTGCTGACAAAGAAGGAACAAATAGAAAAATTTTGAACTTACTGTGCTCCATATGGACTGCACCCTTCCCTTCAATAGAGATCTGATAGTTGTCTCCCATGTGAATAATCAGATTCTCTGGAGGAAACCATGTAGTTGGAGGCTCCTGAATCTATCAGGATGGCTTGTGATTTTGAAAATCCATCCTTTAGTGCATGGCAAATCTCATGACCATCGGAATCACTTCCAGAATTAGTCTCTCTTGCACCTTTGGGAGGGAAATGTTGTGATGTTCAAGAAGCTTGGTCATCTGATCTATCTTCTTCTGCATCCAAGATCTCTCTGGGTGGTTTCCTTTCTTGCAATAGGAACACTTGGATTTCTCAAATCCCTTTTGTTTGTCCTTCTTTGAGTTGGAGGCTCATTCCGATGGACTTCAATTGGCATTCTGCTTGGATTCAGATGGCCTCTTATCCTTTCCTTTGTGCTTCCCTTTCCCATTCGCACTTTTTGGTTCTCTAGCCAAAAGAGCTTGATTTTTGGAGGCCATCAAGGCACCCATCTAGATCAACTATCTTGTTCTTGGATGAGAGATTCAGTGAAAATATCAAAGGAGGGCATCTTCCAACGAGGGATTGACATTCACCCAAAATGGAAGGTAGAGTCAAAGATGGAGAACTCAGGACCTAGCTTGCTCAGAATGGATAGCACCAATTGCTTATCCTTCTTCTCAATGCCACATTGCTTGCATTGCATAACCGAAGATTTAAATTTTTAAAAGAATTGTTGGATGGTATCGAAACTGATGGGTTGAAGAGCAATCAACTCATTCTCTAGAGCATGGCCTCTTAACTCATCTTGTTTTCCGAAGAGGGTCTCTATCTTCAACCATAACTCTCTTGGAGTCTATCAAATTTTGATTTTTACTATGTTCTCTAAATTCAACCAGCTCTACATCTCCAATCACTGCCATGTTTTCTACTTTCGTTCATTGGATTCATTGATTCACATAAGAGCATAAGATAATAATAAGGGGCATTTCACTTTCTTTTCTCGAATGAGTTTTCTACTACATTTATTCACTTCTCAAAGGCAGTCAATGCTTAGTTAGATCATCATTAGGTTAACATAAAATATTTAGTACTCTTGAGATATATATAATTTCTGTTAACGGTTGAGATCTTCAATCAAGAAGATTGAAATGAGTCCAACGAGATCATTTCAGTTATTGCAAATGAGGATAAAATGGATAACTGTGCAATAAATAACACTCAATTACAGCGAAGTACTCTTCTCAATTAATCTGCCCAACCACCTGTACAGACAAAGCCATAGGGATTTAATATGGATGTACTGCTCTCAATTAATGTGTCCAACTTGCTTTTCTTCCAAGATGGGCCAGTCCGCATAATGTGGCAATATTCATTCAAGATTGTATGCGTGCATTTAGAAATTCTCAAACCGTGTTTGTCAATATGGTGTTATGTATTTTGAAAATTTCATACCATGTTTTTCAATTTGGTATGATGAGCATAAAGTAAATTCTACTTTAAATACAATATGGAAAACAATTTGAATGAATGTTCATTTAAAATGAGTGGTTTAGTTATTCAAAATGGGCTGAGTTAAAATTAGTGTAGTCTAGATATTCTACATTTTCAATTTTTTCAGAGTATTTTTTTTTTTGTTTTATTTTATTTAGTTGGAAATATCTCAAAAATTTAGACTGAAATTGCATAATCTGAATGTCATAGGGTATTTGAGGATCCTCAATCTATATAGATTCAAAAATACAATTTAATCATTTTCAGATTTATATTTTACCAAAAATGATTTACTTAATTCCAATCAAAACTTACTAGAAAGTTCACAATATAAAATAAATAGACTACTCCCTTTATATTACATTATTTAAAATTTTAACTATTATTTCTAATAAAATTATATAGACAATTCTAGTTAATTATTTCAAATTTTATTGAGCCGTGTCCCAGTTTATCGTCTAGAATTAGGAGTCAGAATGTTGACCTCAAGTTTCCACATGTTCGTTTTGAAAGAGCTAGTGTGAATTTATACCGAATCAATCTATCTCGAAACACTGAGATCAGAATCTCTACACTCGATCGTCTCCAGGGATGAGAAATTCAAAGAGCAAGGAAAGCTAACCATGAAAAGAAAAATTGCCCCAGCATATACCGAATCCCCTTCTGCTCCGCCCTGCAAGCGATTTTCCTCTGTAAGTATTTTATTTATATTTCCATCTGCCTATTTGAACTATTTCTAACCCTAATGGACAGGGTAACAAAAAATTTGAAAGTTATTTGTTTTCTAAGCTACAGATTTTATCATTGAAAGAACAACAAGTAATAAATAGATTGTTCTTTTGTTAATGTTAATACGACGAAGGCAAGCAAGACAATTCCTTACGAAACAAATGAATCTGAAGAGGATGGTCCACCAAGTAGTAACAGAAATGGAAGTCATCGTTCTCAGAGAGGCGCTGCTACTGATCCACAAAGTGTTTACGCAAGGGTATGCTATCTTTTTACCGTTCACAAAATCATGAATAGTGTCCGGTATGAAAAAAGTAAATTATTTCCATGGTTTGTTAACTCTGTAGAATCGAAGAGAGAGGATTAACGAACGGCTGAAAGTATTGCAAAAGCTAGTACCTAACGGGGCAAAAGTAAGTTTGCATACGTAGTCTAAACTTTGGATTTTTCGGTTCGTTTCCGACAAATCCGGCTTTGAATTTTTGGAAATCTAGATAGCTAAGTCATATTTGTATAATTTAAGTATTGTTGAGATAATTGAAAGTGTAATTACAGCTATATCTGTTTAGATATTATCTGATATTTGGGATTTCTTTGAGTGGATCAACAAAATTAAACTGAGTGTAAAAAGTGTTAACAAGATTAAGCTGGTGTTTAGATATTATCTAAGATTTTGGACTTCCTTGAGTGGATCAACAAAATTAACCTGAGTGTAAAATGTGTACAGTGAGGATTCATTTGATGGTCATTTGAATTAAAATTTAAATATTAAGAAAGGGGTATGTTTATTAAAGAGTATTTGTTTTTATATTTATATTAATTAGTTTAATGTTTATATTGACTAGTTTAATGTTTAGTCTTTATTTAACAACCACCTATCTACACAAAACTAAGTGGTTGGCTACGCTTATCACTTCACTTCTTGTTGTTAAAAAGTGGTTGACTAAGCCTATCACTTCACTTCTTGTTGTGCTAATTTAAATATAGTTAAGATAATTGAAAGCACCGAATCTATTTCTACATTTAAAAAAGATTTGAAATTCAGACTTTAGACGAATTCCAAAAACAAAAAAATTTACTAGCAAATTGTCGAAGTTTTAGCCTCCTTCCTTTGAACATATATACAAGAATAATGAATTATTTGTTCCGATGCTATAGTCCTCTATCAAAATAACGATATCTATGCTGTAATTCTTCTGACTGTTTGTTCTTGTAATCCACACGCTTTGATATAAGTACGATGCTGGAAGAAGCAATCAGCTAGGTCAAATTCTTACAACTTCAAGTGAAGGTAGGTTTCCTTTCTTGATCTCATGTTAAACTTCAGGCGTACTTATTGTTATTAGATTAGAGGTGATCGAAAAACTTTGCCTGCAGTTCCTGAGCTCGGACGAATACTAGATGTACACACCTATTGCTTACAATGGAATTGACTTGGCTTTCAACATACAAAACGGTGCATAAACAGTTAACATGGATCCAAAAACTTCGAGGAAAATATAGATCTGTGTCATCAAAGATTTTGCTAATCATTCGTTGATTATATTCATTCATTGCTAATCATTGTTGATTCATTATCCGATGTAATTTCTACTTTCTTGACTGATTGTATTCACTCATTATACATGAGCCTTCGTCTTATGCAATTGCGTTTCTTACCAACTTCGTTATGGAATTAAGTGTCGTCGTCTCTCAGTTATATAAAATCTACTTTGATGAGCCCACAATGCCAAAGATAGGGACTCATTTTTCGTTTTCACTACCATTTAAAAGAGAAAGCTGTTTTCGAACTTTAAATGCAACATTTTGATGCAAGCTACAAAATGAAGTGAGTTCTCTTTGAATAAAGAATAAGGTCTAAAGCAAGTCTTTAAAAAACTGAATTGTGTTTCAAAGCACGATTTCTGAAACTAAGATAAGAACAATTGTAATTGTATATTTAAAAATCGCCAAATTATTATATAAACTATATAGAATCTTTACAAATTGAAATGATTTTAGAAAAATATGGCCAAATATTTTATTGTTGACATTTTAAGAATTGGTAAGATTCCCCAAAGTTTATACACTTTTAAAAAAGTATGAGTCCTTAAAATTAAGAAAGATATACTTAGTTGATATAGAATCGATATACCACATAAGATAAATCCCTTTTAATTAGTAAATATAGAATAATAATGTTCATATTAAAAAAAAATTATTAGGAATTATTTAGATTTTTTATAAAAAAATTGATCCCTTCCAATGTATTATTATTATTATTATTACAACATAGATAGGCATATTATTTCAACTTTGGGGTTGAGGTGAGGTTGATGAATTTTTATTTTTCAAACAAAAATTGGGCGGATAAATTTGATTGATCATAAAATATTATTCGTCGTACATAGAAATCAAGGGTTTAAATTTAACAAATTAACTCATATGCAGCTTTTTTTCAGTTTCATGTAATATTTATTATCAAGAATTCAAAAAATTAAACTTTATTCTCTTTTTCTCGCGCTCCACTCTCCTCTTCTAAGGCTCCACTGTTACATTGTGCATTTCAATTCCCCAATTTTGTAACGTGTTTGATATGTCTCCTCCACTATGAGGAAGTGCATGTACACTTGGAAATACCCCCAATTTGTAACGCTCAAACCCCTAAGTTATCTCCTACGGTGCTATTATATCCTAGGCTCCACTATCATGGGATCTATTATCTTCTACAACAAGCAGACAAGCATACGTAGACCAACTATTCCAGCAGACAAGAAAACCATCTATCCCAGCAGACAAGTAGGAAAGCAGACAATCGTGCAGCTTGAACATACCCGCAACACCCACGAGGCAGAAACAGGTACGTGCAATTTACAAATCACATTTACGGTTAATATGTAAGCCACCTTTTACTGAATTTACCAGTTAATATGTAAGCCACCATTTACTGAATTTACCAGTTAAGCCAGTTAATATGTAAGCCACCATTTACTGAATTTACCACGGCGAATCAATCTATTAGTTCTTAAGTGTTTCATTCGTTCAATTTGGGGATTAGGATAATCACATTTCTCTAGGCAGAAACACCATTTTCTCTCTCCCGATAGTCTACCCGACTGGCTCATTTTCTTCGCCTTGGGGCACTGAGTTAAGCCTGGTGTATCGAAACGATTATTTAAAGTTCCGCACGCCCGACCATAAAAAGGAATTGAAAATGTCCCATTCTTCTGCGAGAATGATTCTTCTACACACAACATTAACACTGATCGATCCCTCAACCACACTGTGGATCCTCACTGATCGATCCCTCACCCACACTGTAGATCCCTACTGATGCATGTGTTATTGCTCTGTGCAATGAGTAATGGTTTGCGCATTATATCGATATGCATTATATGGCTTGGTCTGCGCATTATATCGATATGCATTATATGGCTCGGTCTGCGCATTATATCGATATGCATTATATGTCTTGATCTGCATTACATGGCTTCATCTGCACATTATGAGTATTGGTCTGCTGGGATTATTATCGTTCAAATCGTTTACATTGTTTGCAATTGGTCTGCTGGGATACAAGTTCAAATCGTTTACATTGCTTGCAATTGTGTCTATAGCCCAGTGTCCGTTTAGATATTCCTCTTCCAAAGTAACATTGTCGTACCCTTTTTTTTTCCCTAAAAACTGTGTTGTGTCGTCTGCCGCAAGGGAAAATTAATGCATTTTGCTGCGATTATCATTTTGCAGAGATTATTTTTAAATTGGTCTACGCAATGAGTATCAATCTGCAATGTGTATTAAATTGCATGTGCTATGAGTATTGAGTATTGGTCTGTTGGGATTATTATCATTCAAATCGTTTACATTGCTTGCAATGTGTATTAAACTGCATGTGCTATGAGTATTGGTCTGCTCGTATTATTATCTTCAGATAAAGTTTATATTTTTATTTTAGGAGTTTCAGTATCAATTCCATGTACAAATGTATATTTATGTAGAATTACAGATGATAGTTATGTACAGGATGAACAAGATCATACAGTAAAAAAGATGATAAGAGTGATAGATTATTAAGACACATTTGCAAATATTTTTGGGTTTTCCTAACTATGGGTGCTATTTCTATGAAATACAAGCAGATGGTGCTACTATTCTACATAGCATATTGAAGAAGGTTCCATCCCCTTGGTGAAGATAAGTTTAAGGGGCAGTTAAAAGAATAAAAGAGAAAGCAAAACAATTACCTCCTCTAGCATTTCTCAACACAAGTGTTGCCTTCATCCTTGAGACACATTATGTGCTCCTTCAATAAATTGGTAATTCTTAATAAGTCTATACGTATGCCTCTAGAACATTCTCTAGGTTTAAGTTTCCACTAAACAAACTATGTAAAGACTGTAGATTGGATTGGAAATAAGTGATAAATAAGTTAACCCAATTATATATATATATGTTGGCAGATTGGGCATATAGAAAATTGGGCATATTGGCAGATTGAGCATATTATTGTTGGGCAGATTGGGAAGATTACTCTTCAATAACATCTTTTATTTCTATGTAATGTTCATATCAATGGTTTTGAATAGTTTTATATAGTTTTATACATTGACATATTTTGATAGATTGCTATATAGTTTTATAGTTTTCCATATTGTGGTATTAAACATTATAAACATTAGATTTCGGTAAGTTAACATTACCATTAACATTAGGTTTACGCTAAGTTTAAATATTAAATTTAGATAAGTTAACATTACCATGAACATTAGGTTTACATTAGGTTTAAACATTAGATTTATATAAGTTAACATTAGCATGAACACTAGGTTTACATAGATTTAAATAATAATAATAATATTAGCTTTTAACCTTAGGTTTAAATAATAAATATTATAAACAAATTAGGTTATAAACATTAGGTTTAAACAAATTAGGCTATAAAGGTTTAAACAAATTAGGTTATAATAATAACATTAAGTTATAAACAAATTGGAGCAAATTATGTTATAAATTAGGTTAACAAATTAGGTTAAACATTAAGTTATAAATAAATTAGGTTATAATAATAACATTAGGTTATATTAATAACATTAGGTTATAAAAATTAGGATTTAAAAAATTAATTTATAATAATAACATTAGGTTTAAATAATAAATATTATAAACATTAGGTTTAAACATTTTAAACAAATTAGGTTATAAACATTAGGTTTTAACAAATTAGGTTTAAATATTTAAATATCTAAATATTAGGATACATAAGTATAAATATTAGGTTTTAAATAAGTATAAATGAATTAGGTTTTAAATATTATAAGAAACATTAGTATAAATAATTAATATTAAGATAAGTAATAAATATTATAAACATTAGGGCATACGAATATATTAATATTAAAGATTATGGTTATCCTAATGTTTATTATTTAATGTATTAATAGATATTAATACATTAAATAATAAACATTAGGATACAAAGAGTATGAACATTATGACATAAACATTTCTACATTAAGTATTAGGACATAAACATTAATACAATTTTCTGTATTTTGTTATGTACAATTACTACTTCGAAATATTAAGATATCTTTTAGTTATTGACTATTTTTGTATTTATTGGTTTTTTCTAATCTGTAGTACAATGGATCTTTCTACATGGAGCTTTCTACCGGTTGAGATACTTGAAATAATACTTTTATGGATTGGGTCAGTGCAAGCTAATGAGGGTAACTTTTGGCACGTTAGATGCAATAGAAAACTGAAAAAGCAGGCATCCCTCAACTTACTTGGATTTTTTGATTTACTTACGGAAAATATCTTGCATTGAGTAAAAAAGATGAAATGTAGGAAATTGAATCACGTTTCTGAATATATAACTTTTATGTATTGAAAATTTGCATAGCTATGTCAAGTTTCATTTTTCCTAACAGACACTTTTTATTTTTCAGGCAAATGATAAGGTATATGTTTTTGTGGGTAGAGCCTTTGAGGGCCTAAATGATGGAATCAAGCTACAAAAATCGACATGCATGTAGAGAACACATAGCACTTGTGCGCCATTATTTTTCGAAAATTAAATTAGTAATTTTATAATTTTTTTATAATTGTCCAAGTGATCAAACCTCAAAAATAGTACCTCTTTTGTGGGTAGAGCCTTTGAAGGTCTTAATGCAAAAATCTTGAAATGGGTTTTTCATAGAACGTGGAGGTTAGTGTCCTCTTGTGCACCATACAATTTTTTTTTGAAATGATTGAGAATTGAAAAAGTTATGGAAGAAACACTAACAATGTGTTTCACGAGTTAAGGAGGTAGGACAGAAAAGAAATTGAAAGAAAATAGGAAAAATTAATATTTCAAAATAAAAGTTATATATTTGGAATCTGCAGAAAAAATGCTATTTGTGTCTAAGATTTCGTCAAAAATGACTCTGTGTAGCATATTGTAACGAGTGGCTAAGCACAGGCTTCTCCAAAAACTGGAAGAAATACCCAATTAGCTTTGGTTTTTCATTAACATAGCACAGGTTTGGAATTACCGAAGCAAACTCCAAAGCATACACATAGGATTATTGTTGACATGTGAGCATGTGACTCGGCCTGTTTAAATTCAAAAATATTGCCGCGCTTTTAGATTTAAATAACGCGTACGCGTTATATAACTAAATAACGCGTGTGCGTTATATCAATACTTAACGCGTACGCGTTATATAACTACATAACACGTACGCGTTATATAGTTACAAAACGCGCTTGCGTTATTCAAATCATAAAATACATGTTTAATACTTGAGAAAGAGGGGGTGTGGAAGTCAAGGGAATTTTTGTTTAATATTTGAGAAGGGGTGGGGAAGGGTCAAGGGAATCTATGGTTAATATTTAATAGGGGTGGGAAAGGGTCAAGGGCTTAGAAGGATGTTGGAAGCTTGAGTGGGGAGAGATGAAGGGAATGAGAACATGATGGGCTACAGGGGGTGAAGGGAAGTGGAGCTTGAGAGCACTATTAGGAGTAGAATAGGTTCTGAAGAGGTATAGGGTTAGAAGTTGAAAGTGAGACTTGAGTGACAAGGGGGAATGGATGGAGGCAAGGGGGATGTGAGAGAGAAATAAAGAATACAAGGGGGGGAGAGACATAGAGTGAGGGAGGGAGAGGGACAATGGGGAGGAATGGATTTGGAGGGAGTGAGAGATAGATGGGGATAGAACGAAATAAGAGATAGGAAGGGAGGGACAGAAAGTGTTGGTGGGAGACATGCAGAGAGTGGTGGCGATGGAGAGAGAGGGAGTGATGGAGAGATTGGGATAGGTTGAGGGAAAGATGAGGGAGGGATAGAAGGTGAGAGACAGGCGATGAGAGAGGGAGGGAGAGAAGGTAGGGTGAGGGATGGAGGGAGAAAGTTGGAGATAGATATGGATGGAGGGGGGATGGGTTTGAGAATGGAAAGTGACATAATGTGTGTGTATGTGTGTGTGTTTGAGAGAGAGAGAGAGAGAGAGAGAGAGAGAGATTGATGGTTGGGGAGAGAGAGACTAGAGGGAGTTGTGAGCATCATATTCTCGATCAGCATCATATTCTTCATCATCATCATCTTCATGACCATCATCCTCATCATCAACATCTTCATCATCATCACCATCATCATCATCATCATCATATTCCTCATCAAATCAACATCTCCATCATCATTATCATCATCATGATCATCATCTAAACATCACCATCACCATCATCATCAACATCACCATCATCATCAACATCTTCATCATCATCACCATCACCATCATCATCAAAATCTTCATCGTCATCACCATCACCATCACCATCACCATATTCATCATCATTGTCATCTCTAGGTTCGCCATCAACATCAACATCTCCATCATCATCATCTTCTTCATCATCATCATCTTCATCACCATCATCATCATCATCAACATCTTCATCATCATCACCATCATCATCATCATCATCATCTTCCTTGAATCAGATCAACATATCCATCATGTCACCATCATCTTCTTCATCATCATCTAAACATCACCATCACCATCACCATCATCATCATCATCTTCATCATCATTACTATCACCATCATCATCAACATCTTCATTGTCATCACCATCATCATCATCATCATTGGCATTTGTAGGTTCCTCATCAACATCTCCATCATTATCATCTTCTCCATCATCATCATCTTCATCACAATCATCATCAGCATCAACATCTTCATCATCATCACCATAATCATCATCACCATAATCATCATCATCATTGTCATCAGGTCAACATCTCCATCATCATCATCTTCTTCATCATCTTCACCATCATCATCATCATCATCATCTTCATCGCCATCTCCATCATCTTCAACATCTCCATCATCATCACCATCACCATCATCATCATCTTCATGACAATAAACATCTTCATCATCATTGTCATCTCCCCCTTCCTCATCAACATCTCCATCATCATCATCATCATCATCATCATCACCATCTGAACATCACCATCACCATCATCGTCAACATCTTCATCATCATCATCATCGTCATCATCATCATCATCATCAGCATCAGCATCATCATCAAAATCTTCATCGTCATCACCATCACCATCTTCATCATCATTGTCATCTCTAGGTTCCCCATCAACACATCTCCATCATCGTCATCTTCTTCATCATCATCATCTTCATCACCATCATCATCGTCATCTTCATCATCATCATCATCTTCATCACCATCATCATCGTCATCAACATCTTCATCATCATCACCATCATCATCATCATCATCATCTTCCTCATCAGATCAACATCTCCATCATGTCACCATCATCTTCATCTTCATCATCATCATCATCATCATCATCATCATTACCAACACCATCATCATCAACATCTTCATTGTCATCACCATCATCATTGGCATCTATAGGTTCCTCATCAACATCTCCATCATCGTCATCATTGGCATCTGCAGGTTCCTCATCAACATATCCATCATCGTCATTTTCTCCATCATCATCACCATCATCACCATCATGATCTTCTGAACATCATCATGATCATCATCTAAACATCACCATCACCATCATCGTCAACATCTTCATCATCATCGCCATCAGCATCATCATCAAAATCTTCATCGTCATCACCGTCACCATCTTCATCATCATTGTCATCTCTAGGTTCCCCATCAACACATCTCCACCATCATCATCTTCTTCATCATCATCATCTTCATCACCATCATCATCGTCATCAACATCTTCATCATCATCACCATCATCATCATCATCATCTTCCTCATCAGATCAACATCTCCATCATGTCACCATCATCTTCATCATCATCATCATCATCATCATTACCCGCACCATCATCATCAACATCTTCATCGTCATCACCATCATCATTGGCATCTGTAGGTTCCTCATCAACATCTCCATCATCATCATCATTGGCATCTGCAGGTTCCTCATCAACATATCCATCATTGTCATTTTCTCCATCATCATCACCATCATCACCATCATGATCTTCTGAACATCATCATGATCATCATCTAAACATCACCATCACCATCATCGTCAACATCTTCATCATCATCGCCATCAGCATCATCATCAAAATCTTCATCGTCATCACCATCACCATCACCATCACCATCTTCATCATCATTGTCATCTCTAGGTTCCCCATCAACACAACATCTCCATCATCATCATCTTCTTCATCATCATCATCTTCATCTCCATCATCGTCCTCATCAAGATCTTCATCATCATCACCATCATCACCATCATCATCATCATCTTCCTCATCAGATCAACATCTCCATCATGTCACCATCATCTTCATCATCATCATCATCACCATCATCATCAACATCTTCATCACCATCATCATCAACATCTTCATCATCATCACCATCATCTTCATCAACATTATCATCTTTATCATCTTCATCTGCATCATGATCATCTTCATTGTCATCACCCTCCTCCTCATCATCATCTTTATCATCTTCATCTACATCATGATCATCTTCATTGTCATCACCCTCCTCCTCCTCATCATCTTGTGCACTTATGCACTTAGGGATTAATGTTTAGAAGAGGGTCTAAAGGCCTTTATGGGGGAGGGGCTCTAGGAACAAGGTAAGACAGAGAGGGCAGGGGGGAGGGATAAAAGCGTAGAGGGTTAGTGATTAAGGGAGAAGAAGGGAGAGAGTGCTATAGGGAGGGATAATGACGAAGATAAAGAGAAGGTGGAGAGATGGAGAGTGGGGTGGTAGAGACATGGCTGAAGGGAGAGAAAGAAACATGAAAGAAACATGTAGGGAGAATGAGGGACAGATATTTAGAAAGAGATAGGGGGTATCTAGGGATTATTGGGAGAGAGCTAGGGGGTATTAAACCATACAAAACATTTGTTTTGTATGAAACCATATAAATTATTAGTTTTCTTTGATTTTGTTCGTTGCCCTAGCCGTGCACCTAACCTATTTATTGTGCTTGACTATATCGCGTTCGCGTTTTTTCACTACATATCGCACACGCGTTTTGTATTTATATAACGCGTACGCGTTTTGCAACTCCATAAATAATGGCCTGTTGCTGTCCGAGAGCAACTTCACTCTGTCCGAACGAAAACAATAATCCCGCGATTTTTCGAACAGCACGAGCCCGCGTCTGAAAATTTTCACATTCTACACCAACTCCATCATTTTTTTTTATGTAGGTGCAGCATTGAGGACATCTTTCATGGTTGCTCACTGTGGTGTTGGGTTATATGGCCATATTTGAAGAAAATAATTAGCAAGCTTGAAGAATCTCCAATTGAAGAACACCAAAGATAAGGCCTTTGAAAGATTCATTTTGCTTATATTTGAGGAGCACACAAGATAAGATATCAAGCTTCAAGACCAACAAGGAAGAACTTCCATTTGCTTATTATTGAAGAGCTTGTAATTGAGGAGCAACAAAAACAAACTATATTGAATTGATCATTGTGGTGATGGGGAATGCACGTAACCGAGTAAACAAATCAACAAGGAAGAAGAGATCTCAAGAAGTCATTGAAGAAGAGAAAGAAAAGAAAAGAATATACATGATGAATCGGAGGCTTTCTTTGGAAACTAATCCAAATCCAATTGTAGAGGATACCATGGTTCATCCTATTAATCCACGACAAGAGGGACCTTCAATTTCCACAATAGTTGTTGAACAAGCACCCCATGGAAGTAATCAAGAAGCAAAACATAGGTGCTCATTAGGGGATGTTTCAATTCCCACTTCAAGTCAAAGTGATAAGTTACCATCTCAAGATGAAGCTCACGAAGAAACACCCAATTTGCTATCCGGATGTGGTTATACAAGCGATGAAGTCAAAGAGGCGTTGGACATTTTGCCTACTGTTGAAGAAGAGAATGTTATCCACACCATCGATGAGGATGTTGGACTTCCACAAGGGGATGTTGGACTTCCACAGACCATGGATGAGGATGTTGGACTTCCACCATCCAACTACCAGGAAGAGAATGAAGGAAACCAAGCTACTACTGAAACGCCAGAGCGTCTTGGTGATGCGCTACATGGTACAATTCCAACCCCCTTACCTCCATTAGCAAGCACACGTCGAAGAACTCCGAAGCGTATACAAGTTGATGAAAGACTTATGAATTCCATTGAAGGTATGCTATCTAAACGTAGTATTGCTTATCAAACTCAACAGATACTTGATAAATATTTTGTTTCTAAATGTGATGGAGATAAATGTAGATTATTTTTATCATTGTTAAAATCTAGGAGCATGAATGTTGTTAGGAAAAAGTTAGGGATAAAGATGATAAAGAATTCTAAACCAAGTTCTCATATAGTTAAAAGCCTAGTAGATGCATTTAGTAAAATTGGTAAGAACACACATTCAAAGGACCGCAATGCTGCTCGTCGTGTGTTGTCACAATCAATTGCAGATAAGAACACCAGGGCCCTTCGTATTCTCAGGCCTACATCCGAACTAGTTAATTTGAATGTAAAAACCCTCCGTAGGTATTCTATTATAAGAGAACATCTTGACACAACCGATCAGACAGATTTTTGGGCCTTTGTTGGTCGGTTGCCACGTTGTGACATGAAGCTAGTTGATGCAGTAAAGGGACTAGTGCACAGTTTTTGGCATGATCACACAAGGCCTTCTTCAAACCGAAAGGATGTACTAAAACTAAGAAGGGGTTCAAAGGATCGTGAACCACATACTAAGCATCTTCTTGATATAACACAGACAGAGCTTTACGAGAAATTTAAGATTGAGCATAGACAATTGAACTTGGGGCAAAGATCTTTTGAGAAATGTAAGCCATGGTATGTTAGAATAAATACTCTTCGTAACACTTGTTGTTGTAGATACCATGTAGAATATGAATATTACTATGAAACATTTTTGTACATTCGTCGTGTGTTGCATACTAACATTGTGCAGGATTGCTCCATGACAATACCACCGACTTCATCAAGAGAATTCATTCATAGCATCATGTGCAATAGGCCCGAGGGGCAAACATACTATGCAAAATCTTGTTTGGATGGAACATGCTCCAACTGTGCTGGAATGGCATTATTGAGCCAATGTATGCACGAGAATGGAGACAGTGAATTTGGGAAAATGGTTACAGACATGAAAAGTTTCAAATATATCAACTATGAAATAGTCCCAGGGAAAGAAAGCAAAAAACTACAATTGGTGACATCTCAGGTATGCATTTATATCTATAAAATTATGTTGTAACGTTTACATTTCAATCCTTACTTACAACAAAAAATTGACATTGAGATCATTTTGTGTCACCGGGTACAAGTTAGTGACTTCATCAAGGAATTTATTGAAAAGACACATCAATATGTTCAGCATGTCCACGTGGCACGATGGCAGGATGAGAAGTTTAGAATATGCAGAGATACATTTCCCCTTGGTACTATACTTTTAGTTGTTGATTTTGCCGAGAACTACACTCTGCAACCTCAAAATGAGATCCAAAGTCAGTATTATCACTCTGAGCAGGTTTCCTTGATGGTCCATATCACATATAGGCATGGCCCAAATAGCACTGAAGAGCAAAGAGAAATTCTGAAGGAATATCACTTCTACATAAGTGATGATAGGTGCCACGACTTCCACTATGTACATCATTGCTTCATCATGTTCTATGATCACTTGAAGGGAAGGAACATACAGATGGACCGATACTGGATTTGGTCTGATGGGTGTGCTGGTCAGTTCAAAAATGCATGCATATTTCAGTGGTTGTGCTCATTGCATAAAAACTACAAAGTGCCACATATGTGGAACTATTTTGAGACTGGGCATGGTAAAGGAGAGCATGATGGAGCCGGAGCATGTGTCAAAACAAACCTACGAAGAGAGGAATTGAAAGTATCTACAGAATCTACTATTCTAAATGCTCAATCTATAGTCAGGTGGTGCACGTCAGTAATGGGAGAGGAATAAACTATGCGAGTAGAATCCACAAGAAAGAGACATGTGGAGAGATTTTTTTGGGAGGTGGTAGACATAGATCGTTCACATGCATGGGAATGCAAGACTGTGCCTGGGACTCGTGGCTTTCATTCGGTTCGAAGCTCTGATAACCCAGTATTTGAAATTTGGACCAGAAAACTCGCTTGTTTTTTCCCGCCTTGTTGTGATGGTGACTGGGATGGGTGTGAATCATTGGATTGGGTTGATGGATGGGATCGCATATCACTTCCACTTGATCAGTGTGCAATTGTTCAGTTAACTCCGTTGGAAGAAGACCAATCATCTATTTCTGCAGATTTTGATCATGTCTCAGACCTTGTACAACCCGGTATGATGCATTTCCTTAACATTTTTTGTTTGTTTACGTAGTCTTCAAATGCACATTAATGGCCTTGTATCGCACGAAAAATATTTTGATCATATACCTACAATCATATAATGCAGGGCACATATACGCAGTGGTTGCCTCAAAAGATACTGAATGGGGTGATGAATACTGGTTGGCACGCTGTATAGATGGAAAGCAAACCCTCATTGTGTCCATGACTGATGATGAAAACAACCACTTTCCAACTGGGTCTATGGTTGTTAAAGGTGAATACTTGACACGGGACAACAATGGAAGGAAGAAGGGTGGATATGTTTACAGGGATTACAAACCAGGTGCAAGTGTGTATCACTTTACCAACTTAATCATTGGCACAAACCTTCAGGTACGAAAAATGCCTAGTCGAAATACATCGAAGGTACGCTACTTCTTACCGGATACAGAGCACGAGAGACTAATGGAGACCATCAGTATAAGAGATGATCCGGAGGGCTTGGTTGTATGATAATAGGTGGGATCTAGCATGATGAGGTACGTTACATACTTTTAATACTATACTATTTATACTATTTGAAATTGAATATTGATATATGCTCAATTTTCACATGTATGTTTCATATGAATATGTCAATTTTGCATTCTTGATATGCCGAATTTACGTTTGCGTTGTTTATAAATATGCCAAAAGTTCTCTTGTATGTCAAGTTTATGAATATGCCATTTTTTACATATGATCAGTAAACCCTAAAATTATATTATGTTCATCATGTTGGTTATTGGCTTCACCCAACAAAATTAATTCAATTCATGCTCACTATATTAAACAATACACTTATATTAAATTTAATTCATGTCTTGTTAAATATTTCATAATGAATTAGCTAGTTGAGAGCACCACCTTAGACCAAGCCATCATCATCAACATCTTCATCATCATCACCATCATCATCATCATGGACCTGCAAAACCCTATTTTCCAAAGTGTCTAGGCAGGTTCGGGTTAGGAACACTAGCCATACTGTTGGGTATGTTATATCTCTTCACATGGTCGCTGCGTGTACAACACGATCCCTACGGCACTAGTGATTCGCCTGCGCCGGGCGCGTCCGGAGGGGGGGGTAGCCCGACAGGGCCCACCCCCTTCGTTTCGGACCGTTAGGTTCCGAAACGACACGGAGGGGGCCGTTAGGCCCCCGGAGTCCGCGCGGAGCGCAAAATTTTTTTTTGGGTTGCTTTTTGCTTTTTTGCGATTTTCGACCCATTGTACTCTATCTAATTCCGGTAAAAGGAATTAGGGTTGTAACCTAATTCGGGTAAACGAATTAGGGTTTTAGATGCTGCAGAATACCATTTATTGTATTGTACATGTAAAATAAACATATAATGAGAAAGGAGCTATGCGGCTCTAAGTTTGCTGGTTTTTTCCCGGTTAAGGGTTTCCAGGTGAAAATCTCTGTGTAGTGTGTGTGCCATTGTGTGTTTTTCTGTTAATGCTTAAGAATCATATAAGTTTGTACTTCACTGTTAAGGTTTAAAACTTACATTTGGTATCAGAGCATTTTTTGGGTTCAGAGGGACGCCTTTGTTTCCAAGGGTTTGGCTCGATCTTGGATTTATGATAAACCTGGTTTCAGTGGGAGCTTTGCAGCGGTGATTTATTTCTTTCTTTAAAGAATGGCGAGCAGTTCTAGATTCGAGATTGAGAAATTTAATGGTCAGAGATTTGAGCTATGGAAGCTCAAGATGGAAGATCTTCTGGTAGATAGAGAGCAGTGGAGCGCAGTAGATCCAGGTACCATGCCCTCTGGTGCGGTAAAAGAAGAATGGGAAAAGCTGGATAGAAAAACAAGGAGCACCATTCGTCTTTGCCTTGCAGATTCGGTATTGGTGAACGTATCTGGAGAAGACAGTGCAAAGAAGCTATGGGATAAACTGGGAAGTCTGTATCAGTCAAAGTCCCTGGTAAATAAGTTATTTCTACGAAAGAAATTGTACCTTCTGAGGATGACTGATGGAGACTCTGTATCAGAGCATCTAAACGCCTTCAATACTCTGGTAAGTCAGTTGACATCTGTTGGTATTACACTTGATGATGATGAAAAGTGTATTAGTCTGTTGTGCTCTTTGCCAGATTCATGGGATAATCTGGTCATAGCTATTGGGAGTAATGCAACCACGCTAAACTTCGATGATGTGGTTGCATCCCTACTATCGGAGGAAATGAGGCGGAGATCCATAGATAGTTCAGCCAAGGATGCCTTATCTGTAAGAGGTCACCCTGGAGACAGATCTAAAAATAAGTCTTCAGGTGGTAGATCTAAATCTAGAGGGAGATCTAAATCTCCAGGACCTTCTGTAAGAAAATGCTGGAAGTGCGGAAAAGCTAGGCATTACAAGAAGGATTGTAAATCGAAAATTACTGATAAAAGTAGAGGACCTAATGACGCTCCATCCGCAGATGGGAAAGAATCTACAGAGGAAGGAGGAGATGTGTATCTGGCATCTTCAAGTACACATGCAGAGCATGATTCGTGGTTGATTGACTCAGGTGCGTCTTATCATATGACTCCTCACAGGGAGTGGTTTTCTGAATACGAAAAGTATGATGGAGGAGATGTATTTCTGGGAGACAACTCGGTAGCGAAAATCATAGGTCGAGGAAAGGTCAAGCTACTGCTTAAAGATGGAAGGGTTAAAACTCTTCCCGGGGTTCTGCACATTCCAAAGTTGGCTAGAAACCTTATATCTGTAAGTAAAATGGATGATGCAGGTGTGAAAACTTTATTTGAAAAGAACACATGCAAGATGGTTCGAGAGTCATTGGTGCTGATGAGGGGAGTTCGGATTGGAACTCTATACAAGTTGTTGGGAAGCACCTTCAAAAATGGATGTAACAACACTATTGTTTCTGAGGGTAAAAATGAAGGAGATAGAGTCCTTACTGTCTCTAGTGAGAAGACATCGCTATGGCATCGAAGGCTGGGACATATTGGAGAAAAGGGTCTTCGACTATTACAAGGTAAAAGTATGGCTGAAGGCATGTCTGATTTCACATTAGATTTCGATTTCTGTGAACATTGCTTATATGGTAAACAGAATCGGGTACGATTCTCATCTGGTGTTGTAAGAGCTAAAGGAATCTTAGAATTAATACACAGTGATGTTTTTGGACCTGTGCCTGTTCCATCACTAGGTAAATCTGTGTATTATGTTTCATTCATAGATGATTTCTCAAGAAAAACTTGGATTTATTTCCTGCGTAAGAAATCTGAGGTTTTTAATAAATTCAAAGAATTTAAGGCTCTTGTAGAGAATCAAACTGAGAAGAAAATAAAAGTACTCAGAACAGATAACGGTGGAGAATTCTGTGAAAGTGAATTTGAGGAGTTCTGTAAAACGTGTGGAATAGCAAGGCAAAAGACTACTCCATACACACCTCAACAGAATGGGGTTGCGGAAAGGATGAACAGGACATTGATGGAAAAGGCAAGGAGTATGCTCAGTGGTGCAGGGCTAGCACAACAATTCTGGGCAGAAGCTGTTGACACTGCATGTTACCTAGTGAATAGGACACCCACATCAGCGTTGGTTGACAAGACACCTCATGAGGTTTGGACTGGTAAGAAACCCTCTCTCTCTCATCTCAGAGTGTTTGGGTGTGATGCTTTTGTACATGTTCCAAAGGAGAAAAGGAGCAAGTTGGATAATAAAGCGGAAAAATGTATCTTCATTGGTTACAAGGATGGAGTGAAAGGTTACAAGCTGTGGAACCCAGTAAAAAGGCAAACAGTTTACAGTCGAGATGTGATCTTCAGAGAAGTTGAAAGCACTTCCAAGATTGAGGATGTACCAAAGGAAAAGGATTCAGAGAAGCTACACTTTGATATCAAGGATGAAAGAGGTGACTCTTTTGAGGAACCAGATTCGTCTGAATCAGATGAGGAAGCAGAATCGTCTGAATCAGATGAAGAGGTGGATCCACAGACTCCGGTATTGAGGAGATCTGACCGAGAAAGAAGGCAAGTTGAAAGGTACAGTCCCCCTGATTTTCGTTCTAATTTTGTGTTATCTATTACTGATGATGATCCTAGAACTGCTAAAGAGGCAATGGATTCAGAAGATAGTAAACTATGGAAGAAGGCCATGATAGAAGAAATGGATGCCTTGGACAAAAATGAGGCATGGGATCTGGTTGAGTTGCCAGAAGGAAGAAAACCTATTGGAAGCAAATGGGTATTCAAGAAGAAGTTAAATGCAGCAGGTAAAGTGGAGAAGTACAAGGCTCGACTAGTTGCGAAAGGTTACTCCCAAATTGAGGGCATTGATTTTGGTGAGATTTTTTCACCTGTTGCAAAATTGACTTCTATTAGATTTCTTTTATCTATTTCTGCTGCTTTTGATCTTGAAGTAGAACAGATGGATGTAAAGACGGCTTTCCTACATGGAAATCTTAATGAAGAGATCTATATGAAGCAACCAGAACGGTTTGTGGTGAAAGGAAGAAAGGAGCTTGTCTGTAAGCTGAAAAAGTCTCTCTACGGTTTGAAACAATCTCCCAGAATGTGGTATCAAAAATTTGATACTTATATACTGGGACTTGGTTTCTCAAGAAGCAAAGCTGATCACTGTGTTTATTTTAAGCTAACGGGTGATCATTTTATTTATGTAATATTGTATGTTGATGATATGTTGCTAATTGGAAACAACAAGGAAATCATCAAGGATGTCAAGAATCAGCTGTCATCTGAATTTGACATGAAAGATCTTGGTGCTGCAAATTTCATCTTGGGCATGGAAATAAAAAGAGATCGTGAAAACAGGAAACTCTGGTTAAATCAGAGGAAATATGTTGAAACGATATTGAAGAGATTTAATATGCAGGAAAGCAAACCAGTGAAGGTGCCCATTCCTGTAGGTGTAAGGTTATCTGCAGAATAGTGTCCCACGACACAAGAAGAGGTAGAGGACATGTCTCATGTTCCCTATGCTAGTGCAGTTGGCAGTCTGATGTATGCCATGGTCTGTACTAGACCAGATATAGCCCATGCAGTGGGAGTTTTGAGTAGATACATGTCAAAACCAGGAAAGGAACATTGGACTGCAGTAAAAAGGGTCTTCAGGTATTTGCGTGGCACTACAGATTCTGCAATCTGCTACCAAGGAAGACCCGGTCTAAACAGAGAGATAAATATACAAGGATTTGCTGATGCTGACTGGGCTGGAGATCTTGATCACAGAAGATCTACAAGTGGCTACGTTTTTAATCTATTTGGAGGAGCAATCAGTTGGATGAGTAGAAGACAAGCTGTAGTTGCACTCTCAACTACAGAAGCTGAATACATGGCAGCTACCCATGCAAGTAAGGAAGCTGTATGGTTGCAAAGATTGTGTTCAGGTATTGTTTTTGTTCAGAATGCAGTAAAGATTGGCTGTGATAGCTCAAGTGCAATATTTCTAGCAAAGAACCCTGCTTATCACTCAAGGACAAAGCACATTGATGTGCAGTACCATTTCGTCAGAGACATGGTTGAACAAAACAAAGTGTTGCTGGAGAAGGTTGACACTTTGGTAAATGTTGCAGACTCTTTGACAAAGTCTGTGAGTACTCAGAAGTTCTCTTGGTGTAAAGAGAACATGGGCATTGTTGCCCTGAATTGTTGAAGTCATAAATTTCTCCTATATGTGAAGAGAACAACAAGTGGGAGAATGTTGGGTATGTTATATCTCTTCACATGGTCGCTGCGTGTACAACACGATCCCTACGGCACTAGTGATTCGCCTGCGCCGGGCGCGTCCGGAGGGGGGGGTAGCCCGACAGGGCCCACCCCCTTCGTTTCGGACCGTTAGGTTCCGAAACGACACGGAGGGGGCCGTTAGGCCCCCGGAGTCCGCGCGGAGCGCAAATTTTTTTTTTGGGTTGCTTTTTGCTTTTTTGCGATTTTCGACCCATTGTACTCTATCTAATTCCGGTAAAAGGAATTAGGGTTGTAACCTAATTCGGGTAAACTAATTAGGGTTTTAGATGCTGCAGAATACCATTTATTGTATTGTACATGTAAAATAAACATATAATGAGAAAGGAGCTATGCGGCTCTAAGTTTGCTGGTTTTTTCCCGGTTAAGGGTTTCCAGGTGAAAATCTCTGTGTAGTGTGTGTGCCATTGTGTGTTTTTCTGTTAATGCTTAAGAATCATATAAGTTTGTACTTCACTGTTAAGGTTTAAAACTTACACATACCCGCCCGGTGGATGATTTTCCAAAGTTGACCCCCGTGTGCAAAAATTGCACACTCCCACACTAAGAAAAACCCTAGTTTCCAAGATGGACCTGCAAGGTGACACATGGGCCACTGGGTAGGAGGGGAGGGGCACCCCTGGCACTAGCCCGGTGTGTTGAATCCAACGGAGTCGACGGTTCATCGATCCGAGCCACGGTCTTCATTCTATGGCTCGTCCCGTCTCACTACCAGAAGGCCTTCAGGGACACCTGCTGGATACCTACCGGGGGCATAGAACTCCAACCATGCAACAAAACCGGGTTCCGGGGAGTCCTGCAGGTGTGTCTAGACAGGTTCGGGCTAGGAACACTAGCCATACTTTCCCGGTGGATGATTTTCCAAAGTTGACCCATGTGTGCAAAAATTGCACACTCCCACACTGAGCAAAACCCTAGTTTACGAAATGAATGCACAATGAAGCCACTGAGACATGGGGAGACGAGGGAGAGGGCCCCCTAGAGGTAATCGCACGCCAGGAGACCAACGGAGTCGACGGTTCGTCGGTCCGACATCTGGTTTCCGAGTTATGTCGAGTTGCAAGTCGCATGAAAATGTCGTTCAGGGACACTTGGTGAATTTCCGTCCGGGAGCCAAAAAGCAAACGAAGCAGGAAGATTGCGTGTCGTTGGATCATGCAAGTGTGTGTGGGCAATGCCGACGTGGGAACACTGCCGGGAGCCATAAATCCATGATAGTAAATTAATTCATGACAAAAAAAACTGAATTATTCCTTTCAATGGATGTGGTTTTCAATTTCCTATGTTGTTAGGTCAATTTGGCACATTCATTGAAAGAAATTGTAGACATTAATGATGATTACAACAAGTGTGTTTGTTAAAACCTTGTGAAATAGAGCATCAAAAGACCTACATTGTAGGCCATATAATTGTGTTTGTTTACCTTTTGTTTGATGGACCATGCACAATAAGTAATAAAATAATTTTTGAAGTAGGTCATTTCATTTTTCTGATTTTTTCTTTGGTGGTGTTGAAAAAGACCATTGTTCTTATTGATGGGATTTCATGTGCTTATGATTCTTTGGATAATCTAGACACATACAAGGACACCATTATTAGACTAATTCATTATGAACAATTTAATATGAGTAATCTACATAAATGAATTGAAAAATTAACAAAAATAACAAACAACCCATATACCTTGGAATATAACACAAGAGTGACCATGTTAGGCAATCTTACTTATCTACTTACCTATGGTCATTTAAGTAGACCATTTGGATCATGTCTATTACTAATGATCTCCATTAACTTTTCATGTTCACAATGAGGCTTGAAGTATCATACCTTTGATGGGTGCTTCCTTGGCATTGTTTGTAGTTTGAGGTTTGTATCGAAAACTAAGTTTGTAAAGTGGTATATAGATTCACCTAGTCTAATCTTGAAATACATAACCAACCTTCTTCCATGTTTGGTCATCCAGTGTTAGATATTATCCTTTAATAACCATCAAACTGATTACAAGTTGATCACCATTGTCATCTATTAGTGAGACATGAGGGTTTGGCTCACCTTTAAGGAACATGCCAACAAATAGTGAGTGCCCCATTCATTATCTTTCAAGGAAACCATTGCATATATGTTCATTTTAAAAAACATCAGGTTTAATGTGTGAGTCCACTAAATAGACAAAATGTAATGTATTCATGCTAGTTGATAAGATTTAATCTCATATTCCCTAAACTTGGTTGTACAAGATTTGAGACATGATCATAATGTGGTGAAATGGTTGAGGGTCAGTGCAAGCTAATGAGGGTCACTTTTGGCACGTTAGATGCAATAGAAAACTGAAAAAGCAGGCATCCCTCAACTTACTTGGATTTTTTGATTTACTTACGGAAAATATCTTGCATTGAGTAAAAAAGATGAAATGTAGGAAATTGAATCACGTTTCTGAATATATAACTTTTATGTATTGAAAATTTGCATAGCTATGTCAAGTTTCAGTTTTCCTAACAGACACGTTTTATTTTTCAGGCAAATGATAAGGTATATGTTTTTGTGGGTAGAGCCTTTGAGGGCCTAAATGATGGAATCAAGCTACAAAAATCGGCATGCATGTAGAGAACACATAGCACTTGTGCGCCATTATTTTTCGAAAATTAAATTAGTAATTTTATAATTTTTTTATAATTGTCTAAGTGATCAAACCTCAAAAATAGTACATCTTTTGTGGGTAGAGCCTTTGAAGGTCTTAATGCAAAATTCTTGAAATGGGTTTTTCATAGAACATGGAGGTTAGTGTCCTCTTGTGCACCATACAATTTTTTTTTGAAATGATTGAGAATTGAAAAAGTTATGGAAGAAACACTAACAATGTGTTTCACGAGTTAAGGAGGTAGGACAGAAAAGAAATTGAAAGAAAATAGGAAAAATTAATATTTCAAAATAAAAGTTACATATTTGGAATCTGCAGAAAAAATGCTATTTGTGTCTAAGATTTCGTCAAAAATGACTCTGTGTAGCATATTGTAACGAGTGGCTAAGCACAGGCTTCTCCAGAAACTGGAAGAAATACCCAATTAGCTTTGGTTTTTCATTAACATAGCACAGGTTTGGAATTACCGAAGCAAACTCCAAAGCATACACATAGGATTATTGTTGACATGTGAGCATGTGACTCGGCCTGTTTAAATTCAAAAATATTGCCGCGCTTTTAGATTTAAATAACGCGTACGCGTTATATAACTAAATAACGCGTGCGCGTTATATCAATAATTAACGCGTACGCGTTATATAACTACATAACACGTACGCGTTATATAGTTACAAAACGCGCTCGCGTTATTCAAATCATAAAATACATGTTTAATACTTGAGAAAGAGGGGGTGTAGAAGTCAAGGGAAATTTTGTTTAATATTTGAGAAGGGGTGGGGAAGGGTCAAGGGAATCTATGGTTAATATTTAATAGGGGTGGGGAAGGGTCAAGGGAATCTATGGTTAATATTTAATAGGGGTGGGAAAGGGTCAAGGGCTTAGAAGGATGTTGGAAGCTTGAGTGGGGAGAGATGAAGGGAATGAGAACATGATGGGCTACAGGGGGTGAAGGGAAGTGGAGCTTGAGAGCACTATTAGGAGTAGAATAGGTTCTGAAGACGTATAGGGTTAGAAGTTGAAAGTGAGACTTGAGTGACAAGGGGGAATGGATGGAGGCAAGGGGGATGTGAGAGAGAAATAAAGAATACAAGGGGGGGAGAGACATAGAGCGAGGGAGGGAGAGGGACAATGGGGAGGAATGGATTTGGAGGGAGTGAGAGATAGATGGGGATAGAACGAAATAAGAGATAGGAAGGGAGGGACAGAAAGTGTTGGTGGGAGACATGCAGATATTGGTGGCGATGGAGAGAGAGGGAGTGATGGAGAGATTGGGATAGGTTGAGGGAAAGATGAGGGAGGGATAGAAGGTGAGAGACAGGCGATGAGAGAGGGAGGGAGAGAAGGTAGGGTGAGGGATGGAGGGAGAAAGTTGGAGATAGATATGGATGGAGGGGGTATGGGTTTGAGAATGGAAAGTGACATAATGTGTGTGTATGTGTGTGTGTTTGAGAGAGAGAGAGAGACTGAGAGAGAGAGAGAGAGAGAGAGATTGATGGTTGGGGAGAGAGAGACTAGAGGGAGTTGTGCGCATCATATTCTCCATCAGCATCATATTCTTCATCATCATCATCTTCATGACCATCATCCTCATCATCAACATCTTCATCATCATCACCATCATCATCATCATCATCATATTCCTCATCAAATCAACATCTCCATCATCATTATCATCATCATGATCATCATCTAAACATCACCATCACCATCATCATCAACATCTTCATCATCATCACCATCACCATCATCATCAAAATCTTCATCGTCATCACCATCACCATCACCATCACCATATTCATCATCATTGTCATCTCTAGGTTCCCCATCAACATCAACATCTCCATCATCATCATCTTCTTCATCATCATCATCTTCATCACCATCATCATCATCATCAACATCTTCATCATCATCACCATCATCATCATCATCATTATCTTCCTTGAATCAGATCAACATATCCATCATGTCACCATCATCTTCTGAACATCATCATCTAAACATCACCATCACCATCACCATCATCATCATCATCTTCATCATCATTACCATCACCATCATCATCAGCATCTTCATTGTCATCACCATCATCATCATCATCATCATTGGCATTTGTAGGTTCCTCATCAACATCTCTATCATTATCATCTTCTCCATCATCATCATCTTCATCACCATCATCATCAGCATCAACATCTTCATCATCATCACCATAATCATCATCTTCATCGTCATCAGGTCAACATCTCCATCATCATCATCTTCTTCATCATCTTCACCATCATCATCATCATCATCTTCATCGCCATCTCCATCATCTCCATCATCTCCATCATCATCACCATCACCATCATCATCATCTTCATGACCATAAACATCTTCATCATCATTGTCATCTCCCCCTTCCTCATCAACATCTCCATCATCATCATCATCATCATCATCATCACCATCTGAACATCACCATCACCATCATCGTCAACATCTTCATCATCATCATCATCATCATCATCATCAGCATCAGCATCAGCATCATCATCAAAATCTTCATCGTCATCACCATCACCATCTTCATCATCATTGTCATCTCTAGGTTCCCCATCAACACATCTCCATCATCGTCATCTTCTTCATCATCATCATCTTCATCACCATCATCATCGTCATCTTCTTCATCATCATCATCTTCATCACCATCATCATCGTCATCAACATCTTCATCATCATCACCATCATCATCATCATCATCTTCCTCATCAGATCAACATCTCCATCATGTCACCATCATCTTCATCTTCATCATCATCATCATCATCATCATCATCATTACCAACACCATCATCATCAACATCTTCATCGTCATCACCATCATCATTGGCATCTGTAGGTTCCTCATCAACATCTCCATCATCGTCATCATTGGCATCTGCAGGTTCCTCATCAACATATCCATCATCGTCATTTTCTACATCATCATCACCATCATCACCATCATGATCTTCTGAACATCATCATGATCATCATCTAAACATCACCATCACCATCATCGTCAACATCTTCATCATCATCGCCATCAGCATCATCATCAAAATCTTCATCGTCATCACCGTCACCATCTTCATCATCATTGTCATCTCTAGGTTCCCCATCAACACATCTCCATCATCATCATCTTCTTCATCATCATCATCTTCATCACCATCATCATCGTCATCAACATCTTCATCATCATCACCATCATCATCATCATCATCTTCCTCATCAGATCAACATCTCCATCATGTCACCATCATCTTCATCATCATCATCATCATCATCATCATCATTACCAGCACCATCATCATCAACATCTTCATCGTCATCACCATCATCATTGGCATCTGTAGGTTTCTCATCAACATCTCCATCATCATCATCATTGGCATCTGCAGGTTCCTCATCAACATATCCATCATTGTCATTTTCTCCATCATCATCACCATCATCACCATCATGATCTTCTGAACATCATCATGATCATCATCTAAACATCACCATCACCATCATCGTCAACATCTTCATCATCATCGCCATCAGCATCATCATCAAAATCTTCATCGTCATCACCATCACCATCACCATCTTCATCATCATTGTCATCTGTAGGTTCCCCATCAACACAACATCTCCATCATCATCATCTTCTTCATCATCATCATCTTCATCTCCATCATCGTCCTCATCAACATCTTCATCATCATCACCATCATCACCATCATCATCATCATCTTCCTCATCAGATCAACATCTCCATCATGTCACCATCATCTTCATCATCATCATCATCATCATCACCATCATCATCAACATCTTCATCACCATCATCATCAACATCTTCATCATCATTACCATCATCTTCATCAACATTATCATCATTATCATCTTCATCTGCATCATGATCATCTTCATTGTCATCACCCTCCTCCTCCTCATCATCTTTATCATCTTCATCTACATCATGATCATCTTCATTGTCATCACCCTCCTCCTCCTCATCATCTTGTGCACTTATTCACTTAGGGATTAATGTTTAGAAGAGGGTCTAAAGGCCTTTATGGGGGAGGGGCTCTAGGAACAAGGTAAGACAGAGAGGGCATGGGGGAGGGATAAAGGCGTAGAGGGTTAGTGATTAAGGGAGAAGAAGGGAGAGAGTGCTATAGGGAGGGATAATGACGAAGATAAAGAGAAGGTGGAGAGATGGAGAGTGGGGTGGTAGAGACATGGCTGAAGGGAGAGAAAGAAACATGAAAGAAACATGTAGGGAGAATGAGGGACAGATATTTAGAAAGAGATAGGGGGTATCTAGGGATTATTGGGAGAGAGCTAGGAGGTATTAAACCATACAAAACATTTGTTTTGTATGCAATCATATAAATTATTAATTTTCTTTGATTTTGTTCGTTGCCCTAGCCGTGCACCTAACCTATTAATTGTGCTTGACTATATCGCGTTCGCGTTTTTGCACTACATATCGCGCACGCGTTTTGTATTTATATAACGCGTACGCATTTTTGAACTCCAGAAATAATGGCCTGTTGCTGTCCGAGAGCAACTTCACTCTGTCCGAACGAAAGCAACAATCCCGCGATTTTTCGAACAGCACGAGCCCGCGTCTGAAAATTTTCACATTCTACACCAACTCCATCATTTTTTTTTATGCAGGTGCAGCATTGAGGACATCTTTCATGGTTGCTCACTGTGGTGTTGGATTATATGGCCATATTTGAAGAAAATAATTAGCAAGCTTGAAGAATCTCCAATTGAAGAACACCAAAGATAAGGCCTTTGAAAGATTCATTTTGCTTATATTTGAGGAGCACACAAGATAAGATATCAAGCTTCAAGACCAACAAGGAAGAACTTCCATTTGCTTATTGTTGAAGAGCTTGTAATTGAGGAGCAACAAAAACAAACTATATTGAATTGATCATTGTGGTGATGGGGAATGCACGTAACCGAGTAAACAAATCAACAAGGAAGAAGAGATCTCAAGAAGTCATTGAAGAAGAGAAAGAAAAGATAAGAATATACATGATGAATCGGAGGCTTTCTTTGGAAACTAATCCAAATCCAATTGTAGAGGATACCATGGTTCATCCTATTAATCCACGACAAGAGGGACCTTCAATTTCCACAATAGTTGTTGAACAAGCACCCCATGGAAGTAATCAAGAAGCAAAACGTAGGTGCTCATTAGGGGATGTTTCAATTCCCACTTCAAGTCAAAGTGATAAGTTACCATATCAAGATGAAGCTCACGAAGAAACACCCAATGTGCTATCCGGATGTGGTTATACAAGCGATGAAGTCAGAGAGGCGTTGGACATTTTGCCTACTGTTGAAGAAGAGAATGTTATCCACACCATCGATGAGGATGTTGGACTTCCACAAGGGGATGTTGGACTTCCACAGACCATGGATGAGGATGTTGGACTTCCACCATCCAACTACCAGGAAGAGAATGAAGGACACCAAGCTACTACTGAAACGCCAGAGCGTCTTGGTGATGCGCTACATGGTACAATTCCAACCCCCTTACCTCCATTAGCAAGCACACGTCGAAGAACTCCGAAGCGTATACAAGTTGATGAAAGACTTATGAATTCCATTGAAGGTACGCTATCTAAACGTAGTATTGCTTATCAAACTCAACAGATACTTGATAAATATTTTGTTTCTAAATGTGATGGAGATAAATGTAGATTATTTTTATCATTGTTAAAATCTAGGAGCATGAATGTTGTTAGGAAAAAGTTAGGGATAAAGATGATAAACAATTCTGAACCAAGTTCTCATATAGTTAAAAGCCTAGTAGATGCATTTGGTAAAATTGGTAAGAACACACGTTCAAAGGACCGCAATGCTGCTCGTCGTGTGTTGTCACAATCAATTGCAGATAAGAACACCAGGGCCCTTCGTATTCTCAGGCCTACATCCGAACTAGTTAATTTGAATGTAAAAACCCTCCGTAGGTATTCTATTAGAAGAGAACATCTTGACACAACCGATCAAACAGATTTTTGGGCCTTTGTTGGTCGGTTGCCACGTCGTGACATGAAGCTAGTTGATGCAGTAAAGGGACAAGTGCATAGTTTTTGGCATGATCACACAAGGCCTTCTTCAAACCGAAAGGATGTACTAAAACTAAGAAGGGGTTCAAAGGATCGTGAACCACATACTAAGCATCTTCTTGATATAACACAGACAGAGCTTTACGAGAAATTGAAGATTGAGCATAGACAATTGAACTTGGGGCAAAGATCTTTTGAGAAATGTAAGCCATGGTATGTTAGAATAAATACTCTTCGTAACACTTGTTGTTGTAGATACCATGTAGAATATGAATATTACTATGAAACATTTTTGTACATTCGTCGTGTGTTGCATACTAACATTGTGCAGGATTGCTCCATGACAATACCACCGACTTCATCAAGAGAATTCATTCATAGCATCATGTGCAATAGGCCCGAGGGGCAAACATACTATGCAAAATCTTGTTTGGATGGAACATGCTCCAACTGTGCTGGAATGGCATTATTGAGCCAATGTATGCACGAGAATGGAGACAGTGAATTTGGGAAAATGGTTACAGACATGAAAAGTTTCAAATATATCAACTATGAAATAGTCCCAGGGAAAGAAAGCAAAAAAATACAATTGGTGACATCTCAGGTATGCATTTATATCTATAAAATTATGTTGTAACGGTTACATTTCAATCCTTACTTACAACAAAAAACTGACATTGAGATCATTTTGTGTCACCAGGTACAAGTTAGTGACTTCATCAAGGAATTTATTGAAAAGACACATCAATATGTTCAGCATGTCCACGTGGCACGATGGCAGGATGAAAAGTTTAGAATATGTAGAGATACATTTCCCCTTGGTACTATACTTTCAGTTGTTGATTTTTCCGAGAACTACACTCTGCAACCTCAAAATGAGATCCAAAGTCAGTATTATCACTCTGAGCAGGTTTCCTTGATGGTCCATATCACATATAGGCATGGCCCAAATAGCACTGAAGAGCAAAGAGAAATTCTGAAGGAATATCACTTGTACATAAGTGATGATAGGTGCCACGACTTCCACTATGTACGTCATTGCTTCATCATGTTCTATGATCACTTGAAGGGAAGGAACATACAGATAGACCGACACTGGATTTGGTCTGATGGGTGTGCTGGTCAGTTCAAAAATGCACGCATATTTCAGTGGTTGTGTTCATTGCATAAAAACTACAAAGTGCCACATATGTGGAACTATTTTGAGACTGGGCATGGTAAAGGAGAGCGTGATGGAGCCGGAGCATGTGTCAAAACAGCCCTACGAAGAGAGGAATTGAAAGTATCTACAGAATCTACTATTCTAAATGCTCAATCTATAGTCAGGTGGTGCACGTCAGTAATGGGAGAGGAATCAACTATGCGAGTAGAATCCACAAGAAAGAGACATGTGGAGAGATTTTTTTGGGAGGTGGTAGACATAGATCGTTCACATGCATGGGAATGCAAGACTGTGCCTGGGACTCGTGGCTTTCATTCGGTTCGAAGCTCTGATAACCCAGTATTTGAAATTTGGACCAGAAAACTCGCTTGTTTTTGCCCGCCTTGTTGTGATGGTGACTGGGATGGGTGTGAATCATTGGATTGGGTTGATGGATGGGATCGCATATCACTTCCACTTGATCAGCGTGCAATTGTTGAGTTAACTCCGTTGGAAGAAGACCAATCATCTATTTCTGCAGATTTTGATCATGTCTCAGACCTTGTACAACCCGGTATGATGCATTTCCTTAACATTTTTTGTTTGTTTACGTAGTCTTCAAATGCACATTAATGGCCTTGTATCGCACGAAAAATATTTTGATCATATACCTACAATCATATAATGCAGGGCACATATACGCAGTGGTTGCCTCAAAAGATACTGAATGGGGTGATGAATACTGGTTGGCACGCTGTATAGATGGAAAGCAAACTCTCATTGTGTCCATGACTGACGATGAAAACAACCACTTTCCAACTGGGTCTATGGTTGTTAAAGGTGAATACTTGACACGGGACAACAATGGAAGAAAGAAGGGTGGATATGTTTACAAGGATTACAAACCAGGTGCAAGTGTATATCACTTTACCAACTTAATCATTGGCACAAACCTTCAGGTACGAACAATGCCTAGTCGAAATACATCGAAGGTACGCTACTTCTTACCGGATACAGAGCACGAGAGACTAATGGAGACCATCAGTATAAGAGATGATCCGGAGGGCTTGGTTGTATGATAATAGGTGGGATCTAGCATGATGAGGTACGTTACATACTTTTAATACTATACTATTTTCACTATTTGTAATTGAATATTGATATATGCTCAATTTTCACATGTATGTTTCATATGAATATGTCAATTTTGCGTTCTTGATATGCCAAATTTACAAGAGATGGATTAAAATTATATTATGTTCATATGATCAGTAAACCATATATTAATCATGTTTGAGGGGTTGCTTAGCTAACTTTAAGGGCATTTAAGCTCTATGTTAAGCCCAACTAAATCCTTATGAATCACTAGACAATCGAATTGGTTCCTTGAGTAATTCAAATTTCTTTATGTAAAACCATTTTTCATTCATTTTAGTATGAAATCAAGTTTTTAGTATTTTTTTCTCTTTACTGGCTCTATTCTAGTTTCCTTTGAAAAATTGCTCAAAGTATTGTTGTTCTTAGTTTTATGAACCTATTTGTGATCTCTTTCATGTGATCATAAGATTTTACACATCACTGCCATAACCACTAGACAATTGTACACTATACAACTATGAAAGTCTCTCTTAATCTAGCGACAACCACCTTTTACCCATTTCTATAGAATTTATTTTCTTTAATAATTTTCTAATCCAAATTTTAATAGCTATTACATTTTCACTATACAACTATGAAAGTCTCTAGTGACAACCACCTTTTACCCATTTTTATTATACATCTCTAAGTTATCCACACAAAAACACACACATATATATATAATAATTATTGTGTATTCATAGTCAAAACTAAAAAATATATGGATTAAAGTTGATAAACATTAAACTAAAATTATAATAATTGTGTTTTTTAATCCATTTTTTACATATGATCAGTAAACCCTAAAATTATATTATGTTCATCATGTTGGTTATTGGCTTCAGCCAACAAAATTAATTCAATTCATGCTCACTATATTAAACAATACACTTATATTAAATTTAATTCATGTCTTGTTAAATATTTCATAATGAATTAGCTAGTTGAGAGCACCACCTTAGACCAAGCCATCATCATCAACATCTTCATCATCATCACCATCATCATCATCATGGACCTGCAAAACCCTAGTTTCCAAAGTGTCTAGGCAGGTTCGGGCTAGGAACACTAGCCATACCCGCCCGGTGGATGATTTTCCAAAGTTGACCCCCGTGTGCAAAAATTGCACACTCCCACACTGAGCAAAACCCTAGTTTCAAAGATGGAAATGCAAGGTGACACATGGGCCACCGAGTAGGAGGGGAGGGGCACCCCTGGCACTATCCCGGTGTGCTGAATCCAACGGAGTCGACAGTTCGTCAATCCGAGCCACGGTCTTCATTCTATGGCTCGTCCCGTCTCACTACCAGAAGGCCTTCAGGGACACCTGCTGGATACCTACCGGGGGCATAGAACTCCAACCATGCAACAAAACCGGGTTCCGGGGAGACCTGCAGGTGTGTCTAGACAGGTTCGGGCTAGGAACACTAGCCATACTTGCCCGGTGGATGATTTTCCAAAGTTGACCCCCGTGTGCAAAAATTGCACACTCCCACACTGAGCAAAACCCTAGTTTCCAAGATGGACATGCAAGGTGACACATGGGCCACCGGGTAGGAGGGGAGGGGCATCCCTGGCACTATCCCGGTGTGCTGAATCCAACAGAGTCGACGGTTCGTCGATCCGAGCCACGGTCTTCATTCTATGGCTCGTCCCGTCTCACTACCAGAAGGCCTTCAGGGACACCTGCTGGATACCTACCGGGGGCATAGAACTCCAACCATGCAACAAAACCGGGTTTCGGGGAGTCCTGCAGGTGTGTCTAGATAGGTTCGGGCTAGGAACACTAGCCATACTTGCCCGGTGGATGATTTTCCAAAGTTGACCCCTGTGTGCAAAAATTGCACACTCCCACACTGAGCAAAACCCTAGTTTACGAAATGAATGCACAATGAAGCCACTAGGCCATGGGGAGACGAGGGAGAGGGCCCCCTAGAGGTAATCGCACGCTAGGAGACCAATGGAGTCGACGGTTCGTCGGTCCGACGTCCGGTTTCCGAGTTATGTCGAGTTGCAAGTCGCATGAAAATGCCGTTCAGGGACACTTGGTGAATTTCCGTCCGGGAGCCAAAAAGCAAACGAAGCAGGAAGATTGCGTGCCGTTGGCTCCAGCAAGTGTGTGTGGGCAATGCCGACGTGGGAACACTGCCGGGAGCCATAAATCCATGATAGTAAATTAATTCATGACAAAAAAAACTGAATTATTCCTTTCAATGGATGTGGTTTTCAATTTCCTATGTTGTTAGGTCAATTTGGCACATTCATTGAAAGAAATTGTAGACTTTAATGATGATCACAACAAGTGTGTTTGTTAAAACCTTGTGAAATAGAGCATCAAAAGACCTACATTGTAGGCCATATAATTGTGTTTGTTTACCTTTTGTTTGATGGACCATGCACAATAAGTAATAAAATAATTTTTGAAGTAGGTCATTTCATTTTTCTGATTTTTTCTTTGGTGGTGTTGAAAAAGACCATTGTTCTTATTGATGGGATTTCATGTGCTTATGATTCTTTGGATAATCTGGACACATACAAGGACACCATTATTAGACTAATTCATTATAAACAATTTAATATGAGTAATCTACATAAATGAATTGAAAAATTAACAAAAATAACAAACAACCCATATACCTTGGAATATAACACAAGAGTGACCATGTTAGGCAATCTTACTTATCTACTTACCTATGGTCATCTAAGTAGACCATTTGGATCATGTCTATTACTAATGATCTCCATTAACTTTTCATGTTCACAATGAGGCTTGAAGTATCATACCTTTGATGGGTGCTTCCTTGGCATTGTTTGTAGTTTGAGGTTTGTATCGAAAACTAAGTTTGTAAAGTGGTATATAGATTCACCTAGTCTAATCTTGAAATACATAACCAACCTTCTTCCATGTTTGGTCATCCAGTGTTAGATATTATCCTTTAATAACCATCAAACTGATTACAAGTTGATCACCATTGTCATCTATTAGTGAGACATGAGGGTTTGGTTCGCCTTTAAGGAACATGCCAACAAATAGTGAGTGCCCCATTAATTATCTTTTAGGGAAACCATTGCATATATGTTCATTTTAAAAAACATCAGTTCCAACGTGTGAGTCCACTAAATAGACAAAATGTAATGTATTCATGCTAGTTGATAAGATTTAATCTCATATTCACAAAACTTGGTTGTACAAGATTTGAGACATGATCATAATGTGGTGAAATGGTTGATTAGTCCTCATCCAACTAGGATAATTCAATATTTATACCTAGAATAATGGCGAGTGATAGAATTTTCTTGTTCATATTTCTACTATAACATTGTTTGAGTTTCAAACTAAATGAAATCCACAAATTCCATGCATTATTCTATGTGTTTGATCTACATCAACCACCTCCCAAAAATATCTCGTCTTCTTGTTCCATCTACAATTATTGAAGAACACCATTCAACAATAGATTTTGTGTAACTAATGAGAGAATTTCTCATAAACTTCCATTTTTACCTACAGAATATAATTTTTACCTACACAACATCTCGATCATGATCCCCTTTCCCACACTCAGTTTCAAAAGTCCTGTAAAGGCAACCTTTACATTTACATTTGCATTAACATGACAACCAAGTCTCAAAAATGAGATTGATGGTGTTTATTCTCATGCAATGTATACAGTTAGGATTAAGACAACTGTATAAATCTATGGAATTATAAATGGAGATATTAATCCAAAAGGAAGCCAATGTTGGCCTTGCCAATCTTTTCTTCCGAATGCAAACGAAATATTAGATTCCATTTTGCTATGTTTCCATGTAAAATATATTTGAAAAAAAACATATATTTGGATTATATGGAAATCCTTCTTACCTTTGACATTGTTTGGGATCTGCAGGATGGGAATGAAGTATTTTTTAGGGATTAAGAGGAGTATTCAATTACGCAAACTTATGAATGCCTATTGTGACAAGCAATCCATTGATTTCAACTCCATCAAATTTCTGTTTGATGGATGATGTTTGCAAGGTGAGCAAGTTTAACCCACCAATGCGAGATTGCATGCAATTACACTGAGCAAAACCCTAGTTTAGGAAATGAATGCACAATGAAGCCACTGGGCCATGGGGAGACGAGGGAGAGGGCCCCCTAGAGGTAATCGCATGCCAGGAGACCAACGGAGTCGACGGTTCGTCGGTCCGACGTCCGGTTTCCGAGTTATGTCGAGTTGCAAGTCGCATGAAAATGCCGTTCAGGGACACTTGGTGAATTTCCGTCCGGGAGCCAAAAAGAAAACGGAGCAGGAAGATTGTGTGCCGTTGGCTCCCGCAAGTGTGTGTGGGAAATGCCGATGTGGGAACACTGCCAACACTGGCTCGGGGGAGGTTTTTGCAGAGTTGACCTACCAATGCGAGATTGCATGCAATTACACTGAGCAAAACCCTAGTTTACGAAATGAATGCACAATGAAGCCACTGGGCCATGGGGAGATGAGGGAGAGGGCCCCCTAGAGGTAATCGCATGCCAGGAGACCAACGGAGTCGACGGTTCGTCGGTCCGACGTCCGGTTTCCGAGTTACGTCGAGTTGCAAGTCGCATGAAAATGCCGTTCAGGGACACTTGGTGAATTTCCGTCCGGGAGCCAAAAAGCAAACGGAGCAGGAAGATTGCGTGCCGTTGGCTCCCGCAAGTGTGTGTGGGCAATGCCGACGTGGGAACACTGCCAACACTGGCTCGGGGGAGGTTTTTGCAGAGTTGACCTACCAATGCGAGATTGCATGCAATTACACTGAGCAAAACCCTAGTTTATGAAATGAATGCACAATGAAGCCACTGGGCCATGGGGAGACGAGGGAGAGGGCCCCCTAGAGGTAATCGCATGCCAGGAGACCAACGGAGTCGACGGTTCGTCGTTCCGACGTCCGATTTCCGAGTTACGTCGAGTTGCAAGTCGCATGAAAATGTCGTTCAGGGACACTTGGTGAATTTCCGTCCGGGAGCCAAAAAGCAAACGGAGCAGGAAGATTGCATGCCGTTGGCTCCCGCAAGTGTGTGTGGGCAATGCCGACGTGGGAACACTGCCAACACTGGCTCGGGGGAGGTTTTTGCAGAGTTGACCTACCAATGCGAGATTGCATGCAATTACACTGAGCAAAACCCTAGTTTACGAAATGAATGCACAATGAAGCTACTGGGCCATGGGGAGACGAGGGAGAGGGCCCCCTAGAGGTAATCGCACGCCAGGAGACCAACGGAGTCGACGGTTCATCGGTCCGACGTCCGGTTTCCGAGTTATGTCGAGTTGCAAGTCGCATGAAAATGCCGTTCAGGGACACTTGGTGAATTTCCGTCCGGGAGCCAAAAAGCAAACGGAGCAGGAAGATTGCGTGCCGTTGGCTCCCACAAGTGTGTGTGGGAAATGCCGACGTGGGAACACTGCCAACACTGGCTCGGGGGAGGTTTTTGCAGAGTTGACCCACCAATGCGAGATTGCATGCAATTAAACTGAGCAAAACCCTAGTTTACGAAATGAATGCACAATGAAGCCGCTGGGCCATGGGGAGACGAGGGAGAGGGCCCCTAGAGGTAATCGCACGCCAGGAGACCAACGGAGTCGACGGTTCGTCGGTCCGAAGTCCGGTTTCCGAGTTATGTCGAGTTGTAAGTCGCATGAAAATGCCGTTCAGGGACACTTGGTGAATTTCCGCCCATTTTATAATTTAAGCCACTTTTAAATATTTGAACTTCCATATTATTTTTGAAAGAGTATAATATTTCAAAACTCCTAAAGAGACAAAAACACATGATCAAAACTCCTAAGGCTGCAATTTAGAGTAGCAATAATGGGGGTGATGGAGTTGAATTTGATCCTATGGAAGATAATGATACTAATATTATTGAGAATAAAGGGATAATAGGTTGATCCATGACACCTTTGTTTGCATGGATGAGGATGCACCTATGTATGAGACCTATGATAATATTCATGATGTACATCTTATTGATAAGGCACACAAAGGCCTATACAAGAGATCAAAGATGAGTCACTTTGTCTACTAATTTGATGTTGATAAAATTGAAGGTATTGAATGACATTTCAAACAATGGTATGACAAAGATCCTAATGTATACACAAGGTTAATATATAAGGTGCCCCATAAGGTTCTTTGTCATATCCCTATAATTATAGGTTTTTGATGATTGTTTAGGTTAAAAAACATAGCACATTATATGGATTATCATGTACAAAGATAAGTGAAGATGGTATTATATGAGTGGCTACAAATGGTTCTCAATTTACGATCATCAAGAAAATATTACCCATTTTTAAAGAAGAACCTCATAATGTTAGACTTTCATTGGTAGTTGATGGCAATGGGTGTGCATGAGTGAGTTCGTTGAAACCTTGAAAACATTGTATTGCATTTAGTTTGATTAAATTACACATCAACACATTAGATTGACACAAGTACATGTATCCAAAAGTACATATATATCCAAAAGTATCCAAAAGTGCATGTCTCCAAAAGTACATGTATATCCAAAAGTCTCCAAAAGTGCATGTCTCCAAAAGTACATGTATATCCAAAAGTATCAAAAAGTACATGTATCCAATGAAGTCAATGTACATGTTTCCAAAAGTACATGCACAATAAAGTCAATGTACATGTCTCCAAAACTGAATGTATCGAAAAGTACATATATATACAAAAGTATCCAAAAGCACATGTGTCCAAAACTATCCAAAACTATCAAAACTCAAGCTTTCTCTTGTTCTTTCCCGAGGTTGATCCTCTAGGCACATCCCTAGGATCAATGTGCATCCCTGGATCCTGCAAATTAAATATCAATTGTTAAATTCAACTAACTATGTACACTAATACATTAGCTCAACAATTATCAACTGGTGCATGGAAAGTGCATGAAACAGTTGGTCACTGAAGGACATCTCACCTCAACTGACAAAGGAGATTGCGTTGCTTGTGTAGCAGATGGAGCCGTCGGTTGAACATCCAGGATGGTCGAACCAGGGGGGCCAGGCACTGCTCCTGCTGGTGGTGGCTACAATGAAAAAATGTTGAAATAGTTAGAAATGCATGAATAAACAATAGGTCCAACAATAATAAACTATGTAAAGATAATGTTGAAATAGTTACATACCTGTGTGTGATCAGTCGCCACTGCAGATGCGACACTAACTGCTGCATCAACCATCGATGCAAGGTTCTCAGCAGACAACTCGGGTTCCTGTTGCAGTAAACATGCAATTCAAACATTAACAAAAACGATTTATGCACTGGATTTCAAGTTAAACAACAAATATCATCGAAGGATATACATTACCGTGGTGTGAGTAAGCCCATGGTCGTGGGCAGCTGGAGTCTTTCTCGGAGTAGAACGCCTCACATACACACGACCCTTGTTCACGAATGGCCTGGAGGGAGATGCAAATCCAGGCAATGGGCCAGATGTGTCGGATGGTGCCTACAGTCAGCAAGTGTTCATGTAGTTAGACATGCATGATTCAACAAACAAACATGTATTTAAAAAATGTCATTTTTAATTGTTTACCTGGAGCCCAGACGTTTCAGGGGACGGTATGACCATGGGTACTACCTCCACATTACCTTGCCCCTGTGAAGGATCTGCCATCTGCAAGTTTAATAATTGTAAATATTAGACCGTATATAGCATTAATGAACTAAAATGTAAAGTATGTGGAAATTAACAAATTAACAAGTATTAAAAAACTGAAATTTTAAAATGTTTACCTCGGTGTGAGATACGGCAATAGGTGGTATATAAGATGGGCCTACCGAATGGGTAGCATCATGTCCCCCTGTAGAGTCTGGAACATCCGGCTCTGGGGCATCACTGCCGGCAATCATCATTAACTGCAAGTTCACAAAATTAATATATGAGCTCAAACTATATATATGTGTACAAAGACGAAAATAAATGAAGAATTTATTACAATTAACCATCAAGATACCTCTCTCAAAAAGCCACTGAAGGCAACATCTGAGGCAATACCATAGCAGGGACGACCACATGACGTGCAATCGTGAGGATCAGTACTAGGATGGGGAATAGCTGATGGTCCTGCACTAGTGGATGGTCCTGCACTAGTGGATGGTCCTGATGGTCCTGCACTAGCTGATGGTCCTGCATGGTGACGAGCTGGTGTATGTACCACACCAGGGACAGATGTCCCTTCCTCACCCATATGTTGAACCATCCTGCCATGGCGAACAACCGCCCGTGCCAAACTCAAAAATGCATCCCGTGTCTGCGGAATAATGCGATGTGCTGGTGGGACATCTGGCACAGGCAACTGCCTGCGAGGTGCAGGGATAGGGCGATCCTGGTCTCGAAGCCTGGCATTGGGTCGGTTTTGGGGCATCCCCCCACCGATCCCCTGGAACTGTAAGATGTCAAAATAGTTAACGTGTTTATGCAACACGAACTCTGCGTACATCTTTCGAAGGAAATATAAGGGAATTTCCCTGTTGTTGTGTGGTGGCATATCAAAAACCATGTACCATTTGTCCATCCAGTTATCAACAAATGGTTGAAACGTGCACCACTCAATGGAGATATGCGGCTTGCTTGCATTAGGGATTTCCCCCGTCCGAGGGTCCCTAAACAATGCAAATATAACCTCTTTGGATATTTTCAATTTTTTTACTGCATTGTAATCTAGTCCATCAGCATATTGTTGTCTTTTTCTTTCTCTGTAAGATGCAATATCATATAGGACATTCGTAGATTGTGAAATTGTGTCCACAATTGCATCCAAGGTTGATGCAAGTGAACGGCGAATCCTGTCGCCACCACTAAAAGCTACACTTATGCCCCTCAATTGGGCAAGCTCAATCAATATTTCGGCATTGGCATCCATAGCCGCAACTGCAATAAAGACATTAATACGAAAATCATTAGAAACATATACATGGTATATAATGACGTCTCTTCAAAATTCAACATGTATTAAATCAAACTCAGATAAGCAATTTAATGGCATTTACTTACATACATTTAAAACTTAAAATTAAACATTTGACAATTAAAAAGTAAGTTAGTCAGATTGGCAGAGAGGAGGAGGAGGAGGATCAAGGCAGTGATGAGTTTCTTGATTCAGGCATGGAGGAGGAGGATCAAGGCAGTGATGAGTTTGCATCTATGTGTCTCAATGTCTCATTGTGTTTTGTGATTGTGAATGACAAATGTGTTGTGATTTGTGAAAGATCTAATTTCTATTGAATATTTCATATTTGTAATTGTAAATGTAATTTCTATTGAATATTTGTAATTGTAAATGTTAAATTTTATTGGATGATCTATATGTCTATATTTTTAAATTTTAATATATTTTAAAAATATATTAATTCCGGGGGTCACCGTGTCCTACGTGTCATAATTCCGGGGGTCACCGTGTCTAGTGGGGACCAGGGATCAAATTTGAAGGGTGGGGTCCCATTTCACTATGAAGGGCTATGAGATATTGAACACTATTGAAGGGCTATGAGAAATTTATTAATATTTATTCTATGTGTATATATGGATGTGTTCATGTTGTATGGATTGGATTCTAGGTTAACCGAGGCCTTTTTAGAGCAAAGAATGGGGTAATTACTATTTGGGAACAAGTTTTTTATCAAATGTAAATTGCGGTGATGGAAGATATTGAGGGTGCCACATGTTGTGGAGAAAGTAGTATTGATTCCTATGACGTAATAGGGAGTTCAAAAAGTCTGGTTTCAAGTATTGTCATGCGTAGCTCGATTGATTTTTCTCGCGCTAGGGTTGTAGCAACTGTTATGGCCATTACTGTTAAAAGGATTGATGGGGTGGAATCCCGTGAAACGATGAGTTCTTTTGTTAAGACGTAGATTCAGTGAAATTTGGTGGGAGTCTTATGTTCATTTTATGCACAAAATTCGATTACTTGATTTTGTTGCATTGTTAACTCTCCTCCTAGTCATAGCTACAATCTCTTATATAATTGTGAAGGTTATCAATCCACTCAATATATTAAAGTTGTAGTAGGCCAAAATCATCCACATATTTATTGTACTCACAAATGTTGACATTCCAATTTCTATGTAGAGCGCCCATTAACATTAGATTGTATGGGACATGTTTTTGAGGCATGATGTCATTATCTCATAACAACAAGCTTTTTATCCATAAATATGTCATCTACAAGCCAACGGAATTGTTCCTAATCCTTTATAAAACTTTGTCATAATTATATCAATACCAACATCCCTACCTATTGACTTAGCTTAGAAGATATTACACCTTCGGATAACCAAACCTGATTCCAAGGTTGGTAATCATAAACGTAAAAGCATCATCATAAGGAAATAGCATGTTGTGTTGAGGAAATTCCTTTTTTTCCATTTCCTTCTCAGGATAATATTTGGTTGTGGATCATTTAAAATGTATAATTTATTTTAATATTGGGAAGCTAAATTCAAATTCATTAATATATTAATATGATTTGATTTTTTTATTAATAATAAGTTATTCTTTTCATTTGAAAATGTAATAGTACATCAAAATTTCAATGTTTACTAACGTAGTAAAGTTGAGAGGCTTTATTTTTCAGTGGATATAGCAGACCTGTAAATTCATAGGATGTCAAAAATCTAGTCAGCCTTGAAGTTGAGCTCCTCAAAGAAAACGAATTTCTTTAAATATGTTTATGGCAGGCTGGCATTGCCAGCTTCGCTCCGCAAACTATACTGGAGGACTGGAGGAGATAGGGTAGGTGGAACTTGGAAGTAGCTCAACCACAGTGGAATAGGGGTATAAGAAAAAGCTTGTTTCTATTCATGCAATATGGTCGGAGCCATGGAAGCATGGAATTCCAGCATTGACTTGATACAACAAAGAAAACAAAAGGTGGAACTTGGGAGCTGCAGGATTGACTTGATACAACAAAGAAAACACAGGGTGTGAGGCTGGGAGCCGTAGATGGTAGGATTAACTTGATACAACAAAGAAAACACAGGTCTATAGGTAGGGGCCACGGGCAGGAGCAACAACCTGCAACATTACAAGAAGTTTATGGATTGTGGATTTTGTCTGAAATGCCAAATTCGCGGGGGCATATTAACATAATATATTATACATTGAATACTCAATTAACTCACGGAGTCAGCATTCACGAATTGGTATGTGATAACTTGTAACTTGGTAAGCCCGCTAGCAACAACACGTATGAGCCACCTTCCAGGTTTAATAATTTTGTTGATGCCATTAAATGTGTTAAACACGTAAGCGCTCGCTACAAACACGAGAACTTCGAAGCGTTCAAGCCATGGGCTACTCAGTGTAAGCCCATCCACGTAAGTTGCTCAATGATATTATTAGAGGCCCAATGGTCCATGATCCATGGATGATCGAACACGTGGATATTGGAGAGTAAGCGAGTCCCACTCCCAAGTCACCTAGCTAGTAGCCGCATTCCCAATTTCCCACTAAAAATTGTTGATGGGTGAAATTTGAAGCTACCCTTCTGTTGCAATTTTAAACAGTAGTGGTTAATTTAATTATTGAAGGGCTTACCATGAAATTAAATTTTTTTTGCATGGTAAAATTTGAAGTGGCCTTCTATGACGTGTGGGTAAAATTTGAAGTGGCCTGAAGGCTTCAAATTTGAATCCTGGTGGGGACACTCGTGTCCCGTGTCCTCGTGTCGGGTGACTTAGATGAATACATTGTAGAAAGGGGGGAGTTTTAATTTTTTCAATTTTTGGTTTGATTATGAAGTTTTGAGTTTTTTGAAAAGGGTTTCATTTTGAGGTGTGAATTTAATTAAAAATTGGGTTATTCCCAATTTGATCAATATTACAAAACTAGGTTAAACAATAAAAAAATAGTAATTTGGATTAAAAAATCACAAAAAAATGATTTGGGTGAATGAATTACCTGACTAGATGAGAATGCACCGGTGAATTTGTCTCCCCTCCAGCTAAATCGAGCAACACGGATAGTTGAGTGGGCCACAAATCGTCTTCGTCCAGGGTCAATTTCGCCTCTATTCGCGTTTCTGATGCGTGAGTGTCGTGGGTGGTCGGCAATCGGCCGACTGTGTTTTTAAATTCATTTTTAGTTTTACATATCGCGTACGCGATTTTTAACTACATAACGCGTACGCATTTTTTAACTACATAACGCGTACGCGTTATTGTTACCTAGCCTACATGTCCAATGACATGTTAGGATCGGGTCTTACCATGGCAGGTGGTAAATATCAGAAACGCGTTATGTTTTAGGTATCAGGAACGAGATTTGAAAAAAGTAGCATTGCATCTAAAGTGACCCTCATCTTCTTGCACACACCCTTGATTAGTCCTCATCCAACTAGGATAATTCAATATTTATACCTAGAATAATGGGGAGTGATAGAATTTTCTTGTCCATATTTCTACTATAACATTGTTTGAGTTTCAAACTAAATGAAATCCACAAATTCCATGCATTATTCTATGTGATTGATCTACATCAACCACCTCCCAAAAATATCTTTGCACATGTCCTTTCCTTATTGAGTCCTCTTCTCGTCTTCTTGTTCCATCTACAATTATTGAAGAACACCATTCAACAATAGATTTTGTGTAACTAATGAGAGAATTTCTCGTAAACTTCCATTTTTACCTGCAGAATGTAATTTTTATGCACACAACATCTCGATCATGATCCCCTTTCCCACACTCAGTTTCAAAAGTCCTGTAAAGGCAACCTTTACATTTACATTTGCATTAACATGACAACCAAGTCTCAAAAATGAGATTGAAAGGTGTTTATTCTCATGCAATGTATACAGTTAGGATTAAGACAACTGTATAAATCTATGGAATTATAAATGGAGATATTAATCCAAAAGGAAGCCAATGTTGGCCTTGCCAATCTTTTCTTCCCAATGCAAACGAAATATTAGATTCCACTTTGCTATGTTTCCATGTAAAATATATTTGAAAAAAAACATATATTTGGATTATATGGAAATCCTTCTTACCTTTGACATTGTTTGGGATCTGCAGGATGGGAATGAAGTATTTTTTAGGGATTAAGAGGAGTATTCAATTACGCAAACTTATGAATGCCTATTGTGACAAGCAATCCATTGATTTCAACTCCATCACATTTCTGTTTGATGGATGATGTTTGCAAGGTGAGCAAGTTTAACCCACCAATGCGAGATTGCATGCAATTACACTGAGCAAAACCCTAGTTTACGAAATGAATGCACAATGAAGCCAATGGGCCATGGGGAGATGAGGGAGAGGGCCCCCTGGAGGTAATCACACGCCAGGAGACCAACGGAGTCGACGGTTCATCGATCCGACATTCGGTTTCCGAGTTATGTCGAGTTGCAAGTCGCATGAAAATGCCGTTCACGGACACTTGGTGAATTTCCGTCCGGGAGCCAAAAAGCAAACGGAGCAGGAAGATTGCATGTCGTTGGCTCCTGCAAGTGTGTGTGGGAAATGCCGACGTGGGAACACTTCCAACACTGGCTCGGGGGAGGTTTTTGCAGAGTTGACCCACCAATGCGAGATTGCATGCAATTACACTGAGCAAAACCCTAGTTTACGAAATGAATGCACAATGAAGCCACTGGGCCATGGGGAGACGAGGGAGAGGGCCCCCTAGAGGTAATCGCACGCCAGGAGACCAACAGAGTCGACGGTTCATCGGTCCGACGTTCGGTTTCTGAGTTATGTCGAGTTGCAAATCGCATGAAAATGCCGTTCAGGGACACTTGGTGAATTTCCGTCCAGGAGCCAAAAAGCAAACGGAGTAGGAAGATTGCGTGCCGTTGGCTCCTGCAAGTGTGTGTGGGAAATGCTGACGTGGGAACACTGCCAACACTGGCTCAGGGGAGGTTTTTGCAGAGTTGACCCACCAATGCGAGATTGCATGCAATTACACTGAGCAAAACCCTAGTTTACGAAATGAATGCACAATGAAGCCACTGGGCCATGGGGAGACGAGGGAGAGGGCCCCCTAGAGGTAATCGCACGCCAGGAGACCAACGGAGTTGACGGTTCGTCGGTCCGACGTCCGGTTTCCGAGTTATGTCGAGTTGCAAGTCGCATGAAAATGTCGTTCAGGGACACTTGGTGAATTTCCGTCTGGGAGCCAAAAAGCAAACGGAGCAGGAAGATTGCGTGCCGTTGGCTCCCGCAAGTGTGTGTGGGCAATGCCGACGTGGGAACACTGCCAACACTAGCTCGGGGGAGGTTTTTGCAGAGTTGACCCACCAATGTGAGATTGCATGCAATTAAACTGAGCAAAACCCTAGTTTACGAAATGAATGCACAATGAAGCCGCTGGGCCATGGGGAGACGAGGTAGAGGGCCCCTAGAGGTAATCGCACGCCAGGAGACCAACGGAGTCGACGGTTCGTCGGTCCGACGTCCGGTTTCCGAGTTATGTCGAGTTGCAAGTCGCATGAAAATGCTGTTCAGGGACACTTGGTGAATTTCCGCCCATTTTATAATTTAAGCCACTTTTAAATATTTGAACTTCCATATTATTTTTGAAAGAGTATAATATTTCAAAACTCCTAAAGAGACAAAAACACATGATCAAAACTCCTAAGGCTGCAGTTTAGAGTAGCAATAATGGGGGTGATGGAGTTGAATTTGATCCTATGGAAGATAATGATACTAATATTATTGAGAATAAAGGGATAATAGGTTGATCCATGACACCTTTGTTTGCATGGATGAGGATGCACCTATGTATGAGACCTATGATAATATTCATGATGTACATCTTATTGATAAGGCACACAAAGGCCTATACAAGAGATCAAAGATGAGTCACTTTGTCTACTAATTTGATGTTGATAAAATTGAAGGTATTGAATGACATTTCAAACAATGGTATGACAAAGATCCTAATGTATACACAAGGTTAATATATAAGGTGCCCCATAAGGTTCTTTGTCATATCCCTAAGGTTCTTTGTCATATCCCTATAATTCTAGGTTTTTGATGATTGTTTAGGTTAAAAAACATAGCACATTATATGGATTATCATGTACAAAGATAAGTGAAGATGGTATTATATGAGTGGCTACAAATGGTTCTGAATTTACGATCATCAAGGAAATATTACCCATTTTTAAAGAAGAACCTCATAATGTTAGACTTTCATTGGTAGTTGATGGCAATGGGTGTGCATGAGTGAGTTCGTTGAAACCTTGAAAACATTGTATTGCATTTAGTTTGATTAAGTTACACGAGCAAGAACTTTGACATAACTTGTAATGATCATCCAAAATCACAAATTTTAATTAGATACCAATTAGTGCATGCATGTAGTGAATTCGTTGAAACCTTTGAATATAATAGTTTGTTCTTTTGACATAGTGCATTCATGAGTAATAGATAATCCACACAAATCAACACATTAGATTGACACAAGTACATGTATCCAAAAGTACATATATATCCAAAAGTATCCAAAAGTGCATGTCTCCAAAAGTACATGTATATCCAAAAGTCTCCAAAAGTGCATGTCTCCAAAAGTACATGTATATCCAAAAGTATCGAAAAGTACATGTATCCAATGAAGTCAATGTACATGTCTCCAAAAGTACATGCACAATAAAGTCAATGTACATGTCTCCAAAACTGAATGTATCGAAAAGTACATATATATACAAAAGTATCCAAAAGCACATGTGTCCAAAACTATCCAAAACTATCAAAACTCAAGATTTCTCTTGTTCTTTCCCGACGTTGATCCTCTAGGAACATCCCTAGGATCAATGTGCATCCCTGGATCCTGCAAATTAAATATCAATTGTTAAATTCAACTAACTATGTACACTAATACATTAGCTCAACAATTATCAACTGGTGCATCGAAAGTGCATGAAACATTTGGTCACTGAAGGACATCTCACCTCAACTGACAAAGGAGATTGCGTTGCTTGTGTAGCAGATGGAGCCGTCGGTTGAACATCCAGGATGGTCGAACCAGGGGGGCCAAGCACTGCTCCTGCTGGTGGTGGCTACAATGAAAAAATGTTGAAATAGTTAGAAATGCATGAATAAACAATAGGTCCAACAATAATAAACTATGTAAAGATAATGTTGAAATAGTTACATACCTGTGTGTGATCAGTCGCCACTGCAAATGCGGCACTAACTGCTGCATCAACCATCGATGCGAGGTTCTCAGTAGACAAATCGGGTTCCTGATGCAGTAAACATGCAATTCAAACATTAACAAAAACGATTTATGCACTGGATTTCAAGTTAAACAACAAATATCATCGAAGGATATACATTACCATGGTGTGAGTAAGCCCATGGTCGTGGGCAGCTGGAGTCTTTCTAGGAGTAGAACGCCTCACATACACACGACCCTTGTTCACGAATGGCCTGGAGGGAGATACAAATCCAGGCAATGGGCCAGATGTCTCGGATGGTGCCTACAGTCAGCAAGTGTTCATGTAGTTAGACATGCATGATTCAACAAACAAACATGTATTTAAAAAATGTCATTTTTAATTGTTTACCTGGAGCCCAGATGTTTCAGGGGACGGTATGACCATGGGTACTACCTCCACATTACCTTGCCCCAGTGAAGGATCTTCCATCTGCAAGTTTAATAATTGTAAATATTAGACCGTAGATAGCATTAATGAACTAAAATGTAAAGTATGTGGAAATTAACAAATTAACAAGTATTAAAAAACTGAAATTTTAAAATGTTTACCTCGGTGTGAGATACGGCAATAGGTGGTATATAAGATGGGCCTACCGAATGGGTAGCATCCTGCCCCCCTGTAGAGTCTGGAACATCCGGATCTGGGGCGTCACTGACGGCATAAAGCATCAACTACAAGTTCACAAACATAATATATTAGCTCAAACTATATATATGTGTACAAAGACGAAAATAAATGAAGAATTTATTACAATTAACCATCAACATACCTCTCTCAAAAACCCACTGAAGGAAACATCTGAGGCAATACCATAGCAGGGACGACCACATGATGTGCACTCGTGAGGATCAGTACTAGGATGGGGAATAGTCGATGGTCCTGCACTAGTGGATGGTCCTGATGGTCCTGCACTAGTGGATGGTCCTGATGGTCCTGCACTAGCTGATGGTCCAGCATGGTGACAAGCTGGTGTATGTACCACACCAGGGACAAATGTCCCTTCCTCACCCATATGTTGAACCATCGTGCCATGGCGAACAACCGCCCGTGCCAAACTCAAAAATGCATCCCGTGTCTGCGGAATAATGCGATGTGCTGGTGGGACATCTGGCCCAGGCAACTTCCTGCGAGGTGCAGGGATAGGGCTATCCTGGTCTCGAAGCCTGGCATTGGGTCGGTTTTGGGGCATCCCCCCACCGATCCCCTGAAACTGTAAGATGTCAAAATAGTTAACGTGTTTATGCAACACGAACTCTGCGTACATCTTTCGAATGAAATATAAGGGAATTTCCCTGTTGTTGTGTGGTGGCATATCAAAAACCATGTACCATCTGTCCATCGAGTTATCAACAAATGGTTGAAACGTGCACCACTCAATGGAGATATGCGGCTTGCTTGGATATGGGATTTCCCCCGTCCGAGGGTCCCTAAACAATGCAAATATAATCTCTTTGGATATTTTCAACTTTTTTACTACATTGTAATCTAGTCCATCAGCATATTGTTGTCTTTTTCTTTCTCTGTAAGATGCAATATCATATAGGACATTCGTAGATTGTGAAATGGTGTCCACAATTGCATCCAAGGTTGATGCAAGTGAACGGCGAATCCTGTCGCCACCACTAAAAGCTGCACTTATGCCCCTCAATTGGGCAAGCTCAATCAATATTTTGGCATTGGTATCCATAGCCGCAACTGCAATAAAGACATTAATACGAAAATCATTAGAAACATATACATGGTATATAATGACGTCTCTTCAAAATTGAACATGTATTAAATCAAAATCACATAAGCAATTTAATGGCATTCACTTACATACATTTAAAACTTAAAATTAAACATTTGACAATTAAAAGGTAAGCTAGTCAGATTGGCAGAGAGGAGGAGGAGGAGGATCAAGGCAGTGATGAGTTTGCATCTATGTGTCTCAATGTCTCATTGTGTTTTGTGATTGTGAATGAAAAATGTGTTGTGATTTGTGAATGGTCTAATTTCTATTGAATATTTCATATTTGTAATTGTAAATGTATTTTCTATTGAATATTTGTAATTGTAAATGTTAAATTTTATTGGATGATCTATATGTCTATATTTTTAAATTTTAATATATTTTAAAAATATATTAATTCCGGGGGTCACCGTGTCCTACGTGTCATAATTCCGGGGGTCACCGTGTCCTACGTGTCATAATTCCGGGGGTCACCGTGTCTAATGGGGACCAGGGATCAAATTTGAAGGGTGGGGTCCCATTTCACTATGAAGGGCTATGAGATATTGAACACTATTGAAGGGCTATGAGAAATTTATTAATATTTATTCTATGTGTATATATGGATGTGTTCATGTTGCATGGATTGGATTCTAGGTTAACCGAGGCCTTTTTAGAGCAAAGAATGGGGTAATTACTATTTGGGAACAAGTTTTTTATCAAATGTAAATTGCGGTGATGGAAGATATTGAGGGTGCCACATGTTGTGGAGAAAGTAGTATTGATTCCTATGACGTAATAGGGAGTTCAAAAAGTCTGGTTTCAAGTATTGTCATGCGTAGCTCGATTGATTTTTCTCGCGCTAGGGTTGTAGCAACTGTTATGGCGATTACTGTTAAAAGGTTTGATGGGGTGGAATCCTGTGAAACGATGAGTTCTTTTGTTAAGACGTAGATTCAGTGAAATTTGGTGGGAGTCTTATGTTCATTTTATGCACAAAATTCGATCACTTGATTTTGTTGCATTGTTAACTCTCCTCCTAGTCATAGCTACAATCTCTTATATAATTGTGAAGGTTATCAATCCACTCAATATATTAAAGTTGTAGTAGGCCAAAATCATCCACATATTTATTGTACTCACAAATGTTGACATTCCAATTTCTATGTAGAGCGCCCATTAACATTAGATTGTATGGGACATGTTTTTGAGGCATGATGTCATTATCTCATAACAACAAGCTTTTTATCCATAAATATGTCATCTACAAGCCAACGGAATTGTTCCTAATCCTTTATAAAACTTTGTCATAATTATATCAATACCAACATCCCTACCTATTGACTTAGCTTAGAAGATATTACACCTTGGGATAACCAAACCTGATTCCAAGGTTGGTAATCATAAACGTAAAAGCATCATCATAAGGAAATAGCATGTTGTGTTGAGGAAATTCCTTTTTTTCCATTTCCTTCTCAGGATAATATTTGGTTGTGGATCATTTAAAATGTATAATTTATTTTAATATTGGGAAGCTAAATTCAAATTCATTAATATATTAATATGATTTGATTTTTTTATTAATAATAAGTTATTCTTTTCATTTGAAAATGTAATAGTACATCAAAATTTCAATGTTTACTAACGTAGTAAAGTTGAGAGGCTTTATTTTTCAGTGGATATAGCAGACCTGTAAATTCATAGGATGTCAAAAATCTAGTCAGCCTTGAAGTTGAGCTCCTCAAAGAAAACGAATTTCTTTAAATATGTTTATGGCAGGCTGGCATTGCCAACTTCGCTCCGCAAACTATCCTGGAGGACTGGAGGAGATAGGGTAGGTGGAACTTGGAAGTAGCTCAACCACATTGGAATAGGGGTATAAGAAAAAGCTTGTTTCTATTCATGCAATATTATATATTGATGGTCGGAGCCATGGAAGCATGGAATTCCAGCATTAACTTGATACAACAAAGAAAACAAAAGGTGGAACTCGGGAGCTGCAGGATTGACTTGATACAACAAAGAAAACACAGGGTGTGAGGCTGGGAGCCGTAGATGGTAGGATTAACTTGATACAACAAAGAAAACACAGGTCTATAGGTAGGGGCCACGGGCAGGAGCAACAACCTGCAACATTACAATAAGTTTATGGATTGTGGATTTTGTCTGAAATGCCAAATTCGTGGGGGCACATTAACATAATATATTATACATTGAATACTCAATTAACTCACGGAGTCAGCATTCACGAATTGGTATGTGATAACTTGTAACTTGGTAAGCCCGCTAGCAACAACACGTATGAGCCACCTTCCAGGTTTAATAATTTTGTTGATGCCATTAAATGTGTTAAACACGTAAGCGCTCGCTACAAACACGAGAACTTCGAAGCATTCAAGGCATGGGCTACTCAGTGTAAGCCCGTCCACATAAGTTGCTCAATGATATTATTAGAGGCCCAATGGTCCATGATCCATGGATGATCGAACACGTGGATATTGGAGAGTAACCGAGTCCCACTCCCAAGTCACCTAGCTAGTAGCCGCATTCCCAATTTCCCACTAAAAATTGTTGATGGGTGAAATTTGAAGCTACCCTTCTATTGCAATTTTAAACAGTAGTGGTTAATTTAAATATTGAAGGGCTTACCATGAAATTAAATTTTTTTTGCATGGTAAAATTTGAAGTGGCCTTCTATGACGTGTGGGTAAAATTTGAAGTGGCCTGAAGGCTTCAAATTTGAAGCCTGGTGGGGACACTCGTGTCCCGTGTCCTCGTGTCGGGTGACTTAGATGAATACATTGTAGAAAGGGGGGAGTTTTATTTTTTTCAATTTTTGGTTTGATTATGAAGTTTTGAGTTTTTGAAAAGGGTTTCATTTTGAGGTGTGAATTTCATTAGAAATTGGGTTATTCCCAATTTTATCAATATTACAAAACTAGGTTAAACAATAAAAAGATAGTAATTTGGATTAAAAAATCACAAAAAAATGGTATGGGTGAATGAATTACCTGACTAGATGAGAATGCACCGGTGAATTTGTCTCCCCTCTAGCTAAATCGAGCAACACGGATAGTTGAGTGGGCCACAAACCGTCCTCGTCCAGGGTCAATTTCGCCTCTATTCGCGTTTCTGATGCGTGAGTGTCGCGGGTGGTCGGCAATCGTCGGGACTGTGTTTTTAAATTCATTTTTAGTTTTACATATCGCGTACGCGATTTTTAACTACATAACGCGTACGCGTTTTGTAACTACATAACGTGTACGCGTTATGGTTACCTAGCCTACATGTCCAATGACATGTTAGGCTCGGGTCTTACCATGGCAGGTGGTAAATATCAGAAATGCGTTATGTTTTAGGTATCAGGAACGAGATTTGAAAAAAGTAGCATTGCATCTAAAGTGACCCTCATCTTCTTGCACACACCCGATTCCAATGTCTGCATTGTTCTGCTTCAAAATAATATCTATGATGTGGAATGAGATTATATGCAACAGTAATCTTCTTGGGAGATGGCACATGAAACATGGGGAAGATATTGGTTTCTTCATTGAGGAATGGAATCTGTATCGAGTTGAAGCTATGTGTCCATACATTAATAACAAAGTTGTAATAACACATCTTAGTATACCATTCCGAAGTGCATTATACACCCTTGAAGCTTCATGTGGTTTCCTTCTTCTGTTATCTATCCCTCATCCAAATCCTGTTTGTAAGCAATATTATGTATTGAACCCTTTTACCAAAGTATGAACCTTTATAGGCTCTATTGAAATTGGTGATTGAGGTTTCTTCACCCTCTTGAGAAACATTAGTGAAACAAAATATGATTGGATACACATAAAACATGCTTTTGAGAGACATGGTTCAAAATATATTATGTGCAGGAGTATTAATAGGACATGGAGAGCTATAGACTTATCTAATACAGATCCCATACCTCCTAGGTATGCCATATTTTATAAGCAAAAATATACTGGTTGCATGTTAAGATGTTTATATCTGGTGGAAGCCCAAGAATCAAGCACAAGCTATATTATCTTGATATAGAGAAAAATAAGTGGGTTATCCATTTTTTTCATCGTGAATTTAGTAAGGGATCTATGTGTCTTGCACTTCATCAAAATCAACTATTGTGGGTTGCACGTCATCGTTTCAATGTTGTGTGGTCTAGTGATATAATGCCATATTTTGAACATGGTATGCAGCCTCCTACATGCTCAAATGAATATTGGGAAGATGGTAGTGGAATGAGCTAGACACTCCTCAAATACCTCACCACATATATAAATAAGAAGTGCAATGGATATATTCCATTTCGTACAATTGGAAACGTTGTACTTATGTGCAAATTTTCCTAGATACCTTTGTTGTATTATGATTTGACAAGTCAAACGACAACCCTTGTTGGAGTTGATGACTTGTCAATGTTTGAACAAAATCATATTTCCATGCCCAAAGACCATACTTGTAGTATTTCTCTCTATCTAACTCTTCTTCGATTCTTGGCCATGTTCTTCATCCTTCTTTTGTTGTTCCTCCTCTAGGATTGGGACCCTCCATTTTGCATCCCAATCGTTCATGATCTCGCTGACATCTTGCTCCGTTAGTCTAAAATGTGTTGGTAACCATCACGCTTCTGGACTCTTCTTTCCTGGATATACATGTGGTGTATCCTGGCATTAAAGCGCACAATACCCTTGTACATATCTACCACCTGTGGCTGAATGTGGGGTATTGCCTTAATGATATGTCAGATGGCATCATTATAGACAAAGAATGCCACGTCATTAACAATCTGCCTCCTTTTCTTTGTGGTATGCCATTGATTAGCATATATAGCTACTGGACACTGGTTTTTCTCAATGTCCAAGAACTATGAATCTTCTAGCTCCCTCCATACAACTAATCCAATTAAGATCAACATAAATCAATGCAAACATCTTCTAGTTGAAGGTTGTTGAACATTTCTACTGAGAGTAAACAATCAAGAGGCGGACTCGCTCTCTAAAAATGGTTTAGACATGAATTCTAGTCCTTGGATAATTGAAGAATTCAAAGATGGTGTGAAATCTTCCTCTTTTATGAGATAGGTCTAAAGAGTTTCAATCATTTTCCGCCTTTATGGGTGCAATGGATGTCTATTGTTAATTCTAAGCTTGATTCATATATTAAGCTCTACAATAGATCTCAATAGACCCCTATGTTTTTTAGTGTTGATCTATGATGATATCTTTTAAGACCTCTCTAGAAAATGTATTTCTCTTTTCAAATGAATAGAAAATATGATTATTTTCCTTGGAAAAAAAATTTATATAGTTAAAGATGCTTGAGCATAAAATATGATGATATCTCATATATTAAATATATTAAACATGATGAACCAAGCTAAAAAAATAATAATAACAACAACTAATTCAGATGTAAACATTTAGTTGATGAAGCTGTTGGGGATCCTCGATGTAGTGATTCTTATGTGAAAATTAATAATATTCTTTCTTAATTGTTACGTTACGATGACCAATCTTTTTTACGTTTCTTTATCTTCACCAATCTTTTTTGAATAGATAGTCCATAATGTGTGGTCAAATTATTAATTAATTTATTTATTTCTAATATAGATTACATTAGTTATTGAGTTAAAATGCATAATCTCCATAGATTAATATTTAATGTGCAAGCTACTCATGGTGCTCGTTCAACTTGGTTTTTGTTTTGGTTAGAATCAAAAAATTTAATATCGAAAGTTCAGGAGGTTCAACTTGGTTTTTGTTTTGGTTAAACTCAAAAAAGTTAATATCAAGTCACTCGCAATATGTAGACACTTGCAATATGAGTCATCTCTGTCACGACCCTGCGTTCATAAAAATTTTGGTAGCCTTGGAGGTCGGTTGTGTGAGAAGGACAATGTACTGGCGTGTTTGATCGCTAGGAGGACCAAGGATCATGTCGATTCGAGTAGGACGAGGAAATCGATGAGACTCTAAGTCGCAGTCTTGACGGAGGATGATGCGACGAGTACCTAGTGTGTCTAGTGTAACACTCGGTTAGAACAATATGAGTGGGTGGATGCTAGAGGGACACATCAATATGTTAGCATGTGGTTGGAATTGGAAGGTTGCAAGGACAACACCCTCAAGGCTCCCTCAAGAAATGTTACTAGCTAAGCATGCGTTGCACAGATTGGTAGGTCGTCGGTCATTCAAGTGTTGGCTTGGGGGTGGCAATACGACAGACTGTGTTGTATAAGGTTGGGTGACGATGTGGTTGTTGGTGAATCGTCTACAGTGAAACAAGCACTTACATTCCGCACAACTTGATGGTGTCTGACGAGGGTTCGTTGAGGCTGGTTTCGATGAGGCGTAGTTTAAGTGATACTTGCGGTTGATGGCCAAGCCCGACTAGAAATATCACGCTGGTGCCTCACGTGGACCTAGGATTTCAGATGGTATGGGACACTCGAGAGGGATGTAAAAAGCCTCGGCCCATGACAAATGGTATTAGAGTGCACATTCAGTTTCGGAAAACACTGAAGTGTATCTTCACCACCAATGCCCCTTTCACTGGAGGCTCCGTTGGAGCTGCATTGACGAGGACATCAACATATTTAAGTGGGGGAGAATGTCACAACCCTGCACTCATAAGAATTTTGGTAGCCTTAGTGGTTGGCTATTGATTTTAGACTCAGTTGGACGGATGGTGTACTAGTGTGTTTGATTGCTAGGAGGACCAAGGATCATGTCGAGTTGAGTAGGACGAGGCAACCAGCAAGACTCTAAATAGTAGTCTCGATGGAGGATGATGGGACGAGTACCTCGTGTATGTAATGTAACACTCAGTTAGAACAATATGCGTGGGTGGATGCAACAGGGACACATCAATATGTTAACATGTGGTTGGACTTGGAAGGTTGCAACGAAAACTCCCTCAAGGCTCCCTAAAGAAATGTTACTAGTTGAGCATGCATTGCACAGATTGGTAGGTCATCGGTCATTCAAGTGTTGTATTAGGGGTGTAAATACGATAGACTGTGTTTTCTAAGGTTGGGTGACGATGTGGTTGTTGGCACATCGTCTATAGTGAAACAAGCACTTATATTCTGTACAACTCGATGGTGTTTGACGCGAGTTCAGTCAGGATGGTTTTGGTGAGTTGTTGTATAGGTGATACTTGCAGTTGATGTCCAAGATCAACTAGAAATATCATCTTGGTTCCGCGTGTGTCTAGGATTTCAAACGGTATGGAATGCTCGAGCGGGATAGAAAAAACCTAGGCCCGTGACAATTTCAGTTTAAGTTTATAAAGTTGAGGTTTTGCATGTTTTTTTGAATAAAGAGTTAGCATTGAATTCTTTCAATTATTTGAGCACCTCTATTTCATAAAATTGATCAGGTGTGCCAAAGAATACATGAAGTAACTCTCTATTGCATGGTCATTGAAATACATTTTAGAGAATATAATATTGTAGATTTTCCACCATCATATGCGACACTTTATTTTGGGAAATTTTAAACATTGGTGTATGTCAAGATGTGATCTTATTCATTTGATGATCATAATAAAAACTCTATAGTGTCGTCAGAGAAATCTTGCTTGTTGTGGGTCTTTATTCTAGAATATTTGGTAAATCAAATGATATGAAAACCGAAAATGATGAGACATCTGACAATAATATTACACCAGAGGAGGCTCTAGAATTCAACAATAGTACCTACCCTACTTAATAATAACTTGACAATGGAAGATGAGGAACCCAATAATGGTAGAGGCCACCATTTGAAAATAGAGAATATATGAGAATAGAACATGAGGAATTTGAGAAAGGAAGAGGTCACCATGGGAAGACACACAAAATGTGAGACGATTAAAATTAAGTCAATTTCTGCCTTTTTGCTTTGGTCACCCTCGTGGATATGATATTATATCATGTAATGTAACATACCCAAATACGAGGTTAGTACTTTTAGAGAAATTTCAAAATTTTCATGTTGATTACCTAACCTCCTATCATACCATTTACAAATTAAAGCACTATTCCTAGTACACTACCCATATTTCATTTGTGTGGATTTCCTCTGAAGTATAACTTTAAATAAGATTAGTTTAAGTACGTGAGGTTCTCTTTATAAAAGATATGTAAGTAATTTTATATATTCCCATATAGTTGACTTTATGAAAATAAGATATGAGATAAGCTATTTACTTTTAACACTTATTTATGTATCCCATAGGTTCCCTACATTCTTTTGGTTGGAGCTTAGTATTATATTGTCTCTATAGACTATTCTATGTGACCATTCTCTTTAATGAAGCTTCATGTAACTAATTCTCAAGAAAGTGGGTGCAATACCACTGTTCTAACCTCATAGTGAAATCTTATTAAAGTGAATCACTCCTTGTAAAGTTTACCAATAGTAACTAAATAAATGTCTATCATCCTATAATAAAACAACTAAGAAGAAAATGGATGTACTTCCTTTTTTATGTGCGCCCATCATGCATTATCTAATTATACATAGAAATATCAATTGGAAGAGGTAATAAACCCTACCGAGGGTCTACTTATTACTTTATAAGTATGATATGTATTCTAAACAAATATTATTAACCCCTGAAGAGATCTGCTTTTATAAATCCATACATTAATATGGAAACAAGTTTCTCATTGGAAAATGATAACGATAAAGAGCTCCACAACTTTATATTGAAATTCATTTGGGTCAAGGACCATAAGACCGCCATGTTCACAACAACATAATGACGATTAGTTATGAATAAAAGGATATTCAAGCATTCTTAGTTACATGCATAATCATTTATGTTGATTCTTCCTACAACCAATATATTTATAAACCTTGCTACTCATACAATAAAAATTACTCATTTGATATAAAATAACTTTTGAATGTTCAAAGGAACTTTAATGATAGATACACATAGTTTAATCAACAAGGACATCATAGTTATAAATATGCCAAGTTATCCTTTCTTGTAACAAGTTAGCTATAGCAAAACTTACTCAAATAAACAAACTCAAGAGACTAAGGACATCACTACAACTTTCCTCCCTACCATTGGTTCTCTGTCCGGTGTATGTTTTTCCACTGAGAGACCATCCCCCAGATGGGTGATGAATCCACTACAGGTAAGGGAATGAGGCTCTAGATTCAATCTAGTCTTGGTGACACTCCTCATTAATCATAAAAACCCATACCATAACCCTCTATTTCATAAGGATTTTAATTAACAACTTGAGCCAACCAAGCTTCCAGATATTCATATTTATTATAGGTTTCCTATATTCAAGCTAACGACTCTACTTTTAAATATTTTCAACTCTTATAATGTTAACATTATTTGTTATTCATCATTCTATGCGGAGTGAAAACCTCATTTTGGGATCGGGCTTCTTAGGCCGTCCTATTCCCAATTCTTATCGTGATTTTACATGCATATATATATACATATATATATATCTGTGTGTGTATCAGGAATAAATTAGATGGTTTACGAATCTTGAACCGACGTATATAACTATACGCAGAAGAAGAGCAAATCTTGGGATCGGGCTTTCAGTCATCCTGTTCCCATCTTCTATCATGGTAGAGTTATATATATTGATAACACGTCGAGTGAGCATAAATGTTGTAAGCCAAGAGAGAATGTCGTAAACATAACTGAAAGGTTTGGGATCGGGCTTTCTCAAGCCATCTTGTTCCCATTTTCTACCATGACAAAGATAATAACCAATAACAAATATTAACACAGAGTTAGCATAACAAGCTATACGCGGATGAACGAAGCTCAGAACCTGGGATCGGCTTCTCAAGTCATCCAATGGTTATCACGATTTATACACAGAACAAGAATAAAGCTATACGTAGATGAAGGAAGGGATTTGGGATCAGGATTTCTCATCCATCCTATCCCCATCGTTGGTCACACACAGATAATAAACAATAACAAATATTAACACAGAGTTATCTTATCAAGTTGTACGCATATCGAGGAAGCTTAGAACCTGGGATTGGCTTCTAAAGCCATCCAATGGTTATCACGATTTATACATAGAACAAGAATAAACCCAATATTAATAAAAAGTTAGACATTAGAGGAAATTTGGGGTCTAAAATGGGCCTGATAAGAAAATCAGTCATCATATAAGAAAATGATCCAACCATATTTTTTTTATGAGTTGGAATTCAAGAACCAATAGAATTTCAATAAAATAAGTCAACCATAATAGTTGAATTAGATATTTGTCATAAAAAAACTACTTTTTTTTGTTCGTATTTTCAACATATCTCCTTGTGTTTTGTTTACTCAAATTTTGAGCATGAGCACTCGTTGGATGCGGAATTCAATTCTTCATCCAACGAGTACCCACACTGCATAATTTTAACGGATGTGGTTTCCCCAAAAATAAGAAATACCTTAAAAAACATGATGATGATGTCATCATCATGTTGTTTAAGGTATTTCTTGTTTTTGGGACAGTGGGGACCGTCAAAAGTATGCAGTGTGGGTACTCATTTGATGCATAATTGAGTGATCTCGCTCGAAATTTGAGTAAAAACACAGGGAGATATGTTGAAAATACGAACAAAAAAGTAGTTGTTTTCTTTCTTCCGGCAAAATTAATCAATATTATTTTATTATTTTAACTATTATTTCATTATTTTAACTATTATTTTATTATTTTTCTGAGGAGGCCATTTTTAGACCTCAATTTTCCTCTAATGAACAAGCTATAGACAAATGAAGGAAGGGATTTGGGATCGGGCTTTCTTAGTTATCCTATCCCGATTACTGATCACACAAATATTAACCAATAACAAATATTAACACAGAGTTAGCTTATCAAGCTGTACACGGATGGAGGAAACTGAGAACCTAGGATCGGCTTCTCAAGCCATCCAATGGTTATCACGATTTATACATAGAAAAAGAATAAACCCAATATTAACGAAGAGTTAGAAACAATCTATACGCAGATGAAGGAAAGGATTTGGGATCAGGCTTTCTCAACCATCCTATGCCCATCGCTGGTCACACATAGATAGTAACCAATAATAAATATTAACATAGAGTTAGCTTATCAAGTTGTATGCATATGGAGGAAGCTCAGAACCTGGGATCCGCTTCTCAAGCCATCCAATGGTTATCATGATTTATACACATAACAAGAATAAACCCAATATTAACGCAGAGTTAGAAACAACGTATATACTATACGAAGAAGAACACAAACAACAGAGTTCAAAAGGTCAGCTTATATATTATATGCAAAGGAAATTGCGACCTTGGGAAACAAAATCTAATGGGAGATGTCCTCCTGGAATTTCTCCATCCAAGGTTAAAGCAATCGTGAAACAAAAACATAAATCTCTATGCAGAAGAGAAACAGGGATTCTAGGATCGGGCTTTCTCAATTTTCCTCTCCCACGCTAACCATATATGCTATAGGCAATCCCCAACGTTTACCAATGCAATCAATATAAAAGCACTCAAGTTTCCTTCCTCTCCTTGGAGAGTCCGCCTCATATAGAGGAATCCTCTCTCCAGATGGAGTTCTAATCGATAATTAGGGGAAATTTAGTTAGGTTGCACCTATAAGGATTCTTTCACGTTTTCCATAACCACTCCAATCGGTGGTGGAGATTCATGAAAAGAGTCTTCACTCATTAAGTCTTTATGGTTCTACTTTTCCATAAAGTAATCTATAGTTATATTATATTTCAATGTCATAATGAAACTTATATATATTAGTTCGCTTGTTATTTGGAATGTGCTTATTCTCTTTTTGCTTTGTCATATAAGAGAAGGTAACCTCCCTTTATAAAATGGGGACTAACAAGGATATATATATATTTATATGTTTTATCTATCTATCTATCTATATACATCATAATTAATTTTATCAGGATCACTTCCTTCCTAGGCAAATTCCTTACTCCAATATTTTGAAGTTCCTAAATTAATAATACTTAATATATATATATATATATGTTATAGAAGCTTAGTATTTTCTTGCGGAATACTAATTATATATTTAGGTCTAACCCTAACTTTTTAGGATGACAACTAAAATCTTTTAGGTCAGCGAGTGGACATTTTTTGTTCCCCTCTCTTCCCGTGCACGAGGATATAAGATGAAACATGTCATCAATTCAAGGCTTCATGGCCCTTCACCTCTCTCGGCCCTATTGGATTCGTCCCCTCATCATTAGGTTGCATCATGACCTCAGTCTCCTAAATCTTGCATTCCAATTTACAATTTAGGAAATTAAACCACAGAACTTACAAAGTTTACTAGTAGGGCCTTGGCCTTGAGCTCCTCAATAGAAACATGTACAATTTACATTTACATTTACAAAATAATAGAGGTATAAAAGAGAGATGTTACATGTAAAAGTGACACTATGTTTTATCGAGAGAAGGATTTTAAGTCCATGGGTAAAGAAAGTCACCACTTAGTAGTATTATATGATAATCCTAGGCTATGAGAGCACATTGTGATCGAATTTTTATAGCAAATTTAGAATTCTATAAGAAGATTTGATATAAACAGATGACATATATGGTGGGTGTAAAAACACGGGATTCTAGCTATCAATGACTTTATTTTCTGTAGATGAAAATTAAATTACATTATTACATTACTTCTATGCAAGATGATGAATAGGCTTCTGGCTTAATGCATTGTATTTCAGAAGAAAGCAACGACATGATATTGAATATTGTTATGCTTATCCTGTGCCCAAACATTACCCTGCCATGTTTCAACTTCATAGTTAACATTCCACTTTCTCCCTCTTCCAAATATGCTTCATAGCCAATGTCGAACATTCCACTTCCTACCTCTCTTCCAAATATTGTATGCGTCAGTGTCTTAATTTGGAATTGTTTAACAATTCCGTTGATACAAAAGTGGTGTTCCTCCCATATGAAGCAATTGATATCCTTTGAATATTAATCTAAGTTGGTAATTGAATTTATCATATCTCAAATTTACATGATCCTTGCAGTTAATGTTAAAGAAGAGATGACAGAGGGGATCACACAAATTAAGTTTCATGAACAAGTTTCTTTGCTTAGTTGTAGTCACATGTTGTCTATGCATAAACTATGAATTTTCCAATAATAATTTTAATTTTTCCAATAAAAATTGGATAAAAAAACAAAAACCTAATTCCATAATAAAACAAAAACTTAATAATATTAATTTTTCCAATAAAAATTGGATAAAAAGACAACAACTTAATTTCATGATAATGAGTATAAATAGATATATGCTATTTAAAAAATAAAAAAATATTTATATTACTTTTTTAAAGTTACTTTGACGCATTAGTCATTGAATTATATTTTTTCATTTATATTTCAAATTTGTTAACCATACAGAAATGTTACACTCACATTCTTCTTTGGAAAGAAGAAATTTTAAAAATTAAAAATGATATTCAAATTCTAAACATCGTTCAATGAAAGATTGACAAAGACCAATGAAAAGCGCCAAGAAATCATTTTAATAATAATGAAAAGTGAGTTAAACGAAACTTATGATTCATCGGGATAAATTCAAAAATATTTATGATATAAGTCTCATTTACTGCTCGCTGAAAGTACAGGGTTATTATTTACATAAAAAAACATTTACAGATAATCAATCACATTAATAAAACTCTTTAAACCTTAAATGAATTTCATAACCAGACAGTAATGTCACGCCAGTGCTAACCAAGATAGGAAGGATTTATTCTTCAAGCTAGGGTAACAACCATGTCCATCGAGATAAATTTATCTTTCATTGAGATAAATTTCAAAAATCTTCTAATATAGTATAAGGCCCAATTACTACAGGCCGAAAGTGCAAGGTTTTTATTCATAGAAAAAAAATTACAAACTGTGAATCAACTCTTTAAACCTTAAAACATTTACAAACAATCAATCATATTAAAAAAAACTCTTTAAACACTAAATGATAACCAAGATACTAGCGGTTTATTATTCAAGCTAATTCCAACCAAGATACGAAGGGTGTATTATTCAAGCTAATGCCATTATGGATTCTCGATTTATTTCAAATAAACTTCCATCATTAGCATTTTTACAGTTAGAGAATATAATTAAAAACATTAAAACTAAAGCAGAGAAAGGAACTAGAACTTTTACATAACTTCAAATAGCAATCTATTTAATGAAATCTATGGGACTACAAATGCAATCGCCTGCTGCAACGAGGACTACAAACGAACTTGTTAAAATATGCAAACGACAATCACCGCCCAGATTTAACTTATTATAGTTTTGAAAAGCTAGAAGATAAACCAAATCAGATTTTGTTAACTACTCAAATTGTTGAAGAGGCATCCACCGCTTAAACCGACTTAAGCATTAATACTAAAGCACATCAAAGCTTGAAGAGGCACCTACATCCTGCAATTTTAACTTATCAAGACTGTAACAGCTTAGAACATTTATTTCTGGTCATAAGATTCTGTTCTGAAGGGCCAACGCAGTTTTATATTTTCCAGTCTGTAACAAACAGAGTAGTTATTTCTACACTTAGATTTTGTAATGAAGGGGCAATTAACATTTAATGATCAACTGGGTTAAAGCACTATATATACCCAACATTGTAATCATGATTTTAAGCAATGCGGAGTGAATGAACAGAGTTGAAATCAATCTCAAAATTTTACTATGTATTTTTCTGTTATGCTCTGTTTCATGGGTTTGTAAACTCAGAATTATTTTGAAGATTAGTTTGTTGTAGCAGCTTAAGAGATTTATGATATTTTAAGAGTTAATTATATTTTCTTGTTATTAGACAAGTTTGTGAAGGCAGGGGTCATCATAACGCAGCTGTAACAGTCAGCTGCAATACAGTTGCAACAGTCCTATAGGTGACTGTTAGCTAAAACAGTGAGCTATTACTGTGAGCTGTGACTGTGTTGAAGATTACAGTCAGTTGTGACAGTTAGCTATGACTGTCCTGTAGGTGAATTTTTTGAGTTTTGGAGATCAGTGTGTGTTGCTGGAAGTAGCTGCAACACCCCCCTACCTTCCCACGGTGGTATGAGATCTTGGTTAAGGTTTATTTCTTGTTTTTGTTTTGAATAATTTGGATTTAATTAGTGATGGCTACTAATAGTAGTTCAGTGTAGCCACAAATTCCTATGTTAAATGAGAGGAATTATGACACATGGTTTATTGAGATGAGAACTATCCTACGTGCTCAGAATCTTTGGGAGTTTGTTACGATTGGATATCCAGAGCCAGCTGATCAAGCCGCTGAATTGGCTCTGTCAAATGTTGAGCACGTTCTGTTGAAGGAGAATAGGAAGAAGGACAACAAATCTCTTGGTCTTATTCAGCAAGGCCTAAATGAATCAATATTTCTAAAGATATCAAGTGCTGAGTCTTTGAAGAAAGCTTGGGACACTCTTGAAACCTGCTATCAAGGTGTGACCAAGGTGAAGAATGTTAAGCTCTAGAATTTAAGAAGAGATTTTGAGAATCTGAAGATGAAGGACAGTGTAATTGTTGATAATTTTATGACTCAAGTTATGAGTACTGTAAACTAGCTGAGATAGTATGGTGAAGACCTCCCAGATCAGTGTGTGATAGAGAAATTGCTGAGATGTTTTCCAAAGAAGTATGAAGCAGTGGTTGTTCCAATTGAAGAGTTTAAAGATCTCATTCAAATGCACATTGATGAGCTGACTGGTTCGTTGATTGCTCATGAATCAAGAATGAATAGGTATGATGACACTCCATTAGAAAATGCTTTTAAATCTCACTTACATGTTGCTAGAGGCAAAGACAGAGGAAGATGAGGTCAAACTGGTGATCATTGTGACAGCATAAATGATTCAGAATCTAAATAGAAGTTACAATAGAATACTCCTAGTGTAAGGGGGAGTAGTAGCAGAACATGATAGCCAAGAAATCAAAGGTATGATAGATCTAAAGTTCAATGTTTTTATTGCAAGAAATTTGGGCATTATGCTAACAAGTGTTGGAAGAAGCAAGCAGATACTGGTAAGATGTCTACACACATTACAGAGGAGGTTGAAAATGAAGAGAAACCTATGTTTCTGACTTGTAATGTCACCCAAGAAAGTTCAAAGGATATATGGTTCTTGGCCAGTGCATGCAGCAATCATATGACTGGAAATAAGGAGTTATTTGTAAATCTGGATACAAGCATTCAATTTGAAGTGAAGTTGGGTAATGACTGTAAGGTAAAAGTTAATGGTAAAGGTGTGATTGCTGTATATGCCAAGAATGGTAAAAGAAGAACAATTCATGATGTTTATTATGTTCTTGGATCAACATGTAATTTATTGAGTGTGGGATAGTTGTTGGAGAAGAAGTACAGAGTGTTCTTTAAGAACAAGGTATGTACTATTTATAGCAGTTGATAGCCGAAGTAGAGATGACAAAGAACAGAATGTTTCCATTGATTATGAGAAATGATTTGACTAACTCTTTGAATGCTTATAAAACTAAGAATTTAGATCAATCATAGTTATGGCATTTGAGGTATGGCCATTTACATTTTGGTGGCTTAGATCTGTTACAGAAGAAGCAGATGGTAAAAGGGTTGCCCAGTATCCAGTATCCAGCAGCCAGGAAGCTCATGTGAAAGTTTCATATTGGGAAACATCATAGAGAGAAATTAATCTCTCGAGTCTCATACAAGGGAAAAGCACCGTTGGAGCTGGTACACATAGATTTCTGTGGACCGATGCAAACACTCTCTTTAACTCGTAATGTTTATTTTATGACTTTTATTGATGATTTCAGTCGAAAAACTTGGGTGTATTTGCTGAAACAGAAATCTCAAGCATTTGATGTGTTTTAAAGTTTTAAAGCTATGGTTGAAAAGGAGAGTGATAGATGTATTAAAGTCTTGAGATCAGATAGAGGAGGTGAGTATATGTTGAATGAGTTTGTGGAATTTTGTAAATATCATGGAATTAAAAGACAGTTTACTGCTCACTACACTCCACAGCAAAACGGAGTGGCAAAAAGAAAGAACCGAACCATTATGAACATGGCTTGAAGTATGATGAAGGAGAAGTATCTTTAAAATGAATATTGGGGATACGTTGTTACTTGCGCAGTGTACATTCTGAACAGAAGCCCAACTAAGAGCGTGAAGGATCGAGTTCCTCAGTAAGCATGGGATGGTAAGTGTAGCAGCATATCTCATTTAAGAATTTTTGGTTGTGTAGCTTATGCACATGTACTTGAAGAGATGAGGAGAAAGTTAGATGACAGAAGTCAGAAATGTATTTTTGTTGGATATAATGAAGAATCTAAAGCATATAGACTCTATAATCCAATCACTAAGAAGTATGTGATTAGCAGAGATGTGATGTTTAAGGAAGAAGAAGCATGGGATGGCAGCATAGATAAGTTGGTTGCAGAGGACGTTGTTACATCTCACGCAGATTGTGAAGAAGATGAGCAGGGAATACATGGAGGACAGTTAACTCCACAAACGCCTACACCAACAACAAGAACACCTGTTAGAATGCCCAGAACTCAAGATCATGGTGAACCATCAAGTGTTGATGGATGGAAAAGAACAAGATCAAAGGTAAGTAATGAATCAAATCCTACATTAGCTTCATTAAGAAATAGAGGTAGAGGTTAGAAGACTAGAATTTTAAGAGAACTGTACGAGAAAGATGATGAAGTAGATCAAGTTTCAAATTTTGCATTGATAGCATGTGAACCTATAAGTTTTGATGAAGCAGTTAAAAAGGATGTTTGGATAAAAGCAATGGATGAAGAAATTGATGCCATAGAAAGAAATAATACTTGGGATCTTGTAGATCCGCGTGATAATAAAAATTGTATTGGTGTCAAATGGATTTATAAGACTAAGTTAAATGCTGATGGTGAAATTGAAAAATACAAAACAAGACTTGTAGCTCAGGGGTTTAGTCAACAACATGGTATTGATTACAATGAGACATTTGCACCTTTAGCCAGACTTGATATAGTAAGAATGGTATTAGCTATTGCTGCTTATAATAAATGGTATGTATATCAAATGGATGTAATGTCTCCATTTTTTAATGGATCTTTTGGAAGAAGAGGTTTATGTAAGACAACCTCGTGGATATGAAATTGATGGACATGATGACAAAGTTTACATATTAAAGAAAGCATTGTATGGATTGAAGCAGGCACCTAGAGTTTGGTACATCAAGATTGATGAATATTTGAATAGTGAAGGATTCAGCAGAAGTCCAAGTGAGCCAACCTTGTATACAAAGGTAAACCAAAAAGGAAAAATACTGATTGTTTGCTTATATGTTGATGATTTGATCTTCACTGGAGATCTTTCAGTAGATGATTTTAAGAAAGCCATGAAATAGAATTTGAGATGACTGATTTATGAATGATGAAATATTTTCTTGGTATTGAAGTAACTCATTCTGAGGATGGTATTTTTATAAATCAAGCTAAGTATGCAAATGATGTACTAAAATATTCAGAATGATGAATTGTAAGCCAGCTGTAACACCAATTGCAACTGGTACAAAACTCAGTAAGGAGGATGATGGGTCAAAAGTTGATCCAATGATGTATAAGAGACTGGTAGGAAGCCTCATGTACTTGAATGCAACAAGACCTGATATAGTGTTTGCAGTAAGTATGATTTCGAGATTTATGGAGTCCCCAAAGAACACCCATTGGCAAGCTATAAAGAGGATTCTGAGATATATTGTTGGAACAACAAATTTTGGTATTCAGTATACATCAAACTCAGATTTTAAGTTGATTGGATATACTAATAGTGATTTTGCAGGTTCTACACATGATAGAAAGAGTACATCTGGATATGTATTCAGTTTTGGATCGGGATCAGTAGCATGGGATTCAAAGAAGAAACCCATAGTGACACTATCCTCTGTTGAGGTAGAGTATGTTGCAGCAACAACAATTGCATGTCAGGCTGTGTGGATGAGAAGAACTCTTTTTGAGTTGTAGCATGAATGAGATGGACCAACACAGATTTTTTGTGACAACAAATCAGCGATTGCACTATCAACAAATCACGTTTTTTATAAAAGAAGTAAGCATATTGATACAAGGTATCATTTCATTTGAGAACTAATAAACAAGAATGAAATCAGTATGGAATTTTGCAAATCAGAAAATCAGTTTGCAGACCTATTTACAAAACCTCTGGGGAAAGAGTTGTTTGAGTTTCATAGGAAAAACATTGGGGTTTGTAAGCTGTAACACAAATATAGTATTTCAAAATTTTGTTTTTTGAGTGCAGTAATTAGGGGGGAGAATGTTAGAAATAATTAATTACTCCACCATTGAGATATATGACCACCGATATTTTGAAGAGGCATCACCGCCCATAAATTGTAATCGCCGAAATATGCAAAAGACAATCACCGCCCAGATTTAACTTATTATAGTTTTGAAAAGCCAGAAGATAAACCAAATCAGATTTTGTTAACTACTCAAATTGTTGAAGAGGCATCCACCGCTTAAACCGACTTAAGCATTAATACTGAAGCACATCGAAGCTTGAAGAGGCACCTACAGCCTGCAATTTTAACTTATCAATATTGTAACATCTCAGAACATTTATTTATGGAGATAAGATTCTGTTTTGAAGGGCCAACTCAGTTTTATATTTGCCAGTCTGTAACAACCTGTAACAGAGTAGTTATTTCTGCACTTAGATTTTGTAATGAAGGGACAATTAACATTCAATGAGCAACTGGGTTAAAGCACTATATATACCCATCATTGTAATCGTGATTTTAAGCAATACGGAGTGAATGAACAGAGTTGAAATCAATTTCAAAATTTTACTATGTATTTTTCTGTTATGCTCTGTTTCATGGGTTTGTAAACTCAGAGTTATTTTGAAGATTAGTTTGTTGTAGCAGCTTACGAGATTTATGATATTTTAAGAGTTAATTATATTTGCTTGTTATTAGACAAGTTTGTGAACGCAGGGGTCATCCTAATGCAGTTGTACAGTCAGCTGCAACACAGTTGCAACAGTCCTATAGGTGACTATTAGCTAAAACAGTGAGCTGTTACTGTCAGTTGTGACTATGCTGAAGATTATAGTCAGCTGTGACAGTTAGTTGTGACTGTCCTGTAGGTGAATTTTCTGAGTTGTGGAGATCAGTGTGTGTTGCTCGAAGTAGCTGCAACACCCCCTGCCTTCCCACAATACTTAGTCGACGACCATCAAAATGATCTTGTTCATACAACTGTTAGGCCTCTCCTTTAATCTAGAATTTTTGCAGATCTCCTTCTATAAGAAAAAAAATGAGATAATAACGCCTATGGCCGTAACAAGACCACCAGAATTGGAGCCATTGGGAACAGAGAGGCAGTTATTTACATCCATGTTTGGGAAACCTGAATACCCATTTTTTTACATCCACATTATAAATTGCAAGTACATTAACACATCAAGTAAACAATGATGAGCTTAAAGCTTATAATTTGAAAAATTAAACACTTTACACTATATTATATATTATTTGATTCATTAAAAGTAATTTAGGTCAGACATCACAAGTAATCCATTGTCAAATATAATAAACTTTAGTCAATTGTCTTCAACTATAGTGAAACATAGTGAATGAAATTCAACTATAGAGAATTATAGTCAGAATTCTTAACCATAGTGAAACATTAACAATCATGGTCAAACATCGCCAAACAATGGCCAGCCAAAGTTTATTATAGTCAAACATGGTTCACTATAGTCTAACATGGTAATGCATAGTCAAACATAATCAACCATGATTGACATATGCTAATTATAGTTAATATTAACACATCATCAGTCATGGTCCACCATACCCAACCAAACTCAACTATGGACAAAGATAAGTGAACATGATCAACCATAGTCAATTATAGCAAACCCTAATTAACTGTACCCAACCATGGTTCCATGATCAACAATATTACTAGATTCAACCATATTCAACCAAAGTCACCCATAATCAACCATTACAAGTAATACATGGTAAAACTTTGCAAACTTTAGTCAACCATCTTCAGCCATGGTCAAACATAATCAACCAACGTCAACTATAAAGAACCATGGTCAAAGATGCTCAACTATACTCAAACATCGACAACCATTGTCAAACATTGCCAAACCATGGTCAACCAAAGTTAACTATAGTCAAACATGGTTGACCATAGTCTAACATGGTTTTCCATAGTCAAACATGGTGAAACATATTTATTCATAGTCAATCACAAACAATTTATCATGTTGACAATTTATCATGTTGAGTATGACTATTATTAATTATTAATATAAGCTCATGGTTAATTATTGTTAACTCCCTAATTACATTAATTATGCCGTAAGGCGTCTTATTTCAACTCCTAGGGTGAAGTAGGGTAGCACAATTTATAAAAAAATAAATTTTAATGGGTCAATTTGATTATACTCTAGATATTCTTCATCTGGTTCATGATCGGAGCATTGACATTTAATGAAATAACTCATGTGCATGTTTAAATCCAACTGTCACTAATAATTTTTTTAAAAAGTAGGGTTATTACAAATGGCTGGCAGTTTCAAATAAATGTTAACACTCCCAGCTCCCTCATCTAAACCGCAACGCTTCAATGGCTAGCTCCACCATCCACGAGTCGTTGATCGACTACCCCTTAATCTAAGAGTATTATATTCGTAGTTGTTCCAGAAAGGAGTTACATCAATGAAAACATGGAAATGTAGCGACACCCTCAACGAATTAAAGAATCAGTTTGTTTTTCTTTTTCTACTACTATAGCATTCATCCTAGTGATCACCTTCTTGGTGGGAACTTATTTTAAATAGTTGGATCTAACTCAGGTATAACCTCCACTCTCAATATCTTCTGTTTTTGTTGTAATTTTTTTTTTTCGTTTCTCTTAGTATCTTTTTTTTCAGGTGCTGTACATTGTTCTCGATGGCATCTAAACAGGATTTTTTGGCATCTACTTACTCAAGTAATTTCATTCGTTTAGGTCTCGTTGTTTGATCCGAGTAACATTGATCACCAAGGGATGCACACTCATGGATTGTGCTCGCTCGAATAACAGTCACAATGGCGGGCGTTTTGTTGGTTGTGCAAGAAACACCACCATATGCTCGGATACTGTGAAGAGTCCCAATGGCGGATCCACCTACTGCTTCAACACCTTTTGTAAATATCTCACCAATGATTCATTGACTTGTGGGAAATGCAGCCACTCCTACGCCTATGGATTGGCTTGCTGCTCAGCCTTCTACGTTGGCATAAACAATGAGCATATGCATTGTGGGAATTGTTTCTACGAGTGCGCTAAACACGAAAATGTATGTATGGTATGTGCCACCAGCCCTCCTCGTCGTATACAATACTGTTTAGTTTAATTTATCATAAATTTATGTTACAGGTTCGGGATTTAGCTTAGGATCTATATCCCGGGTTTAGCGGCAACTGTTGTGACCATGGCCCTCTACAATGTTTAGCAGCAACTGTGTGGTTGAGGACAACGATACCCCAATTCAGAGCTATACATGAGTAGAATCAATCCATGAACATATAAAAACACGCGACCCTCATTCTCAAAGATTTCAATATTGCAAAGAGTTCTGTAAACTGGGTAAGTATGGCACCTTGATGTCTCTCGGTCCAATGCTTTTGTCTTCAACCATCAATCTTTCTAAAATTTAGATTATTAAGTTGTATTCTGACGCTATTGAATAATAGTAGATGGTAAACAATGTAATGCTCGGATGACTTTAACAGGGATCCACATGTATCTGGAATGCGAATATGGTTGTATCATAATAAGACCTGTATATGGGATTCATTGCAATCATCTTCTTGATTTGTTTAAATAGTTGTGTGTTTTGGTTTTCAGATCTTTATTATTTCGTAGACGCTCTGCCTAATTGCGATCAGATGTCTAGTTGCACAACCTAAGCTAAGCATGCCTCTTTGTATACAGAATTTCTGTTGCAGTAATAAATATACTTTGTTTGGGAAAAATACTTTATGATGTGAATTAGATATCTATATCTAGTTTAAAAAAATTTAGAATGATTCATTTTCTACAATTTTATGGTTTTGAGAAGATTGCATTGCATATATTTGTAATTTGTGTCAAATTTGTACGAGAATGAGACTCCAATGATAGACATTTATGTCAAATTTATATCAGACTTGAATGATAGACATCTTTCAGTAAGGTATGCACCATTTATTGCATCTCAATGAACCCTTAACCTGGAACTGATATTAGCATTCCACATTCATTGTCTTAAAGTATTTGCATTTCAAATCAAAATCGTATTTGCATTTCAAATTAAAATATGCGGGTTAAGTTGACTTCGTCAAACACATTACACGAAAATCGCCACACTAATAAGTAATAACCAGTGGTAAAAATGACACTCCATCATTTAGAACCTTATAAAATGCCATTATGATTGTGCGGCTCGGTCATCTAAGGAAAACATTGTTATTCTCGTCATCATTCTTAAAAGTTAACAACTTTTACTTTAAAAATAACAATATTAATAAATGTACTCGTAATCATTCTATTCAATTTCAATTTGTGGAATCGGTATAAAATATTGAAATGCGATCATGAGGAGATACTCTATGCTTCTCAGAATGAAGAAAGTTTAGTTAATAGTGTTATATGTTTAATTAGAAATTATTCTCTGTTGATTAGGGTTTTACAAAGTTCCTTTTATTTATTAAAATGGTTAGTTTATTAAAATTTTAATTTTATGATATTGGTTTTATTTAAATAATTATATATATATTTTTAAGTACTTTTAATCATTTTAATTATAAATTCTATTTAAAATATTTTATTATTAAATGTTTATGATTATCCGAGGATAATTATTATATTTAATTAGAAGTTATTCCCTAGAGTTTTACAAAGTTCTTTTTATTTATTAAAATGGTTAGTTTATAAAAACATTAATTTTATGATATTGGTTTTATTTAAATAATTATAGTAGATTAAGGTTTTACAAAAATCTTTTTATTTATTAAAATAATTAGTTTATAAAAAAATTAATTTTATGATATTGATTTTATTTAAATAATTATATTTCTTTTTTAAAATATTTTCAATAATTTTAATTATAAATTCTATTTAGAATATTTTATTACTAAAAGTTTATGTATTATTATATATAAAAGTTATTATTAATAATAAAAGTTATAGTATTGGGTGTTTAAATATTATACATAATAATTATCTATTGAATATAGAATAAATTTCCATAAAGTTTAAAGTAATGAATTGTATTTATGCTTTTAATAATTTTAATTATATATTTTAATTATTATAGGTTTATAAGCAGAAAATAATATGCTTTATTAATAAAACACCCGAGGTACAAGGGTTGGAACCCGTGGTTCACGATCAACACCCGTGTTACACTTCCAATGGACGTTTAAATATTAGATATTATTAAAAAACATTATTTTGATGAGTGTTCAAATATTAGATATAATAATTATTATTGACTTTAGAATAATAAAATTAATTGTATTTTAAGGTTTTTAACAATTTTGATTATAGATCTAATTAATGTTGTAATTATTAATAACTTATATTTAATGATAATTTTTAATAACTATTTAAATTTAAATTTTAGTACCTTTAATAAAATTAATATCATGAATTATAACAATATTAAAAATATTAGGAAGATTAACAAACAACATTAACATTAATAATTCACTTTTAATAATATTAATTCAACATTAAAGACATTAACATTAATTACAATATTAACATTATTATTAATAATAACATTATTAATATTATGTAATAATAATAACAACATTAATAACTTTAATAATTCACTATTAACAATACTAATTTATCATTAATATTAACAACATTAACTTTAATTACAACATTAATATTAATTAGTATCATTATTAATAATAATAACATTAATAATACTTTATAATATTAATAACAATATTGGTAACATTATTATTAACATTAATAATATTAATAATTATTTGTAATATTGATAATGTAATATTAATACTTGTTTGTAATATGGCATAATGACTCTCATGTTTATGTCTACCATGGTCAACATAGTATTTCATAATTAACTAAAGTTAATCATTCTCTACTAATGTCAGCCACGATCAACCAAAGTCAAACATTGTTAACCAAACTCAACCATGGCCAACCAACGTTAACCATTGTGAACGAAAGTCAAACATGGTTAACCATTATCAATTAAGGTCAACCATGGTCAACCAAGGTTAACCATAGTTAAACAAACTCAACCATAGCTATCCATATTCAACCAAATTCAACAATATTCAACTATAGTAAACTACGATCAACCAAAAGTAAACCATGGTCAACCAAAGTCGACCATGGTCAACCAACATCAACCATTGTGGACCAAAGAAAACCATAATTAACCATAGTCAAATATGTTCAACCATGGTCAACCGTAATCAACCATATTCAACCAAATTCAACAATTTTCAACCATAGTCACCCAATAGTCAACCAATGGTCAACCAATATTCAACCAATAGTCAACCAATTGTAATCCATAACCAATGGTCAAGCAATCACCAACTAATGGTCAAGCAATAGCCGACCATATTGAACCAATAGTCAACAATGGGATACTAATGTCAACCATAGTCAACCATGGTCAACAATGTTCAACTAATGTCAACCATAGTCAACTAATTATTTACCATGGTGACCAATAGTTGATCATTGGTTGAAATTGGTTGACCAATGGGACAGCAATGGTCAACCATTGGTAGACCACGGTTGACTATGGTTTACATTGTTTGACCATGGTCAACCATAGTGAACTATGGTCAACCATATGTCAACCAAAATTAACAATTGTCAACCAAAGTCAACCATGTCCAACAAAAAGTCAACCATGAAAAACCAGAGTCCACAATAATCAACCATGGTTAACCATAGACAACCAAAGTTAACCAAAAGTCATCCATCATCAACCAAAGTCAACCATGGTAAACCAAAGTAAACCATGATCAACCACTAGTCAACCATGGTTATCCAAAGTCTAACATAGTTAGCCAAAGTCAACCATTATCAAACAAAGTTAATAGTCACCCATGGTCAACCAAAATCAACAATTATCAACAATAGTCAACCATGGTAAACCAAAGTCAATCAAAAGTCATCCATCATCAACCAAAGTCAACCATATCCAACCAAAGTTAATCATGGTAAACCAAAGTCAACCATGATGTATCAAAATTCAACCATGGTTAGCCAAAGTCAAACATAGTCAACCATCGTCAAGCAAAGTGAACCATGATCAGCCAAAGTCAACAATGGTCAACCAAAGTCAATGATGGTAAACCAAATTTAACCGTAGTCAACCATGAACAAACAAAGTCAACGATGGTTAACCAAAGTCAACCATGGTAAACCAAAGAGAACCATATTCAACCAAAGTCAACCATGATGAATCAAAAGTCAACCATGGTGAGCTAAGGTCAAACACAGTCAGCCAAAGTTAACCATCATGAAGCAAAGTTAACCATGATCATCCAAAGTCAACCATGGTCAACCATAGTCAACGATGGTCAATCAAAGTCAACCATGGTCAACCAAACTGAACCATGGTTAACCAAAGTTAGCCAAAGTCAACCAAAGTCACCTATCGTCATCCATAGTCAACCAAAAGTTAATCATGGTCAACCAAATTTAACTAGAGTAAACCAAACTCAACCATGACCAACCAAAATTCAACCAAAGTTAACAATTGTAAACAAAAGTCAACCGTGGTCAACCATGGGTAGCCAAACTAAACCATAGTCAATTAAAGCCAACCATGGTGCTCAACTATAACTATAGTTTACTTTGGTTGACCATTTTAATTTGGTTGACTTTAATTAACCATGGTTGAATTTGGTTGATTATGGTTAATCATGGTTGACTTTAGTTAACGAGGGTTGATCTTGGTTAACCATGTTTGACTATGGTTAACTTAGGTTGACCATGGTTTACTATGGTTGACATTGGTTGACGTTGGTCGACCATGGTTGACTTTTGTTAACCATGGTTGACAATGGTTTTTCATGGTTAACCACAACTGAAGTCAACCATGCTTATCCAAAGTCAACGATAGTCAACCATGGCCAAGGAAACCTTAACCAAAGTCAACAATGTTAACTAAAGTCAACGAAGGTCAACCTTGGTCAATAATGGTCAACCATAGTTAACCATGGTCTACCATAGAAAACAAAAGTCAACCATGGTTAACCAAAGTCAACCATAGCAAACCATGGTTAACCACGGTTAACCATAGTCAACCAAAGTCCACCATAGTGAACCAAAGTCAACCATGGTCAATGAAAGTCAACCACGGTCAAACAAAGTCAACCCTGATTAGCCATGTTCAACCAATGTCAACCATTATGAACAGAACTCAACCATGGTTAACCAATGTCGACCATTGTGACCAAAGTAAACCATTGTCAATTAAGGTCAACCATGTTTACCCAAGGTTAACCATAGTTGAACAAAGTCAACCATATTTAACCATATTCAACTAAGTTCAACCATAGTCAACCATGGTCAACCAAAGTCAACCACGATCAACCAAAATTCAACCATAGTAAACCATGGTCAACCAACGTCAACCATGGTGGACCAAAGTTAACCAAAGACAACCATAATCAACCATAGTCAAACATGGTCAACCATGGTCAACCATAGTCAACCATAGTCAACTATGAGAAATAAAAGTGAATCATAGTCAAACAAAGTCAACCATAATCAACCATATTTGACCAAATTCAACAATGTTCAACCATGGTCAATCAACAATGGTCAACCATGGTCAACCATAGTCAACCATGGACAACCAATAGTCAACCAATGGTCAACCAATATTCAACCATAGTCAACTAATAGTCAACCATGGTCAATCAATAGTTAGCCAATAGTCAACCAATCACCAACTAATGGTCAAGCAATAGTCACCCATGTTGAACCAATAGTTAACAATAGTATACTAATGTCAACCATAGTCAACCATGTTCAACAAATGTTCAACCAATTTCTACCATAGTCAACTAATGCTTTACCATGGTGACCAATGGTTGACCATTAGTCGAAATTGGTTGACCATTGGTCAACCATTGGTGGACCATATTTAACTATGGTTTACATTCATTAACCATTGGTTGACCATGGTTGATTATTGGTTGACTATTTGTTGACCATGGATAATCATAATATTAATATGGCATCTCAACCATGGTCAGCCACCATTAGCCATGATAAAGCATGGTTAGCCGAAGTCAACCATGGTCAACCACCATTAGCCATGATAAAGCATGGTTAGCTGAAGCCAACCATGGTCAACCAAAGTAAATTATAGTCAACCATGTTAACCCATGTTCATCAATATTCAACCAAAGTCAACCATCGTCTACCATGTTAAACAATGGTTAACCAAAGTCAACTATGGTCAACCATTATCATCCATAGTCAACCAAAGACAACTAAGGAAAATCATGGTCAACCATGGTAAATCATAATTAACAATGGTCAAGCAAATTCAACCTTGGTTAACCATAGTAAACCATGTTCAACCAAACCCAACCATGGTCAACCATAATCAGCCAAAGGAAACTAGGTCAACTATAGTCAACCATGGTAGATCATTGTTAACCATTCTCATCCATAGTCAACCATGGTCAACCAAAGACAACCATGGTCAATGAGAGTCATCCATGGTGAACCCTGGTTAACCAAAGTCAACCATGGTTAACCATGGTCATCTGAAGTCAACCATGGTCAGCAATATTTAACTATGGTCAACCTTAGTCACCCATGGTCAATCATGTTCAACCATGGTCAACCATGTTAAACAATGGTCAACCAAAGTCAACTATGAATGACCATCGTCAATCATGATCAACCAAAATCATCCAGTATTAAGCAGATTCAACCATTCAAAACCATGGTAAACCAAAATGAACCATGTTCAACCATGGACAACCAAAGTCAACCACGATAAAACAGAGTCAGCCATGGTTGACCATGGTAAAGCATGGTTGACTTTGGTCAAGCAAAGTCAAACATGCTTAACAATGGTCAACCAACCATTGTCAACCATAGTCAGCCATGCTTAACAGTTGCCAACCAAACATGACAAACCATGGTTAACCATTATATTATTATTATTATCAACCATTTTATTTATTATTATTTAACTATACTTAATATTTTCTTTATTTGTATTTTCTGTTATAAACTAGCAAGCCATATTAATATTAATATTATGGATTATATACGTCGATCGGCATATATCAACCACATTTAAATGTGTGGCCTATATACGTCGATCAGCGTATATAAGTCATATTATTAATATTAATATGGCTTACTAGTTAATTAATAAGAGGAGAACATGGTTGGCTGTTGTTATTGATCAAGCTTGACTCCCTAATTACATTGAAATAAAAATAATAATTAAAAATGAAATATAAAAAGTGCATTTATATAAATAAATGAGTTCATATTGTTATTGTTGTTATTATTATAAATATATGTACTTGTAATAATAATATTTTATGTATGATGTGTGTTGTGATTGAGGTGAGAATGGTTATGCGGAACCATAAGGTTGTAATTCTACATAACCATGAAGCCTCACTCCTCTAGCATTTAGTCAACTCCAATGATGGAAGAGAGGGACTCATTAGTGGATTATAGCGAGGACTTGCTCTCTGAACTGAACACATTTGTAGGTATTTCATTTAATTCAAAGCATGTGGAGGCAGGTGGTGATCATGTGGAGGAGAGGGATCTTCAGTATGTTTTCCTTAGCTATCAATCCCCATTTTGGGATTTACCACCTATATCGGCGTTGCCTCGAGAAAGAACTCAAGTGTTTCTAGAGTATCTGATCCCCTTACCTACTTTCTCCATTAGGGGGGCCATGTTTGAGTTTCTTTTCAAAGGAGGGTTTAAACTGCACTAGTGTTGTGCCTCCATCTCCTTTGGATATGGCCATAAGGAATATGGGTGGTCATGTATCGAAACGTTTGGATGGGGATCTTGGAAACTCTAGTGTGGTACGGTCAGTAAAGGAGTCAAAGCATAATAAGCAAAGAGTGATATGATCCTAGGGTGGTGGGATTTCCTTGCTTGCTGGAAGGTATTTTTAGGTGAAGCAGATCGGTATGTTACTAGGGAAAATCATAGTGCGAAATTTTTTGGGAAGAAAAATCGGGGTAGAAAGGGCTTAATAGCTAGATGTAGAAAAACTGGCAATATTTGTTGGGCTATGGTCCCATTTTTCACTTGCTAAATAAGCGACGAGGGGTTCTATCTTTCGTTCAGAGGAATACTATAACAGAATTATTAAAGGGAATTAGTTCTGTGAGATCACCTTAATAGAAACCAAACCTTGGCACCCTAGTTGCATAGGACGAGTTCTCTATGGATACTCCGGTGTGGGTTCGGCTACCTAGGCTTCCTATGGGATTGTGGACTAACAAATATTTCAAAGATATCACAGATGCCATTGGTAAGTTTATTCTTGTTGATGATTCATTATAAATAGTCTTATGCTCATTTTGTAGCTAGGATATTGGTTTATATCAATGTTAGCTGCAGACTTTTTGAATCGATGGAAATTGAAACTGTCTCTTCAAAGAGGACCTAATTGCTAGATTATGAAAATTTCCCACTCTGCTAGATTCGTTGTCACAATTATGGACATACAATGGTGGAAGGTGAGTTAAACTTTGTCCATTAGTTTTGGAAAGTTAATCTCCCTCGTCTTTTTGTCTCGCCATACTCTTCTTCCTGCACCCCTAGCTCCCAACTTGAAAAAATGTTCTTTGGATGAGAGTTTACTACCGGAAGTACCACTCCCTACTATGATGGTGATGTTCGGAGGATTAAGGAGGATTTGATTGTTGGGAAGGTTGTTATATCTATGGAGGATAAGGTTGGTCATGAACATTCTCCTATTGATTTTCATGACCTCTCTTGCTCTTAGCAAAGGAATATTGAGCACTACTAGCCTAGTAGTGCTCATTATACAAATATTTTCAATAGTAGTACTAGGATGGGAGCCAAGCCTAATCACGCCTCGACTAATGTTATGGACAATGTGGTTGATTCTGTGGAGACCTCGTCACAAGTTTCACTGAATATTGTGTTATTACCTTTCTCATTATTTAGAGGATAAGGAGGATTTGATTGTTGGGAAGGTTGTTATACCTATGGAGGATAAGATTGGTCATGAACATTCTCCTATTGATTTTCTTGACCTCTCTTTCTCTTAGCAAAGGAATATTCAAAATATTTGCATAATGAGCACTACTAGCCTAGTAGTGCTCATTATGCAAATATTTTCAATAGTAGTACTAGGATGGGAGCTAGGCCTAATCACGCCTCGACTGATGTTATGGACAATGTGGTTAATTCTGTGGAGACCTTGTCGCAAGTTTCACTAAATATTGTGTTATTACCTTTCTCATTATTTAGAGGATATGGAGAGACTAAAATGAAATGATTTTTTAGGAGAAACTAATCCCCAGCTTCCAAGTAGCTTCCCAATGTCACCTACCCAAATTTTGAGACTATTTATTTTATTTCAAAAACATTATGTTAAATTATAATTACAAAGTTTTGTAATTATGACCAAATCTGGTAAAGGATGATTGTAATGAGATATTACTATTATTTAATAAATTAAAACATGAGACAAACACCAAGGGAACTGTTAAATGAGTATTCACTGACCCACTAGGAGGAATGGAAGCTGTTAGAAGGCATGGAATAGGTGTCATCATTTGCATTCAACCACTAGTTGTTGGTTATGGGACAACTACGCCTAAATTTGTGGCATTATCCCCTAGGTGGGTGGAACATAGCTGTTAGCTCATTAATGACCAGGTTAACCACTAAAAAGGCCTAGGCAGCCTAGGAAAGGCAATTTGAATTGAGTAGGGAGCTCCATAATTATTTTATGCAGAAATAATTCCTCAAGTGTATCAGGTGATCACTGAGAGATTGGAATAGGGAGGCTAAGTGGAAGTGCATTGTGCATCTGCTGAAATTATTATGAGAAGGAAACCAGAGGTGTTGGAGCAGGTCTCTTTGACTGCTAAGTCTATATGACTGGATGATCTACATTGTTGCTGCAAGTTGATGACCTAAAGCTTCTATAGATTCTTCTTCCTAGTGGTTCAGTGAACAGGCTCAAGGGTCCTAAGGCAAGTAATTTGGCTATCTTCAGGAATAGGTTGGGTGGAACAGCCTCCTTGGGTGTTTGTCTGCTCTATCTACAGTTACAGGTTCTATTTTTTATTTCATCCTATAAGTAGTTAAATGATTTTCTACATTTGTAGATTTAGTATTCACAGTTAATGGCATACAGAAGTAACTTTTTCATTTTCTAACCTAGGTATGATTTTGTATAATGATGGTTAAGTAAATGAGATGATTGATTAAATATCTCCCCTTCATTTTTCCCCATACTGTTTTCTGTATAGTACTTTAGTAGAGAGAAGTAGAATTAAGATAGATGAATGATGGGTAGAATGCTAAGTGAATGATTAGACTAACACTGTGGTGTTTCTTTTAAATTTGCAATATCAATTATATATGTCTAAACTCAAAATATAGAACAACATATCATAAAAACAAATATTGTAGCATTTTCTTTACTTAGTAACAAAAGTAAACATTTCATCTTTGCACAGAACTAGGGTTTTCATTTATCACTATTTATTTTCCTTTTTGAAAGCTAATGCTATGCATTCTATTATTATTCTTTCCAACAGTAAGGTGTTATAATTCCACTTATTTCAGGCATCATCATTCCTAAAAATTTAATAGCTGCAATTTAAATATTCTTTTTACACAGAGTTGCTACTCAGTACATAACACTAAATAGATACTTATCATTCACAAATAATAGCATCACTGTATATTCCTATTTCATTTATAATATTGTGATAGGTTCATAAATGGTTCAACGGTCAAACCCTTAAACAACGTACATCAACCTTTCGAGTTATAAACACAAGTAAGTTAAAAACCTCACTCTTCAGAAGTAAAGACTTTAGTTACGATTTCTTTGCATAGTTTTTAACTAAAAAAAGAAAACGTATTTAGCATCCTTAACAACTCTTTGGCCAAACCCTTATATTCGAAATAGCAACTCAGATATTATCAGTTTCCAAATAGATTAAGGTTTCATGTTCAAACATCGTTGAATACGTACATAAACATTAATTGAAACAAACCATATAGATAAATGAGACTAGATTTTATTTCAAAGTTCTCAAATAAAAAACATTGAGTTTGGCTCTCGGCCATTACCGAAACGATAGCATAGTTTTTAGTTAAACACGGAACTATCAAAGCCTACCATCGAAACCTACAGGGTAGGTGTCAAAACCCAAAATTTCCGAAAAATTTAAAATTTTTAAAAATAGCATGTAATATGATTAAATGCAGTCATTTAACTATTTGATTAGCTTAAATGATCATAATTATGTCTCAATGATCTTTGTTATCTCTAAATTTTAATATGAGTTTCTTTACAGTTACTGATTGTTTTTCTGTTTTGCAGCCACAAGGGGGAATTGCCATAACAGACTGGGCTTACTTAGCTTCCGAGCTAATGCAACAGATTTTCTTTCTCTTACAAATATACGGGTAATGTTCGGGTCGCTGCAAATAATCTTTAAAGTATTAAAAGTCAAATAGCTGTACCAAAACATTCAGTAAAAAGTCTAAGAATGCTAACCAGGTTATCAAGTGTTTAAAGGTAGCACTCTGCCTATGACCTCCTCAAGATCTTACTGGTAGACAGTTAAAAATTTCTAGAGGAAATGATAGCTATCTTTTTTTTTGATAACAAATGAATTAAAAAGCTCTATGGAATATTTGTTCTTTGATTGGATTATCGTAATGCAAACATACTTTGTAACTTAGCACTGTAGAACATTACAGGGTGATCATTTTCAGACCAATTTTCTATTCATCCATGGTTATTGTACCAAGCCAAGTCTTCGGTTTAGAATATTTGATGTGCAACTTCAATTGTAAGGATCTGGAGATATCAATATATAATTCATTTATTTCTAGTTTTTACAAGATATTCTGTCAGTTATGAGTCTCCTCTTAATAATTCAGGGTCCATATGGATTGAAAAGATATTTCTATCTCTATGATTGTCCATGAATTAAAAACTATAAGACATCTTAATTAGACTTATGCACCTTATAGATAACATGAGCCTACTTGTTATCTCAAGAAGTCTGAGCCAATTAAGAGATAGTTATTATATTTTAATGTCAAATGAAATGGACTAGAGTAACTTAAGTTTTAAACTGTGGTTTACGTATCTTGAGTGCTACAAGTATGAGTTACATAAAATAAATAATATGACAAGTCTTTCCTTATCTGTGCAAGCTGTAGACAATGGCATTCTAGTAGAATTTGCAAGCATTTGATCTTAACATCACCCCGTTCTCTTATAGACTTAAAAGAATTGTTTTATCTCTGATCTTTTCTAAAGAGACTAAGGTATAAGGCAAATCGGTGAAATGTTTTATGAAACCCTTTACAGCTTAACATAATAACCATATCCTTATAACCATTCTAATCAAAAATCATTTCTTATATGTCTTAAATTACTTTCAAGACTAAAATTTTAAATGATATTTATGTTGCAAGGTTTTAATATATCAAAGCTTTTAAAGGTTGCCATGTAAAACTTGATGCACTGTTCTAACATTCGCATTGTTAATAATATGACAGGGACACTATGGTATTACAACCATAATAGGATATTCGAGCTATGATTTTGTTTACCAAAGCTATGATTTTGTTGATCCATGCTATGATTTGGTTGGAAATAATCAATGGGAAAAACTCGTCGTGAACATTAGACTTTCGACCCACTGCATGAAATTTATTTGAGTGCGACGTGGTCATTCCATAGGCATGCGTTGATGATATAAAATGTTGACTTAACCCTAGTCTTTCCATTTCTCCCTCGCCTTCGAGCTCGGTCGCTCTGAGAACCCTCCTGTCCGACCCTTCCTGTTACAGTGTTTGGTTACAGCTTCTAGGCTGCTTCACTCCTTCATGCTTGTCAACTGCAATGAGTTGGGGTCGTTATGCGTTGTTAATGGCGTCCAAATGGTTATTGGAAAACCTAGGGTTCTTTCATTACTACCATCACGGTTTCTGTCACGGCATGACTAAAATTTCTTGATTTGGTTCAGTTTAAGCTTCCATAGTAGAAGATACTCCATGCTTCTGTCAGCTCGTTGGTTCCTTTGGCAGTAAGGGTGGAGTTTTACACTTCCTATGCTCGAGACTAACAGGCTTTTTTATGGTGATTGGAAATCCTTTTAACTCGCTGGTAAGTTATAAAACTTGCTTCGTCGTTTTCCAGTTTTAAAGAATTTGTTGGTTTTTAAGAATAAAAATTTGTAACTGAATCGTATCTGTCCTATGTAGGTCCTGGCTACTCTTGAATGTGTAAAAGACTCAACCCTCGGTGCTTGGCTCTTACCTGGTAAGCCTGGTCTCACCATGGCTTTTCCTCCTTGCTGGTTGTTAGGGTGGTTAGGGTTTTGGTTGGTGTGAGGTGACTCCGGGGTCCCTTGGCTCTTTTGAAACTTTGACTGTTGGTTTTAACGAGTTCTTTAAAATAGGTTACTCTGTGTTGCGAAAGAGATGTTATGGCTTCGGTCAATTATTGTAATTTATTCATCCTGCTTTTGGTAGATAGGGTTTGCTACAGAAGAGTTAATGTATAGAAAGGAAGAAGACAAAGGCTGTGAGCCTGTCTGTAGATGAGGTTACGGCCTCAAGGATTAATACCGAGCTCTTAAATTTTACTTAGAGTTTTCACCCAGGGTTTTATAATACGACTTAATATATCTTTCTTCTGTATTTGAGTTCGTTTAGCGTGCATTTTGTTTGGGCTTGCCCAGGAACAAATGAAACTAGTGTATACCCCTTTATATTTATGATACGACTGTAAGTGGAAGCATTGTCTTCATTATCAGCATTACTTTCACTCGTACTTACTGGTCTGTTTGATTCTACCCAAATGTTACAGTTGAAGTGTAGTTTAAATGCTTGTTTTCATTATTACGATTATGACTCTGTTGGTAAATTGAGAGCTAAGTAAAAGATGTTATTATGATACTGAAGCTCGACAATGAGCTAGAATACTGTTCTGTTTGTTTCTTTTATTGTAAAATTAATATCTAGGTTATTTCTCTGCTGATAAATTCTTGTAGTAATAATACTGTAGGGTTTATGTACCTAAATTTGTTTTGTTGCTAAGCTCTTAAATTATTCAAGGTTTTCACCCCGGTTTGGCAATATAACTTATTAAAAGTTTCTCTTATGAATTTTGAATAGGTGTGTGGCGTGCATTTTTAATTTTTATGTTGTTAAAATCATCAAAACAATGAACCTGAGCTACAGCCGTAGGTGAAATCGTTGTCTTAAGTTTTAGTATTTATTTTAATTAACAAACAGGAAAGAAAAGGGTTCAAAACGAGCTCCACAGTCGTGATTTTGTTTAGTTGCTTACTCTGTCGTTACAATTTTGCTTCTGTTGGTAATTGAGAAACAAGTTAATGATATTACTATTGTGTTTTAGGCTCGATATTGAGCTAACTATTATTCTGCTATTCCTTTGTTTCTAAACAGTGACTAGGTTATTTAACAATGACGGGTTTGTACCCTGATAAAAAAAATCCTATCTGTGACTACAAAATCTCCTGTAAGGACTATCGACCATGATATAGTTAATGTAATTTTTATGGTTATATTTACTGTTGTCTCCTATGACTGTTTATTAAATTTTGTTTACACAGAGAAAACAAATAGTTTAGACGTAACCCCTACCTATCTATTCAACCATTATAATTAAACTAGGATTATAATTACAATAATAACTAGTGCTTTAAATATTACTATTATATGGAAGACATTAAAGATACCTTGTCAGTAGTGTAATAATGATACTAAGGGATGCTAAAAACACAGTAACCTTTAACAATTCTACTACTGATATTCAGAAATGCTAACTTTACTAAACTAATTACTTTTTAGACATAAAGAAAATAAACTCATCCTATATCCATTCATACTTAATAACATAATGAAATCAATAGCAGAACCTGTTTCTGTGGACAACAACAGCAATGGGAGGCTGTTCCTTCCTACCAACTCCTAGAGAGTGCCCAAACAACACTTCTCAGGACCCCCAAGCTTGCTCTAGTCTCCCTGGCTGGAACTAAGTGTAGCAAAGTAATTCTCTCATCCCAAACAGCTATAATGGAACCAAGTTACTGCAGCATTCCTCTCAAATCACTTCCTTACGGTATTTCCCTCTTCCTCAATGGGATTCCTGAATAACATTCACCTGAATGCCTTCTCCCTCCAGAACAAATTCGAACCCCCAGCTCTGTTCATTGAGTACTATTTAAAAGATTGCCTAGGTCTTTGTTGGGTTAACTATCATTAATGAGCCACCTGCTCTGATTCCACTTCCTTGGGGAATCATGACCCCAAATATAGGGAAGTTTCCAACTGCAACTTAGGAAGTGTTTGAGGATGCCGCCACTTGTCTTTTGCCTTTCCACCTAGTTCCATCCACCAGTTTGACCAGTAACCTCTTTTTAACAGCTCTCCCATGCTGTTGTCTCCATAATTTATTTATTAATAATAAAATATTCTGAATTACATTCCATTTCTAGTGACTCTGCTGAGTCATCAATTCCTACTTAGCATTAAATTTAACATAATGTCTCAGGAATATAATAAAACAATTACATAATTTTTACAAAATTGGGGTATGTGACAGCAGGGTTTGGACTGCACGGAACAAGGTCGAAACCTTTGGCATGTAGACATTATAAATGCATAATAGTTCAAACATTAAATTATCACAAACCTGGAGCATGGCTCACAGTTTTCAATACAAGTAAACATCATCAAGTTACAGGAACCAAAATCCTTGTATATCCAGTTTAGTCGAGGGATAAAACCCTTTCAGCAGTTACATTTTTTTACAATTATCTATGCTAAAAAACAACACTACACGTTAACGTCGAATGGGTTGAGGATTTCATCCTCCCTAGGCTGCGAGACAGCTCACAATATTTCGACGGTGGTCACTTCCCATAGACCAAGATAAACATGAAGTCTCGGCTAAGAACACACGAAGATCCAATAGTCACCTAACCAAAGCAACAGGGTAACCATTGAAGCTTACAATTTATTATGCAGCTGCCAGTTAACCAAACTTGAGCTTGGGAACCAAATGACGAAGGAACCTGCCACATGAATAAGGTATGGTCAAAACAAGTGACATGAAAGAAGTTTCATTATGGTGAAATAGAAATAACTGCAACTCTTAAAACATTTTAGAGGGAGACAGGTTTCGAACCGAAACATTACCTTTAAATATCTATCTCTAGAGAAGTAATGCCATAGCCACTGTAAACCATATCCATCACTCCACCACCGACTACAATGAAGGTTGGAAAACAACTCTGAGAACTATCACTCGACATCCAGAAAAAAAACGAGTATTGGATCAACCTACACGCAGAGCTATCACCAACTCTGGATTCATTCCAACTCTAAAACTATTGTTGTAAACTCTCACAGATGGTTCAGCCTTTAAACTATCAACCGGTATCAGAAAACCCAACAAGTCATGGGTTTGAATTGTGGAGAAACTCCAAAGAACCGACTAACAAAACCCTAGAGTTTCTCGGCCTATCATCCTCTCCATAGAGCCACCTCCCAACACAATGAATACCAAAGTAAACAATAACCTCAGAAATGTAGTGGAGTTTAGGGTTAATACCAAAGTCCAATAATCTCACATGATCAATGGTGGAGAATTTTCATCACAGCACATCGTGATTCAAATCACCAACTGCATTAAAACCTAATTAATAACCATTGCCACCGTGGAGACAGCTAGGAGAACCATCAAGCTAGATCAAATACAACTCAAACACATTGACTACCCTATCACATTACCTTCATGTGTTATGAACCATGATGGCAGCCATAGTGATATTCCACTGAATCTGGTTGATGGGAGTATTAAAGGCCAACGGTGAATTCGAAATCCTGCCAGCAAGTAATCATCACAGTATTAATTACCTTGTCCACATCACTCTTGGCTCAATAGTTATGTTGCAAACGTATCAATACATAGAATAGTATAAGTCATAGTTTACCTTAGGTTAATGCATCAGTTAGGTATCGACTCTATATTCTAAGGTTCACATGGATGCACTTATATTCACGTCATTTCATATTGAACCAAGACATAACTTATTACATAAATAAATTGCATATAGTATTGATGCTATATGTTTGATATAGGATTTACATATAGTTTCGATGTTATGAGAAATTACATAGGTTATGCATATAGGAGTTCATGTAATAGGAATTGCATATATTATGCATATAGTTTTAGGCTATAGATAATACAAATAAATTATATATAGTGTACATTCTAGGAATGATGTGAAAATACATATAGTTCATACTATAGGATATGCATGTAACTTTGCATATAGTTCTTGCACAATAGTTGCATATAGCTATTATGTCAAAGGATATGCATGATATTTATTTACAATTCGCATTTAATAGAAATAGCATGATAACTGTATAAAGATGCAAAACACATATTAGAACATGAAGTACCTAGCTCACAACTTTTAAGACTTAGTCAAGTCATCATGATAACATGAACCTATATATATTCTGAACAAAATATGAAATCACTAGTACGGGAAATCAAAATAAGTATAACAAACATACTTTTTGTTATGAAAACCATATTATAACTGAAGAGATCTCACCCGGATACATTTCATTATTATTCTCTAAAACCATTAAGACATTTGGAGATTACTGAAACTAGTTAGGAATTTTTCTGTCACACTTCGTAAACATTAACGCCCTTACCTGTAATCTGCGAAAGGAACGATTCAAATGCTTTAGCATGAATGCTAAGTAAGCCTCGGGGTACTCTTAGGACCCCTTCATCATCAAACAGAAGAATAACAGTTAGCACTTATAACATTATATCGGTAGAACATTGACATAAGTAATATGGATGAGATGAGAAGAACATCCAATAGCATCGAATATAGATATTTAATATCACGTCGCATACAATACAATTATGATCATTACAAACATTTAGTACAACAAGACAAGTTAGAAGCATTTATTATAATTCCGCACAGTTAATATATGCATTAAAAGCTACATTGAAAAATTTTAAAATTTTGTGAAATTTTGGGATGTTACACCCAATATCTTGCAATGCTTTCTTTCTTCTAGGTCCCTTTGTTGGTTTTTAAGAACAAACATGATAATCCTCCAAATATCAACATAAGTGTTCCTTGGAGTTTCTTTGATGGAGCTAGTGAGGATAATAGTGATTGAAGTAGAGCTTGTTACATCCTTATATTTCTAGGAAAACATCTCTTGAGTTGGGATCAAATAGCTTTAGTGAATTAATAGGGCATAAGATCTCTATAGATATTTATGGATTCATAATTTTTTATTAGGATGATGAATGGGAAATATGAGGTATAGAATTTTGGAATATATAAATTTGGAATTATATGTGAAAGAAGTTTCCCATGTCTTCGATCATATCATTTTTACTAATATCTATCGACAATTTAATTATGTTGCAAACTCATGGTAAAAAATAAGGATCAATGAAATTTTGCAGCTTGTTCACGAAGAAGAAATTGTAAATGGGAGGGTGGTGTCATCCTCTGCATGTCCTATTGCATGACTCCATCCAATATTGGCCCACCTACTAAATATTTTATTGGAAATGTTAAGTTTTGAATTATTTATGATGTTTTTATTATTATTATTATTATTATTATTATTATGACTTTAAAAGTGTGGTGGTGTTGACTGGGATTCAAGGGAACCATGATATGCTGATTTTTTTATAGGTAGATCTAGAGCAAGAAGGGAGAACCTTGTTGGCTGAAGAATGTATTTATTTTTCTATCTTAAAATATAGGTATTTTTTTGTTTTGTTTTTTCTGCGAAATAATAAAAATAATAATATTTTATTATTTTACAATAATTACCTTATTATGACAATCATTTTGCTAGTACATAGCTCACCAACCTTACCAACTAACTCATATCCATGTAGATATGAAATAGATTTTATGCATTAATATATTATGGATTGATGTTAAAATAAGAAACACATACTTATTTATACCATGCTTCACATCTAGTATTCATTCATAATATAGTTTTAATTTGGTATCCATGAACCAAATTTCCACCTTTTAATTTGCATGTTTAATGAACTCACATATCTATCATCATCATAAACAAATAATCATTAAAAAAAACATTAATAATATCCTACCATACATAAACATGTCCATATTTCCACCTATAAGTGTCTAATTAATTTGTCTAATAAAAAATAAAAAGTAAGTGAAATAAGATATTACGAAAAGTGATAATATAGTTCAAGTGCATAATGCCAAATATCGGGTGTTACAATAATAATATTATAGGTGTTCTTAATGTTAATATTAATATTTTATGTTAATATTGTTAATATGATTAATGTTATTAATTATTAATTTTACTAATGATATTATTAATATTGTTAATGTTAATAATATTCTTGAGCTATTAATAATATTGTAAATATTGATAATAATATGGTTGTTGATAATATTAATAATATTGATATTAATAATAATTAATAATATTATTAGTATTAATAATGTTAATATTATTGTTAATATCAATATCAATCTTAATGTTAACATTAACGTTTAACAAAATTTTAATTAGTAATGACGAGAAAAATAAAAATAAAAATATCCAAATCATACCACATGAACACTAGGTTTTCTATTTTAGTTAAAATGTTATATATATATATATAGATAGATATATAATGAAATTTCATTAGCATAATTTAAAATGGCGTAGTCTAAATATTCTACGTTTCAACCTTTTCCAAGCATATTTTTGGTCTTATTTTATTTTGATTCCACTTGAAAATCTTTAAAAAAATTTAGAATCACATATATTAGTTATGGAAATTGCATAATCTAGGTGCCATGAGGATATTCAGGGTGTTGAATCTATTTATGAATTCAATTATATTTGGATTCGTGTATATCATTAAGGTTGGTTGACAAATTATGGTTAATTATAATTTGGAAAAAAAATGTTGATAATCAATATAGTTGAATTTTTTTTGTAAATAAAAAGGAACTATATTACTTCAGAAGCATATTAAAAAAGCGCTTAAAGCGCAGCCCATTGCTTACACAGTGTTGACAGTCTTTGCAAAGTACCCACAGTATTACAAAAAGAGCAATAACCAAAGCTAAACCCAGACCCAAACTCTACAACCAAATACATACTGCTTAGAGAAGAGACCCATAAATCTGCTATAGAGCCGAGAAGTGAAAAAGGACAGAGAGAAACCACTACAGAAAATGATCTTGCACCTAAATACATACTACTTGGAATAAAAACTAAAGGCTAACCATAGTACCGAGAGGATGAAAAAGGAAATAGAACAACCATTATAGAAACCAGGAACTGCAGAGCAGTGTGAGGAGGCAATGATGATGTCTACATCTTCGGCCAACTTTTGATTGCTTTATGAGTCATACCAATAGTTGAATCCACCTGAGTCTTCTGCTTCCCCGTCTGCACCTTCTGAGCCGAAGCAGGAGGGCGACGAGAGCTGGGCCCAGCTAAATCCGCATCCTTTGACCCAAGGTAAACAAAAGACAAGCCAATTTTCTTGGTAATAGAATCTATCTTGAGGTGCGTCAGCCTGGCATCAGCATTGTGCGCTTTCCATGCTTTGGTGGTTTCCTTGTCACCTTCGTTTTTAAGATAATTTGTCATAGTGACGTGCGCCAATAGATTCTTTACATCCCTATAGACCATCATCATGCGATCATAGGCCGAGGCATGACCAGAGGTAGTTCCTGGGTCGACTACCCAGTTTTCCACCTCGCGGCGTAGATTTTCAACGGGAATGGCCCAAGCGGTATCCCACATATGGTGCTTAATCTAGTCAATCTCATCCCTAACCAAGGAGGGAATGCACTGATGAAAGAATAGGGAAATATCATGTGCTCTGGCATGCGCCCTGGTCACCCAAACCTGAGAATTACCCCTCTCAACAGACAATTTGGCAGGACCCTTCAACTTCTCAGAACCAGGCTCCAAATTGGATCCCGCACCCACACTACGCTTTGGAGCCATCGTCCCAAACCAGACAGAGTCAGGTGGTCGTCCTAAACAGAAACTATCACCCTCACACCCCCGAGCAACCTTACAACTCACAGAACAGGATGAACTTAAGCCGAGGCCGAAAATGATTAAACAGACAAAGCTCAGTGAGGCTATAAGTAACAAAAGGCTGCATGAGCATACCATCATAAAAACATCGAACTTTTACCATTTTGTACATGTTAATACTTATGAAACTTCCTACACCATTAAAGATCATTAAACATACACTTATGGCTAGAAGAGGAAAGCTATACGGAGCTATCCTATCGCACAGAGCCTTCCCAAATATGTACATGAAAGAACTGCAGACGAGATTTAAAATGTTGGAGGAGGACAATCCTCGCGTGGCAATCCCTAGTGATGGGACACCCCATTACTCCTCCCAGAGCGCCCCTTGTCAGAATCACGAGGGATAGAGGTGCCATCTGCCTACTGACGGAATTTATCGATATCTATACTTGCCAAGTGGCAGCAATTAGATACCTAGGTGTCATGTCGGAAATCTTCTAGGGTGCCCACCGAGATGGCCCTACCATCATTGGTACCTTGGTTTGCTAATAATTCCACCACCTTATTGGCATCCCAGCAAATGTGACCAAAAGTGATGGTAGTATGGTTCGTTAGCAGAGATTTCAAGTGATCGGTTCTGTATAGCAAGCATCAACTGGTGAAGATTTTCACAGGGGATTGTCCATTGGCGAGCCATTTTTCCTTGTGGATAATAACCTAGGAGTCTCTGTAATGCCCGCCTCGGTACTACCGACTGATTTGACTATTGAGGGCACTAGTTTGAAATGACCCGGCTAAATTATAACGTAGACCTTAGAATTTTCTTGAGTATTATTATATGAAATGAGAATCATCAGATGTTATGTGCTTGATTAAGAAATTATGAAGGAGAAATGATTGAATGAATATGCTCGACTGACTGAAGTATTATGATGAATGATTTTGTGAATAAAATAATGAATATGATTGACTGGCTGAAGTATTATGATGAATGATGAAAAGCATTTGTGAGTAAAATAATGAATATGCTCGACTGATAGAGGTATTATGGTAAATGATTTTATGGTGTAGCGCTATTTAATGTGTTGTGAGTGTGTGTGTGTGCAGTGGCAGGTAAGACGATTTACCGATTGACCCACAATGGAATTTTAGGGGTCGTAAGAATGGAAATAACACATAGGGGTGCGATGACAGACTATCGACCCTGAATTAGCACTCGACGCACAGGCTTGAAGCTTTCGAGTTGACCCGGGGAAGTGTGTGCCATACAGGCGAGGCCATACCGACTTGGTCGCGTATGAGAGTTGAGGGGCACGCGATAAGGAGAGCCTTATCCCTCAGTAGCCCTTAGTCTCCAAGAAGTGTAGTCGATAGATCGTGGTAACGACTCCCCGATTGCTACACAACTTCTCCTCATAAGAAGAAAGAAAATGAACTGTCGGAAGGGCCCGCCGAAGAGGTACCTAGACAAGAACACAAGGAAGAAATTAATCAATCGTACAAATGGAAAATTCACCTAAGATTTAAGAAACACTTTATTCCATTTTGTTTTATCTTTATTAAATTGAATAATCATATTCAAGATTTTATTAGATTGAAAAAGAATTGAAGAGATTGGTTTTATTTAATTTTAATTTTGTTCGATTTTGTTTTATTGAAAAAGGTTAATAATAAAAGAATTATTTATCTTTCAAAGATTTTAACTTAATTAGATTTTATTATAATGATTTATTCTTTATAAGACTCTATTCTTGATTTCTTTAATTTGAACTACTTGTTTTAATTGTCTTATTATCATGAAAAGAAGTTCAGGAGATTGATTTTATTTATTTTAAAAAATTGATTAATTTTGTTTTTTTTAAGGTTGTTATTTATTCGAAGATTTTAATTGGATGCATTTTTATTATTTTAAATCATTATACTCAAGATTTTATTTAATTAGCTTCATTTTTGAGAAAGAATTGAAATAGACCATTAAAGAAAAGAATTGTTTTTATTCAAAGATTTTATTTTATTCAAGATTTACTTTAATCAATCTTTATTATTCTTTTTATATTATTTTATAAGAAATTTGAAATAGATTTTAGTTTTTAGTAAAAGGAACCATCTTCAAACTCTATTTTTGTATTTAGAAAAGAGAAGATTTTATAGAAATATTTAAGTCTAACTAAAAGATATTAAATAAAAACAAACACAAAAGAAGGACTCTACTACACCTAACTCCCACTGATTTAGGGAATTAGGTGCACACTTGAGATGAAGAGACACTTGTAATTTGAGAGAAATTGTTATTAAAATATTAAACTAAATTAAATATGTGCATGGACAGACACATGCCACACAGGCTTTTGCTATATAATGAGGGAGGAGAAGGAGAGACGAACATCTCTTGCTCCCTAGTGCTGGATGGGCATTAGAATCGAGAATTGACCTTGTGAATTCTTGGGAGTTGGGCTTAGCTTTTAGGGGATTGAAGAATCCCATCAGAAAGCTTGCGTTGTGTGTTCTTACGACCCCACGAGCTTGGGGGTTCGAGGTGAAGAAGATTAACCTCGATATGGTAGGGTGGTCAACCGAGGGGTTGTCAATATCTTGTCAAACGAGGTCGATCAGATAATCAAGTCAGCTGCTACATCAAAATATCCACTTCAGCTCGGATTCGACAAAACCAACCAAGTTCAATAGTTTTCAATATTGTTTTCTGTATATAATATGATCGATCTAATTACTGTGTTTTTGTAATTGTTAACCCTGTTATCAATATATATGTGCTTTAAAATTCTGGAAGTGCAATTCGATTTTAGTATATTCGACTGAGATTTATTTAGGAATACAACTCTGTTTCTTTTCCATGTGTAAAATCGATCGGGTTTCTACAAGGGTATGAACTCTGCTATATTTTTATGTGAATTTGATTCTCCTAACTTGCACACTCTGTACTATTTCTTTTATGAATCGATCCTAGATCTATCACAGATCTATTTCAGGAATCAATTCATGTAGGAATTTGTAACTCTATCTATTTCTTTTTTTTAATTCGATTCAATCAAACCGCCTCTGCATTTTAATGTTGAAGTCAATTCCGAAGCTGTAACTCTTCTTTTCGTTTTCGATTCAAATTTGTAATTAAGAATTCGATTTGAGAAGTACGTCTTCTTTTTTATTTCGATCCCAAATTTTAAAAACCGATCTAGAATGGTTGAATCTGCCTTTCCCTGTATGAATTCGATTCTAAGTTAAGGTTGAATTTGTCTTTCCCGGTATGAATTAGGTTCTAAGTTAATCTGTAGAAATCGATCTTAGTTCTGAAATTTATCATGCTTTGGTTTTGAATCCAGTAATTAAATGTTGCCATGGATCTAATATCTCACGATTCCAACCCAGATCTCGGTGAAGACTCGTATCATTCCTGAGATTTCTAATTGTTATGTCTATCTCACGAATCCAACCCAGATCTCGGTGAAGACTCGTATCATTCCTGAGATTTCTAATTGTTCTGTCTATCTCACAATTCCAACCCAGATCTCGGTGAAGACTCGTATTCTTCCTGAGATGTATAATTGTTCTGTCTATCTCATGATTCCATCCCAGATCTCGGTGAAGACTCGTATTATTCCTGAGATTTCTAATTGATCTTTCTATCACATGATTCCAATCCAGATCTCGGTGAAGACTCGTTTTATTCCTGAGATTTCTAATTGTTGTGTCTTTCTCATGATTCCAACCCAGATCTCAGTGAAGACTTATTTTATTTTGTGATTTAGAACCATACTCCGTAGAATTGTATCCAAGGCAGTTAGCAATCTTTTTTCTACTCCTGAGGGCTCTACGTTCTATACGGATGCTATTGGCGTTTAAGGTTATTGTATTATTTCAGTAGATCACCATCTGCATAACTTGACCCCGCTACATTCTTACCAATAGCCAAAAGATTGATCATCAAAAAAATCACCAACCTGCTTGGCAGTTGGAGTCCGACTTGGCGTTCTGTCAAATACCCGTAAAGAACTTGATTGCTGGAACTCACATATCATTGTGCAGGGGCGAGGTAACCCATACTTCCTCTCCTATGCCAATGGTGGTTAATCAGTGTCCCCACGTGGCAGTACGTATAAACGATCCGAGAATGCTTGGATAGCAGAATTCTATTTATAACATAATTTGTTTACACATCAAGCTGTTAAGTTTCATTGCATATGAAGTTAGATAGGGTTTACATTATAATTGCATGAAAAACGATTCTTTAAACATTATATTTGCATTAAAAAAAAATCTCGATATTGTTTAATAAATATACAGATTGCACAAATGTCGATCTGAGAATGAGTCTCGTTGCAAATAGAATTAGTTAGTATTTACATTATATTTGCATGAAGAACAAATCTCGGTATTGTTTAATAATTATACAGATTGCACAAGTGTCGATCTGAGAATGAGTTTCGTTGCAAATAGAATTAGTTAGTATTTACATTATATTTGCATGAAAAACAAATCTCGGTATTGTTTAATAATTATACAAATTGCACAAGTGTCGATCTGAAAATGCTTGGATATCAGAATTTTTTTTATATCGTAATTTGTTTACACATCGAGCTATTTAAGTTTCGTGGCATATAAAGTTACCTTATGTTAGTGTTTACATTATAATTGCATAAAAAACGAATCTTGATTTTGTTTAGTAATTACATACTTTAATTTATATATAAATTGCGAATTAAGAGTGATTATAGAGTCGTAATATTCTTCCCTTGACACGTGGTGATTAGTAGTTACTCATTAAAAAAAAAGTAGATATTGGTAAATGTCATTTAACCTATGGTTAACTGTTAGTTTAAAAGAGATACGAATAACGTTCAATAATTGTTTAGACAAATAGAATTAACCCATTTCCTTACGTAATTTCAATAACGATAAGTAATAGGTCTTTAACCATTGTTGTTTTACTTTTGTAACGCTTATGGAATAGATATTGAGTTTCATTATTCTTAGGACTAGTATGTAAATATTCCCCTCGAGGATTGCCATTGTCGAGTAAGTATTTGTTTCATTATGTAAAGTAATCTTGGTATAGGTAGTTAATGGTTAGTAATGATACTTCCCTTTTGTTAACAAAGATATTGGTTTATGCATGTAAACTTTCAAAGGTTTTCATGATGAATTACTCTTTTATGTAGATTACTATGTAAAGTAATATGGGCTCTTAATATTGTTTTTGTTCGTTATTATTAAATAAAATGATGCTCATGATTGTAAGGAAGTACAAAAGTTCGACAGAGTTAAGCTGTATAGGTATCACTTCCTATCGTAAGTCTTTCCATTTGGTTCAGCTTTGGATAGTCAAATTATTATCATCTTATCTTGAGTTTTACATAGGTGATAGTTTAACTCGACATACGTTCCACTACTTTTGTTTGTAAGTTGTAAAAAAAAAAATGTCTAAACTTGAAAGACCTTACAGTTGGTACCAGAGCGAGGTGGAACCTAGTTAGGACTATAACACATTCTGTAAACATTCAAAATGAACTGCATATGAACTTAGGAAAAGATTTCAAATCTAAGATTGAGGGACTGACCTAGAAATTATTTAATGGAACAGTAAGAGCCATCATGGATCGAAGAACCCATAGTGGTAGGACCGGGAGAGGACAAGGAAGAGCAAAACGTCCACCAAACCCTCCTATATCCGTGCGACAAAGAAACGATGAGACCATTAACTTGCCCACCGACGAAGTTATAGCCATGATGAGAAACTTTCAGAGGATGTCGGAAACACTGATGAACCAACTAAACCGCGAAGAAAACTGACCTCTAGGTCCTACAATTGAACCACAGAATCCACTGCCAACCAACATTCATAGAGAACTGGAAAAGGTAAGATTTCTAGAATTTTCGGGTTCCACTGAAGGAGCTGCAGCAGAAGCTTGGTTAGAGAACATGGCAATGTGCTTTGCCTTGAGGGACTACACCTCAAACCTGAAAGTACACATGGCCCTTTTGTAGCTAAAAGGGGAAGCCCTGCTATGGTGGAAAAATTTGAAACCACAGCTAGGATTTGATATCAACGAAGTGTCTTGGGAATTGTTCGAAGAACAATTTCGCCAACACTATCTATCTGAAGAATTCATTGAGAGGTAGCTTAATGAATTCAATGGTATCCGACAAGGAGGTAGGACGGTGCAGGATTACGAACTTAGGTTTATGGAACTTATGAGGTACACACACCACATCGCAACTAAGAAATTGAAAGTAAACAAGTATGTCTATGGCCTGAACTACAACATCCGAGACAAGGTCTGCATACTCACGGCACAGACATTACACGACACTGTCCAAAAAGCACTTATAGCAGAAGAAGAGCTTTCGGGCCAAGAACCTCACCGTAAAAATGATGCGAGTAATAACCAAGGCAATCAATTTGCACCTAGACAACACTATAGACAATAGATTTATGGGAATGGATCCTACAACGGGAGATCTAGTAGAGGAGACAAAACACCTTACCGACCACCACCGCCATGGGATAGTCATACAAGGCATTTTGGGAAACCAACACAGGTTGGACCACGACAAAACAATGCACCAACCAATAGAATCACTAAGGGCCCAAGGGACGGATGTTGGGGGTGTGGAGGGCCACACTACCAGAGCGAATGCCCTCAACAGAATCAGGGAAATGGAATAATGCAAGGCCAGAATCAAGGACCGTGAAAGACCACTGCTATAGCTCTGGCTATTGGACCAATAACACAACACGTTGACAACGTGTGACTGACTAGGTTAAAAATTTAGTAGAATGGTTAAAGCCGGATCTGCAACCTAGAAAGGTGCAACTGAATTGCGTCAAAAACTTTTTTTTTCTTTTATTGCGAACTTCAGGATGAATTTTTTATAAGAGGGGGTGTATGTAATGCCCGCCTCGGTACTACCGACTAATTTGACTATTGAGGACACTAGTTTGAAGTTACCCGGCTAAATTATAACGTAGACCTTAGAATTTTTTTGAGTATTATTATATGAAATGAGAATCATTAGATGTTATGTGCTTGATTAAGAAATTATGAAAGAGAAATGATTGAATGAATATGCTCAACTGACTGAAGTATTATGATGAATGATTTTGTGAATAAAATAATGAATATGCTCGACTGACTGAAGTATTATGATGAATGATGAAAAGAATTTGTGAGTAAAATAATGAATATGCTCGATTGATAGAGTTATTATGGTAAACGATTTTATGGTGCAGCGCTATTTAATGTGCTTTGAGTGTGTGTGTGCAGTGGCAGGTAAGACGATTTACCGATTGAACCACAATGGAAGTTTAGGGGTCGTAAGAATGGAATGAACACATAGGGGTGCGATGACAGACTGTCGACCCTGAATTAGCAATCGATGCATGGGACTAAAGCTTGTTAGCTGACTCGGGGAAGCGTGTGCCATACGGGCGAGGCCATACCAACTTGGTCGCGTACGAGAGTTGAGGGCCGCGCGATAAGGAGAGCCTTATCCCTCAGCAGCCCTTAGTCTCCAAGAAGTGTAGTCGATAGATCGTGGTAACGACTCCCCGATCGCTACACAAGTTCTCCTCACAAGAAGAAAGAAAATGAACTGTCGGAAGGGCCCGCCGAAGAGGTACCTAGACAAGAACAAGAGGAAGAAATTAATCAATCGTACAAATGGAAAATTCACCTAAGATTTAAGAGACACTTTATTCCATTTTGTTTTATCTTTATTAAATTGAATAATCCTATTCAAATTTTATTAATTTAAATTATTCATTTAAATTGATTTTATTAGTTTGAAAAGGAATTGAAGAGATTGGTTTTATTCAATTTTAATTTTGTTTGATTTTGTTTTATTGAAAAAGGTTGATAATAAAAGAATTATTTATCTTTTAAAGATTTTAATTTAATTAGATTTAATTACAATGATTTATTCTTTACAAGAGTATATTCTTTATTTCTTTAATTTGAACTACTTGTTTTAATTGTTTTATTATCATGAAAAGAAGCTAAGGAGATTGATTTTATTTATTTTAAAAAATTGATTATTTTTTTTTTTTTTGGAGGAAGGTTGTTATTTATTCAAAGATTTTAATTGGATGCATTTTTATTATTTTAAATCATTATACTCAAGATTTTATTTAATTAACTTCATTGTTTAGAAAGAATTGAAATAGACCTTTAAAGAAAAGAATTGTGTTTATTAAAAGATTTTATCTTATTCAAGATTTACTTTAATCAATCTTTATTATTCCTTTTAGATTATTTTATAAGAAATTTGAAATAGATTTTAGTTTTTATTAAAAGGAACCATCTTCAAACTCTATTTTTGTATTTAGAAAAGAAAAGATTTTATATAAAGCTTTAAGTCTAACTAAAAGATATTAACTAAACTAAATAAAAACCAAAACAAAAGAAGGACTCTACTACACCTAACTCCCACTGATTTAGGGAATTAGGTGCACACTTGAGATGAAGAGACACTTGTAATTTGAGAGAAATTGTTATTAAAATATTAAACTAAATTAAATATGTGCATGGACAGACACATGGCACACAGGCTTTTGCTATATAATGAGGGAGGAGAAGGATAGACGGACATCTCTTGCTCCCTAGTGCTAGATGGGCACTAGAATCAAGAATTGACCTTGTGAATTCTTCGGAGTTGGGCTTAGATTTCAAGGGATTGGGGAATCCCACCAGAAATCTTGCGTTGTGTGTTCTTACGACCCCATGAGCTCGGGGGTTTGAGGTGAAGAAGATTAACCTCGATATGGTAGGGTGGTCAACCGAGGGGTTGTCGGTATCTCGTCAAACGGGATCGATCAGATAATCAAGTCGGCGGCTACATCAAAATATCCACTCTTGCTCAAATTCGATAAAACCAACCAGGTTCAATAGTTTTCAGTATTGTTTTCTGTATATAATATGATCGATCTAATTGCTATATTTTTGTAATTGTTAGTTCCCTTTTATCAATATATATATGGTTTAAAATTCTGGCAGTGCAATTCAATTTTAGTATATTTGACTGAGATTTATTTAGGAATACAACTCTATTTCTTTTCCATCCGTAAAATTGATCATGTTTCTACAAGGGTATGAACTCTGCCTATATTTTTATGTGAATTTGATTCTGTATCGAATGAGAATTTGATGCTCCTAATTTGCACACTCTGTACTATTTCTTTTATGAATTGATCCTAGATCTATCACAGATCTGTTTCAGGAATCAATTCATGTAGGAATTGGTAACTCTGTCTATTTCTTTTTTTTAATTCGATTCAATCCAACCGCCTCTGCATTTTAATGTTGAAGTCGATTATGAAGCTGTAACTCTTATTTTTTATTTCGATTCAAAATTGTAATTAAGAATTCGATTTTAGAAGTACGTATTCTTTTTTATTTCGATCCCAAATTTTTAAAACCGATCTAGAATGGTTGACTCTGCCTTTCCCTGTATGAATTTGATTCTAAGTTAAGGTTGACTCTGTCTTTCCCGGTATGAATTTGATTCTAATTTAATCTGTATAAATCGATCTTAGTTTTGAAATTTATCATGCTTTGGTTTCGAATCCAGCAATTAAATGTTGCTGTGGATCTAATATCTCACGATTCCAACCTAGATCTCGTTGAAGAATCGTATCATTCCTGAGATTTCTAATTGTTCTGTCTATCTCACGAATCCAACCCAGATCTCGGTGAAGACTCGTATCATTCCTGAGATTTCTAATTGTTATGTCTATCTCACGAATCCAACCCAGATCTCGGTGAAGACTCATATTCTTCCTGAGATGTCTAATTGTTCTGTCTATCTCATAATTACAACCCAGATCTCAGTGAAGACTCGTATTATTCCTGGGTTTTCTAATTGTTCTGTCTATCTCATGTTTCCAACCCAGATCTTGGTGAAGACTCATTTTATTCCTGAGATTTCTAATTGTTCTGTCTTTCTCATGATTTCAACCCAGATCTCGGGGAAGACTTATTTTATTTTGCGATTTAGAACCATACTCCGTAGAACTGTATCTGAGGAAGCTAGCAATCTTTATCTTACTCCTAAGGGTGTTGCGTTCTATATGGATGCTATTGGCATTTAAGGTTATTGTATTATTTGAGTAGATCACCGTGCCAATAAATTGACCCCGCTACCTTCTTACCAATAACCAAAAGATTGATCATCAAAAAAATCACCAACCTGCTTGGGAGTTGGAGTCCGACTTGGCATTGTGTCAAATACCTGAAAAGAACTTCATTGCTGGAACTTACATATCGTTGTGCAGGGGCGAGGTAACCCATACTTCCTCTCCTGTGCCAATGGTGGTTAATCGGTGTCCCCACAAGGCCTTTTGGGAAACCAACACAGTCTGTACCACGACAGAACAATGCACCAACCAATAGAATCACTAAGGGCCCAAGGGACTGATGTTGGGAGTCTGGAGGGCCACACTACCAGAGCGAATGCCCTCGATAGAATTAAGGAAATGGAATAATGCACCACCAGAATCAAGGACCGCGACAGACCACTACTATGACTCTATGTATTGGACCAACAACACGACACCTTGACAACGTGTGACTGACTAGGTTAAAAATTCAATAGAATGGTTACAACTGAATGTGCAACCTAGAAAGGCATAACTAAATTGCGGCAAAAAAAATAAATTTGCTTTCATTGCGAACTTCGGGATGAAGTTTTTATAAGAGGGGGTGTATGTAATGCCCACCTCGGTACTACCGTCTGATTTAACTATTGAGGGCACTAGTTTGAAGTGACTTGGCTAAATTATAACGTAGACCTTAGAATTTTCTTGGGTATTATTATATGAAATCAGAATCATCAGATGTTATGTGCTTGATTAAGAAATTATGAAAGAGAAATGAATGAATGAATATGCTCGACTGACTGAAGTATTATGATGAATGATTTTGTGAATAAGATAATGAATATGCTTGACTGACTGAAGTATTATGATGAATGATGAAAATAATTTGTGAGTAAAATAATGAATATGCTCGAGTGATAGAGGTATTATGGTAAATGATTTTATGGTGCAGCGCTATTTAATGTGCTTTGAGTGTGTGTGTGTGCAGTGGCAGGTAAGACGATTTACCGATTGACCCAGAATGGAATTTTAGGGGTCGTAAGAATGGAAAGAACACATAGGGGTGTGACGACAGATTGTCGACCCTGAATTAGCAATCGACGCACGGGCCTGAAGCTTGCGAGCTGACCCAGGGAAGTGTGTGCCGTACGGGCGAGGCCATACCGACTTGGTCACGTACGAGAGTTGAAGGGCGCATGAGAAGGAGAGCCTTATCCCTCAATAGCCCTTAGTCTCAAAGAAGTGCAGTCGATAGATCGTGGTAACGACTCCCTGATCGCTACACAAGTTCTCCTCACAAGAAGAAACAAAATGAACTATCGGAAGGGCCCGCCGAAGAGGTACCTAGACAAGAACAAGAGGAAGAAATTAATCAATCGTACAAATGGAAAATTCACCTAAGATTTAAGAAACACTTTATTCCATTTTGTTTTATCTTTATTAAATTGAATAATCCTATTGAAGATTTTATTAATTTCAATTATTCATTTAAATTCATTTTATTAGTTTGAAAAAGAATTGAAGAGATTGGTTTTATTCAATTTTAATTTTGTGTCATTTTGTTTTATTGAAAAAGGTTAATAATAAAATAATTATTTATCTTTCAAAGATTTTAATTTAATTAGATTTTATTATAATGATTTATTCTTTACAAGACTCTATTTTTTATTTCTTTAATTTGAACTACTTGTTTTGATTGTTTTATTATCATGAAAAGAAGTTAAGGAGATTGATTTATTTATTTTAAAAAATTGATTAATTTTGTTTTTTTAGGAAGGTTGTTATTTATTCAAAGATTTTAATTGGATGCATTTTTATTATTTTAAATCATTATACTCAAAATTTTATTTAATTAGCTTAATTTTTGAGAAAGAATTGAAATAGATCTTTAAAGAAAAGAATTGTTTTTATTCAAATATTTTATTTTATTCAAGATTTACTTTAATCAATCTTTATTATTCTTTTTATATTATTTTATAAGAAATTTGAAATAGATTTTAGTTTTTAGTAAAAGGAACCATCTTCAAACTCTATTTTTGTATTTAGAAAAGAAAAGATTTTATAGAAACTTTAAGTCTAACTAAAAGATATTAACTAAACTAAATAAAAACCAAAACAAAAGAAGGAATCTACTACACCTAACTCCCACTGATTTAGGGAATTAGGTGCACACTTAAGATGAAGAGACACTTGTAATTTGAGAGAAATTGTTATTAAAATATTAAACTAAATTAAATATGTGCATGGACAGACACATGGCACACAGACTTTTGCTATATAATGAGGGAGGAGAAGGAGAGACAGACATCTCTTGCTCCCTGGTGCTGGATGGGCACCGGAATCAAGAATTGACCTTGTAAATTCTTGGGAGTTGGGCTTAGCTTTCAAGGGATTGGGGAATTCCATCAGAAAGCTTGCGTTGTGTGTTCTTACGACCCCATGAGCTCGGGGATTCGAGGTGAAGAATATTAACTTTGATATAGTAGGGTGGTCAACCGAGGGGTTGTCGATATCTCATCAAATGGCATCGATTAGATAATCAAGTCGGAGGCTACATCAATATATCCACTCCAACTCGGATTCGACAAAACCAAGTAGGTTTAATAGTTTTCAATATTGTTTTCTGTATATAATATGATCGATCTAATTACTGTGTTTTTGTTATTGTTAACCCTTTTATCAATATATATATGCTTTAAAATTCTGGCAGTGCAATTCGATTTTAGTATATTCGACTGAGATTTATTTAGGAATACAACTCTATTTCCTTTCCATGTGTAAAATCGATCGGGTTTCTACAAGGGTATGAACTCTGCCTATATTTTTATGTGAATTTGATTCTCCTAATTTGCACACTCTGTACTATTTCTTTTATGAATCGATCCTAGATCTATCACAGATCTGTTTCAGGAATCAATTCGTGTAGGAATTTTTAACTCTGTCTATTTCTTTTTTTAGTTCGATTCAATCAAACCACCTCTGCATTTTAATGTTGAAGTCGATTTCGAAGCTGTAACTCTTTTTTTTAATTTTGATTCAAAACTGTAATTAAGAAATTGATTTTAGAAGTACGTCTTCTTTTTGATTTCGATCCTAAATTTTAAAAATCGATCTAGAATGGTTGACTCTGCCTTTCCCTATATGAATTCGATTCTAAGTTAAGGTTGACTCTGTCTTTCCTGGTATGAATTCGATTCTAAGTTAATCTATATAAATCGATCTTAGTTCTGAAATTTATCATGCTTTGGTTTCGAAACCAGCAATTAAATGTTGCTATGGATCTAATATCTCACGATTCCAACCTACATCTCAGTGAAGACTCGTATCATTCCTGATATTTCTAATTGTTCTGTCTATCTCACAAATCCAACCTAGATCTCGGTGAAGACTCGTGTCATTCCTAAGATTTCTAATTGTTCTGTCTATCTCACGAATCCAACCCAGATCTCGGTGAAGACTCGTATTCTTCCTGAGATGTCTAATTGTTTTGTCTATCTCATAATTCCAACCCAAATCTCGATGAAGACTCATATTATTCCTGAGATTTCTAATTGTTCTGTCTATCTCATGATTCCAACCCAGATCTCGGGGAAGACTCATTCTATTCCTGAGATTTCTAATTGTTCTGTCTTTCTCATGATTCCAACCCAGATCTTGGTGAAGACTTATTTTATTTTGTGATTTAGAACCATACTCTGTAGAACTATATCCGAGGAAGTTAGCAATCTTTATCTTACTCCTGAGGGTGTTGCGTTCTATACGGATGCTATTGGCATTTAAGGTTATTGTATTATTTGAGTAGATTGCCATCCGCATAACTTGACCCTGCTATATTCTTACCAATAACCAAAAGATTGAGCTTCAAAAAAATCACCAACCTGCTTGGCAGTTGGAGTCTGACTTGGTGTTCTGTCAAATACCCGAAAAGAACTTGATTGTTGGAACTCACATATCGTTGTGCAGGGGCGAGGTAACCCATACTTCCTCTCCTGTGCCAATGGTGGTTAATCAGTGTCCCCACATGGCAATCCATATAAACGATCCGAGAATGCTTGGAGAGCAGAATTCTGTTTATAACATAATTTGTTTACACATCAAGCTGTTAAGTTTCATTGCATATGAAGTTAGATAGGGTTTACATTATAATTGCATGAAAAATGATTCTTTAAACATTATATTTGCATAAAAAAAATAAATCTCGATATTGTTTAATAAATATACAGATTGCACAAATGTCGATCTGAGAATGAGTTTCGTTGCAAATAGAATTAGTTATTATTTACATTATATTTGCATGAAAAACAAATCTCGGTATTGTTTAATAATTATACAGATTGTACATGTGTCGATCTGAGAATGAGTTTCATTGCAATTAGAATTAGTTAGTATTTACATTATATTTGCATGAAAAACAAATCTCGGTATTGTTTAATAATTATACAGATTGCACAAGTGTCGATCTGAGAATGCTTGGATATAAGAATTTTTTTTATATCATAATTTGTTTACACATCGAGCTGTTTAAGTTTCATGGCATATAAAGTTACCTTATGTTACTGTTTACATTATAATTTCATAAAAATGAATCTTGATTTGTTTTAGTAATTACATATTTTAATTTATATATAAATTGCGAATTAAGAGTGATTATAGAGTCGTAATATTCTTCCCTTGACACGTGGTGATCAGTAGTTACTCATAAAAAAAAAAAGTAGATATTGGTAAATGTCATTTGACCTATGGTTAACTGTAAGTTTAAAAGAGATACGAATAATGTTCAATAATTGTTTAGACAAATAGAATTAACCCATTTCCTTACGTAATTTCGGTAACGATAAGTAATAAGTCTTTAACCATTGTTGTTATATTTTTTTAACGCTTATGGAATAGATATTGAGTTTCATTATTCTTAGGACTAGTATGTAAATATTCCCCTCGAGGATCGCCTTTGTCGAGTAAGTATTTTTTTCATTATGTAAAGTAATCTTGGTATAGGTAGTTAATGGTTAGTAATGATACTTCCCTTTTGTTAACAAAGATATTGGTTTATGCATGTAATCTTTTAAAGTTGTTCATGATGAGTTACTCTTTTATGTAGATTACTATGTAAAGTAATAGGGGCTCTTAATATTTCTTTTGTTCGTTATTATTAAATAAAATGATGGTCATGATTGTAAGGAAGTAAAAAAGTTAGACAGAGTTAAGGTGTATAGGTATCACTTCCTATCGTAAGTCTTGCCATTTGGTTCAGCTTTGGATAATCAAATTATTATCATCTTATCTTGAGTTTTACATAGGTGATAGTTTACCTCGACATACATTCCACTACTTTTGTTTGTAAGTTGTAAAAATAAATAAAAAATAAATGGCTAAATTGGACAGACCTTATAGTCCCCCTCTAGAATCGCAGGGAACCAACCTTCATTAACCAGCAGAATGATGCCCTGTAAAAGACCCTCCAGCTCAAGATAATTGTTCGATTCGACACCAATGTTACCAGTTTTTTTTTTAGAATTCTACCCGCTCCATCCCTACAAACCCCGCCAAAACCTGCCATTCGTGGGTTACCCCGGGACGCCCTGTCGAAATTAATTTTGAAGATTTGATCCTAGGGAGGAGACCAGAACAGAGGACTAGAGGGATGACATATCTTTGGTCTAATGCATAGGCCATCCAAATCAGAACTACCAATTCCCCAATGCAAGGCAATGCAACGATCCCACTACGACAAATCACGATCCTTATCCCCCCAAGTAATACTCCAGATAGTTTCTTTCATGTTGGTGACAAGCACATTCTAGATATCCTCTATGGAATGATTTTTGTCCCTGAAGATCTGGTGATTTCATTTCTTCCATACATTCCATATGACCACCTTGGGAAACATAAGCCATAAGGTCGCAATGATCGGATTTGAGAAGGCTTTGAGGTTCCAGTCTTTGAGGGTCTGAGCTGGGTGATCATGAGCTCTGTCACTTCGGCAGAAAATCATGGCACCCCGATCCCAAAGAGAGGAAGAAAAGGGACAACTATCCAGTAAGTGCATGAAGGTTTCCTCAGAAAGGAAACATAAGAGACACTGGGAGGGGCCAATAATCCCTCTTTTCCTGAGATTTTCACTGGTTAGAATTCTTCCCCAAGCAACCAACCAACAGAAAAGCACAACTTTAGGCCAGGGGTTCATCCCCCACACCTTCTTCCAGCTGCTGTCACCCCCATCGTTTCTATTAAAACGGGTGTCGTAGGCCTCCTTGATACTGAAGACATCTTTCGGGTGGTAGCACTAGCAGAGCTTGTCATGCCCCATTTTGGGATGGATGACACGATCCATAAGCATGGTTTCAAAAGCCACGGGATCCTCAATGTTGATTTTCCCGTCCATCCATCCACAGTCTGGCCACTGTTTGTGCCCATCAGCCAGGGCTTCCTCCCAGTAGCCACAAATTTTAAGCTTACCTTCAGCCAAACCTCTGGCCCGAATGTCCTTCCATTTGGAGTCAACACCAAGTTTAGGGAATTGATTCCACGAGTCATCCCAAAAGTATGCATAGTCACCATTGTAGATTTACCAGAAGTTATGATCTTGAACTAAAGTACGACCGGAGAAGGATTTACCCCAGATATGGGAACCATTCCTGAAGTTGTTGAAATGGATCAGGTTCCCACGGGCCCTATCATTGGCATACTTCACATGCCACAATCAAGCCCAAGGTTCCAAGGTGTGGTTGCACCATCTCCACCAGATTTTGGCTCCAAAAAATTCATTGAGAATCTCCAAGTCTCTATTTCCAAGGCCAACTTTATCCTTAGGATTGCATATCTTATCCCAACCAACCAGAGCAAACTTTGACTTTTCCTCCCTATCGCCCCATAGGAAATTACGTTGAATACTCCGTATTTCTTTAAGAATGGACATAGGGGAAGAGAGCATAGAGAAGAGGTAAACAGGTATATCCTGGAGAACAAACTTAACTAGGACCAATCGGCTAAGGAGATTCAAGGGTTTCAGCATCCAGTAGGCTAGCCTTTTCTGGATCCTCCCAATCAAATCTTGCTAAGAAACTTTCTGGATGGTGCCCTCCATGAGAGGAACACCCAGGTACTTGGATAGAAGGGAGCCTTTTGCATAGCCTAAAATCCTTAGAATATTTCGTTGGGTAATATCTTCATTGTGAAAGAAGAAAACTTGAGATTTAGTCGGATTGACTTCAAGCCCAGATGCCTTCGCAAAAAGTTTTAAGCCCTTTTTGAAGACACGGGCTTCTTGGACAAAAGGGTGCCCCATTAGCATGGTGTCGTCAACAAATTCCCGGTGCGTTTGGTTATCCAAACCAAGGTGGAGTTGAAGGCCGCAAATACTGCCATCATTTGCTAAGCTCTGGAGGAGTCTACTCAATTCTTCTGCCATTAGGATAAAGAGGAAGCGCGATAGGGGATCACCTTAACGAATTCCCCGAGAGGCTTGTAAGATTCTCTAGGGGGATCCATTGAGCAGGATGGAGTAGAAAGGAGTGGAAATTAGATTCATAATCCAGTTTACCCAAGTCTTGTCAAAACCAAAAGCGTTCAAGATGCCATGCATGTACTGCCAACTAAGCTTATCATAGGCTTTGGCTAAATCCATCTTGATTAAAATACTGAGCTTCTTAGAAAGCTTCAGGGAGTGGATAGTCTAATGCACTAGAATGATTCCATCCACAATTTGTCTTCCTTCCACAAATCCAGACTGCTCCCAGTGAATTAGGGAGGGAAGCAGAGGCTAGAGCCTATTGGAAATTACTTTGGTGATGATTTTGTAGATAACATTACATAGGGCTATGGGTCTGAATTTTCCAGGGGAATCAGCGCCTTCCTCCTTCGGGATGAGAGAAAGAAAGGTCACATTGAATTATTTTAGCACCCCAACGCACTTACGATATTCTTCAACAATGCCCAGAACTTCCTCCTTGATCATATCCCAGAACGAGTGGAATAAATTGGTGGTAAAGCCATCCAGACCCGGAGCCTTCCCAAGAGCCATCTGGTGCATAGCTTCCTCAACTTCCTACAAGGACACTGGCTTGTTCAGTAGCTCATTATTGTCTTTGGTAACCACTCTAGGGATGAGACGAGTGATGTGGGAGATAACCAGGCCCCGATCTGCCCTATCTTCCCTAAAGACCGAAGCAAAGTGGTTAACGAGCTCATCCTTAATCTCACCTCTTGTTTCCACTTAACTCCCATCATCTTTTTTGAGCCTAAATATCTTTGACCTATGGCGATTTTGGATAACCGTGTTATGAAATAATTTCGTATTCTTTTCCCCATCTTGGAGCCAATGATTCCTAGATTTTTGTTTCCAGAAGATCTCCGCCTGCCTCTCCCTAGCTTCTAGTTGATCCAGCAGGAGGTGCTCCCTTTCTCTTAAAGCATCATCCCAACCCTCATTCATACCTATCCGCTGGAGTTGCTCCAAGTCTTCGGTCAACATTTTCTTATCTTAGAAGATGTTGCGAAATTCCTCCTTGTTCCAGGTACGAATTTTGGATTTGAGGGCTTGAAGTTTTTTCTGAAATTGGAACATTCCAGTGCCCTCCAGGGGGACCATCTCCTACCACCACAGTCCCACCAAATCATTGAAATCTTTATGTTTCGACCAGAACTGTTCAAATTTAAAAGGCTTAAAAAGGACATTGTTTGACTAATTCAAGTTGAGATAGATAGGCCAATGATCGGAGCCCCCAGATGGCATCACACTGGCACTAACTTCACCTGTGCCATGGGAAATATCTTCAGTAGTAAAAAATCTATCAATTCTAGAAGCAACAAGGTGCTGACCTTCTTGTTTATTATTCCAGGTATGCCAGCCATTTCCAGTCTCAATGTCAATAAAGGGGCCATGAGAAAGAAGCTCCCTAAAAGCCTCTTGGTATCTATCCAGAACTCTCCTACCACCCTTTTTCTTGTCCAATGAGGAGGTGAGGTTAAAATCTCCTCCCACTATCCAAGAACCAGAAGCAGCCTACTCAGCCATCTAGGATAAAAATATGATCAAACACTGCTTTCAGGGAAAGGCACTAGGACCGTAAATGTTAACTAGGGTACCTCTCGTGCCTGAATCTAGAATGGTAAAGGTAGAGGAAATGGAAAACTGATTAGCTCTCCACTCAGACATATGCAGAGAGTGAGGGATCCATAAGACTTCCAAACCTCCTGCCATACCTGAAGCATCCGTAGCTATAACTTTACAACCTTTCCAAATCCTTTAGCCAACTTGCTCCATGGTTTCAGAACTACATTTAGATTCCTGAAGAAATAGAACATCAGGTTTCTCCTTCTTGATCTTTCTAGCCATAGTTTTCACTTTCCATGGGCATATTGGAAAATTGAGCATATTACTGTTGGGCAGATTGGGTAGATTACTCGTCAACATCTTTTATTTCTAGGTAATGTTCATATCAATGGTTTTGAATAGTTTTATACAGTTTTATACATTGACATACTTTGATAGATTTCTATATATAATTTTATAGATTTCCATATTGCGGTATTAAACATTATAAACATTAGATTTCGGTAAGTTAACATTACCATTAACATTAGGTTTACACTAGGTTTAAACATTAGATTTAGATAAGTTAACATTACCATTAACATTAGGTTTACATTAGTTTTAAACATTATATTTATATAAGTTAACATTAGCATGAACATTAGGTTTACATAGGTTTAAATAATAATAATAACATTAGATTTTAACATTAGTTTTAAATAATAAATATTATAAACAAATTAGGTTTAAACATTTTAAACAAATTAGGCTATAAACATTAGGTTTAAACAAATTAGGTTATGATAATAACATTAAGTTATAAACAAATTCGGTTATAAACAAATTGGAGAAAATTATGTTATAAATTAGGTTAAAAATTACTTTATAAATAAATTAGGTTATAATAATAACGTTAGGTTATATTAATAACATTACGATTTAAAAAATTAATTTATAATAATAACATTAGGTTTAAATAATAAATATTATAAACAAATTAAGTTATAAATATTAGGTTTTAACAAATTAGGTTTAAATATTTTAAATATTTAAATATTACGATAGATAGTATAAATATTAGGTTTTAAATAAGTATAAATAAATTAGGTTTTAAATATTATAAGAAACATTAGTATAAATAATTAATATTAAGATAAGTAATAAATATTATAAACATTAGGGCATATGAATATATTAATATTAAAGATTATGGTTATCCTAATGTTTATTATTTAATGCATTAATAGATATTAATACATTAAATAATAAACATTAAGATAACGGACAAACAATATCAACATCAGGACATAAACATTTCTACATTAAGCATTAGGACATAAACATTAATACAATTTTCTTTTTAAATACAATTTTCTATATTTTGTTATATACAATTACTACTTCGAAATATTAAAATATCTTTTAGTTATTGACTTTTTTGTATTTGTTGGTTTTTTCTAATATGTAGTATAATGGATCTTCCTACATGGAGCTTTCTACTGGTTGAGATACTTGAAATGATACTTTTATGGCTTCCACTGTCTGCATTGTTCTGCTTCAAAACAATATCTAAGATGTGGAATGATATTATGTGCAACAATAATCTTATTGGGAGATGGCACATGAAACATGGGGAAGAGATTGGTTTCTTCATTGAGGAATAGAATCTGTATCGAGTTGAAGCTATGTGTTCGTACATTAATAACAAAGTTGTAATAACACATCTTAGTATACCATTTCGAAGTACATTATACACCCTTGAAGCTTCATGTGGTTTCCTTCTTCTATTATCCCTGATCCAAATCCTGTTTGTAAATAATATTATGTATTGAATCCTTTTACCAAAGTATGAACCTTTATAGGCTCTATTGAAATTGGCGATTGAGGTTTCTTCACCATCTTCAGAAACATTAGTGAAACAAAATATGATTGGATCCACATAAAACATGCTTTTGAGAGACATGGTTCAAAATATATTATGTGCATCAGTATTAACAGGACATGGAGAGATATAGACTTATCTAATACAGATCCCATACCTCCTAGGGATGCCATATTTTATAAGAAAAAATATACTGGTTGCATGTTGAGATGTTTATATCTAGTGGAAGCCCAAGAATCAAGCACAAGCTATATTATCTTGATATGGAGAAAAATAAGTGGGTTATCCATTTTGTCCATCGTGAATTTAGTAAGGGATCTATGTGTCTTGCACTTAATCATCGTTTCACTGTTGTGGGGTCTGGTGATATAATGCCATATTTTGAACATGGTATGCGGTCTCCTACATGCTCAAATGAATATTGGGAAGATGGTAGTGGAATGAGCTGGACTCTTCTCAAAGACCTCACCACAGATATAAATAAGAAGTGCAATGGATATATTCCATTTTGTACGATTGGAAACATTGTACTTATGTGCAACTTTTCCTAGATACCTTTGTTGTATTATGATTTGACAAGTCAAATGACAAGACTTGTTGGATTTGATGACTTGTTAATGTCGTATTTCCATGCCCAAAGACCATACTTGTAGTATTTCTCTCTATCTAACTCTTCTTCCTATTCTTGGCCATGTTCTTCATCCTTGTTTTGTTGTTCCTCCTCTAGGATTGGGACCCTCCATTTTGCATCCCAATCATTCATGAGCTCACTGAAATATTGCTCTGTTAGTCTAAAATGTGTTGGTAACCATCACGCTTCTGGACCCTTCTTTCTTGGATATACATGTGGTGTATAACGGCATTAAAGCGGACAATACCCTTGTACATATCTACCACCTGTGGCTGAATGTGGGGTTTTGTCTTAATGATATGTCAGATGGCATCGTTATAGACAAAGAATTCCATGTCGTTAACAATCTGCCTCCTTTTGTTTGTGGTATGCCATTGATTAGCATATATAGCTACTAGACACTGGTTTTTCTCAATGTCCAAGAACTGTGAATCTTCTAGCTCCCTCCATACAACTAATCCATTTAAGATCAACATAAATCAATGCAAACATCTTCTAGTTGAAGGTCGTTGAACATTTCTACCGGGAGTGAACAATCAAGAGGCAGACTCGCTCTCTAAAAATGGTTTAGACATGAATTCTAGTTCTTGGATAATTGAAGAATTCAAAGATGGTGTGAAATCTTCCTCTTTTATGAGATAGGTCTAAAGAGTTTCAATCATTTTCCACCTTTTTGGGTGCAATGGATGTCTATTGTTAATTCTAAGCTTGATTCATATATTACGCTCTATAATAGATCTCAATAGACCCCTATGTTTTTGAGTGTTGATCTATGATGATATCTTTTAAGACCTCTCTAGAAAATGTATTCTCTTTTCAAATGAATAGAAAATATGATTATTTTCCTTGGAAAAAAAATCTATATAGTTAAAGATGCTTGAGCATAAAATATGATGATATCTCATATATTAAATATATTAAACATGATGAACCAAGCTAAAAAAATAATAATAACAACAACTAATTCAGATGTAAACATTTAGTTGATGAAGCTGTTAGGGATCCTCGATGTAGTGATTCTTATGTGAAAATTAATAATATTCTTTCTTAATTGTTACGTTACGATGACCAATCTTTTTTAAGTTTCTTTATCTTCACCAATCTTTTTTGAATAGATAGTCCATAATGTGTGGTCAAATTATTAATTTATTTATTTATTTCTAATATAGATTATATTAGTTATTGAGTTAAAATGCATAATCTCCATAGATTAATATTTAATCTGCAAGCTACTCATGGTGCTCGTTCAGCTTGGATTTTGTTTTGGTTAGAATCGAAAAAGTTAATATCAAAATTTTAGGAGGTTCAACTTGGTTTTTGTTTTGGTTAAACTCAAAAAAGTTAATATCGAGTCACTCGCAATATGTAATCACTTGCAATATGAGTCATGTCTGTCACGACCTTGTGTTCATAAGAATTTTTGTATCCTTGGAGGTCGGCTGTGTCGGAAGGACAGTGTACTGGCGTGTTTGATCGCTGGGAGGACCAAGGATCATGTCGATTCGAGTAGGACGAGGAAACCGACGAGACTCTAAGTAGCAGTCTTGATGGAGGATGATGCGACGAGTACCTAGTGTGTGTAGTGTAACACTCAGTTAGAACAATATGCGTGGGTGGATGCCATAGAGACACATCAATATGTTAGCATGTGGTTGGACTTGGCAGGTTGCAAGGACAACACCCTCAAGGCTCCCTCAAGAAATATTACTAGCTGAGCATGTGTTGCACAGATTGGTAGGTCGTCGGTCGTTCAAGTGTTGGCTTTGGGGTGGAAATATGATAGACTGTGTTGTATAATGTTGGGTGGTGATGTGGTTGTTGGCGCATCGTCTATGGTGAAACGAGCACTTACATTCCACACAACTCGATGGTGTGTGACGAGGGTTTGTTGAGGCTGGTTTCAGTGAGGCGTAGTTTGGGTGATACTTGCGGTTGATGGCCAAACCCGACTAGCAATATCACACTGGTGCCGCACATGGACATAGGATTTCAGATGGTATGGGACACTCAAGAGGGATATAAAAAGCCTTGGCCTATGACAAATGGTATCAGAGTGCACATTCAGTTTTAGAAAATGCTGACGTGTCTCTTCACCTCCAACGCCCCTTTCACTGGAGGCTCCATTGGAGCTGCATTGACGAGGACGTCAACATATTTAAGTGGGGGAGAATGTCACAACCCTGTACTCATAAGAATTTTGGTAGCCTTGGTGGCCGGCTATTGGTTTTAGCCTCAGTTGGACGGATGGTGTACTGGCGTGTTTGATTGCTAGGAGGACCAAGGATCATGTCGAGTTGAGTAGGACGAGGCAACCAGCGAGACTCTAAATAGAAGTCTCGACGGAGGATGATGGGATGAGTACCTCGTGTGTGTAGCATAACACTTAGTTAGAACAATATGCGTGGGTGGATTCCACTGGGACACATCAATATGTTAACATGTGGTTGGACTTGGAAGGTTGCATGGAAAACACCCTCAAGGCTCCCTCAAGAAATGTTACTAGTTGAGCATGCATTGCACAGATTGGTAGGTCGTCGGTCATTCAAGTGTTGGATTAGGGGTGTAAATATGATATACTGTGTTGTCTAAGGTTGGGTGACAATGTGGTTGTTGGCGCATCATCTATAGTGAAACAAGCACTTAAATTCCGTACAACTCGATGGTGTCTGACGTGGGTTCGGTCATGATGGTTTTGGTGAGTTCTTGGCTAGGTGATACTTGCGGTTGATGGACAATCTCAACTAGCAATATCATGCTGGTTCCGCGTGTGTCTAGGATTTCAGACGGTATGGAATGGTCGAGCGGGATGGAAAAAACCTAGGCCCATGACAATTTCAGTTTAAGTTTAGAAAGTTGAGGTTTTGCATGTTTTTTTGAATAAAGAGTTAGCATTGAATTCTTTCAATTATCTGTGCACCTCTATTTCATAAAATTGATCAGGTGTGCCAAAGAATACATGAAGTAAATCTCCATTGCACATCCATTGAAATACATTTTAGAGAATATAATATTGTAGATTTTCCACCATCATATGCGACACTTTATTTTGGGGAATTTTAAACATTGGTGTATGTCAAGATGTGATCTTATTCATTTGATGATCATAATAAAAACTCTATAGTGTGGTCAGAGAAATATTGGTTGTTGTGGGTCTTTATTCTAGAATATGTGGTAAAGCAAATGATATGAAAACCGAAAAATGATGAGACATCTGACAATAATATTACACCAGAGGAGGCTCTAGAATTCAACAATAGTACCTACCCTACTTAATAATAACTTGACAATGGAAGATGAGGAACCCAATAATGGTAGAGGCCACCATTTGAAAATAGAGAATATATGAGAATAGAACATGAGGAATTCGAGAAAGGAAGAGGTCACCATGGGAAGACACACAAAATGTGAGATGATTAAAATTAAGTCAATTTCTGCCTTTTTGATTTGGTCACCCTCGTGGATATGATATTATATCATGTAATGTAACATACCCAAATACGAGGTTAGTACTTTTAGAGAAATTTCAAAATTTTCATGTTGATCACTTAACTTCCTATCATACCACTTACAAATTAAAGCACTATTCTTAGTACACTACCCATATTTCATTTGTGTGGATTTCATCTTAAGTATAACCTTAAATAGGATTAGTTTAAGTACGCGAGGTTCTCTTTATAAAAGATATGTAAGTAATTCTATATATTCCCATATAGTTGACTTTATTAAAATAAGATATGAGATAAGCTATTTACTTTTGACACTTATTTATGTATCCCATAGGTTCCCTACATTCTTTTGGTTGGAACCTAGTATTATATTGTCTCTATAGACTATTCTATGTGACCATTCTCTTTAATGAACCTTCATGTAACTAATTCTCAAGAAAGTGGGTGCAATACAACTGTTCTGTCATGTCCCAAATTTGGAATTGGGTCACAATGGCCTAATCACATTATCCATATTCAATGTTAAGGGTCAAATAATTGCCAAGGAGGAAAATTACTAATTTCCTAGGTTTGTGGTGGAAGCTTTGGGATTTGGAATAAGGGGGATAATAAATGATATTAGACATTAGAAGGGTTCAAGTATTTAATAAATAGAGTGAATAAAGAAATTCAAGAGAAATCCTAGGTGACAAATGGTTTTGGAGACATATGGAGGATATGGGACCCACACTAGCTTGATTTTTCATAATACATGGTATCTCTCTTTTGCAAATTCGAATTAATCGGAATGTGAACACTCTTGGGTGAGTTGGTAAGTCATAACACATGTCATTGAGCATCTTAGGTCGAATTGGGAAGGATTGGTAACCTCCATGGAAGATAAAGAGTCAAAGTGGAAGTTTGTGGACACTTGGGCTAGATTCCCTAGCCCCTATGACACCAATGATGGAGCATCTATGACAACTATGACAAATTGCAGACCTGACCTCTGACATCTGACCACCATGCCATGTCAGCCCCAAAAATAGGCTCAAGGAAGGTGAATTTGGGAGTTGGAGAAGCCAAAGAGACTCAAAATCGAATTTGGGAGAAGATGGAAGGTTGGAACTAGGAGACAAGTGGCAAATGTGGAATATTTCCTAAATGGAAATCTATTGAATCTATTGAGAGGATTTCGACCCTTATAAGGCTAATGTTGGTTATAAAATGTATAAATGAAGTATGAGAATGGATTTTGATCATTTGTAGAATTTGCAATTGCATTTGTGAAGAGGGAGAGCTAGTGGATGACTAGTTTCTTGCCTTAGCCAATTTCGAGGGTGAAAGATTCCCATCCAAGTTGGTAATTGGAAAGGCCATTCAGACCTTTCATTTGGAGCTTTAATGTAGTCTTTATTTGCAGGTGTAAGCTACAGGGAAGCTCATGGTTTCTTCTATTGCAGCTCACTCCTTCAACCATTTCCAGTTTTGATGGCATATTCTTGATCTTTTAGGGAGGCCGTTTTTGGTGAGCTATTGTACTCTTTGGGGAAGATTTTAATGCCCCATTTATTTTTTAATAAGAATTAAATACTCTGTTCTTCATCTCCAAAAATTTTCAGGTCGAAATTCCAAGTAGAAATGTATAAACATCATTTTTAATGGAAGAACAATGCCATTTCTCCACTACCTTGTTGTGAACCACTGTATTGATGATGATTTCGAATGAATGGATGATTCTATGATATATTTGTGATCAATATATTTTCATGGATGTATTCTACAAGTTTCATGTACTGTACTTGAGCATTTGAAGCATTTTTACTCAGTTTAGTTGTATTGGGAGGTGAAATAGTGCCATTTCCCCAAGGGTCGAATTGGGGATTTTTGCAGTTGAATGGAAGAGGGTGAGATAGTTGTAATAATCGATTAATGGTGCATATGAGACTTTAATAAAATAATTAACACATTACATACCTCTGTTCATAAATTTGAGTGGGTTTGGAGGCATTTGGGAAGCCATTTTCAGTACTTACCCCAGGGGGATTTGAACCCCAAATTACTAGTAAAATTGCATAATTGGTCCAGAATCTTAAGAGAGTTTGCAGAGGTCTTTTGGTAGACATATTTCATCCATAAACATCATATTAAATTTCTAATATCATTCATACACCTTCCTTGAATATTTGAAGGGATTTGGAGTCAATTTGAGACCTAGAGACCAATACTAGTCAAAGGAAAATCACTAGTAAAGTTACCTACATTGATCAGAATTGAAAGAGAATTTGCAGAAGTATTTTAAAGGTCCAAAGGCATCCCTAAAACACATATTTATATTCTAATATCATTCATACACCTTCTCAGAATATTTGGGATCATTTGGGGCAAATTTGGGACCTAGAGATCAAAACTAATTAAAGGTCGAACTAGGGAAAAAAAGTGAAAAATTGCAATTTTAATAAAATTCCTAATAAGGGACATTACAGTGGTATCAGAGCATGGTCCTTGCACCTATGGATTAGTTACATACCTTCAAGAATAATAGGTAGCCATGTCTTACTATTATGATGAATCCTATGAGTACAATTCTTATGAGGAATATGCAGATGCTTATGAGCAATATGAAGTAGAATGTGAATGGTACGAGGAAGAGATGCCATCATGCAACACTTATTACAATTTCAAGAGAAATGAAGATTATTCTTATGACTTTAAATATGATGAATATGAGTGTGTCACACCAACCAAGGATAATTCTATGAGTGAGTTCCAAAGATGGAGAGCAAAATATAAAACCTTGCCCCAACAATATCAAAAATATCAAGAATATCTTGCTTTTAGCAAAAATACACAAAATGCCATGTCTTTTGAGTACTTTGCTGAACATGTTTTTGAAAATAGGCCCAAACATGAAGATGTGGAGTCAGTAAAGAAATGTTTATGCCCTTCTTGTAAAGAACCTTGGAGTGAGTATCATACATGTGTGCATGAAATTATGTCCCACTTGAGGAGAGCTTTTGGGAATTCTTCAAAAAGAGATTCCAAAGATATTGATCATAAGGAAAACAAGGGGCAAAATGCATCATCTTGCTTGAAGGATAAAAATGAAGAGACATCACAAGAGCATGAAGAAGATTCTATTAAAAATATGGAACATCATTTCGAGACACCTTCTAGCTTAGATATGAACCAAAGAGCCTCTACTGATGGATGCTTAAACTATGAAGGAGTACCTACTGATGGGTGCTCACACCTCTATGTTGGTGACATAGAGATCACTTTTGAAAGTGTTGCTGCAAGCCCAAGTTCCATTAAGCATGATAATGAAGACCTTGTAGCAGTTGAAGAAGAACCAAGATCAACTTCCCCATCACCACTTGAGCTTCATGAAGTTGGTCCAAGCAAAATTGAAGAAGATGAGGAGGTTCATTTGCAAGAGCCTCATTTTCTTGAAGGGTCTTTAAATATGAATGAAAAGAAGATCCAAGAGTCCCTCAGCATTCTCCATGACACTCAATCATTGGTGTCAAATTCTTGTTGGAGAGCTACTTCATTGGAGGAAACATCCTTCATTGAAGACATGGAAAAGATTCAAAAAGCAATGTGCCACATCAAAGGTAATTTCATGTCTTTGCTTTTTGATAGAAACCATTTGTTTGAGCTTAATGAATTGTTACATGATGCATACTTGAAGAATAATGAGGATATTCATAAGTTCACAATTCAAAATGAGCAACTTCTTGAAAAGTTGCAAGATACTTGTTTTTCCTCCTATGTTTCAGATTGTCAAATGGTAGATTGTTTGGAGGATTCTCATGACATGGTGGATCATGAGAAATGTGGAAATTTGAATGTGCTTAATTTGTTTGAAGATGAACTTGAAGATATCCAAACACTTGATGTGGTGGAAGAGGAACTTGAATTGTCTCTTGATGAAGGTTATGCAATTTTTAAAGAAGAGCATGATTCCTCTACATTGGAACCAATCTATGACAAAGGTTTCACACTTTTGAAGGAGCGCCATGATACTACCCATATGGATCATTCCCATGATGAAACTTCTGCACTTTTTTATCATTTGGGTGAGTTAGTTCGTTCTCCTACATCCTACAATTCCATGTTTTACAGTATTAGTCTCAATGAAGTATGGGTGAAAGGGTTCTTTTTGATGGTGCCACATGAGGAGTATGGAACTCCTAGATTTACCTTTTATGATGACATGGTTGGAGCACATTCTTATTCACATTTTCAGCAACATTATTTGTCACTTTATGATGATGCAAATCCTAATGGATGCACCTATGATATGCATTTGAGTCACTTGAAGACTCATGGTTTTTCTTGCTCAACACTTGATTCATTTGATGTTGGAGGAACTTCATCCAACACTTGGGAGAATAGATTTATGATTGGATAACATTTTTGTTGGAAACTACATACTTTGTTATATTTTTATGATTCTCACATTCATGGATGTATTGGCGAGACTTCTTTGAGTCATTTGAAGTCTCCTTGTTTTTTCTGCTCATTATTTGGTTCAGATTTTAGTGGAGATTCTTCATTCACTTATTGGATGAAAGAATACATGGCCGAATATTTTGATGCATGTCACACCCTTTTGGAGCAGAATTATAGGACATGGGATCCTCACCTATGTCATTGGAGCATTTTTGATTGGTCACTTGAAGCTTGTATGCACTTGGAAAATGGTGGTCTACTTGCTTGGAGGTATAAGCACTTTCATGACTCTTTGATGAAGCATATCCTTGATGTACATTTTCATTATGTTGTTATGTACTTTGATGATATATATTTGGTACTCATGATGTTTGGAAGAATGCATACAAGAAAATGGGATCCAGGAATCCTCTTATTTAATGGTGTGGGTTGGAGAGCACTCTTAATTGTTGGGGTGCAATACAAGCAATGGGACCCTGGAATAATTTTTATCTCATTGGTTTCAATTTTTTTGGGGAAACAAGAAGTATCGGAGATGGATTTCCCACTTAATAAAGTGATTTTTATCAAAGTAGTGCAGCAGCAAGCATGGTGGTTCCTCTCTAAAATCTTCACGGAAACTCAAAGACTCAAGGTTTGGCAATTCAATGGCAACTTCAAAGAATTATACAGAAAGTAGGTTCTTCAACACCCATGTTTGAAATTGCTTGAGGACAAGAAATATTGAGAAGGGAGGATTTTTCATGTCCCAAATTTGGAATTGGGTCACAATGGCCTAATCACATTATCCATATTCATTAGAGTTTGTAAAATTGATGTTAAGGGTCAAATAATTGCCAAGGAGGAAAATTACTAGTTTCCTAGGTTTGTGGTGGAAGCTTTGGGATTTGGAATAAGGGGGATAATAAATGATGTTTAGACATTAGAAGGGTTCAAGTATTTAATAAATAGAGTGAATAAAAAAATTCAAGATAAATCCTAGGTGACAAATGGTTTTGGAGACATATGGAGGATGTGGGACCCACACTAGCTTGATTTTTCATAATACATGGTATCTCTCTTTTGCAAATTCGAATTAATGGGAATGTGAACACTCTTGGGTGAGTTTGTAAGTCATAACACATGTCATTGAGCATCTTAGGTTGAATTGGGAAGGATTGGTAACCTCCATGGAAGATAAAGAGTCAAAGTGGAAGTTTGTGGACACTTGGGCTAGATTCCCTAGCCCCTATGACACCAATGATGGAGCATCTATGACAACTATGACAAATTGCAGACCTGACCTCTGACATATGACCACCATGACATGTCAGCCCCAAAAATAGGCTCAAGGAAGGTGAATTTGGGAGTTGGAGAAGCCAACGAGACTCAAAATCGAATTTGGGAGAAGATGGAAGGTTGGAACTAGGAGATAAGTGGCAAATGTGGAATATTTCCTAAATGGAAATCTATTAAATCTATTGAGAGGATTTCGACCCTTATAAGGCTAATGTTGGTTATAAAATGTATAAATGAAGTATGAGAATGTCTTTTTATCATTTGTAGAATTTGCAATTGCATTTGTGAAGAGGGAGAGCTAGTGGATGACTAGTTTCTTGCCTTAGCCAATTTCGAGGGTGAAAGATTTCCATCCAAGTTGGTAATTGGAAAGGCTATTCAGACCTTTCATTTGGATATTTAATGGAGTATTTATTTGTAGGTGTAAGCTATAGGGTAGCTCATGGGTTCTTCTATTGCAGCTCACTCCTTCAACTATTTCCAGTTTTGATGGCATATTCTTGATCCTTGAGGGAGGGCATTTTTGGTGAGCTATTGTACTCTTTGGGGAAGATTTTAATGCCCCATTTCTTTTGTAATATGAATTAAATACTTTTTTATTCATCTCCAAAACTTTTTAGGTCAAAATTCCAAGTAGAAATGTATAAAATATCATTTTTAATGGAAGAACAATGCCATTTCCCCACTACCTTGTTGTGAGCCAATGTATTGATGATGATTTCGAATGAATGGATGATTCTATGATATATTTGTGATCAATATACTTCCATGGATGTCTTATACAAGTTTAATGTACTGTAATTGAGCATTTGAAGCATTTTTACTCAGTTTAGTTGTATTGGGAGGTGAAATAGTGCCATTTCCCCAAGGGTCGAATTGGGGATTTTTGCAGTTGAATGGGAGAGGGTGAGATAGTTGTAATAATCCATTAATGGTGCATATGAGACTTTAATAAAATAATTAACACATTACATACCTCTGTTCATAAATTTGAGTCGGTTTGGAGGCATTTGGGAAGCCATTTTCAGTACTTACCCCTGGGGGATTTGAACCGCAAATTACTAGTAAAATTGCATAATTGGTCCAGAATCTTAAGAGAGTTTGCAGAGGTCTTTTGGTGGAAATATTTAATCCATAAACATCATATTAAATTTCTAATATCATTCATACACCTTCCTTGAATATTTGAAGGCATTTGGAGTCAATTTGAGACCTAGAGACCAATACTAGTCAAAGGAAAATCACTAGTAAAGTTACATACATTGATCAGAATTGAAAGAGGATTTGAAGAAGTATTTTAAAGGTCAAAAGGCATCCCTGAAACACATATTTATGTTCTAATATCATTCATACACCTTCTCAGAAGATTTGGGATCATTTGGGCAAATTTGGGACCTAGAAATCAAAACTAGTTAAAGGTCGAACTAGGGAAAAAAGTGGAAAATTGCAATTTTAATAAAATTCCTAATAAGGGACATTACATGTTCTAACCTCATAGGGAAATCTTATTAAAGTGAATCACCCCTTATAAATTTTACCAATAGTAACTAAAGAAATGTCTATCATCCTATAATAAAATAACTATGAAGAAAATGGATGTACTTCCTTTTTTATGTGCATCCATCATGCATTATCTAACTATACATAGAAATATCAATTGGAAGAGGTAATAAACCCTACCAAGGGTCTAATCATTACTTTATAAGTATCATATGCATTCTAAACAAATATTATTAACCCCTAAAGAGATCTGCTTTTATAAATCCATACATTAATACGAAAACAAGTTTCTCATTGGAAAATGATAACGATAAAGAGATCCACAACATTATATTGAAATTCATTTGGGTCAAGGACCATAAGACTGCCATGTTCACAACCACATAATGACGATTAGTTATGAATAAAAGGATATTCAAGCATTCTTAGTTACATGCATAATCATTCATGTTGATTCTTCTAGCAACCAATATCTTTATAAACCTTGCTACTCATACAATAAAAATTATTCATTTGATATAAAAGAACTTTTGAATGTTCAAAGAAACTTTAATGATAGATACACATAGTCTAATCAACAAGGACATCATAGTTATACATATGCCAAGTTCTCCTTTCCTGTAACAAGTTAGCTATAGCAACACTTACTCAAATAAACAAACTCGAGAGACTAAGGACATCACTGCAACTTTCCTCCCTACCATTGGTTCTCTGTCCGGTGTATGTTTTTCCACTGAGAGACCACCCCCAAGATGGGCGATGAATCCACTACAGGTAAGGGAATGAGGCTCTAGATTCAATCTAGTCCTTGTGACACTCCTAATTAATCATAACAACCCATACCATAACCTTCTATTTCATAAGGATTTTAATGAACAACTTGAGCCAACCAAGCTTCTAGATATTTAAATTTATTATAGGTTTCCTATATTCAAGCTAACGACTTCTACTTTTAAATATTTTCAACTCTTATAATGTTAACATTATTTGTTATTCATCATTCTAGATGGTAACTATATGCGGAGGGAAAACCTCATTTTGGGATCGGGCTTCTTAGGCTGTCCTATTCCCAATTCTTATCGTGATTTACTAATCCTGAACCAGCGTATATAACTATACGCAGAAGAAGAACAAATCTTGGGATCGGGCTTTCAACCGTCCTGTTCCCATCTGCTATCATGGCAGAGTTATATATATTGATAACATGCCGAGTGAGCATAAATGTTGTAAGCCAAGAGAGAATGTCGTAAACAAAACTCAAAGGTTTGGGATCGGGCTTTCTCAAGTTGTCTTGTTCCCATTTGATACCACGACAAAGATAATTACCAATAACAAATATTAACACAGAGTTAGTGTAACAAGCTATACGCGGATGAACGAAGCTCAGAAGCTAGGATCGGCTTCTCAAGTCATCCAATGGTTATCACGATTTATACACAGAACAAGAATAAACCCAATATTAACACAGAGTTAGAAAGAAGCTATACGTAGATGAAGGAAGGGTTTTGGGATCGGGATTTCTCAGCCATCCTATCCCCATTGTTGGTCACACATAGATAATAAACAATAACAAATATTAACACAGAGTTAGCTTATCAAGTTGTATGCATATTGAGGAAGATTAGAACCTGGGATTGGCTTCTAAAGCCATCCAATGGTTATCACGATTTATACACAGAACAAGAATAAACCCAATATTAATACAAAGTTAGACATTAGGGGAAAGTTGGGGTCTAAAATGGGCCTTATAAGAAAATGAGTCATCATATAAGAAAATGATCCAACCATATTTTCTTTATGAGTTGGAATTCAAGAACTAATAGAATTTCAATAAAATAAGTCAACCATAATAGTTGAATTAGATATTTGTCATAAAACTACTTTTTTTTGTTCGTATTTTCAACATATCTCCTTGTGTTTTGTTTACTCAATTTTCGAGCATGAGCACTCGTTGGATGTGAATTCAATTCTTCATCCAACGAGTACCCACACTGCATACTTTTGACGGACGTGGTTTCCCCAAAAACAAGAAATACCTGAAAAAAATGTGATGATGATGTCATTATCACGTTGTTTCAAGTATTTCTTGTTTTTGGGACAGCGGGGACTATCAAAAGTATGCAGTGTGGGTACTCGTTTGATGCAGAATTGAGTGATCCCGCTCAAAATTTGAGTAAAAACACAGGGAGATATGTTGAAAATATGAACAAAAAAATAGTTTTTTTCTTTCTTCCTCCAAAATTAATCAATATTATTTTATTATTTTAACTATTATTTAATTATTTTAACTATTATTTAATTATTTTTCTCAGGAGGCCATTTTTAGACCTCAAATTTCCTCTAATGAACAAGCTATAGGAAAATTAAGGAAGGGATTTGAGATCGGGCTTTTTCAATCGTCGTATCTTGATCGCTGGTCACACAAATATTAACACAGAGTTAGCTTATCAAGCTATACACGGATGGAGGAAACTGAGAACCTGGGATCGGCTTCTCAAGCCATCCAATGGTTATCACGATTTATACAGAGAACAAGAATAAAACCAATATTAACAAAGAGTTAGAAACAAGCTATACGTAAATGAAGGAAAGGATTTGGGATCATGCTTTCTCTGCCATCCTATCCCCATCGCTGGTCACACATAGATAATAACCAATAATAAATATTAACACAGAGTTAGCTTATCAACTGGTACGCATATGGAGGAAGCTTAGAACCTGGGATCCGCTTTTCAAGCCATCCAATGGTTATCATGATTTATACATATAACAAGAATAAACCCAATATTAACACAGAGTTAGAAACAACGTATATTCTATACGAAGAAGAACAAAATCATAACACAAACAACAGAGTTCAAAAGGTCAGCTTATATATTATATGCAAAGAAAATTGCAACCTTGGGAAAAAAATCTAAAGGGAGATGTCCTCCTGGAATTTCTCCATCCAGGGTTAAGGAAATCGTGAAACAAAAACATAAATATCTATGCAGAAGAGAAACAGGGATTCTAGGATCGGGCTTTCTCAGTCGTCCTCTCCCACGCTGACCATATATGCTACAGGAAATCCCCAACGTTTACCAATGCAATCAATATAAAAGCACTCATGTTTCCTTCTTCTCCTTGGAGAGTCCGCCTCATATAGAGGAATCCTCCCTCCAAATGATGTTCGAATCGATAATTAGGGGAAATTTCGTTAGGTTGCAGCTATGAGGATTCTTTCACTTTTTCCATAACCACTCCAATCGGTAGTGGAGAGTCATGAAAAGAGTCTTCACTCATTAAGTCTTTTTGGTTCTACTTTTCCATAAAGTAATCTATAGTTATATTATATTTCAATGTCATAATGAAACTTATATATATATTAGTTCGCTTGTTATTTGGAGTGTGCTTATTCTCTTTTTGCTTTGTCATATAAGACAAGGTAACCTCTCTTTATAAAATGGGGACTAACCAGGATATATATCTATTTATATGTTTTATATATCTATCTATCTATCTATATATATGCATCATAATTAATTTTATGAGGATCACTTCCTTCCTAGGCAAATTCCTTACTCCAATATTTTGAAGTTCCTAAATTAATAATACTTAATATATATATATATATGTTATAGAAGCTTAGTATTTTCTTGCGGAATATTAATTATATGCTTAGGTCTAACCCTAACTTTTTAGGATGACAACTAAAATCTTTAAGGTCAGCGAGTGAACATTTTTTGTTCCCCTCTCTTCCCGTGCCCGAGGATATAAGATGAAACATGTCATCAATTCAAGGTTTCATGCCCCTTCATCTCTCCTCGCCCTACTGGATTCGTCCCCTCATCGTTAGGTTGGATCATGACTTCAGTCTCCTAAATCTTGCATTCCAATTTACAAGTTAGGAAATTAAACCACATAACTTACAAAGTTTACTGGCAGGGCCTTGGCCTTGAGCTCCTCAATAGAAACAAGTGCAATTTACATTTACATTTACAAAATAATAGAGGTATAAAAGAGGGATGTTACATGTAAAACTGACACTATCTTTTGTCGAGAGAAGGATTTTAAGTCCATGGGTAAAGAAAGTCACCACTTTGTAGTATTATATGATAATCCTAGGCTATGAGAACACGTTGTGATCGAATTTTTATAGCAAATTTAGAATTCTATAAGAAGATTTGATATAAACAGATGACATATATGGTGGGTGTAAAAACACGGGATTCTAGCTATCAATGACTTTATTTTCTGTAGATAAAAATTAAATTACATTATTACATTACTTCTATGCAAGATGATGGATAGGCTTCCGGCTTAATGCTTTGTATTTCAGAGGAAGCAACAACATGATATTGAATATTGATATGCTTATCCTGTGCCCAAACATTACCATGCCATGTTTCAACTTCATAGTTAATATCGAACATTCTACTTTCTCCCTCTTCCAAATATGCTTCATAGCCAATGTCGAACATTCCACTTCCTACCTCTCTTCCAAATATTGTATGCGTCGGCGTCTTAATTCGGAATTGTTTAACAATTCCGTTGATACAAAAGTGGTGTTCCTCCCATATGAAGCAATTAATATCCTATGAATATTAATCTAAGTCGGTAACTGAATTTATCATATCCCAGATTTACATGATCCTTGCAGTTAATGTTAAAGAAGAGAGGGGATCACACAAGTTAAGTTTCATAAACAAGTTTCTTTGCTTAGTTGTAGTCACATGTTGTCTGAACTATAAGTTATCCAATAATAATTTTAATTTTTCCAATAAAAATTGGATAAAAAAACAAAAACATAATTCCATAATAAAGCAAAAACTTAATAATTTTAATTTTTCCAATAATAATTAGATTAAAAAACAACTACTTAATTTCATGATAAGACAAAAACCTAAAAATGAGTATAAATAACTATATGCTATTTTAAAATAAAAAATAATTATATTACTTTTTTAAAGTTACTTTGAGGCATTAGTCATTGACTTATATTTTTTCATTTATATTTCAAATTTGTTAACCATACAGATATGTTACACTCACATTCTTCTTTGGGAAGAAGAAATTTTAAAAATTAAAAATGATATTCAAATTCTAAACATCGTTCAATGAAAAATTGACAAAGACCAATGAAAAGCGCCAAGAAATCCTTTTAATAATAATGAAAAGTGAGTTAAACAAAATTTATGATTTATCGGGATAAATTCAAAAATATTTATGATATAAGTCTCATTTACTGCTGGCTGAAAGTACAGGGTTATTATTTACATAAAAAAACATTTACAGAGAATCAATCACATTAATAAAACTCTTTAAACCTTGAATGAATTCCATAACCAGACAGTAATATCGTGCCAGTGCTAACCAAGATAGGAAGGATTTATTCTTCAAGCTACGGTAACAACCATGTCCATCGAGATAAATTTATCTTTCATCGAGATATATTTAAAAAATCTTCTATAGTATAAGGCCCAATTACTGCAGGCCGAAAGTGCAAGGTTTTTATTCATAGAAAAAAAATTACAAACTGTGAATCAACTCTTTAAACCTTAAAACATTTACAAACAATCAATCATATTAAAAAAATCTCTTTAAACACTAAATGATAACCAAGATACTAGCGGTTTATTCTTCAAGCTAATGCCAACCAAGATACGAAGGGTGTATTATTCAAGCTAATGCCATTATGGATTGTCGATTTATTTCAAATAAACTTCCAGCATTAGCATTTTTACAGTTAGAGCACAAATCCACTAATACAATATGAGAATATAATTAAAACTATTAAAACTAAAGCAGAGAAAGGAACTAGAACTTTTACATAACTTCAAATAGCAATCTATTTAATGAAATCTATGGGACTACAAACGCAAACGCTTGCTGCAACCAGGACTACAAACGAACTTGTTAACAACTGTTACCGCATATTAAAATCTTCTTGTTCATACTTAGTCGACGACCATCAAAACGATCTTGTTCATACAACTGTCAGGCCTCTCCTTTAATCTAGAATTTTTGCAGATCTCCTTCTATAAAAAAAAGTGGAGATAATAACGCCTATGGGCGTAACAAGACCACCAGAATTGGAGCCATTGGGCACAGAGAGGCAGTTATTTACATCCACGTTTGGGAAACTTGAAGACCCGTTTTTTTTTAACATCCACATTATAACTTGCAAGGACATTAACACATCAAGTAAACAATTATGAGCTTAAAGCTTACAATTTGAAAAAAGAAACAGTTTACACTATATTATATATTATTTGATTCATTAAAAGTAATTCAGGTTAGACATCACAAGTAATCCATTGTCAAATATAATAAAAACTTTAGTCAATTGTCTTCAACTATAGTGAAACATAGTGAATGAAATTCAATTATAGAGAATTAGAGTCATAATTCTTAACCATAGTGAAACATTGACAATTATGGTCAAACATGGCCAAACAATGGTCAACCAAAGTTTATTATAGTCAAACATGGTTCACTATAGTCTAACAAGGTAATGCATAGTCAAACATAATCAACCATGATTGACATATGTTAATCATAATTAATATTAACACATCATCAGTCATGGTCAACCATACCCAACCAAACTCAACTACAGACAAACATAAGTGAACATGATCAACCATGGTCAATAATAGCAAACCCTCGTTAACTGTACCCAACCATGGTTGCATGATCAACAATATTACTAGAGTCAACCATATTCAACCAAAGTCACCCATAATCAACCATTACAAGTAAACATGGTAAAACTTTGCAAACTTTAGTCAACCATCTTCAGCCATGGTGAAACATAATCAACCAACGTCAACTACAAAGAACCATGGTCAAAGATGCTCAACTATACTCAAATTAATACGAGCTCATGGTTAATTATTGTTAACTCCCTAATTACATTAATTACGCCGTAAGGTATCTTATTTCAACTTCCGGGGTGAAGTAGGGGTAGCAGAATTTATAAAAAAATAAATTTTAACGGGTCAGATTGATTATACTCTGGATATTCTTCGTCTAGTCCATGATTGGAGCATTGAAATTTAATGAAATAACTCATGCGCACGTTTAAATCCAACCATCACTAATAATTTTTTTAAAAAAATAGGGTTATTACAGATGGCTGGCAGTTTCAAATAAATGTTAACACTCCAATCTCCCTCATCTAAATGGTAACGCTTCAATGGATAGCTCCACCATCCAGGAGTCGTTGATCCACTACCCCTTAATCTAAGGGTATTATATTCGTGGTCGTTCTAGAATGGAGGTACAACAATGAAAACATGGAAATGTAGCGACACCCTTAAGGAATTAAAGAATCGGTTTGTTTTTCTTTTTCTACTACTGTAGCATTCATCCTAGTGATCTCCTTCTTGGTGGTAACTTATTTTAAATAGTTGGATCTAGTTTAGGTCAAACCTCCACTCTCACTATCTTTTGTTTTTGCTATAATATTTTTTTTCAGGTACTATACATTGTTCTCAATGGCATCTCAACAGGCTTTTTTGGCATCGACTTACTGAAGTAATTTCATTCGTTTAGGTCTCCTTGTTTCATCCGAGTAACATTGATCACCAAGGGATGCGCACTCATGGATTGTGATCGCTCGAATAACAGTCACAATGGAGGGCGTTTTGTTGGCTATGCAAGAAACACCACCATATGCTCGGATACTGTGAAGAGTCCCAATGGCGGGTCCACCTGCTGCTTCAACACCTTCTGTAAAGATCTCACTAGTGATTCATTGAATTGTGGGAAATGCGACCACTCCTGCCCCTATGGATTGGCTTGCTACTCAGCCTTCTGTGTTGACATAAACAATGAGCATATGCATTGTGGGAATTGTCTCTACGAGTGGCCTAAACACGAAAATGTATGTATGGTATGTGCCACCAGCCCTCCTCGTCGCATACAATACCATTTAGTTCAATTTATCATAAATTTATGTTACAGGTTTGGGATTTAGCTTAGGATCTATATCCCAGGTTTAGCAGCAACTGTTGTGATCATGGCCCTCTACAATGTTTAGCAGCAACTGTGTGGTTGAGGACAACGATACCCCAATTCAGAGTTATACATGCGTAGAATCAATCCATGAACATATGAAACACGCGACCCTCATTCTCAAAGATTTCAATATTGCAAAGAGTTCTGTAAACTGGGTAAGTATGGCGCCTTGACGTCTCTCAGTCTAATGCTTTTGTCTTCAACCATCAATCTTTCTAAAATTTAGATTGTTAAGTTGTATTCTGACGCTATTGAATAATAGTAGATGGTAAACGATGTAATGCTCGGATGACTTTAACAGGGCTCCACATGTATGTGGAATGCGAATATGGTTGTATCATAATAAGACCTGTATATGGGATTCATTGCAATCCTCTTCTTGAGTTGTTATAATAGTTGTGTGTTTTGGTTTTCAGATCTTTATGATTTCGTAGATGCTCCTCCTGATTGCAATCAGATGTCCAGTTGCACAACCTATGCTAAGCATGCCTCTTTGTATACAAAATTTTTGTTGCAGCAATAAATATAGTTTTGTTTGGGAAAAATACATTATGATGTGAATTAGATATTTATATTTAGTTTTAAAAAATTTAGAATGACTCATTTTCTATAATGTTATGGTTTTGAGGAGATTGCATTGCATATATTTGTAATTTGTGTCAAATTTGTATGAGTGTGAGACTCCAATTATAGACTTTTTTGTCAAATTTATATCAGACTTGAATGATATACATCTTTCAATAAGCTATGCACCATTTATTGCATCTCAATGAACTCCGAACGTAGAACTGATATTAGCATTCCACATTCATTGTCTTAAAGTATTTGCATTTCAAATCAAAATCGTATTCGCATTTCAAATTAAATTCTGCGGGTTAAGTCGGCTTCCTCAAACACATTACACGAAAATCGCCACACTAATAAGTAATAACCAATGCTAAAAATGCCACCTCCATCATTTAGAACCTTATAAAATGCCATTATGATTATTCGGCTTAGTCATCTAAGGAAAACAATGTTATTCTGGTCATCATTCTTAAAAGTTAACAACTTTTACTTTAAAAATAACAATATTATTAAATGTACTTGTAATCATTCTATTCAATTTCAATTTTTGGAATCGGTAGAAAATATTGAAATGCGATCATGAGGAGATACTCTATGCTTCTCAAAATGAAGAAAGTTTAGTTAATAGTGTTATGTTTTATTAGAAGTTATTTCATGCTCATTAGGGTTTTAGAAAGTTCCTTTTATTTAGGTTAGTTTATTAAAAATTTAATTTTATGATATTAGTTTTATTTAAATAATTATATTTGTTTTTTTAAATACTTTTAATCATTTTAATTATAAATTTTATTTAAAATATTTTATTACTAAAAGTTTATGTATTATTATATATAAAAGTTATTATTAATAATAAAAGTTATAGTATTGGGTGTTTAAATATTATACATAAAAATTATCTATTGAATATAGAATAAATTTTCATAAAGTAATGAATTGTATTTTTTTTTAATAAGTTTAATTATTATAGGTTTATAAGTTTCGAAAAATTATTTTGATTAGTGTTCAAATATTAAATATTATTAAGATTATTTTGATGAGTGTTCAAATATTAGATATAATAATAATTATTGAATTTAGAATAATAAAATTAATTGTATTTTAAGGTTTTTAACAATTTTGATTATATATCTAATTAATGTTGTAATTATTAATAATTTATATTTAATGATAATTTTAAATAATTATTTAAATTTAAATTTTAATACCTTTAATAAAATTAATATCATAAATTATAACAATACTAAAAATATTAGGAAGATTAACAAACAACATTAACATTAATAATTCACTCTTAATAATAATAATTCAACATTAAAGACATTAACATTAATTACAATATTAACATTATTAATATTAATATTAACATTATTAATATTAATATTAACATTATTATTAATAATAACATTATTAATATTATGTAATAATATTAACAACATTAATAACCTTATTATTAAATGTTGATAATATTAATATAACAAAAGTGATAGAATATTAATATAATGAAAATGATAATAATATCAATATTATTCTTAATATCATTATTACTATTAATAATAACATTTATACAAAAATTAACAACATTAATAACTTTAATAATTCACTATTAACAATACTAATTTATCATTAATATTAACAACATTAACTTTAATTACAACATTAATATTAGTATCATTATTAATAATAATAACATTAATAATACTTTATAATATTAATAACAATATTGGTAAAATTATTATTAACATTAATAATATTAATAATTATTTGTAATATTGATAATGTAATATTCATACTTATTTGTAATATGGCATAATGACTCTCATGTTTACGTCTACCATGGTAAACACCATATTTCATAATTAACTAAAGTTAATCATTCTTCACTAAAGTCAGCCACGATCAACCAAAGTCAAACATTGTTAACCAAACTCAACCATGGCCAACCAACGTTAACCATTGTGAACGAAAGTCAACCATGGTTAACCATTATCAATTAAGGTCAACCATGGTTAACCAAGGTTAATCGTAGTTAAACAAACTCAACCATAGTTATCCATATTCAACCAAATTCAACAATATTCAACTATAGTAAACCACGATCAACCAAAAGTAAACCATGGTCAACAAAAGTCAACCATGGTCAACCAACATCAACCATTGTGGACCAAAGAAAACCATAATCAACTATAGTCAAACATGTTCAACCATGGTCAACCATAATCAACCATATTCGACCAAAATTCAACAGTTTTCAACCATGGTCACCCGCTAGTCAACCAATGGTCAACCAATATTCAACCAATAATCAACCAATTATAAACCATAACCAATGGTCAACCAATCACCAACTAATGGTCCAGCAATAGTCAACCATGTTGAACCAATAATCAACAATGGTATACTAATGTCAACCATAGTCAACCATGGTCAACAATGTTCAACTAATGTCAACCATAATCAACTAATTATTTACCATGGTGACCAATAGTTGACCATTGGTTGAAATTGGTTTACCAATGGGACAACCATGGTCAACTATTGGTAGACCAGGGTTGACTATGGTTCACATTTTTTTACCATGGTCAAGCATAGTGAACTATGGTCAACCATATGTCAACCAAAATTAACAATGGTCAACCAAAGTCAACCATGTCCAACAAAAAGTCAACCATGAAAAACCAGGCTCCACAATAGTTAACCATGGTTAACCATAGACAACCAAAGTTAACCAAAAGTCATCAATCATCAACCAAAGTCAACCATGGAAAACCAAAATCAACCATGATAAACCAATAGTCAACCATGGTTATCCAAAGTCTAACATAGTTAGCCAAAGTCAACCATCGTCAAACAAAGTTAATAGTCAACCATGGTCAACCAAAGTCAACAATTGTCAACAATAGTTAACCATGGTAAACCAAAGTCAATCAAAAGTCATCCATCATCAACCAAAGTCAACCATATTCAACCAAAGTTAACCATGGTAAACCAAAGTCAACCATGATGTATCAAAATTCAACCATGGTTAGCCAAAGTCAAACATAGTCAGCCAAAGTCAACCATTGTCAAGCAAAGTTAACCATGATCAGCCAAAGTTAACCAAAGTCAACAGTGGTCAACCAAATTCAACCATGAACAAATAAAGTCAACGATGGTTAACCAAAGTCAACAATAGTCAACCATGGTAAACCAAATACAACCATATTCAACCAAAGTTAACCATGGTAAACCAAATTCAACCATGATGAATCGAAAGTCAACCATGGTGAGCCAAGGTCAAACAAAGTCATCCAAAGTCAACCATCGTAAAGCAAAGTTAACCATGATCAGCCAAAGTCAACCATGGTCAACCATAGTCAACAATGGTCAGTCAAAGTCAACCATGGTAAACCAAAATCAACCATGGTTAGCCAAAGTCAACCATGGTTAACCAAAGTTAGCCAAAGTCAACCAAAGTCACCCATCGTCTTTCATGGTCAACCAAAAGTTAATCATGGTCAACCAAATTTAACAATAGTAAACCAAAGTGAACCATGGTAAACCAAAGTAAACTATGACCAACCAAAACTCAACCAAAGTTAACAATTGTAAACCAAAGTCAACCGTAGTCAACCATGGGTAGACAAACTAAACCATAGTCAATTAAATCCAACCATGGTACTCAACTATAACTATAGTTTACTTTGGTTGACCATGGTTGACTTTAATTGACTTTGGTTGACTTTAATTAACCATGGTTGAATTTGGTTGACTATGGTTAATCATGGTTGACTTCAGTTGACCAGGGTTGATCTTGGTTAACCATGTTTGCCTACGGTTAACTTACATTGACCATGGTTTACTATGGTTGACTTTGGTCAACCATGGTTGACTTTTGTTAACCATGGTTGACTATGTTTGACCATGGTTGACTATGGTTTTTCATGGTTAACCACAACCAAAGTCAACCACGTTTATCCAAAGTCAACGATAATCAACCATGGCCAAGGAAACTTTAACCAAAGTCAACCATGGTCCACCAAAGTAAACAATGGTAACTAAAGTCAATGAAGGTCAACCTTGGTCAATAATGGTCAACCATAGGAAACGAAAGTCAACCATGGTTAACCAAAGTCAACCATAGACAACCATGGTTAACCACGGTTAACCATAGTCAACCAAAGTCCACCATAGTTAACCAAAGTCAACCATGGTCAACCAAAGTCAACCACGATCAACCATGTTCAACCAATGTCAACCATTCTGAATGGAACTCAACCATGGTTAACCAACATCAACCATTGTGAACCAAAGTCAACCATTGTCAATTAAGGTCAACCATGGTTACCTAAGGTCAGCCATAGTCAAACAAAGTCAACCATATTTAACCATATTCAACCAAATTCAACCATAGTTAGCCATAGTCAACCATGGCCAACCAAAGTCAACCATGATCAACCAAAATTCAACCATAGTAAACCATGGTTAACCAACGTCAACCATGGTGGAGCAAAGTCAACCAAAGACAACCATAATCAACCATAGTCAAACATGGTCAACCATGTTCAACCATAGTCAACTATGACCAATAAAAGTCAACCATAATCAACCATATTCAACAAAATTCAACAATACTCAACCATGGTCAATCAACAATGGTAAACCATGGTCAACCATAGTCAACCAATGGTTAACCAATATTCAACCATAGTCAACTAATAGTCCACCATGGTCAATCAATAGTTATCCAATAATCAATCAATGGTAAACCAATCGCCAACTAATGGTCAAGCAATAGTCACCCATGTTGAACTAATAGGTAACAATAGTATACTAATGTCAACCATAGTCAACCATGTTCAACAAATGTTCAACCTATGTCAACCACAGTAAACTAATGCTCTACCACAGTGACCAATGGTTAACCATTAGTTGAAATTGGTTTGCCATTAGACAACCATTGGTGGATCATATTTAACTATGGTTTACATTGGTTGACCATGGACAACCATAATATTAATATGGTGTCTCAACCATGGTCAACCACCATTAGCCATGATAAAGCATGGTTAACTGAAGTCAACCATGGTCAACCAAAGTAAATTATAGTCAACCATGTTAACCCATGTTCATCAATGTTCAACCAAAGTCAACCATAGTCTACCATGTTAAACAATGGTGAACCAAAGTCAACTTTGGTCAACCATAGTCAACCATAATCATCCATAGTCAACCAAAGACAACTAGGAAAAAGCATGGTCAACCATGGTAAATCTTAATTAACAACGGTCAACCAAATTCAACCTTAGTTAACCATAGTAAACCATGTTCAACCATGGACAACCAAATTCAACCATGGTAAACCATAATCAACCAAAGGAAACTAGGTCAACCGTAGTCAACCATGGTAGAGCATTGTTAACCATTCTCATCCATAGTCAACCATGGTAAACCAAAGTCAACCATGGTGAATGAGAGTCATCCATTGTGAACCCTAGTTAACAAAAGTCAACCATGGTTAACCATGGTCATCCAAAGTTAACCATGGTCAACAATATTTAACTATGGTCAACCTTAGTCACCCGTCATCAACCATGTTCAACCATGTTCAATCAAAGAAAACCATGGTCAACTAAAGTCAACTATGGTTGACCATTGTCAATCATGGTCGACCAAAATCATCCAGTATCAAGCAGATTTAACCATTCAAAACCATGGTAAACCAAAATGAACCATGTTCAACTATGGACAACCAAAGTCAACCACGGTAAACTAGAATCAACCATGGTTGACCATGGTTAACCATGGTTGACTTTGGTCAAGCAAAGTCAAACATGCTTAACAATGGTCAACCAACCATAATCATCCATGCTTAACAGTTTCCAACCAAACATGACAAACCATGGTTGACCATTATATTATTACTATTATCAACCATTTTATTTATTATTATTTAATTATACTTAATATTTTCTTTATTTATATTTTATGTTATAAAATATATTTTTATTTTTTCTAATAACAATTATTTTAATAATAATTATTTATTATAATAATAATTATTTATTATAATAATTATTATTATTATTTAAATATGGCCAACCATGTTAAACAATGGTCAACCATTGTCAATCATGGTCACCCAAAATCATCCAGTATCAAGCAGATTCAACCATTCAAAACCACGGTAAACCAAAATGAACCATGTTCAACCATGGACAACCAAACTCAATCACGGTAAACCAGAGTCAACCATGGTTGACTTTGGTCAAGCAAAGTCAAACATGCTTAATAATGGTCAACCATAGTCAGCCATGCTTAACAGTTGCCAACCAAACATGACAAACCATAGTTAACCATTATATTATTATTATTATTATCAACCATTTTATTTATTATTATTCTAATTATGCTTAATATTTTATTTATTTATATTTTATGTTATAAAATATATTTATATTTTTTATAATAACAATTATTATAATAATAATTATTTATTATAATAATAAAAATTATTAGCAATCCTTATTATTATTTTTAAAAAATTTTATTTTTATAAAACAATTTTTATAATAATAATAAATCGACAATTCTTTTCCACACGCCGACCGTAAATTAGCAAGCCATATTAATATTAATAATATGGCTTATATATGTTCATCGACGTATATCAACCACATTTAAATGTATAACCTATATACGTGGATCGGCGTATATAAGCCATATTGTTAATATTAATATGGTTTGCTAGTTAATTAATAAGGGGAGAACATGGTTGGTTGCTGTTATTGATCAAGCTTAACTCCCTAATTACATTGAAATAAAGATAATAATTAAAAATAAAATATAAAGGGTGCATTTATATAAATAAATGAGTTCATATTGTTATTGTTGTTATTATTATAAATATATGAACTTGTAATAATAATATTTTATGTATGATGTGTGTTGTGATTGAGGTGAGAATGGTTATGTGGAACCATAAGGTTGTAATTCTGCATAGCCACGAAGACTCACTCCTCTAGCATTTAGTCAACTCCAATGATGGAAGAGAGGGTCTCATTAGTGGATTATAGCGAGGACTTGCTCTCTGAAGTGAACATATTTGTAGGTATTTCATTTAATTCAAGGCATGTGGGGATCATGTGGAGGAGAGGGATCTTCAGTATGTTTTGCTCAGATATCAATCCACATTTTGGGATTTACTACCTATATCAGCATTGCCTCGAGAAAGAACTCAAGTGTTTCTGGAGTACCTGATCCCCTTACCTACTTTCTTCATTAGGGGGCCCGTGTTTGAGTTTGTTTTCAAAGGAGGGTTTAAACTGCACTAGTGTTGAGGCTCCATCTCCTTTAGATATGGCCATAAGGAATATGGGTGGTCCTGTATCGAAATGTTTGGATGGGGATCTCGAAAACTCTAGTGTGGTACTGTCAGAAAAGGAGTCGAAGCATAAGAAGCGAAGAGTGATATGATCCTACGGTGGTGGGATTTTGTTGCTTGTTGGAAGGTATTTTCAGGTGGAGCAGATCGGTATGTTACTAGGGAAAATCATAGTGGGAAATTTTTTGGGAAGAAAAATGGGGGTGGAAGGGCTTAACAGTTGGATGCAGAAAAACTGGCAATATTTGTTGGGCTATGGTCCCATTTTTCACTTGCTAAATAAGCAATGGAGGGTTCTATCTTTCGTTCAGAGGCATACTACAATAGAATTATTAAAGGGCATTAGTTCTCTGAGATCACCTATATAGCAACCAAACCTTGGCACCCTGGTTGCATAGGACGAGTTCTCTATGGATACTCCGGTGTGGGTTCGGCTACCTAGGCTTCCTATGGGATTATGGACTGACAAATATTTCAAAGATATCACAGATGCCCTTGGTAAGTTTATTCTTGTTCATGATTCATGATAAATAGTCTTATGCTCATTTTGCAGCTAGGATATTGGTTGATATCAATGTTAGCCGCAGGATTTTTGAATCGATGGAAATTGAAACTGTCTCTTCAAAGAGGACCTAATTGCTAGATTATGAAAATCTCCCATTCTGCGACGTTCGTTGTCACAATTATGGACATACAATGGCGGAAGGTGAGTTAAACTTTGTCCATTAGTTTTGGAAAGTTAAACTCCCTCGTCTTTTTGTCTCCCCATACTCTTCTTCCTGCACCCCTAGCTCCCAACTTGAAAAAATGTTCTTTGGATGAGAGTTTGCTGCCGGAAGTACCACTCCCTACTACGATGGTGATGTTCGGAGGATTAAGGAGGATTTGATTGTTGGGAAGGTTGTTATACCTATGGAGGATAAGGTTGGTCATGAACATTCTCCTATTGATTTTCTTGACCTCTCTTGCTCTTAGCAAAGGAATATTGAAAATATTTGCATAATGAGCATTACTAGCCTAGTAGTGCTCATTATACAAATATTTTCAATAGTAGTACTAGGATGGGAGCTAGGCCTAATCATGCCTCGACTCATGTTATGGACAATGTGGTTGATTCTATGGAGACCTCGTCGCAAGTTTCACTGAATATTGTGTTATTACCTTTCTCATTATTTAGAGGATAAGGAGGATTTGATTGTTGGGAAGGTTGTTATACCTATGGAGGATAAGGCTGGTCATCAACATTCTCCTATTGATTTTCTTGACCTCTCTTGCTCTTAGCAAAGGAATATTTAAAATATTTGCATAATGAGCACCACTAGCCTAGTGGTGCTCATTATGCAAATATTTTCAATATTTTCAATAGTAGTACTAGGATGGGAGCCAGGCCTAATCATGCCTCGATTGATGTTATGGACAATGTGGTTAATTCTGTGGAGACCTCGTCGCAAGTTTCATTGAATATTGTGTTATTACCTTTCTCATTATTTAGAGGATATGGAGAGATTGAAATGAAATGATTTTTGAGGAGAAACTAATCCCCAGCTTCTAGGTAGCTTCCCAATATCTTGTGATGCTTTCTTTCTTCTAGGTCCCTTTGTTGGTTTTTAAGAACAAACATGATAATCCTCCAAAGATCAGCATAAGTGTTCCTTGGAGTTTCTTTGATGGAGTAAGTGAGGATAATAGTGATTGAAGTAGAGCTTGTTACATCCTTATATTTCTAGGAAAACATCTCTAGAGTTGCGATCAAATAGCTTTAGTGAATTAATGGGGGCATAAGATTTCTATAGATATTTATGGATTCATAATTTTTTATTAGGACGATGAATGGGAAATATGAGGTATAGAATTTTGGAATTGCATGTGAAAGAAGTTTCCCATGTCTTCGATCATATCATTTTTACTAATATCTATCGACAATTTAATTATGTTTCAAACTCATGGTAAAAAAAAAAGATCAATGAAAATTTGCAGCTTGTTCATGAAGAAGGAATTGTAGATGGGAGGGTGGTGTCATCCTCTGCATGTCCTGTTGCATGACTCCATCCAATCTTGGCTCACCTATTAAATATTTTATTGGAAATGTTAAGTTTCGAATTATTTATGATGGTATTATTATTATTATTATTATTATGACTTTAAATGTGTGGTGGTGTTGACTCGGATTCAAAGGAACCATGATATGTTGATATTTTTATAGGTAAATCTAGAGCAAGAAGGGAGAACCTTGTTGGCTGAAGAATGTATTTATTTTTCTATCTTACAATATAGGTATTTTTTTGTTTTATTTTTTCTGCAAAATAATAATAATAATAATAATTTATTATTTTACAATAAAAAATATAAATATTATTGATTTATTATTATTATTTATATTTTTATGTTAATATTTATTATATTTTTTAATTATATTTATTATATTTTTATTTATATTATTTATTTACTTATGTATTTTTATTTATTCATGTTTTTTATTAATTATATTTCTATTTAAAAATATTTATTTTCATTTTTTAATATAATAATAATAATTTACCAATCTTTCTCTGACTTATAGTTAACCAACAAACTACCATACATTTTGAAAAGTAATTGATATAAACCTATGAGAACCATTATAAATATATTGAAAGCTATCAAATAAAAACTATAATGAAAATTAATTATATAGTCTAAACCATTTATATTTGCAATTCCTACACTCCCTCACAAATTTTAAAGTCATTTTAAATAATAATGATAAGAAAATTAAAATATAAAAAAAAATTCCTAATTCCATGCTTGACTCTTGTGAGTGTAGAAGTTGTCTATCGTTCAACATAATTGCCATGAAAATTTAAGAGAGAATCTAAAATTTGTGCCAACTGCCCTTTAAGCAATAAAACTATTATTATAAAATAAATTAAATATAAATACAATTATAAAATGAACATTATTCTTAATTATATAATTGTGTTTACATTAATAAGACAACCATATGATTTTGCTATTAGTTAAAATTATTAACAACAATGATCTTGATATTAATGTGAGCTTATTGTTATGCTATTAATTAATATGGTTATGTTATTATATGTTTGATGAATAATATAATAATATTTAAAATTAATATTAAGGTTTTTTAAATAATATTGAGGTGGCATGTGTGGGAGGGAAGATATTATTTTTAGGAGGAAAAATTGGTATACAATTTTTTGAGCATCAAACATGAAAATAAATAACTAAGTAGAGGCTCTCGCTCTTCTTCAAGGCGTTTAAATAACTAAATAGAATGGGTCGAATCCCTAATAATTCTAGGAGATTCTAAAATTATCAAAAACCTGATAAGAATGAGATCTACACCCAAGGATATGAAACTAAAAGACATTTTTCTGCGAATTCAGCATTTATTGTTGTCTTTCCACATGACCTCTTCTTTTCACATTCTAAGATCTAATAACTCTCGATTGGACAAGTTAGTCAACTTGGACACTATGGATAGGATCGAGATATTGAGGATCGAGATAAGTGACTTGGAATTACGATCTAATATTACCCAGGCAACCAAAGAAGTATCATGTTGAGAATTCGTGAAAGTTAATGGTTGGAAAACATTTCACAAATCCACTTATAGTAGCATCATGACACCTTTGCATTTGGTCAAAAACACATTTATCCACCTATCATAGTAGTGTTTGAAATTATAAAAGAAACTTATTGTATGTATTATTTTTATGATGTCTATTACATCCAATTTATCTTATTATGATCTAATCATTTTGTTATTACATAATTCACCAACCTTACTAACTAACTCATATCCATGTAGATATGAAATAGATTTTATACATTAATATATTATGGATTGATGTTAAAATAAGAAACACATACTTATTTATACCATGCCTTATATCTAGTATTCATTCATAACATAGTTTTAATTTGATATCTATGAATCAAATTTCCACCTTTTAATTTGCATGTTTAATGAACTCACATATCTATCATTGTCATAAACAAATAATCATAAAAAAAAATTAATAATATCCTACTATACATAAACATGTCCATATTTCCACCTATAAGTGTCTAATTAGTTTGGCTAATAAAAAATTAAAAGTAAGTGAAATAAGATATTACGACAAGTGATAATATAGTTCAAGTGCATAATACCAACTATAGGGTGTTACAATAATAATATTATAGGTGTTCTTAATGTTAATATTAATATTGTATGTTAATATTGTTAATGTGATTAATGTTATTAATTATTAATTTTATTAATGATATTATTAATATTGTTAATGTTAATAATATTCTTGAGCTATTAATACTATTGTTAATATTGATAATAATATGGTTGTTGATAATATCAATATTAATATTAATAATATTAATATTAATAATAATTAATTATACTATTAGTATCAATAATATTAATATTATTGTTAATATAAATATCAATCTTAATGTTAATATTAATGTTTAACAAAATTTTAATTAGTAATGATGAGAAAAATAAAAATAAAAATATCCAAATCATACCACATGAAGACTAGGTTTTCTATTATAGTTAAAATGTTATATATATATATATATATATATATATATATATATATATATATATATATAATGAAATTTCATTAGCATAATTTAAAATGGTGTAGTCTAAATATTCTACATTTTCAACCTTTTCCGAACATATTTTTGGTCTTATTTTATTTTGATTCCACTTGGAAATCTTTAAAAAAAATTAGAATCACATATATTAGCTATGGAAATTGCATAATCTGAGTGCCATGAGGATATTCAGGGTGTTGAATCTATTTATGAATTCAATTATATTAATTATCAATTATATTTGGATTCGTGTATATCATTAAGGTTGGTTGACAAATTATGGTTAATTATAATTTGGAAAAAATTTGTTGATAATCAATATAGTTGACGTTTTTTTTGTAAATAAAAGGAACTATATTAATTCAGAAGCAGATTAAAAAAGTGCTTAAAGTGCAGCCCATGGCTTACACAGTGTTGACAGTCTTTGCAAAGTACCCACAATATTACAAAAAGAGCAATAACCAAAGCTAAACCCATACCCAAACCCTACAACCAAATACATACTGCTTAGAGAAGATACTTAGAAATCCGCCATAGAGCCGAGAAGTGAAAAAGGATAGAGAGAAACCACCACAGAAAATGATCTTGCACCTAAATACATACTGCTTGAAATAACAACCGAAGGCTAACCATAGTATCAAGAGGATGAAAAAGGAAATAGACCAAACATCATAGAAACTGGGAACCGCAGAGCGGTGTCAGGAGGCAATGATGATGTCAGCATCTTTGGCCAACTTCTGATTGCTTTTCTCAGTCAGACCAGCAGCTGAATCCGCTTGAGTCTTCTGCTTCTCCATCTGCACCTTCTGAGCCGAAGTAGGTGGGCGAAGAGAGCTAGGCCCAGCTAAATCCGCATCCTCCGACCCATGGTAAACAAAAGACAGGCTAATTTTCTTGGCAATAAAATCTATCTTGAGGTGCCTCAGCCTAGCATCAACATTGTGCGCTTTCCATGCTCTGGTGGTTTCCTTGTCACCTTCATTTTTAAGATAATTTTTCATAGTGACGTGCACCAACAGATTCTTTACAACCCAATAGACCATCAGCATGCGATCATAGGCCGAGGCATGACCAGAGCTAGTTCTTGGGTCGAGTACCCAATATTCCACCTCGCGACGCAGATTTTCAACGAGAATGGCCCGAGCGGTATCCCACATCCGGCGCTCAATCCGGTCAATCTCATCCCTAACCAAGGAGGGAATGCACTGACGAAAGAATAGGGAAACCTGCTATGGCATGCGCCATGGTCACCCGAACCTGAGAATTACCCTCTCAACAGACAACTTGGCAGGACCCTTTAACTTCTTAGAACTAGGCTCCAAATTGGATCTCACACCCACACTATGCTTTGGAGCCATCGTCCCAAACTAGACAGATTCAGTTGGTCGTCCTAAACAGAAACTATCACCCTCACACCCACGAGCAACCTTACAACTCACAAAAGACAGGATGAACTTAATCCGAGGCCGAAAAATATCAAACAAACAAAGCTCAGCAAGGCTATAAGTAACCAGAGGTTGCGTGAGCATACCATCATCAAAACATCAAACTTTTACCATTTCGTACATGTTGATACTTGTTGGTCACTATTTTGATACCTATTTTGCCTTATAAACCCTTCAACTACCCCCATTATCCTTCATGTTTTGCCATAAATCCTCATTTTCATCCATAGAACCTTGACATTCGATTGTCAAAGGTATAAATTGTTATTGCTCTTAAATAAATTGAATTATGTAGTTTTTAAAGCATTTAAATTGAGATTTTAAATAAATTACAGGATTAATTGACTTCCCGTAATTGCTCCTAGATTGGATACTTGTAGGCCAGTTGGGCACAAATTGAAATATAGAGGAGGATCCTTGATGTCCCAGAATGGATGAATTTCTAACAACTTTTTGAAACAGATTTTACAAGTGGCAAGTCAACACTAGTCAAAGCAATTTTCCAGCGTTGCCACTTAGCACGAAAACAGGGACAGTTACGATTTGGATCATTCTAGTCTATTTTCGTTGATCTAAAGAACAAACTCATGGATGGTAGAGATATTAGGGGGGTGACATTTAATATTACTAGTTGTTGTAGCATTTAAGTTTTTAAAAGACAATTTCTATAAATACTGGGATTCGCAATGTAATAGATGCGCAGTGATAGCAAACTTATGATTCTGAAATAAAGATTTACATTTTCAAATTATTGGTAAATGTCATTCTATGCTGTGAGCATGATTCGATAACTCTATAGTATTTACTGTGTGTGTGAGTGAAGCATTGGAGGGCCCCCTTTGCTGAACTTGCACACCCATTTCTCTATTACTGCGCATTGGTATGTTTTGATTGTTTACTGTAGATTTGATTTTGATTATCAGTTTATGCGTTGCAGATTGGATTAGAATATATATGGATGCACAGGATTTTATTACAGGACATGGTTATGATTTTTTAGTTTGAATGATTAAACACTGTAGGATCAATCTCAATTATTTTTTATCTGATATTGAACTGTTGAAATGAGCTAAGCATTGTGAACTGTTTTTCTTGTAAGAGAAATCGATGATTGTCTACTTTCAACAGTAAGATATTAAGCACTATAGATTACCTTCATAAGTTAGATGTTTTTAGTTTCAAAGTATTCCATAAATGAATTGCTTATTAGATTAAGAAATCAAATGAAGATACTTCTGTAAGGAAAGTTTTGTATTTCTTATTTACATCATTCTAATATCCATTAGATTTATTTCGTAGTAAACTGAATTTTCAAACTAAGTCTAGGTCTGAATCTCTACATTTGGGATATGCCTCTAAGTCTTACAAACTCCAGATTGACATAAATATAAGCTGTAATTTACACCAGTAGATTGGAACCCAACATTTTGGTGTCGCTGTCGGGGAGGCATAATTAGAGTTAGACTTAAGAAATTTAGTTCTCTTATAAAAAAAAATTTCAAAAACACAGAGCAGATTTTAGTTTTATGTCAAGACAAAGAGATGAAAAAGGAAGATTCATCAAAAACCCCCCAAAAATAGAAATAACAGGAACTTCTTTATCTGATAGAAAAGGATTCATTACAACTATTGATACTTTTGAAATGACTGAAGAGGAGACATGTAAGAAAGGAGGACTAACCTTTGAACAATGTAGGGAATATGAACATAGGATGGAGGTTGAAAACAAATGAAGAGAAATGGCTGAGGGAGAAACATTAAAAGGGCCAACTGCAGAATAGTGAAGGGAGAATGAGAGAAGGTTAGAAATTGAAAATAAACTAAGAGAAGAAAGAAGAAATGAAAGGGAAGAAGAGAGAAGGCATGAAAGGGAGGAAATAATAGAAGAAGATCAGGAAGCCACCTTTAAATTCTCAATCTTGGACACTAGCATCATCCTAGGAGAAGAGGTAAGAATGAAAAATATTCCACCATCTGATCTACCCAATTTCTATGGTATGACTTCTGAAGATCCATATTCTTTCTTATTCGAATTTGATATATTATTCCGTACCTATGAATATACCGATGACACACACAAATTTTGTCTCTTCCCTGCCACTCTTAAAGCAACTACATTGAAATGGTTCATGGGTTTAAGAGAGCATTCTATAACTAGTTGGGATGATATGAGGAAAATTTTTCTTAGGAAATATCAAGTATACTGTAGATCAAAAGATTTAAAAGATGATATTTTTAGGATGTCTCAGCAAGAGGATGAAAGCTTGGAAGAGTATCTTAAAAGATTCTCGTATAACTTGCATAAATCCAAATACAATTCCGTGACATCTGAGATCACTCAGACAATCTTTTTGAAAGGAATAAGAGATGAGTATCTTGATATTTTGAATGTAATGGGAAAAGGTGACATCTCCTACTTACCATTTGATGAAATTGCAGACTTATGTCAGAAGTATTCAAGAGGAAAGGCCAGAAATTGAAAGAGGGATGTAACTTCCAAGATAACCAAGTCAGCAACCAGTGGCATATCCAGAGTTGAACTTGGAAGCTTGTTAGAATATTTCAAAACTGATCTTTTGAGTACCTTGGGAACATAGGTCGAGATATCAAAAACCAAGAAGAGACAAGACCAACAAGACCAGCAAGATCAAGCCCTATCTATTTTTTTCCCTAAATGTAGAAAGAAACATTCATTAAAAGAATGTCCTCTAAATACTGTTCAAATTTGTGGCTTATGTACTGAAAATCATAAAACTGATGATTGTCCCAGATTGAAAGAATTGCAGGTAGCTCGAATGGAAGAGAATCAAAGCATGGAGTCTCTCTATCTTATGGGACAACGAAGACCCTGACAACCATGTTTTTCAGGTATGTCTCAAGACCCTATGCAATAGTTCCATTCAAATTATCAAACTCCTGTTCAAAATTCATTGAGTGCACCTATGCCTTGGCAAACTTGGTCTCCTCAGCAACATCCAGCGCAACCTGCTCCAAATTGACGAGGATATACTCATGGTAATCTGACATATGAACAGGCCTATCCATAGCCCTATCAACAACCCCTTGCATATCCCCAATACTAGCAGAATCAAGCTTCATTTTTCCAACAACCAAATCTTGCTCCCCAACTAGGACAACAACCTCAATAGCTTCAGTTACCATCTAACCAACCTCCACCTCGACCAACACAGTTGCCAGCCTAGCCAATACCAAATCCTAATAATAAAATGGACAAACCCATGTATAATGTTGATGAAGGAATGGCACTCCCCCACCCAATCCTCCTACTTTAAAATATCAACTTAAGGTCTGGAAAAAATTTGCTAAAAGAATCTCTTGTTATTTTAGAAGAACAAACAGAAAATGAGAAAACTCCAAAAGAATCTAATATAGAAAAATTACAGTCAGATAATCACAGTCAGAAAGGGAAAGCGTTAGTACCTCATACACCTCCTTTTCCAGAGAGGTTAATTAAAGAAAAACTCTCAATTTCTCTCCATGATTTTGATGTTTTGAATGAATTAACCAATGTATGTGTCAAAATTCCCTTATTGCAAGCTATAAAGGACATTCCAATCTACACAAAAGCAATTAGAGAATTATGTCTCAATAAGAGGAAGAAGGATCCACCAACAATTCATGTAATGGGAAATTTAGCAGGTTTAATGTTTACAACTATTTTTATTGAAAAATATGTTGATCCAGGAATCCCAATGGTCACAATAACTATCAACAATTTTTCAATTCCAAAAACATTAATTGACTTAGGTGCATCTATTAATGTGATGACATTAGAAACAATGAGATACTTGAATTTGCAGAATCTTAGATCAACCACTACGGTCTTAGAACTTGTTGATCAATCTTAAATAATTCCCGAATGGATACTCGAAGATATCATAGTTTCCTTGGACTCCTGGAAGTATCTAGTAGATTTCTTAGTTCTTCAACCAAAATCCAATCTAGGTGGACATCCATTGATCCCTGGGAGACCCTGGTTGGCAACAGCTGATGCTTTTATTGGTTGTAGAGTAGGAAGTATGCTCATTTCACATGGAATTGAGAGAAAACATATTACACTTTATCCTTATACCCAAAGAGATTCTATGTAAGATCAGCTATCATGGATTAATGAAACAAAAGAGCAACAAGAAGAAATAATTCAGCCTTTCTTAAGTATTAATCAACTTTTTGATTTTCAAGAGGAAAACAATGAAGATTTGCTAGATTACTTTATTTCTGAACCTGATATTTCTGAGGAATTAAGAAACATGCAGTATGCTATTGCAGATCAAGTTTTGGGACAGAATTTTCAGGAAAATTGCACAGTTCATTCTTTGGCATTAGCACTTAATGATATTTTTAATGTTCATTCAATAACTAATGTCCAAAGCAAAACAGTTGAAATCAGTCCAGGGAAACATTTGAATATTGGTGCACATTTTACTATATCACAAGAAGAATAGTTGATTGGATTATTGAATAAGTATCACAAGGCGTTTGCTTGGGAATACATTGACATGCCAAGAATTCATCACGAAACATGTACTCATCATATATACATAGATGATAAAATCAGACCTCTAAGACAAGCTCAACGAAGAATGAACCCCATATTGAAAGAGATAGTTAAGGAAGAATTGCAGAAGTTATTAAAGGTAGGATTTATCTACCCTATCTCTGATAGCCAATGGGTTTCTTCGCTAGTTGTTGTTCCTAAGAAAAATGAAAAATGGCGGATATGTGTAGCTTACAGGGAGTTAAACAAAGCAACACTTAAAGATTATTTTGCATTTCCATTTATTGATCAAGTGTTAGATGCATTGGCTGGAAAACACTATTTTTCATTTTTAGATGGCTTCAGCGGATATAATCAAATTAGAATTGCATCAGAGGACCAGGGAAAAACTACTTTTACATGTCCCTAGGGTACATATTCCTATAAGGTTTTACCTTCTGGTTTATGTAACGCTCCAGCTACTTTTCAGAGAGCAGTCTTGGCCATTTTTGCTGATTTAATTCATGAATGTGTTGAAGTCTTTATGGATGGTTTTTCTATGTATGGCAATACCTTTGAGGATTCCTTGGAAAATTTGGAGAAAATCTTAAAAAGATGCATTGAATCAAATATTTCCCTTAGCATTGAAAAGTGTTTTATGATGTTAACTGAAGGGATAGTCTTAGGACATCACATTTCATCATTTGGAATAAATGTGGATACTACAAAAATACAAATCATTATGAATTTATCTGAACCAAAACCGTAAAAAGACGTGAGAAGTTTTCTAGGATATGCAGGCTATTACTGGAGGTTTATTGAAATTTTAGTAAAATAGCTCTGCCATTATTCAAATTAGTTTCAAAGGATGTACATTTCAATTGGGATACTAACTGTCAAGTTGCATTTCAGAAACTTAAAGAGAAGCTCTCAACTGCACCCATCTTAAGGGGACCAAATTGGACATTGCCATTTCACATCTCTACCGATGCATCAGATACTGCAATAGGGGCCTCTTTGGGTCAAAAAGAGAATACCATGACTTATTCTATTTACTTTATCAGCAAAAATTCAACCCCTATATAATTGAATTACACAGTTACTAAAAAGGAGATGTTGGCAGTAGTTCATGCTGTGAACAAATTTCATCATTAAATTACTGGTTATGAAATCTTTGTCCATACAGATCACTTTGCTTTAAGATATTTAATGAACAAGTCGATTACTAATGGTAGGATAACCAGATGGTTATTATTGATGCAGGAATTCAACATTACTATTTTGGATAGATCTGGAAGAGAAAATCAAGTGGCAGATTTTTTGTCTCGATTACACAATTCTGGTGAGGTTGTTCCTGTTTCAGATAGTTTCCCTAATGAACACTTATTTGCTATTTCTGTTATAACTCCCTAGTATGCTGATATAGCCAACTATTTATCATCAGGACAACTACCTCCATCTATGTCATCCAAAGAAAAGAAAAGAATTATTAAGCAAAGTGCTAGACACATATGGGTCAATGGATATATTTTCTACACAGGATATGATCTTATCATTCGAGGATGTGTACGACAAGATTATGTTTTAGATATTTTAAAAGCTTGTCATGATGAACCGTGTGGTGGCCATTTTGCAGATAAAAGAATAGCATACAAGATACTCAACTTGGGGTATTACTGGCCCTCTATTTTCAAAGATTCTAAGAAGTATGTTAGGAGTTGTGATACTTATCAAAGGATGGGACAATCAGTATGATCTGATGAGATGCCACTCTAGCCACAAGTCCTCATAGAGCCATTAGAAAAATGGGCTCTTGATTTCATTGGTCCAATCAATCCACCATCACAAGGAAAGAAGTACATTTTAGTATGCACTGACTATGTTACAAAGTGGGTGGAATCCAAACCATTACGAAGAGCCACATAGCAAACAGTAGTAAACTTTCTCTTTGAATAAATATTTGTTAGGTTTGGAGTTCCTAGAGAGATTGTTATTGATCAAGGGGCACAGTTTACTTCTAAATTGGTGTAGGATATAGTAGCCAAGTACAAGATTAAGCACAGAAAATCTACACCTTATCATCCACAAGCCAATGGCTAGGTGGAGTCTACCAACAAAAATTTGGAAGGAATCATCACGAAAAAAGTCCAGATGCACAGAAAAGATTGGTCAGCTAAGCTTACTGAAGCTCTATGGGCATACAAGATTACTTGGAAAAACAGTACTGGTTTTTCTCCCTATCAGCTAGTCTATGGTAAGGAAGTACTATTACCAATTGAATTTCAAATTCATACTTTTAAATTAGCAGCTGGTTTAGGGATGGATCTTTCTAAAGCACAACAAGAAAGGATACTGTAGTTAAATCAATTAGATGAGATGAGACATGTTGCAGTAGAACACAATATTTTGCTACAACAACAAAGAACCCAATGGCATGATAAGTTCATAAAAAATAAACAATTTCACATCGGTGACTGGGCCTTATTGTTTGATTCGAAGTTCAAAGACTTCAAAGCCAAGTTCACAACTCATTGGCTTCATTGATATGAGATTGCGGAGGTACATGACAATGGCTCAGTCAAACTACAAACAATAGATGATGAAGCAAGTACAGTTTTTGTCAATGGCCATAGGTTAAAACTCTACACTAAACCTGTCAACAAAGAAGATTTCATACAACAGATTTCTCAGCAAAGGGAGATGGAGGTGCTGGACAAACACACTATTGTTTCTCCTTCACTTTCTTCTTAGAAATATTCTGATTAAAAAAAAAAGGAGTTTAGTTGTGAAAACCAGGCAATTGGCACAACATAAACTTGAACTTTCCTTGGAAAACCAAGTTTACTTGGCCATTGAAAATTCACAAAAACAATTTCAAATTCCTAGTTTCAGTTCTTTCATGGATTATTTTTTCCATAAGCAGTTTTTCCATATCAATCTTTATCAGCAAATAAAGATTTTGTTTGACTTGAGGACAAGTCAATAAATAGGCCTGAGAGGGATGCGCATATAAAATATTTCCATGAGCACATCAATTTTTCCTTTTCAAAGTCTTGAAACCCTCCAAGCCTTCTCCAGATGCTAGAATTTCATTCCAGCATGAAGTTTCATTTCATAGATCTCAAGCCTAGCAAAAGGGACCTGAGAAGAAGTACATTTCATTAGAATTTTTGCAGAGGGACCTGAGATAGAAGACAGTTTTCAATAGAAGACACATTAAGAACATGTATGAACCAGGAACTTGCAAATTATTTTCTCAACAGACAAGCAGACCAGCTACATCAAGCAACAAGAAAATCAAAAGGGGATATCAAACAAAGTCTGTAAGAATTTTGATTTTTATGTTTTAAAAAGTTGCATGGTTCTTTGTTTTTGAGTAATGACAACATGCCTATCACCCTCACAATCCTAGCCATCAACCCATTTACCCACTCATCTACCCTAGGTATCAAAATTAGTGGTCCAACAATGACAAAGGTACTTTCATACTTTTTTAATCCATGCATAAAAAAATGCATCCTATAGGCGAGTTTTAAAATCAGTCTCAAAGAAGTAAGAAGGGTTATTTAATCGAGAAATTCAAATTTAATACTCTATTTTATTTTGCATTTTATGCATCAAATGAAAAAGTGATAAAAGAGTCTGGAGATGGACTAAAAAGGTACGTGAAGGAACTTAGGGCCAGTTTGAAAAATGATTGCAGAAGAAAGGGGGAAATCATTGAAACTCGCCCCCACGAAATCTGCCCATACATAGGGAGGCTCACTCTTACAATTTAAAATTTAGAGTGTTTTCATTTTCTCCCAACCATCTTTGATAAATCCTAGGTTTCACTTCCACGATGGTTGAAGGGGTGAGAGAGTGACAAGTAAACCGATGACAAGAGGTAGAAACAGAGGCACTGCATAGAAAAAAAAAATGTAGCCTGTAACTGGTTAACTCGGGAATTTTTCTCCATTATCTTCAGTAAGAGTATTCCACGTGGTATGATAAAGTGAAACCCCAGCTGCACATAGCCATAGAATTTTTTATCTCAGACATGTGTAGGAAGGAGTCACCAGAGGTAAGGTAAATTTGAAATTCGACTTCCAGGTTTTGCTAGACAGAGAAACCATTAAGAACATAATTTTGTTCAGAAGTTTAGAATTTTAAGCTAGGGTTGAGTTCTGTTTGAAAATTTTGTTTGCATGAAAAGGATTCTTCCTGTATAAATTACAAGATGGTGTCTAGACTAGAACCAGAAAAATTTGATTCCTCTCATTCATGAAAAATGTATGGAAATTTTTTAGAGGAAACGGTGGGTTCCCTTCTTTGAAAAATTTGATGGACAGAATGATAATGTTAGCCTAGATTTGCTTGTTCATTTGATGGATAAAGGGCTATAGTAGGTAATATCACCTTCAGACTGTCTGAGGACATTATGGCATAGATCATTGGGTTACCTCAATAGGGAGAGAGGTTCTTTAAAACCAAACAAGTTGAGGAGAAAACATGGACACCCTTCTTATGCAGATCAAGGGCAGGCTTAGTACAATGGAAGAAAGGAATACCAAGGAGTTGGTTGATTCATCCTTCGAATGAAATAGCCTACATCATCTAGAGATTCATCACTTGTGAAGGAAGGTTCAACATTATATATCTCTATCACATCAAGATATTGTAGCATTTGAGGGGTGATTGTGAGATTAACATACTTTATTTTATATTACAGAGCCTTTCCAAGATGGCTAAAGCTATTCAAAAATGTGCTAAGGACAAGTTAACAAGCCTTTTTCATTGTGGGATCATTAAGATAATTATCAAACATGAGTTACAAAAACAATCCTTGAAATGGAAACAATTTGTCATTTATCATATGTTTGAATAACCATAAGAGATACCTGAAGAAGGAGCACTCATAATAGCAAGCACTGAAGTTGAGGAAGATAACCCTAAGGCAACAAGTTCAAAACCGCCCAAGGGAGGAATAGTAGAAGATGAATTGCTAATGATAGCAGGCACTGGAATGGAAGATAACCCTAAGATAACAAGTTCAAAGCTGTCTAAGGGAGGAATGGAAGAAGATGAATTGCTAATGATAGCAGGCACTGAAGTTGAAGAAAATAGCCCTAAGGAAACAAGCCCAAAACCGCCTAAGGGGGGAATGAAAAAGGATGAAGTACTGATGATAATAAATAATGAAGATGACTCTAAGGAAACAAACCCAAAACAACCTAAGAGAAGAATAAGAACAAGGAGCATGGTGAAAGAAGAGAAGAAATTCCAAGAAAAATCTAAGATCTTCAGCACTTATGAGAAGAAATCAAGAAAACGTCAGCAAGCTAAGAAGAAGCAAACCACTAAAAAAAGATGATGAAGCACAACAAAAATATTATGAATGCATTCAATCTTTGGAAGGTCAAGAGGAAAGTCCAGCAGGTGAGATTGGACAACATGATGAAGAGGTGAAGTGAATGTTATCTCTGAACAACAAACTGTAGAAGAAATTATGGAGAAAGATGTTCAAACAATTGAAAAGACTCCAACTGACAGAGAAGAGCAAGATAATGAGGATGCAGCCATCATTTCTCCAGTCTTTGAGTAGCAAGTCATAGAGAAAGATGAGGATGCATCCATCATTTCTCCTGTCTTTGAACAACAAGTTACAGAAAAAGAAGGAAAAGAGTATTCAAGACAGGAGAATGAAGAAGAAGAAGCTGGAATGGACACTATTTATAAGCATCCTTCAATAGAGATGAAAAAGGAGAAATCTTCCAAAAATAGCAAAAAGATTGAGAAGTTAAAATTGAAGGTAAAAGAATTAGAACTGGTGAATGAGAAATTAAAGGAGAAAAATAGGAAGCTTCAGGTTCAAAACATGAAAATCTCTAAACATTAATACAAATGGTATCAACAAAAGAATACTTATAAAGCAAAATATCAGAGATTGAGGGTCCTTTATGCAGCTCGAGCTAGTACAGATGCATCATCACAGACAGAAGATATGTCAGATGATGAGTAATAGCAGTACAACAACAATTTTGTGCATGGGAATATGCAGACTCAGTTTTGGAGACAGTTTTGTGCATGAGGACATGCAATAGCCTCCTCTTGGGGGAGATGTTGGTCACTATTTTGATACCTATTTTTCCTTATAAACCCTTCAGCTACCCCCATTATCCTTCATATTTTTCCATAAATCCTCATTTTCATCCATAGAACCTTGACATTCAATTATCAAAGGTATAAATTGTTGTTCTCTTAAATAAATTGAATTATGCAGTTTTTAAAGCATTTAAATTGAGATTTTAAATAATTTACAGGATTAATTGACTTCCCATAATTGCTCCTAGATTGGATACTTGCAGGCCAGCTGGGCACGAATTGAAAGATAGAGGAGGATCCTTGATGTCTCGGGATGGATGAATTTCTAACAACTTTTTGAAACAGGTTTTACAAGTGGCAAGTCAACACTAGTCAAAGCAATTTTCCAGTGTTGCCACTTAGCACAAAAACAACGACAGTTACGATTTGGATCATTCTAGTCTATTTTTGTGGATCTAAAGAACAAACTCATGGATCGTAGAGATATTAGGGGGATGCCATTTAATATTACTAGTTTTTGTAGCGTTTAAGTTTTTAAAAGACAATTTCTATAAATACTAGGATTCGCAATGTAATAGATGCGTAGTGAGTCCCAGGGATAATTTTAAGGACCCATACTTATTTAAAAGTGTATAAACCTTGGCGAATATTACCAATTCTTAAAATGTCAACTATAAAATATTTGGCAATATTTTTCTAAAATTATTTCAATTTCTAAGGATTTTATATAGTTTATATAATAATTTGGCGAATTTTAGAGTGAGAAAAGTTTACCTCATCAAAATTGGGCGAAATGGGGCTTCAAAAAATGCAAATTGGCGAATCGTTTTTTGGAAAAAAACATGGAAAAATAGCCCATGGGCTAAATTTCGCCCCTAAAATTATCCTTGGTAGTGACAACAAACTTATGATTTTGAAATAAAGATTTATGTTTTCAAATTATTGGTAAATGTCATTCTATGTTGTGAGCACGATTGGGTAACTCTGTAGTCTTTACTGTGTGTGTGAGTGAAGCATTGGAGGGCCCCCTTTGCTGAACTTGCACACCCATTTCTATATTACTGCGCATTGGTATGTTTTGATTGTTTACTGTAGAGTTGATTTTGATTATCAATTTATGCATTGCAGATTGGATTAGACTATATATGGATGCACAGGATTTTATTACAGGATAGGGTTATGAGTTTTTAGTTTGAATGATTAAACACTGTAGGATCAATCCCAATTACATTTTATCTGATATTGAACTATTGAAATGAGCTAAGCATTGTGAACAATTTTTGTTGTTCGTTAGCAGAGATTTTAGGTGATCTATTTTGTATAGAAAGCGCCAGTTGGTGGAGATTTTCGTGGGGGATTGTCCATTGGCGAGCCATTTTTCCATGTGGATAATAACCTGGGAGTCCCCGTCCAGAATCGTAGGGAACCAACCTTCGTTAACCACCAGGATGATGCCCTATAAAAGACCCTCTAGCTCAGGAGAATTGTTGGAGTCGACACCAATGTTACCAAAAAAAACTTTGATAATTATTCCCGCTCCATCCCTGCAAACCCCGCCAAAACTTTCCATTCTTGGGTTACCCCGGGACACCTCGTCAAAATTAATGTTGAAGACCTGATCCTGGGGAGGAGACCAAAACAGAGGACGGGAGGGCTAACATATCTTTGGTCTAATGCGTAGGCCATCCAAATCAGAACTACCAATTACCCAATGCAAGGCAATGCAATAATCCCCCTACGACAGATCGCGATCCTTATCCCCCCAAGTAATACTCCAGATAGTTTCTTTCATGTTGGTGATGAGCACATTCTAGATATCCTCAATGGAATGATTTTTGTCCCTGAAGATACGGTGATTTCATTCCTTCCATACATTCCATATGAACACCCTAGGAAACATAAGCTATAAGGTTGCAATGATCGGATTTGAGAAGGTTTTCAGGTTCTAGTCTTTGAGGTCTGAGCCAGGTGATCGCGAGCTCTGTCACTTCAGCGAAAAATCATGGCACCCTGATCCCAAAGAGAGGAAGAAAGGGGACAACTATCTAGTAAGTGCCTGAAGGTTTCCTTAGAAAGGCAACATAAGAGACATTGGGAGGGGCCAACAATCCCTCTTTTCCTGAAAATTTCGCTGGTTAGAATTCTTCCCCAAGCAACCAACCAACAGAAAATGCAACTTTACACCAGGGTTTCATCGCCCACACCTTCTTCCAGCTGCTGTCACCCCCGTCGTTGCTATTAATATGGGTGTCGTAGGTCTCCTTGATACTGAAGACACCTTTCGGGTGGTATCCCTAGTGGAGCTTGTCATGCCCCATTTTGACATGGATGACACAATCCCTAAGCATGGTTTCAAAAGCCCTGCGATCCTCAATGTTGATTTTCTTGTCCATCCATCCACAGTTTATCCACTGTATGTGCCCATCAGCTGGGGCTTCCTCCCAGTAGTCACAAATTTTAAGCTTGCCTTCAGCCAAACCTCTGGCCTGAATGTCCTTCTATCTGGGGTCAACACCAAGTTTAGGGAATTGATTCCATGAGTCATCCCAAAAGTATGCAGACTCACCATTGTAGATTTACCAGAAGCTATGATCTTCAACTAAAGTACGACCGGAGAAGGATTTTGCCCAGATATGGGAACCATTCATGAAGTCGTTGAAGCAGATCAGGTTCCCATGGGCCCTATCATTTGCATACTTCACATGCCACAATCAAGCCTAAGGTTCCAAGGTGTGGTTGCACCATCTCCAGCAGATTTTGGCTCCAAAAACTTCACTAAGAATCTCTGAGTCTCTAATTCCAAGGCCACCTTTATCCTTAGGATTGCATAGCTTATCCCAACCAACCAGAGCAAACTTTGACTTTTCCTCCCTACCGCCCAATAGGAAATTACGTTGAATACTCTGTATTTCTTTAAGAATAGACTTAGGGGAAGAGAGCATAGAGAAGAGGTATACAAGCATAGCCTAGAGAACAGAGTTAACCAGGACCAATCGGCTAGGGAGATTTAAGGGTTTCAATGTCTAGTAGGCTAGTTTTTTCCGGATCCTCTCAATCAAATCTTGCTAAGAAACTTTTCGGATGGTGCCCTCCGTGAGAGGAACACCCAGGTACTTGGAGGGAAGGGATCCTTTGGCATAGCCTACAATGTTGAGAATATTTTGTTGGGTAATATCTTCATTGTGAAAGAAGAAAACTTGAGATTTAGTCAGATTGAATTCAAGCCCAGATGCCTTCGCAAAACATTTTAAGCCCTTTTTGAAGACATGGGCTTGGACTGAAGGGTGACCCATTAGCATGGTGTCGTCAACAAATTATTGGTGCATTTGCTTATCCAAACCAAGGTGGAGGTGAAGGCCGCAGATACTACCATCATTTGCTAAGCTCTGGAGGAGTCTACTCAATCCTTCTGCCATCAGGATAAAGAAGAAAGGCGATGGGAGATCACCTTGACGAATTCCCCAAGAGGCCTGTAATATTCTTAAGGGGGATCCATTGAGCAGGATGGAGTAGAAGGGAGTGGAAATTAGATTCATAATCTAGTTCACCCAAGTCCTATCAAAACCAAAAGCATTCAATATGCCATGCATGTAGTGCCAACTAATCTTATCATAGGATTTGGCTAAATACAACTTGATTAACATACCAAGCTTCTTAGAAAGCTTCAGGGAGTGGATAATCTCATGCACCAGAATGATTCCATCCACAATTTGTCTTCCTTCCACAAATCAAGACTGCTCCCGACTAATTAGGGAGGGAAGTAGAGGCTGGAGCCTATTGGCAATTAATTTGGTGATGATTTTGTAGATAACATTACATAGGGCTATGGGTCTGAATTTTCCAAGGGAATCAGCGCCTTCCTCCTTTGGTATGAGAGAAAGAAAGGTCGCATTGAAGGATTTTAGCACCCCACCACATTTATGAGATTCTTCAACAATGCCCAGAACTTCCTCCTTGATCATATCCCAGAACGAGTGGAAGAAATTAGTGGTAAAGCCATCCGGACCTGGAGCCTTCCCAAGAGCCATCTAGTGCATAGCTTCCTCAACTTCCCACAAGGACACTGTCTTGTTCAGCAGCTCATTATTGTCTCTGGTCACCAGTCTGGGGATGAGACAAGTGATGTGGGAGATAGCCGGGCCCCAATCTGTCCTATCTTCCCTAAAGACCAAAGCAAAGTGGTTAACCAGTTCATCCTCAATATCACCTCTTGTTTCCACTTGAATCCCATCATCTTTTTTGAGCCTGGAGATCTTTGACCTGTGGCGATTTTGGATAACTATGTTATGAAATAATTTCGTATTCTTTTCCCCATCTTGGAGCCAGTGATTCCAAGATTTTTTTTTCCAGAAGATCACCTCCTACCTCTCCCTATATTCTAGTTGATCCAGCAGGAGGTTCTCCCTTTCCCTTAAAGCATCATCCCATCCCTCATTCATACCTATACGCTGGAGTTGCTGCAAGTCTTTGGCCAACATTTTCTTATCCTAGAAGATGTTTCCAAAGTCCTCCTTGTTCCAGATACGAATTTTGGATTTGAGGGCTTGAAGTTTTCTCTGAAATTGGAACATTCCAGTGCCCTCCGGGGGAACCAGCTCCTGCCACCACTGTCCTGCTAAATCTTTGAAATCTTTATGTTCCAACCAGAACTGCTCAAATCTAAAAGGCTTAAAAAGGACATTGTTTGACCAATCTGAGTTGAGATAGATAGGCCAATGATCGGAGCCCCCAGATGGCATCACACTGGCACTGACTTCACCCATTCCATGGGAAATATCTTCAGTAGTCATAAATCTATCAATTCTAGAAGCAACAAGATGATGACCCCCTAGTTTATTGTTCTAGGTATGCTAACCGTTTCCAGTCTCAATGTCAACAAAGGGGCCATGAGAAAGAATATCCCTAAAGGCCTCTTGGTATCTATCCAGAACTCTCCTGCCACCCTTCTTCTCATCCAATGAGGAGATGAGGTTAAAATCTCCTCCCACTATCCAAGAACCAAAAGCAAATTGCTCAACCATGCAGGATAAAAATATGATAAAAGACTGCTTCTGGGGAAAGACACTAGGACTGTAAACATTAACCAGGGTACCTCTTGCGCTTGAATCTAGAATGGTAAAGGTAGAGGAAATGGAAAACTGATTAGCTCTCCACTCAGACATATGCAGAGAGTGAGGGAGCCATAAGACTTCCAAACTGCCTACCATACCTGAAGCATCTGTAGCTATAACTTTACAACCTTTCCAGATCCTTTGGCCAACCTGCTCCATGGTTTTAGAACTACATTTAGATTCCTGAAGAAATAGAACATCAGGTTTCTTCTTCTTGATCTTTCTAGCCAGAGTTATCACTTTCCTTGGGTGATTACACCCAAGAATATTCCAGGATATGAGCTTCATTGGGTAACCTTACTGGCTTTAGAAAAGGTCGCCCTAATCGTCGGGTACTAGCCAGATTCGATGAGTCTCACTCCAATCTCTGCAATTCTTTGTCTGTTTGACTTCCTACCCCATTTCAATTCCTCCTCTGGGGGCTTCCTTTTGCTCCCTTTGTGAGGATCTAATAAGATCCCAAGCGACTAGAAAGCTTTGGATTTGATGATTGCCTCCTGCAGAAGCTCAATTTGCCTACACAAAACATAACCCTTTCCCTTTTTATTGCATTCTTTTTCGATTTCATCAAGGTCAAGATCTCCCAGATCCATTTCTACATCCTTGTCTTCCTCCATAACCACCAGTTGATTTTCAGACGGGGCTGCCTCAAGCAGTGGGAGATCAGCTTCCATTTCTACTATTTCCTGAGGGCTCTTCCCTTTGTTTTCAGCTTGGTCAGCCTCATCGACTTCTTCCACGATCTGGAAAGGGTTTTTACCAGTGATCCCTTTCCCAGCTTTTTCCTTACCTTTCTTCTGGTGATCCCCTGCTCTATTCCTTCGCTTGTTATGGACTTGGGTAAAACCATCTTTGTCCATTCCCCCTTCCTGGAACGGGTTGGGGGGGGCAGGCTTCTAGGTAGTCTTCGGACAATTTCTGCCAAAGTGACCATAGTTGTGACAGATTCTACATCTTAAAGGGAGTTGTTCCTAGTCGATAGGTTGGATCCACTCCTCATCATCCCAATTCAAATTGATTTCTTCGGGAAGGTCTTTTGACAAATCCATATAAACACATATGCGGGCGTAGGCAATGTACCTTTGGAGCTTAGTCTTCTTTGCAACTTTAACAAACTCTCCAAGGGTATTGTCAATATCTTGCAAGATCTCTAGATCCCAATAGTCATAGGGGAGAGAATAAAGCTTGATCCAGACAGGAGCGACTTTCATGTCCTTCATTTCAGGGTTAAATCTTTCTTTCCATGACATAAGGTACAAACCCAAGGAGAGAAAAAAATAAGGGTCTCCCTCTAGAACCCTATCCCTGTCTGCCAAATTGAAGAAAATAGTTGAAAAAAAACCCTTGGTACCCAAGTGAAGATCATAGTGCCCTTTGGGGTTCCATGTGGTTTTGATCTAGCGAACCAGATCTTTCTCCCGCGACCAGATCCCCACAAACTTATTGATCAAGGCTTTCTCCTTCCATTGCTCAACCCTCTCTCTGATTTTTTCTGATCTCACCTGTATAGCGGGAATAGTAAGCATTTTGGGGAGGCAGCCCCCTCTGGCCCGATCTCCTGTTCCTCTTGACCTTCGATCCATCAGCTCCACCAAATCCCACTTCCTCATCCCCAGACGGACCCGAAGGTCCCAAGGACGGGGTCGGCATGCTTTCCCCGAGCGATATCAGGGTGGCCAAACTTGCAGCACTACTTCCAGCCTGCAACTAGACGACACTGGATGCAGACCAAATGCGTCGCCAAAAAAAAAACTCTAGCGGATTTACCTCATCAGCCGCTCCAAACCAAACTTACTGAAAATCCATCAATATAGTTGACGTTAAGGTAAACTTAATTATATAATTATTATTATCCTAAGTTCATCTAAACTTTAGATCTATCATAGACAAAGAGGCATTAAATTTAGAATGATACTCACATTTTTATTATCTATCTTTTATAGAGGAATTCAATTTCTTAATGTATAATTATTTTTAATGTTAAATATTTTACACATCTATACAACAAATTATTTCCTCTCACTACAATAATAGTTATACTATTATCACATAAAGATAAGTGTTATATTTGGGAATATGAAATATTGTTCTAGTTATATAAAATTAGGTTGGTTGACTTTATTTTATACCTATTAATTATTATTTCTTATATCTTCTAGGTTGGTTGACTTTACTTTAGGTCTATTAATTATTATTTCTTATATCTTCAATTGGTAAACTATATTATTACTAGTTAATATGATTGTGTTATTTAATAGTTGACATACTAAAATTTAAATACTTTATAATCAAGAAACTATTTCCTTTGTTATATGTCAATTAATAAATTTTATATATAGGACTATGAAATATTGTTCTAGTTATGTAAAACTAGGTTGGTTGACTTTACTTTATCCCTATATTTTATATCTTCATTGGATAAACTATACTAGTAAAATGATTGTGTTATTTAATAGTTGACTATTAAAATGATTGTGTTATTTAATAGTTGACATACTAAAATTGAAATAGTTTATAATTAAGAGAGTATTTCCTTTGTTATATGTCAATTAATAAATTATAATTGTCGAAGTCGTCTATCATACCACATAGTTGTCATGAAAATTCAACCGGAGAGTCCAAAATCAATGCTGAGCCAAGCTTGTATGCGAAGAGACGGTTTTAGACATTAACAATGTAAAGCCGGAGTTGGGGGAATTGACTTTAGTATTGTTAGTTTATTTATTGGTTTTTTGCCAGCTCAAGCTTGAATATATAATTAGGTTTTGCATTTGTGTAGTAATTGAGAGTCTATTGGAACGAATAATAGAACGAGTAATAGATGAAAAAAAAAGTGATTTAAAAAGTTAACAAGTAAAAATAGTAATAAAGCTGTTTATATCTGTAATTTGAAAATAATTTTTAAGTAAGTTAAGAAAATAGTTTATAAGTAATTTAATTATTAATTGTATATAGTCTCAAAGTAAAAATTAAGATAGAAATAGTTTAGAAATAATAGTTTATAAATGTGGACAAACTCTTTTAGAAAAATTTATGATGGCAATGTGTTTGGAGAGAGATATTAATTTATGAAACCCAGCCATATTTCAAACATTGGAGACAAGTATGTATTTATTGGTTATCATCCAGATTTTGCGTTGTGAAAACAAGAATCATGTTAGCCCCACTTCTAGACTAGACAAACTCACTTACCCTTCATAAAATATGTAAAGAAAGATAGATTAAGGGGCAGATTTAAAAGAAAAGTAACGGAAAAATCTAAACGACGTGGGAGGCAGAGGAGAGAAAACCCTACATATATATATGATATTGGCTTAATATTTCATTTAAATAGAATGCCCCTTTACATCTTTTTCTTTTATTAATAAAATATGTTTTTTTGGCTTTGAAGAAAAAAAACATATACATAAAATAAACTTAATAATAATAAAATTTTACATCTAATTTATAACATTATTAATATTGGAATGAGAAAGGACCAAACATTAAATATTTTTTTTTATCAATAATATAATGGAAAAGAAACATGAAATGTCAATAAAATATAGTAATACATTGACATACATTTCATTTACCCACTTACATTTCATTTACCTACTCACTCGACGGAAGGGCTGGCCAATATTTATTGGTGGGAATCTAAGACAGCTGTGCACATTAACTATAGAGTACTACTATAAGACTTTTAAGACAACAAATAGGATGAGATAGTCCATTAGTTGTAGCTTGGGTAGTTGGGATGAAAGATTGTTACCCTTCCCACCCAAGTTCAATTCTTATAAGTGACATGATTGTATTTCAAGCTTGGATTTTTTAAAAATTTTAATTTTTTAATTTTAAAAAAGTCACATCTCAACAGGACTTACTATATACTTGCCTTCGACAGATATAATAATAAATTAATATAGATTTATTTTGAAAAGGGATCTATCAATTGCCCAAAAAGATAATATATAAATATTGAGAAAGGGTTTTAATTTATCTAAATTTACTTTTATATGTCAGAAAATGTTTTAAATCTTATTTAAGGGGACATTTTTTTTTTACGATATTTTTTTTAAATGACATGTATCACTTGAGCACTGAAGGAATTACAAGTCCCTTACTAGACTATAGAATGCAGCTCTTAGACCCAACAAATAAGATAACACTACTAATAAAAAATGAAAATGAATGCTATCGCACTGAAATTGTAACCCACTGTAGAGTTATTGCCTTAATGTGGTAGCCGCGTGCCTGAAAAGAACGCAGTTGACATCAATGTTAGTTTAGCCAGCGGGCCGGTCGTAACACTGAAAACAGATATACGTCTTTTGGTTCTAAGAAAGAGGACATTAATATTAATTTATTGAAGATATTGCAAGAAACATGGATTTGAAATAATTAAGTAGCCAACCATATACACATGCCTTTTTAATAAACCAGCTGTTTCGCATTATTCTCTTCCCGAAATTTATTTACAACAACAGATATTCACAACTTCATCAATTTAAAGCAGGTTTTGTGTTGCACAATAAGTTTCAAAGCATTCGAAACGGTAACGCGCTGTAGCTATTATTGACTTTGGATTAGGGTGGCGTTATTTTAGGCGTAGATAATACAGTATTCCGCTGTTGTTTTGGCTGGCATAAATTAATAAACAATTAAAATTGGAAATTCTTTTATTAATCTAAACATGCTATCCATTTGATTAACATTTCCAAATTACTATAATACTCCTCTATGTTACGACCATTGGACAATTAAAATTGGCAAAGTTTTTTATTAATCTATTTCAAAATAATAGGGTTCTTTAATTTGTTAGACTATGCAAAACATCTACTGATCTTGACAACGTGTTATCGATTTTAATGAGCATCATTTCCAAAGCCCTATAAAACTCGTCCATTATTTAGTTACGAATAATGAATGTATTGTTTTCTTTTCTCTAACTGTTTATATATATACCAAGTAAAAATTGTTATTGAATATAAAAGTTGTGATTAGTTTCTAATATATATATATATATATATATATCTTGTAGAAACTAATCACAACTTTTATATTCAATAGCAATCTTTAATTGGTATATATATATATATATATTCCCTAAATTGATATAATGCTTCCTATGCTATTGACAATATGTATGTTTCGTCAAGTGGTATGTATTAATAATTATTCCTTAATGTCCACTCATAGTTTATTAGTTTACAAATTTACGATTATTCGGCCCCCACAGCCAGATTTTTATTTCAGCCCCCACAGCCATCAGATTTTTATTTTCTGGGACGCCATTCAAGCGCAGCGGATATAATATGACAAGTATGACGTTCATAAGTGGCTTTTTGTCGTCTCAATGGAGGTTGTCTGTACAGAATATAAATATATTTATATTAAGCCCTCCTTATCATAAGGCCTGCCGGCAGCCCTTGATTCGATGTAGTTGGTGTGTGCATGTACTTCGTATTGCACGCATCTGATAGATCTTTCTCTCCATACTTGCACTCCGCACGCTTTTGACAATGATTTCACAAGTATGTAGCTTTTGGAAAATATAATAATTTCGCCGGTTTAATAACATTGGGGGACGGGGCCGGCTATGAATAATTGCACCGTCAAAATCGAACGAATTTCCGTCAATATCGCAATAGCAAATAGATTTTTGCTGTACAGATCTTTTAAATCGGAATGCAATAATCGGTGGACGGAGTCAACTCATACGAGTTACTATTACAGTAGACAAAGTAGACAAATTCCGAGTAGGATAAAAGACAATTAGGGGGTTAGGGCTTAGGGTAGTAGAGAGAGAGGGGGTGGCTTGGGATTTATGGTATATGTTTTTAATTAGGGGTTTATATGTTTTATCGTAAGGGATTAGATGGGTTGCTGAGAGAGAGAGGGGGCGGTGGTTTGGGTTATAAATAGGGAGGGGGTGTGGGATTATATTGAGAAACGGAGATATAGCTAGAAGGAGGTAAATCTTTGTGTACTATGTGTGAATGTTGTGGTGTAATCTCGGTTTTGCTTAAAAAAATTGATATGCTTTGCTTCTCTACACAAATTTAAAACTTACATAATGGAGAACAAGTAACAGATAGCTTGTTCATGGCACTTAACTTGTGACCTATCAATGTTCCCCACCACAAGTTAAGTGGTTTTTCTAATAATAATTATGGAGTAAAACAAATTATATTCATATGTAAAAGATCCACACCTTAACATATGAATGCAATCTTATATTTCTAATAAAAAGAAAATACATGTAACTTAATCTCTCATATTTAGATATTATAGCGGCATTGAAATTAAATAAATTTACTAACACTTTCACAGGGGTGATCAAAACATATGCAGCATAGTACAACATTACCATTGAGAAACTCTCCATCATGATGGGTCTATATGTACAGTTTTTTTTTTAAATTAGTAAATAATTTTTGAATATATTAATACATGATTTTTTTTATTGGTATTTCTTCAAATAGACAATTGTAAGTGTGATCTTCCAATTTACTTACAATCGGGTAGTATTTCTATAAATTATTTTTTCATTAAAACATAATCTAATATTGATAGTTCTTTTTACATAGTTTAAATTTTATATCTTATTTTATTTACAAGCAAATTATCAATTATTAAAAAAATATTTAAAATTTCACACAAAGTTTTCTATTATATGGCTAATAGTTAATAGTTATGGCTTTCTTTTTACAAAAGCTAGTTGAGAATTTACATCTTTCGTACCAAGAACTAAGAACAAATCCAATTGGATCAATGTTTTTATTATTTTTTTTAACAAATGATGTTTCATTGTTGTTAAAATTTCTATGATATGATATAGCTTTTTGAAATGATGCTTCATTATTACTCTTAATTATAACAAGTGTATAGTGGGGATTTATTTCATGATCGTCGTATTTTGTTATACTCAAAAACATATTGATTAAAATTTAAATAAGCTTAAGTTGATATGTTTATTAAATAGTAATTGTTGTATGTTTATATTAATTAGTTTAATGTTTATTCTTTGTTTTAACATTAAATATGAAGATTCAAGATTAACATGAGTGTAACAAGTGTATAGTGAGGATTTATTTCAAGGTAGTAGTATCTTATTATGCTCAAAAGCATATTGATTAAGATTTAAATAAGTTTAAGTTGGTATGTTTATTAAATAGTAATTGTTTTATGTTTATATTAATTAGTTTAATGTTTAGTCTTTGTTTAACAACCAGTCATCGCCACAAAACTAAATAGTTAGTTACACCTATCACCACCACTTTACTTATGGCTATGCTAATTTAAAAATTCAATAATTCAAGACTTCAAATCTGCTTTTAGATTCCATTGAGATGAGCATTGAATACGCAGGAGTATAAATGCAATGAGCAATATTTTGGACATGTTAAAATGGAAGAAGCAGACCGTGATATATTTTCATAAGAATCGGATTACATAGCGGAATACAGAAAAAATATTCAATACCCGTTGACAGAGTTTAGAAGACTCTGAAGGATCATATTATTGTTTGTGCTACACAAAAGAATATACTTGTATGGTAATAATCGTATAATTAGTCAGCCTCCTTCGATGTATTTCAGCACTGTACCTTCGCACTGAAGACAAACAAATATTAATAATCTACATTCTCATTGCTACCTATTCTTTCAGATTGGTAGGGTCACAAAATACGGTTTGGATGAACTGCGGTTTCAGCCGCTGGCATCTATCTTTTGCGCTGGTCTCTTCCAGTTGTAAATAGAATCAGCTTCAGTTCTAGTTAAATAATGCATAGTTGAGTTAACGATCTGGGCATCTCTATATGGTCGAGTTGAAGCCCAAAGCTGCTTCGACGTCCAGGCCTGCATTGAAGGCAATGGGCGTGTACATCCAGTGCTCGTCGGAGCTCAGAAGCTACACCCAAAAAAACTATTAGCAGCTCATCCAGAAATTGCACATTGTCGAAACTATGATTAAATCGTTCTCTATACCCTAACATTTAATGGATCTGGAAATATAGTTCCACTCACTTTGATTTGAAGCTGCATGAACTTCACATAGTCAATTGCTTGCTCCAGCATTGTGCTGATATCAACCTGATCACAAATCGGATGCAAGTGCATTTCTCAGATAAAGGCAATAAAAATCAGGGCTAGCATAACCTAATTGCTTGCTTCTAAACGCAGGTCGTACCTTGGTCCCATTGGGAACAAGATTCTGTAATATCTTCAGCCTTTCATTGATTTTTTCCCGTCGATTCTGTAAAATGGAAATCAGAACGGTTAAAACACAGTTGGAACATTATATTTTCAGCAGTCTTTCAAAACATGCTATTGCATTTTGTGACTTTAGAGGAAGCTTGTGTTATAACTTATAAGTACCCGTGCATAAAGGCTTTGCGGATCGCGTGCAGAACACTTTCTAGCACCAGGCTTTCCGTTAGTATTGAGAGTTGAGCCAACTGCTATTGAGGCCATCCCATTTAGAACTGACTTACTAGACACAAGACCCCCATGATCTGAAGAGCCCTCGTTCAGTTCAGAACTATTGTCATTAGTATCGGCTACTTCTCCAGCAATGCATTTCTTAGACAAAATTCCCACTGATTGTTCCCCTGTGCACAATCTTTTTCTATGAGAACTTGGCTCGAGATCTAATATATCCCTATCAATTACCATCTTTCGCTTTTGGTCGATATCATGACCTGTTGTACTCATCTCCCGTGAGTTCACAGATTGTCTGGAAATAACATCAATATTGTCCTCATTCAATGCCAAGCAAACATCATGAGGCGCGCAAGATGCCAAGTCATTACATGGGATTGTCATAGATGGATTTTCTGATGATAGATCTGTGTTCAGCAGCAATGGCATTGAACTATTTATCCAATAATATTCATTAACAAAAGAATTCGAAAAATCGTCCGGAGATGAAGTCGAGGACGAATCTCCAAGCTCAGTGCAGTAGTTGAAGCTGTAATTGGGCCTGTGAGGATAGAATGTGCTACCCTCAGCAGCAGCAGCTGTACCGTATTCGAGATTAGTGGCGCCTACCAAAATCGAATCAGATGAATCCACAGCTAGACAGTTTAGGGAGCTGCTGCATTCATTTCTGGCCATTTCAAACGGATCCCACAGAACTGATTCATTGGTGTATGTTAAATTTGAAAGCAATGCCTGCGCTTCCTGAAATTCCTTCAAGCTTCCAATTCCTACTACGAATGGCGCCTCGTCGAATAGACCAGGAGATGAACTGGAGTGTAAAATATCTGACATTGTGGTCGGTATGTAATCAAAGAATTTTGCAGATTCCATCTGGAAGAGCGGATGCTACAACATACAGGTAGGTATCCAGAGCCTTGATTAAAATTATTGAACTTCCAAGAGCTGAAAGTGTCCGAGAACGAGGCGAGTACTTATTCACTAGACCTGAGAGTGACGAGCATGTTGAGACAACTCATCGAGGGACCGAGACCATCACACCCCTTTTTGGATAAGATCAGAATGATTTTTGGTACTATTTAATATGCACGTTAGGCCGAGCACTCTTCAGTCGACCTTTCGGAAGCATATTCCTTCGGACGTGCGTAACGGCCTGCTAAAGGGTGGCACAATAATTGATTTCTCGGACATTTAAGCCTTTCCATCATTGAAAACGAATAATGTTTTCTAGTGTCCGTTTTCAATGTCAAATTGATAAAGAGATTTGTAATGAATATATATATATATATATATATATATATTCTCCACCGAGCTAGCAACACCGTGCTCGTCTCTTGCATGGCGTTTTAAAATTGGGTGTTGTTGTTGCACTCATAGAATATTCAAGAAAAAAGTTATCGGTTCTCAAAGGAAGAGACAAAGTCCTTAAATTTTTTAAATAAAATACATGCCATGTTCATCTTATGTCCATCTTAAATCTAGATGAGAGGCATTATAGTCTATTAAGGTATACATACATTTCTTGATTTGAACCTATGACCTCATAGGAGGAAACATGTGTTCTTAAACATTAAATCTTATCAAGCCATGTTCTTAACCATTATCATTTACATTGTCCTATGTTTATTATATTGGTTATGTGAAATTTAAAATTTTTTTGTGAATGAAAGTAAAAATTGATGATTATAATGATTACTAACATTTACTTGGACTGACTTTAGTTTATCAAACCCTAAGAAAGGTAAAAAATGAAAATAATTACATACAATTTCCTATTGAAAATATTGATGAGAAGCTTTCCTAAATTTCCAAGATTGATGATTTAAGAAGTTAGGAAGGTCACTATTGTAGGGAAATATGTTGAAATTTAAATTTTGCTATGGAATTTATGAGAGTTTATTCTTATCTTAATAATGTTCATATTCTTATTTATGCTAGTGATAATAAAAATATATTTTTGATCTTCTAAATCATGTTTAATGACCTCTTTAATGTATCTTATTTTTCTCTTATTTTCTAATTATTGCATTGAGAGCAGGGAAGTTTTTTACAACACAATATGAGGGAGATGGTGTCACTTTGACAATACAAATAAAATAATAAAGCTACAAGTCCCCAATACTTGAGTTTGACATATTTATGCCTAGCCCTCTTTAGCCACATGTATCCTTCAATGGAGTTTGAAGTAATCTTAAGAAGCCTCTTCTCTCTTATGTGATCTTATGGTTTATCAAATAGGTATCTAGTCATCACTATACTTTCAATCTATTAAATACCTAGAATTCTGAGTATGATAGGATATTGTGTTTAAGATCTTATATGTTATAAAATTTTCCTAAATTTGCTCAATTTTTCTTCATGATTGTGAGAGATGATGCAACCCCAAACTTCACAACCATATAGGATAACAAAAGTGATGTTAATCTCAAAAAGGACCTCTTTAATTTCCCATAGTTAGAAGTATGTTGATTTACAATTATTTTCAAGACCAAAAATAAGCTTAACAACCTCTATTAATCATTTCCTTAATGATATTGTTATAGTTAGTTATTTTATTTTATTTTTTAATCTAATTTATCATTAATTCATATTAATGTACATGAAAAATTACATTTCCATGAAATAGATCATCCTTTTGAGGAACAAGGATTTGGTTTATCCTTCAAAAAATTCAAAAAAAGGCATACTAAAACTGTACTATAAACCTTAAGGCTATGAAAGCAAGAAGCAAAAAGGAGTTGAGAGAATCTATCCTTAGCCTAACACCCATTTGATCGTAATATTTACAAAATAGTCTACCAAAAAAATGAACCACCAAAGGGACCATGGCATCATCCTTGAGGGTCTAAGGAGACCCTCCAAATTGAAAACAAATAAACAAAAAAGAGGGGGAACCTAAGGACTTGGCATTCAATATCATTGTTTATTCTCAAAATTTGAGTCTAGGATGATGAAATCTAGTAGGGAAAGCTAAGGATCATCCATCTACATCTCCTTTGTTTCTACTCCTTGAGGTTCTTCATCCTCATGGATGACCCAAGCCTTGAGGACCCAATGGACTCGAATGAGGCTATCGTATCAAGACTCCATGAAATCAAACATCCTTAGGATTTATTAGTGATTCTTAAACTCATTTTCCTCCATTGTTTCAATGATGAGAGATTTCATCAACCAATATATTTTTTCCATCATATTTGTTGGGGATGTCATATTCTTTGCATGTAAATCGACTAGTAAAGTCGGTAGTCGATTGGTCTATGTGGAATGGAGTCGGAGGCGACACACAATGGAAATATGGTCATCTGACTTACCAGAATAGTTGTTTGGCTGAAGGAAAATGACTAGTCGATATGAAGTTGATGGAACGACCAAATCTAAATACAAAATGATCAAAGTTGAACTAGTCAAATAAAGTATAACATAATAACTAAAAGTTGTTAGGAAATTACGAATTGCCATTAATGAGTAGTTGGTTGTATTACATCTATAAATAAGATGTAATGGCTATGCAAGTAGTCTGTAGCATGATCATGTAATGAAGTGTGATAAGTGGTGGTTATGAACACCTATTATGAGTATTTGATTAATAGATGAGTTGTAAGCTCACCGATTTGTTGGGTTTCCCTAGGAAAGGGGTTTCCAAGGTAATTTATGTGTAATGCATTAATGTGGTGTGTGCCATTGTCTTATGTTTAATTGTGTTTAACTATATGAATCAATTTCCAAACCTATTTTAATCGATATTAAGAACCAACATTTGGTATCAAAGTTGTATTTGGTTGCGGGGGGGCACCTTTGCCACTGAGGGTTTGGATTGGTCCTATATTTGATGAATACCTATTACAATGAGATTTTTCCAGAACTATTGATTTATAGTTAGAATGGCTAACACATCAGGGATAGAAATTTGAAAATTTTGAGCTTTGGAAGCTAAAAATGGACGATCTCCTTGTGGATCAAGAACAATGGATTGTAGTCGAACCATGCATGACTTCGACTAGTGTGTCAAAGGAAGATTGAAAAAAATCAATAGGAAGGAAAAGAAATTAGAATCTGACTTTGTAAATATTAGATTATGTATTGTTGAATGTCATGGATGAAGACACTGCAAAGAAACTATAGGAAAAGTTGGGGAAATTCTACCAATTGAAATATATGGTTAGCAAGTTGTTTCTTTATAAGAAGTTATATCTTCTGAGGATGGGTTAAAGTGACTAGGTTATAGAGAACATGAATGCATTCAACACTATGATCAGATAGTTGTTGTCTATGGATATTAAAATTATCAAGGAGAAAAAATGCAAATCAGTTTGTTGTGTTCTTTTCCAGATTATTGGGATAGCCTAGTCGTGGCTATTGGAAGAAATAGTACCACATTAAAAATCAACGATGTGGTCACATCTTTGTTGTCATAAGAGATGAGACGAAAGATCATGGAAGGTTCGACCCACAACGCTTTGATGTTTAGAGGTCAATTGGTAGGAAAATAAAAAGTGAAAAACATATGTTAGAAAGTCAAAGTTGAGGGGTATATCTAAGATCAAATCCACTGGTCAAGCGACAAAAATATGTTGGCGATGTAGTAAAATTGGGCATTACAGACAAAATTGTAAGTCGACAAAAGGAGAGAAATAAAAAGGGCCTGAGGATGCTCAGTTGACTAATGGTAATTCTTCACAAGAATAGAAAGACAATGTGTATTTGGCCTCCAAAAGTACACAATCAAATTGTGACTCTTCGTTGATCAAATCTAGTGGATCATAACATCTAACACATTGTAGAGAGTGGTTCTGTGAGTATGAGAAGTTCGATCATGGTGATGTTCTTTCGGGAGATAAATCACTAACCCAGATAGTCGAACAAGGTAAAGTTTGACTAAAACTGGAAGATGGAAGAATATGAACACTTCTAGGAGTATTGGATATCCAAGGTTTGGCTCAAAACTTGATCTTGGTAAGTAAGATGAAGAATGCAGGTGTCGTGACTGTATTTGAGAAAGATACGTGAAATATGGTGAGAAGAGCGATGTTATTGATGAGAGGAGTTTAGACTGGAACCTTGTACAAGCTATTGAGTAGTAAAGACACTAACGAATGTGTTAATGTAATATGTCTTGAGTCCGATGGAACATATTCTTGTCTAGTCGACTCGACCATGTTGTGGCATCAATGAATGGGACATATATGTGAGAAAGGTATTTTTTTTATTCATAGTAAAGGTATGGTCGAATGTTTCCTTAATTGTCCTAAAGAAGTTTATTTATGCGAACATTGTATTTTTGGTAAACAGATTCATGTAAGGTTCTCATATAGTTCGACTAGGGCTAAGGAAATATTGGAGTTAATACATAGTGATGTGTTTGGACCTATTTCAATCCCTTCACTAGGAGGATCTCAATATTTCATTTCATTCATAGATGACTTCTCTAGAATGACATGGTTGTATTTTTTGAGCAAGAAATATGATTTTTTTGAGAAGTTTCAAGAGTTTAAAGCTCTTGTGGACACTCGGGTTGATAAAAATATCAAGTTGTTGAGAACTGATAATGTAGGAGAATTTTGTGGAAATGTGTTTGATCAATTATGTAGACAGAACAATACAGCTTAACAAAATGCAACTAGTCACATGGCTCAATAGAACGAAGTTGCTGAAAGAACGAATCGAACACTAATGGAGAAAGCGAGGAGAATTCTCAATGGTGTAGGAGTCGCACAAGAATTTTTGGAAGAGGCAATTGACATGGCATGTTACCTAATGAATAGGTTGTCGTTGGAATCTCTCATAAAAAAGAATTCATATGACCCTGTCTTACAGATCTCAAGAATATTTGGGTGTGATTCCTTTGTGCATATCCCAAAGCATAATAAAAACAAACTCGATAACAAGTCAGAGAAATGAATCTTCATCAAGTACAAGGAGGGAGTGAAAGGGTATAAGCCGTGGAATCCAATCATGAGGAAGGCATTTTACAGTAGAGATGTGATCATAAGAGAAGTCAAAGGAACTTATAGGGATGAAGAGGTTAAAAGAGAAAAACAAAAAATGCAAGAGTTTGAAATGAACGAAAAAAGTATGGATTTGGGTAAGTTAACTGAATCCGATGAAGAGGTGGAACAACAAACTCTAGATGTTAGGAGGTATGGTCGAACAAGGGAACAACCATAAAGTTATAGTCCACCTAACTTTCACTCTACTTTTTTTTTAATCTTCCATAGAATATTATCCTAGGCCGATAAAGGAAGATATCAACTCGATAGACAATAAACTCTCGAAAAAGGCCATGAAATAAGAAATGGAATCCTTGAATAAAAATTAAACATGGGATCTGCTAGTTGTGGAACCAGATCTTAAGTCTCATAGATGATGATCAGCTGTGTTTGTACCCTAGGTTTGGTTATGATCCGAGAAAAAAATTTGGGCTTGTTTTTGCCAATAGTTTACGGGCCCATGATTTTGGGTAACCTGTGGTATTTTACCATTGTATTTCCCTTATAAAAGAAAGACATTGTAATATGGCTAGGGTTGAGGTATTAGGTATTATGCATTGTAAATATCTCTCAGATAAAGAAGAGAGACTGTGAGACAGTGAAGAGGAAGTGTCGCGGCTGTGCTACAGGTTGTATCCCTTCACTTTGTTGGACGATATAATAATAATGACTTGCAATTTTAGTGTGGACGTAGCTCATCTTGGGTGAACCACCATATATTGGTGTCTCTCTTGTAATGTGTATGTGTGATTATATTTGCATTTCTATTTATTGTTATTGCCCTGCGATCCTATTTTTCTAACAGGATCTATTTTTGTTACCAAATGGAAGGAAACCCATCATTGGTAAGTGGGTGCTCATGAAAAATTTGAATGCAACAGGTCAAGTCAAGAAGTACAAGATTCAACTGGTAGCGAAAGGATATTCCCAAGTCAAGGGAGTTGAATTTGGGGATGTTTTCTCTCTTATTGTTAAGATAACTTCCATAAGGGTACTAATTTCTTTGAATGTAGCATTTGATCTTGAGATAGAACATATGGATACATTAAAGAAAATATTTCTTCAATGATGGTGATCTTGAAGAAGATAGTTATACGAAGCAACCTAAAGGTTTTACAATAGAAGGAGAAAAGAAGCTACTTTGCAAGCTCAAGAAGTCTCTCTACAGTCTAAAACAATCACCCAGGATGTGATATTAGAAGTTTGATATGTATATCTAGTAGCTAGGTTTTGTGATAAGTCAGGTTGATCACTCTGTGTATAGGAATAAATTTAGTGGTCATTTCATATCTGTAGTTTTGTGTGTTCATGACATGTTGTTGGTTGAAAATAACATGGATCTAACAAAGGAGGTAAAACTTCAATTGTCCTCCAAGTTCGACATTCAAGATCTCGAAGCAACAAATTTCATTCTTGGAATGGAAATAAAAAGAGATCATGCAAGTAGAAGGATCTGGTTAAGTTAGAGAAAATATGTTGTTGGTGGGAAATACTACCCTATAGTAAGGAAACGGATACTATCAACTTAAGGGGTTGACAGGTAAGCATATTATTTGCATTACAGAGATGTTTATGAATGGAAATGGATTATAGGTCTTGAGGACATACCTTTTGAACGAAGTCTGATCCTAGCTTTTATCCAATCTTGCGCTCGATCCTCAATCCAATCTCCCGTTCTATAAACCTGCAAAACAAAGACCTTTCTCAAGGTATCTTATCCAATATAACAATGATGCAATAGAACAATGATTCAAACATCAAACATTAACCAACATAATCCAAATACATACATAGTCCAATAAGTACTTAATTTGGGATGAGAAAGATGCTTCAACCTTTTATTGTCAAAAGTAGATGAATGATACAAAGTATACCTAACTTTGCAGCATGTCCATGCAACCTGATCCTGGGCTCCTGCTCTTCTTTGGCTTGGAAATCTTCTAGCATAACCTCCTCCAATACAAGCTTCTCTTATGAAAGATTCTCTCTATATCTCTCATGTCTAACCCCTCTCTTCATTCCTCCTTGTATTTATAGGACAAGGGAGGCAGTTCAGGTTGAGAGATGGTTGTAGAGGAAGTTGGAAAACCAACTGCAACTAATCCTCATTCATGAAATTAATTATTTTTTAATCATCTTTTGGGGTGTACATTACTATTTCACAGTGAAGTACCACCCAGGGCGCTACTATAGTGTTTTACAACTAGCACTCATCACTTTTTAAATGTTGCACGCTACTCTATTGAAGAGGAGTAGCGCCCATGAGGGGTTGAGCGCTACTATTGTACACTGGAGTAGGGTACAGGCGCTAGTGTGTTAAGGTAGAGTAGTGCCCATGTCTCAAAATGATATTTTTTAGGATTTTGCCAGCTTGCAAGGAGGTGGAGTAAGTCAAGGTCTCATCTAAGGTCAACATGCTCCTCCATCCAAGTTATCCTTTTGTGTGATCGACAGCTCAAGGTGATCACAGACAAAGAGGTGCAGGTTTGACCTATACTAGATGCCCCATAATGTGTGATGTCAGAGGGAAACGATGGCCAAAATACATTACAATCCAAATCCAGAGGAGGAGCAAGGAACCGCAGAAGCAAGCCACAAGAACACCTGAAACAAAGATCAAGGTCAACGAGCAATTACATTCTTGACATCGTATAGATGTGTAGTGTGATACAACATGATCTCCGATACATAACAAGGAGATGTATATATAGCATGGCCACTTAGAATACAAGCATGGATGCATGTCAAACTGAGAGATCATATCCATAACAACAAACTAGATCTATGTCTCATGGAGAGTCGAATATAAGTGAGGCTCAGTCTTGTGCAACTTGGGTGATAACAATGAGGTAATGTCATCCAAAATCCCAAGGTCTTCATCCAAAACAACCCGAGGTACAAACCCTAACCATGTGAATAAATGAGCTGATAGTCGAACATGGGGGGTATCGTTTGATTACCGGTCATTGATGTATACCGTTAACAAATGCGAGGGCTTCCACCGATAATGATGATGGGGCCCAAGGTACCTAGTACGATTCGACAAGTGTGAATAGGTGGACTTGGAGTCGAACACTTGGGGATCCTGTTGAAGAAGAGACATTGATGTATTCTCGACATTCAATAGTGAGGAAAATTTCCACTAGTGACTGCAATCTACAAGGTACTAACCGAAACTATAAACTTCATTCCTAGAGAAAAATGAGTTGATGTCGATGGGAAGAAGTCCATTGGAAGGGAGGCCTTAAGGCATCCTCCATCATCCAACTTGAGGAACACTCAACTGGTATGAGCTGATATGGAGTAATATGTAACAAGACTGACACTAGGATGGCCGACACATGAGGTCAAGGTAAACTGCAGAATGGCCGACACAGGGTATATCCTTGAACAGTGAGCACAACACAAAGTGACTTAGGAAATTTCCGACATAATGGGGCAAATGATCAACCTGAAATGTAGGAGACATTATCAGACCCTCCATATGGTTGGAAGAATAACCAACCGGGGGAGTAAACAACTTAGAGATCAAGTTCACCCTGAGGTCAAAAACTAAACCCAACCGACATGATAGAATCAAGTAGGTGTTGTGTTCAAGGATAGAACTGACTGAATTGCCTTTGACATTGAAGATATGACACATCTTTCCCATCCCTTATTCTTTTTAGATAAAAGAATATACCTTTCTTGTTGTTTTAATGAGTCCAAGAAAGAATGAAAACTTAATAAATCCAACCATGTAAAAAGTTTAACGAGCCCATGGGAGGAAGACTCAGTACCTTCTTCATTGTTTATAGAGTTCGAAGAAGAGATAGAAGATTAATCTATGTTACTAATCTCTGGATTTTAATATCGAGCCAAGATCTATTCCTGCTCGCCGGTGTTTTCAATTTTAAGGAGTCTGAAAAACTTAAACAATAACTCCATATATCTGCTCGTGGATTTTAGTATCGAGTCCAAGCAGATTAATGCTTGCCGGTGTTTTCCTATTTATAGAGTCTGAAAAACTTAAACAATCCTCTTTACACCTATCCGTGGATTTTATATCAAGAACGGATTGGTCTGTGCTCGGCGGTGTTTTCTTGTTTATAGAGTTGAAAAACTTAAACAGTCCTATACGTACCCTCTCGTGGATTTCACATTGAGCTTGAGTAGGTGAATGCTCGCTTCGTGTTTTCATGTTTAGAGAGCCTGAAAACCCTAAAGAAAGGCTCCTAAAGGTCCTTTTTCATACAGTTAGTCTGCTCCCCCGAAAAAGTATAAAACAAAGGAAGAAGAACTCTTCTAGTGCATACAGGAGTATACCTAGAGTATACATTTTCTGTAGTTAATCCACCAAGGCCCGGAAAAGGGGTAATTCTATACCTGAGTGGATGTCACTTCAAATCCTTTAAGAAGTCTGAAATGAAAACTATACTCGGCAATCTTGTCATATTTAAAGAGTCTAACAAGAGCTTAGAGAGAACTCTATAGGAATCTTTTTCATAAAATTTTAACGAGTCCGAAAAAGTAAACTTGTGACCTCCTTACTGTTTTTAACAAGCTCAAAGGAGAGATGGAAGAATGCTCATAGCCTCCTTATTGTTTTTAACGAGCTCGAAGGAGAGGTAGAAGAATGCTCGAAAGACTCCCTCAAGTAGGGTTGATGCCTAGAATCTCCTCATGAGATCAGGCAAAGATGTCATGAAAATCATTAAACAGATTGGTGTACGGAATGATCTCATTAAGATAACATCCCGTTTCAATAAAAATGTTTTCTGTGACCCCAGGTGCAGTGGAAATGTTGACTAGAATGGTTCTTGATCTATTCCCTTCAACAAAACCAACTTGTGAAGTGGAAGGAATAGAAGTGAAATCAACATTCTCACTGAGTGTCGGATAAAAATTGCCTCTCTCTATCAAGTTTAGAATGGGAATCAAGAAGGACCTGGGATCTATATGTTCACGAGG